>CM038464.1:22361057-23581827 GCA_021464415.1 Lonicera japonica
GGTGATGATGAAGGTGTTTGGCAAAATGTTGAACAAGAAGGGGTTGGCCATGAAAAACAGGGGAATGTGAATGAACCAGAGGGTACGAGCAATTTGAATGAAAGATAGGGTACAAGCAATGTGAATGAACCAAAGGGTACGAGCAATTTGAATGCAAGAAAGAGTACAAGCAATGTGAATACAACAAGGGGTGAGGAATCGAATTGGTCTGACATGGATGATTCAGATGAATTAGTAAGTCTTGCTTCGTCTGATGATGAAGATGGGGTTAAGAAGCATAGTTTTCCAGAATATAATGCTGAAAAGCAAAATGGTAACCCTCAGTTTAAAGTTGGGCAATTATTTGGTTCAGCTGAAGAATTTATAAAGGCGGTTTCAGAGTATTCTATTATACATAGGAAAGATATAAAGATGCCATGTAATGAAAAATGGAGAGTGAGAGCAAAATGCAAAGCCCCATGCGAGTGGTTTGTGTATGCCTCTAAACAAGGAGCTGATAAGGGTACCACATTGCAAGTCAAGTCTCTAAATGCCAAGCACACAAATTTTAGGAGTTTACATCACAATAGACATGTTAATTCAAGTTGGCTATCACACAACTACGAGGGTATGTCTGGTGCTAATACAGTGAAAAAGAATAAAAAAGTTGAGATTTCAAAATCCCAATTTTATAGAACAAAGAGGAAGGCACGAGAATTGATTGATGGCAGTCATAGAGATCAATATAAATGGATATGGGATTATTGTGCAGAAATCAAGAGGGCCATGCCAAATACAACAATAGTGGTACACAAGGATGAAAAAAGATGGTGTCCAGAAGTTTAAAAGAATGTATTGCTGTCTTGGGCCATTGAAGGAAGGCATTAAAAAGTGTAGACCATTCATTGGATTGGATGGATGTTTCTTAAAAGGGCCCTATCCTGGTCAGTTGTTAACTACAGTTGATATTGATGTCAATAATGGCATGTACCCCTTTGCCTATGCAGTTGTTGAAAAGGAAACAAAGTCCTCATAGGTATGGTTATTGAAATTGGTATGTGCAGACCTTGGAATTGAAGAAGAAAATCAAAAGAATTATACTATAATATGTGATCAACAAAAGGTACATTTTTCTTTCACTTTGCCCTCTTTTTTTTCCTGTGTATTTTTTTCCTTAACTGTACACTTTCCCCTACTTATTTGCACTTTATATGTGGCCACATTTTGATCTTCAATGGGTATAGTTCTAATTTTTGAAAACTAATAGGTATAATTCTGTTTTTTTCTTAATTGTGCAATAATTAGTGTTTTAAACTGGTTTTTTTGAACTGCTTTTATGTGGCCACATACAGGGTCTTGTTCCTGCTTTGGCTGAGGTTGTGCCACCTTGTGAAACTAGATTTTGTGTTAAGCACCATTATAGTAATTTTAGAAAGGCGGGTAATGGTGGGAAGGTATTAAAACAGGCTTTTTGGACTTGTGCTAGGGCTAGTACTGTAGAATACTTTAAGTATTGTAGAATACTTTAAGTATTGTATGGATCAGTTAAAGAAATTAAAAGAGGCATCATGGGATTGGTTATATACTGGGATTGCAGCAAAGTATTGGACTAGATCACACTTCCAAATACATTCTAAATGTGATATCCTTATTAATAACCTTTGTGAGATATTTAACAGTTTTATTCTTGAGGGTAGAGACAAGCCAATCATATCTATGTTTGAATGTATTAAAACATTATTGATGGTTAGGATAAGGAGAAAAAGAGAGAGAGAATGAACTCACATCTAACTGAAGTGTGTCATAGGATAGAAGAAAAGTTAAAGCATCTTGGTACTCTTACAGGTAATTTTATAAGTTTGTGGTCTAGTGGACATGAATATCAAGTTAGTAGCAGTCCCGATGTACAATTTGTGGTGAATTTGAAAGCTAGAAGATGTAGTTGTAGACTGTGGGAGTTAAGTGGTATGCCATGTGTCCATACTGTGTGTGCAATTATTAATGAAAATGAGAAGCCCACAAATTATGTTAACTCATGTTTCACAAAAGAAAGGTATATGGACATTTATCAACACATTATCTCACCAATCAATGGAAAGGCTATGTGGCCACGCTCTTCATTGGCTCCACTTATACCACCTGATGTTGAAACACAAGTTGGTAGGCGTAAGAAAGCAAGGAATAAGAAAGGGGATGAACATATGGCTCCAACAGGAAGGAAGTTAGGGAAGAGAGGGATAGCTATGACTTGTAGGAAATGTGGCAATAGTGGTCACAATGCAAGGACTTGCAAAAGACAGGGAGGTGTTGGTAGTGGTAGAGGCAGTGCTTCAGGTGGTAGTAGGGGCAGTGCTTCAGCTACTGCCATGGGCAGGGGCAGTGGGGCAGCTACAAGGCAGTTTACTAGTGCTGCTGAGTTGGTTAAGGGAATGCAGGTATATATGCTTCTTCCGATTACCTTTATTGTTAAGTTTAATGCTTATTTGTAATTACATGTTATGAATGAATATTTGTGAACTTATTTATGTAGGCAAAAAGAAAGAGAGGGCAGTCCAATCAAAGCCAACAACAATGCAGCCAATAAGCACCCACATCCTCACTTAATTGATGATCTAGAGGGATGTAAGTATAGGTTGGCTTATTTTAAGAAAAATGTAAGTACAGGTGGGAAATTTTTTGGGTGATATAACTAATTGTATAGGTGGGCATTTTTTTTGGGATATAATCAATGGTATAGGTGGGCAATTTTTTGGGGATGTAAGTAATGGAATAAATGGGTTTTCTTTTGGGCATGTAAGCAAGTACAATTGATTATTACGGTATAATTTTGTTGTAATTGTGATTTCAATGGTATAATGTTATTGCTACTAGATTTTAATGTAACTTTGATATAAGTTTGTTACATTATACTTGGCACACGGCGCATTATTTGCATAAAACAAGGCATTCCGTAGGCAGTGCATTCATTGCATAAAACATGGCATTACATTCACTGAAAACATAACAGCCAAGTGCATTTTATTGCATTAGACAAAATACTTCAACAGTTACCAAAAACAGAGCATCCGTAGTGCATTTCGTTTCACCCAAAAAAAGAAGAAAAAAACATAGCATTATTTCATCCATCCTTCATAGCTACAAACTTCAGTGGAACTTTTTCCATCTTTATCGGCACTGTTGAAAATAAACCAAAGAATCATAACACAAACAATTAAAACAACCCACACTTTCTTTGGAGTTCCCCTCTTAACCCTTCCACCTTAAGTTATCCATAAGTACATATCTTCCCACAAGAAAAACTCACATCCGATCTGTTCTGGGCATGTTATGAACCTTCTACCCGGATTTTGTGGAGTTTTGGAAGTCTTCACAATAGCAACTCTTCCACAATAACAATAAAGAGTCATTTCTCTGTTGAAGTAGAAGTCAAGATCTGGTATTCCACTATTCCTTTCTCTCTCTTCTTCTATTTTACTTTTGTCCTTCTTTCCTATATTTCTCTGTTTTGGACATCAATATATGCTTAGTTGTGGAGGTTTGGGGGCCAAAATATAGAGGGAAATGTCTGTTTTGGTACTTAGACTTTTTTTGCCCTTAAAAAATGGTGGGAAATAGGATTCTGTCAATGTTAAACGAAAAATATGGAAGGAAGGGCCAACATGAAACTCGCTAATAGTTTAAGGGTCAAAGTGGCGCGTTTTTTAGTTTATGGGCCAAAGTGACACTACCCCAATAGTTCAAGGGCCATTAGGGTAGTTTACTCTATTTTTATCTTCTTTTGAGTTTTTGACTACACAATATATTGTAAATAAGATGTTATCCTTACACTTTTCATATTTTAAAAAAAGTTATTGTAATTATGGTATTGAGATCAGAGAGGTGAGAGAAAGTGATAGTGCTAAGGTAGTGTTTGGCTATGGAGGTTCAGCGGTGGGAGAAGGGAAGGAGGAGAGAGCCGGTACGAAGGCTCGGTGGTGGGAGAATGAAAGGTAAGAGGAGGTGGGTGGTGTTAGAGAAGTGTTGCCGGCGGGAACGAAGGTTGGTGGTGTACTAGTGTGTGAATGAGATGAAACCCATTTTTGGGTTTCTCTCACTTCCTCCACTGTGTGTGAATTAAAATAGCTGAGTCGTTTACATAATAAGAATAAGTGTTAGTGTCACTAGTCAAATTTAGTTTATATATATTAAAATGAGTATAATATTTTTGTAAAATATATATATATATATTCAGTCAGTTGGTTAAAACCGAACTTATGATAGTTGGATAAAGTACCAATACCGATTATGGTCGGTTACTGACCAAGTCGGTTTTCTAGCTCTCAATTATTGTTAAATACGGTTTGATAGATTTTCGATTGATGTTTGATTTGCATTTACAAAATGCCACTCCTATACCAACGTCTTTATCGATCTTTAAAGAGTAAGTGAATTGTGTTTTATATGGTGCACATGATGTGCACTTTTAATTTTTCAAATCTTTAAATGAAAATTATTATTTGCTAAGCTATGAGCAACATAATTACAAACTTTAGAACTACAATAAAATATAACATCCAGATGAAATCTCAACAAGAATAAAACCCAATTTGTATTAGAATTAATAAGTTCAATCACCAATGACGCATCACATTCCACAACAATTTTAATACACCCCCAACTGCATTGCCATAGATGAGCCCTCCGCGGTTACCCAAAGTTCCGATAAATCTGCACGACAAACTGACAACCAGCCCTCAACACGGTCACCATTATTTTGATTTTTGAATGCAAGTATAACGTTTACTATAAAATTATCTTAAACTTACTTTCAAAATTGTCAAACATTAAACGTGTGAAAAAACAAATAATTTTGGGGTGCCCATATTATACAGATTCTTCTTTTTCATTGTTTGTCGTATTTTTACTCGCTTTTCTTTGATTTTTGAAAGCAAATACATTTTCCATCCAAGTTTTAAAGTTTCTATTTGGTATTCCACCTTTCAGAACAACTAATCTCGATATAATTAATGGACAAAATCAATTTAAAAGGTGGACTCTGTGTGGATGCTCCAAAACGATAAGATGAATTGTTCCTGCAGATATATTATCAAACATAGCCCTTGGTTGCAGTGAACTCACATTGTGGCAAGGCGAAAATCAAGAAAGTTCAATTCTTCATCTGAAATGATGTAATACTGATAGTATTCTCTACCTCTCTCTAGCTTTCACACAATTTTCGTTTTCTTTATAGCTTTAATAATGATAATCCTTGACCTTCTGTAAAAACAAATCCTCGGTCCCATTTCCAACTTACGGAGAGAAATTGGCTAAAATACTCTAAATTCAAGCGACACAATAACACGAATGTGTCAAGGCATATCATGACCCACTCACAAGTAGATTTTATCTATTAGGCAAATGAGAGACCAAAAGTCAGACTATAAACTTGTCATATACAACAAACGCAACTTTAAACGCGAAAAAGGAAAGGAAGACAGATGACATTTTTTAGCCGGTTATGCATGAATTGAGCAATTTTTTGCACAAAAGCTGGATACAAAGTGATACAGACCATTTACCCGTAGTTCATTCAAAATCAATAAATGGCCACAAATTCATTGACAAGCAAGTGCACAATTTCACAAAGCAAAAAAATAAAATAAAATAAAATTACTTCATATATTCATCAAATAAACCTATAACCGGAAGGTCAAATATAAACCAACATCGGTGTTCACTTACCAAAAGTCCTCAATTATATGATAGCAACAAAGATTGTACCTAGCTTCCCTCATCATTGAGTTAACCCAAGGGAGGATTGACCGCAATAGCTGTGGATCCCGAACCACCATTTCCAGCAGGAGGAAGCTAGTTCTGGGCACCAAGATTAGGAGTGGCGTTTGAAGCTTGAGGGTCGGGATATTGCTGATATCCCGAGCCTGCACCCATATCTGTTGCTGCTGGAGCTGCATAGTAAGCTTGGGGATCCACATATGCTCCTGGAGGAGGATACGGGCCCTGTGGGCCATAAACTTGTTGGGTCCCTTGAGGGTTAAACAGAGTCTGGCTGATCGGGTTAGGAGGGTAAAGAGCCTGAAGCCCCATCGGCCCATACATAGCATGGTGACCTTCGTAACGTTTAACCTTAGAAATGTGCTTCTTACCAGCAAGATGGCGGTCAAACACCTCCTTTGTGTCACACTTTACATTACACAAATCGCATATTAATGGAATCACAACTTTGGGTTTCTGAAGTTCATTTGGCTGATTGGGACCATCAAAACTTTTAACCCACTTCCCTACACGGCCACCTCTCATCTTTCTTTTCATTCCACGTCTTACTTGATCGTTAGTGGCCATATTTTCATCAGTAGCGGCTTCAGTGGGAACATTTGCTTTATCTTCACCCTCGTGGGCATTTTCATCAGCAATACTTTTGTTTTCGTTCTGCACTTCAGTAAAAGGGTTAAAAGTAGCACAGCTTGAGTCTCCCATTTTCAGCAAGTTCTTCTTGTGGCGCTTTCCATTCTTGTGCTGCTGTTCGAGAATTTCAAGACTAGTGCATTGAACCCTACAAAGTTCACACCATCCAACTCGAGTAGGGGCAACGTTTGCTGGTGAAAGTGTCTGCTTTGGCACTTCGGCCAGGGCTTCGGTTTCATGCTTAGCAGTTGAAGGTTCTGCACGTTCTTCTTTGGGCCCTACCACATCATTAGCAGAAGATTCTTGAATGGATGGTGCTCCTTGTGATGGGTGGTAGTGCCTGGGCCCGCCCCTACCCTGACCACGTCCTCTCCCACGACCTCGTCCCCTTCTGCCACCGCCCCTGTATGAAGACCGTTCAGCCTGCAGGATAGGTCTCAAAAGAGTTCACAAACATTAACAATCAGAGGAGACAAAGACGTAGAGACTAATTGGTGTCTGTGTGTGTTAAGAAAAAGCTATATCTTTAAACAGCATGTCGACGCAGCTACATATTTCAAATTTTCAATAGAACAAGGAAAAGAGACAGAATAACAGTTTGGTCTACAAGTATGTTAACTGAGTTTGTTTGAGTTTCCTCAACACAAGAAACCAAGAAAAAAAAAAGAACCAAAAAAACACCAATTTGATAGTTGATCATATGTTCATCCTTCAAGGTTAACTTGAAAGATGTCATGAATAACTAGGCTAACATGTCATCAAAATCAAGGGCATTATGTCAATGAACTTTCACTAACAAAGGGGGCATTACTCAGCAAGCAGAAGTGATTAAGCGCCTTCTATTGACTGTGGGAATCTTTGGTAGGTGAACTCTTATGTCTGCTTAAGAAGTAAGGTTGGTTTCTAGGTACAGTATTGTGTTTAACAAATTATATAAATAAATAATAACCACTTAGTGCCTAGCCCCGCCTTTGCGCTCTAGGCGGTAAGCGAGCTCCTTTGCTCATCTTCTACCTACCTCTTTAGAGAACATTACTGAATATATTGTTTTTCCAAAAGAAATTAAATTTGTGGAGCCAAATGAAATGCTAAACCAGAAAGAACATATAGAGCTATGCTAGATTTTTTCTGAGTGTTTTCTTTATGCTTTCTTGATTGAAGGCTGTTGTAGTTTGAGAATTTTTGGTGGGCCTTTGTGGGGCTATTTTGCTTGTTTTCTTTCTTTGTTGATTAATATTATTCAAATTTCACCCACAAAAAAAAAACACTTCGATAAAAACAAAAAGACTATAACCAAGCAACGCTCCCAACAGCCTGCAATTGCATTAGCATGATTAAATAATTGTTTTCAATCAAGAATTAAATGTAAACTAGACTATCCTGCACATGCAATGTGCATCCCATTGCAAGCATATTTTTTTATGGAAAAAAAAGAAGGATTGCAGGGGCAAAATTGGAAATCAAAAGTACAATGGAGACTCAAAACGATTGAAATCTATAAGCTAATACAATGAGAATAAGGGTGTGTTCTTTTGACAGGATTTTAAGCGTGAGATTTAAAGAATCTCGTAATTTTATGAATTTAATATGTTCTTTTTGAAAAAATGATAAGATTTCTAGATCTTGTGAAATTCTAAAATCCTATAAATCAAGGGAATTCCTAAATCTCAATAAATTGGTGTGATCGTAAGGGTGTAAACAAGATTGAATGTAAAAGGTGTATTGAGGGTGTGATGATTTTTAAAGCATATTTTCTAGATCTTAGGTAATGAATAACAATATAACATACAAGGCTTTGGAATAATTTGCAAACCATGAATCAGAAAAAATGAAGACGACGACAAGACATGGGTCAATGCGTTTTCTTGTCCGAAGACGAGGCATCAGCCTTTTATGCAAAACATATTTTTAGTTGAAAATATAAATAATAACAACAACAACAATAATAATATAGTGGTATAATTAAACTAAATGATTATAATATTCATAAGTGTATAATTAAACTAAATAAATACTAACATTATAATCATTTATCCCTAAAATTTCTCTATCTTTAGTATATGCCTATTTCCAAAAAACATCCTTCCTTTTTGTTTTCTTCGCTCATACACTTACTAATGTAAAAATTTAACAATTATGAGAATCATATATAGGCAGCATTAATTTAGCAAACACTTAGCAATTAGAGCACATGCTTCTGACTGAGCAACGGAATATAAAACATACAAAAAGTAGAGCATGAAATGTACAAGGACTAGAGTTTCAAATATTGAAAAAATAATGTAGTAAGGAGTCAAAAGTAGGTATGGATTTTTATAATAGTAATCGATAATATTATAGTGAAAGTAAAGCTTCTATCAGCCGAATATGGATTTTTATTTTTGGTTCTAGCGTTTGGTTATAATAGACTCTCTACCAAGCAAAGTCCCAATTGCACTTCAATACTTTGTTGTTTTGATTCGTTTTGTCTTTTTTATTTAGTCCCCTTTCTAAAAGGAAGTAAAACAACGATAAAAAAACAAGACATATGCCTTTCATGCCAAACGCGCATCCCCGAGGAAAAAGCGTACCCCCAGCCAAAAAAAGGCTTGTGCCTTTCGTGCATACATCTCAACTTTATGCGCCTGGGTGCTTTTCTGCTGAAAAGTGCCCCGAGGCACGCCTTACCATGCGCACTAGAACGCCTTCGAAAACACAGATTCAGAGACAACCAGCAGCATACTTAATAAAAAAAGATACATAGCTGATAGCTCACATAAGAAAAACAGAAACCCCGTGCACAAGAAAAAAATGCACCATAGGACAAATGCACAGATCCGCCTTTTAGGAATGGCAGAAGTATGAGTTCCAAGTTTTAGTAGGGACTTTCAATTCTGGGAGCTATAGTCAAGGGATAACTTTCTTGGCCGTTTTGCTTTGAGGTGGACTTCTTGTACACCAGAGATGTACTCTCTGTACTTTACTTTTTTGATTGAATCAACAAAAGCTCTTGTTTCTGATATAAAAAAATAAAAAAAAAAGATAGCATGACCAATGAGTTTTTTGGGAAAGTTTAAATATTATATGCAGAACCAAAAAATACAAAACATAGAAATTACATCAAAATTATCTCCTCAATACCCCAATGCTTACACATCAGCCAATTAGAATACGATCTAACCACTTTCCAGTTGAAAGTACTGGCCCTAACATATCTCTCTAATTCCTTCATCAAACCTTCTTCAGTCCTAAATTTCCCCTGGAAAATTCGTTGGTTCCTCTCCCGCCACACAATGTACACCGCAAAAGCCAAGCAGCACCTACCCAGTCTGGCCAGCATACTACTTCCTCTAAATTTACTGACTTAAGCTACCAACTGTTGATCCAACTACTAAAGACTCCCACAATACCCAATCTATCCAGAACCACCCTCCACATATAGGAGGAAACAGGACACAAGAAAAAGAGATGGTCTCTAGTTTCAATGGCGGTACCACACAACACACACCCACTCCACTGCAAAAGTTTGTCTTTAGTTCTTATTCTATCCCTACGCACCAACCAGAGCACAAAGCTACATCGAGGAACGGAATCCTCGTGCCGAACAATGTTATGCCAGTGAACAATAGGATGATGGCTCCTCAGAGCATTCCAAATAGAGCATGATCAATGAGTTACCAAGCAGGGTATTTTTTCTCACTCTCTCCTTAGGGTGCCATTCTTCAACGGGGCGACATCTTTGGGAGATGTACACAACATGGGTAATCAGAGGATAATATTATCTTTGATGGTGTTCTTATGCGAAATAGTGTCGCAGAATCCGAAAAAATCTTCATCTTTCAATTATAGGTTCTGAACATATCCTTAAGTGATGCTGTTCACTCGCTAGACATTTCTATGCAGGACAGGGAAAAAATGGATAGGTTCATACAGCATAATCTTCATTACTGTTATTTAGTACAATTAGGAACAGTTATATTAACATCTAGTCCTCGGGCCTTTATTACAGACACCTCTATTGTGTTTTAGACTACAGCTATCTTCCTTGGAATGGTAGTTTTCAATATTATTCTGTTTTTAACAAATTCTCGTGCTCAATGGAGTAACATACCAATATATCAATATAACTCGGACAATTCAGCTTTTTTCAAGTGTGCTCAACATTTTAGTTATTAGATGAAGCCGGGCATGCATGTATGCTCAATCTGGCACCCTATCTGGCCTCTATATCTAGGAGTGTGCAAAAACCGAACCGGACCGATTAGATTGACCGAACCGAACTGCCTGGTTTTTTACGGCTTTTACTTATAATACGGTCCAGTCTGGTTTTATAATTGTTGGGCCAAAGACCTTCGGTCCGGTCCTCGGTCTTCTTTTAAAAAAAAATGGTGAAACCGAACCAACCGAATAACACATATGTAGTTACATTTTCTGATTGGTGTATCATCCTTCACATGGATTGCTTTTAATGTGATGCCAGCCGTTGATTGAAAGCTAATCAATGGCTTGCAAAAGAAAAACATTTCTTCCTAAAAATGGATGAGATCTACTTTAGTTTCTCTCTCTACTAACTCCCTCCCCCCCCTCTCTACAAAAGTCGAAAACTCCTAATCCATCTTCTTTGTAGTCTCCCTTACAATTCAAATATTCCTCTCTCAAATTAAAACCCATATCCCTTAAATATTGCCCTTAAGAAAAAGCCACACACAAAAGGAAAGAAAAAAATCAACAACAAAGACGTAAAATCTAGGCAAACAGTCCACAGTCGAGTATCGCAAATTCGCAATGGTAGACTCCACTGTGCAAGTTAGCAGATCGATAGACCTCAACAATGATTCTTAGCACTCAAACATGAAGCATCCAAATCCATACTCTCTTTTTTTTTATCAGAAACGAAGCTTATATTGATACGAGAAATCAAATACAAGCAAAAGAAAGGCTGCTAGTGAACACGAGGTCCACAACCAGCCCAAAAACAGAAACATTCAACTTAACCAAAGAAGACATCCGCCACCTGAACAAAAAACAAAAATACAACTACCCAAACCTACACTATAAATCCTACCAACCGCATTAGCTAGACAACTAGGCTATAAAAACTACTCTCCTCCAACTATCCACTACACCAACGCAGCTTTCCAATCTCTAGCTATATCAGACACTGAAAGACTGCCAAACACATTTGAAGAACACACCCACAAATAAATAATTCTTTTGTAACTTAGACGATTTTATGATTCAAAAACCATTCTCCCTTGCCGCCTCCCCCTCTCTCCCACTGTCATAATATCAAGAATCCCCCAGAGCTTCATTATAGGTAAACAGAAAAACTAACTACTAGAAGCCGCGCATAAGAAAAAAATCGTCAGTTATAAAATCATCAAAATAGCAAAAGCTGAATATCAACATAATGAACGTAGGTTACAAACACGCAAGAAAACACTGTTCTATATAACCACCAAAACAGTAGTGAAATCAAACCCCCGCTACAAAATGAAAGAAGAATGATACAATTGATAGAAAACAAGCTAGAAAACAGCATACCGGGAAAGGCATTGGCCCCGTCATCTGTCCTCCGTAGCCTCCTGTTATAGCAGCTAACTGCTGTTGTAACCCTAGCTCCAAAACTGCCCTCTCTGCCGCACTCATGGTCCCCGCCAACTGTGTCAATTGCGCCAATGCCGCAACCGCAGCTGCAGCGGCAGGATTCAGCCCCTGTAATCCCGCCGCATTGTTCTGATCACCGGCCAAACCTGAATCGGCATTTGGCACCTCAACAGACTTCGCAGTGTCTTCCTTCCCTAAATCAGTCCCTGGAGGAGCCAATTCAGGCTGGTGCAGTTGTTGTTGATTTGATTCTTCTAATTGTGGTTGCGATTGTTGTTGGGATTCGGGCTGTTGTTGCTGGTCTTCCGTTTGAGAATCCATTGGCAATCGTTGTGATTGGAAAATTAGGGTTTGTGGCTCGAGTGTTGCATATCTCTCTTTCGTACCCGTTGAGATGAGAAGATAGAACGTGAATCGGGCAGGCTCTTTAGTTAGGGTTTTAGTAGTTTGGATATTTGTTTGCGGAAGAGAAACGTAACGGACGTAGACGACGAAGCAAGTTACTCCGTCGGAATTTATTTAAAGAGTAAACGGTCCATTTGGCCACTAAACTTTCAGTTTTATATTATTTTGCCTATTCAACTTTAAAACGAATCACTGTAATCATCAAATTTTTCAACGAGTGTCATATTGACCATTCCGTCCAACTGAGGTGTTAAAAGTGACGGAATTAAGCCATGTCCTAGCACATGACTTAATTTAAGGGCAAAATGGTCATTTTACAATAACTTATGGGCATGAATGGTGGAGAAAGAGAAAGAGGAGAGATCAAAGTCGAAGTAGAGGCGGGGGAAAGTGGCACCGAGAGGGGGGTCGATGAGGAGGAATTTCAACTCCTGCATTCGGAGCCTGAGCCAAGCTCCTTGTGCCATTTTTCGAAGGAAGGTGATTTGGTGGTTTTGAAAATTTTGATTTGAAAGGGAAAAATGAGATTTGAAATATGAGGGGAGGGGTTATAGGAAATAATGATAAAGATAGGTTAGAGAGATGGAAGGAGGATAGACAGAGAGAGAAAGTGCCCAATCTTCGACCATTAAGCCATTAAAATAATCTTTATTAAATACCCCCTTCACTGCCCATTGACTTACCTCCCCAAACCCTAGAAATTGAGACAGAGGTACGATAGACAGAGAGAGAACTTGCTTAATCTTCGACCCCCACAGATGGAGATTGCATTAACGGTGCTGGCCTCGCATAATGGCAGTGATGAATCCTCGATCCACTCACCCGTCGTGAATCCAATCGACGCTTCTACCTCTTAATCTTCGTCTCCTCGTGGTGGTAGTTTGAATGATAATAATAAAAGCAAAGGGAATGTTAATAATAATGTTTCCAATTCAAGCAAGTATGATGATGACGATAATGAGGAGGATGTGTGCCGGATCTGCCGGAATCCCTGATGATGCCTAGAATCCTCTCTGGTACCCCAGTTTTGCCTTCCTATAGTGCATTTTTATTGTAAAATTACCATTTTGCCCTTAAATGAAGTCATATGCTGGGCACATGGCTTAATTCCGTCACTTTTAACACCTCATTTAGACGGAATGGGCGATATGGTACTCGCTGGAGAATTTGATGGTTAAAGTGGTTCGTTTTAAAGTTGAGTGGGTAAAGTGGTACAAAATCGAAAGTTTAGTGGCCAAATGGGCTGTTTACTCTTATTTAAAACTCTCGTTTGATAGAAAGAAGAAATGGGTAATTGGGCAAAAGGGTTAATTATAATGACAATATAATTATAAAGGATTCTTATAAATTAGTAATGTAAATTAATGACATTACATAAAAAAAAGATACTGATGTTCCTTCCTTATTTAACTAATAGCATAATAACTTTAATATAACAAAAATAATTAATACTTGTACGTACCTTAGGAGGAGTAGGAGTGGTTTTCTTATAATATTTTCATTATTGCATTTTTAATGTTAAGCATTTCTTTATATATATATATATATATTATCATTTTCTTCTCTTGGCGTGAGGAAGTAATTAAATTCATTATCACTCTCTAGAGAATACACACCAACATATTAGATATATATATATATTATAAATGAAAACAGAAGAAAAATCGCTGTACTTTTACACCTCCTTTATTGCTCAACAATATTTTACAATATTTATTAAGTTTCTTCCCTAACTTACTAAGTATTTTTAATTGTTGGACAAAAGATTTCATTAAAATAGCTTGAAAGATATAAAAATATATATAAACAAGTCTTCATTAAAAAAAATATAAACATACTAAATGCAAATTTAATATCAATTGTCCAGAATAGAGTAATTATTTAAATGGCACTAAAACTATTTTAGAACCAATTGTCCAACATTAGAATTGCGCTAAAAATATTTTAGCACCACACGTGAACAGATATAACTAAACTAAAGGTGATAAAATAGATTTAGCACCCATCCAATGCTACACATCAAGGTGCTAAAACAGATTTAGCACAAATTTTCTATAACATAATAACTATTTACATGATACTAATACATATTTAGCACCAATAGAAAATAAAGAATAACAAAATTCGAAGGTGCTAAGATAACTTTAGCACCATTTTTGCCCAAAGTAACTAATCACATGGTGCTAAAAAGGTTTTAGCACCAATTGTCCAACACTAAAATGGTGCTAAAAAGGTTTAGCACTATAGGTGAATACATATAACTAAATTGAAGGTGCTAAACAGTTTTAGCACCCCATCCAATTCTATACATCAAGGTGATAAAACAGATTTAGCACAATTTTTGTCTAAAGTAACTAATCATATGGTGCTAAAACTGTTTTAGCACCAATTCTCCAACACTAAAATGGTGACTTTTTAGCACCACACGTGAACACATATTACTAAACTGAATGTGCTAAACAGTTTTAGCACCACATTCAATTATATACATCAATGTATTAAAACATATTTAGGGTCATTTTTCTCCAAAGAAACTAATCACATGGTGCTAAAACGTCCAATACTATAATGGTACTAAAAAGATTTTAGCACTATAGATGAACACATATAACTAAAATAAAAGTGCTAAACAGTTTTAGCACTCCATCCACTTATACACATCAAGGTGCTAAAACAGATTTAACACAATTTTTGACAA
Organism: Lonicera japonica; assembly: GCA_021464415.1. Lineage (NCBI taxonomy): Eukaryota > Viridiplantae > Streptophyta > Magnoliopsida > Dipsacales > Caprifoliaceae > Lonicera > Lonicera japonica. The sequence continues at coordinate 22,376,128 of CM038464.1, forward strand.
AAGTAATTAATCACATGGTGTTAAAACAGTTTTAGCACCAATTGTCCTGAATGATGCTAAAAAGGGTTTAACACCACAGGTGAACAGATATAACTAAACTGAATGTGCTAAACAGTTTTAGCACCCCATCCAATTCACACATCAAGCTATTAAAACATATTTAACATCATTTTTTTCAAAGTAACTAATCCTATATTCTAGTACCAATTATTCAACATTAGAATGGTGCCATGTCTTTGATTTAGGGTTATTAAAAAAAGTTGCGCTCAGTTTTTTTTTTCCAACTCCCGCTGGGCTGTCGAAATTTGTCGATTTCGATAGCAAAAAGACATCTGATCGTCTTGATTTTTTGTGTAATTATAGTAACTATGTATTCCGAACAACATATTCAAAAATCAGTCCAATCCAACGATTCGATAAAAAGTTACATATCTTTGATCTAGGGTTCATAAAAAAAAGGAGCTACAATCATATTTTTTTTCAAATTATACTGGAATATCGAAATTTGTCGATTTCGATAGTAAAAAGACCTTTGATCGTCTTGATTTTTCGTGTAATAGAATTAACATTGTCTTCCGAACAACATGTTCAAAAATTAGCTCAATCCAACGGTTCGATAAAAAGTTACATATCTTTGATTTAGGGTTCGTAAAAAAAAAAGAGTTGCGATCAGATTTTTTTTACATATCCCACAGGGCTGTCGAAATTGGTCTATTTCGATAGCAAAACGACCTTTGATCGTCTTGATTTTTTGCGCAATTAAAATAACTTTGTCTTCCGAATAACATTCAAAAAATCAGCTCAATCCAACAGTTCAATCAAAAGTTATATATATTTTACGATTGCACCTGCAAAAAAAAGAGATATGAGAACGACGCTCTTTTCGGCGATACGATCGGAGAGTCGGGTGGTGGTGGAGGTGGTGGAAGAGGTGAATTATTGGTGAGGAGGTTGGAGAACGAGGTGGTGGACAAATTTAGCACCAATAGAGTTAAAATCGATATAATACAACTGTTTAGGAGTTGAGAGAGAGAGGGGTATTGTTTAGGGTATTTTTGTCCATCAACATTTATCATTTTCCTTAAAACCAGTTAATATTATGAAAAGTGTTCATATTGTAAAACCAAATTATGAAATTAGTACTACTTTTCTTTACTAAATATTAGTCCGTCCTTAGAGTTATAAAACATTACGAAGCGAGTCCTTATAGAAATAAAAGGAACATGATTTAATATATTATTAATAAATTGTAGTTAAATTTGGAAAAACGTGAAAAAATTATTAAAAAAAATTCTTTTCCCTCCCAATCCTCTTAATATTGAAAGGAAACAAAATAAAAGAATATAAGAGATTGTCAGTCCCTCTGTTTCCTCTCCACTTCCTCTTATAAATATATCAAAACAAGTAAAATGTAATTATTCCTCCTCCTTTCCATTCCTTTCCCTCAATCCAAACGGGCCGTAAAAGTCACAAATAAAACTCAAAACTGGAAATTGAAAGTTAAAATTAAAAAAAAAATATTTATTTTAAAAAATTATATCTAAAAAAATATTATTTGTTTGAATATAATACATTTTAAAACAATTTTTTTTAATACGACAATTTTGCCCTTATTAGTATATTTAGATTACATGATTAAGGCTTTAATAAAAGTAAAATAAGTATTTTATAATGAGGAGTTTTAAGTTTTCATATTTAAATGGAAAACTTGCCATTTTAAATTTTAAATAATAAATTACTTAATTTTTTTACCAAATAAACAACTTTCATACAACTTAAATTTGAAAACTTAAAATTTTTAGATTTAAGTGGACAAAATAAATAATCCTTTATTTTCTTTTAATGCTCACTTGATTCAAAATCTATTAAAAAATTTGGCATTTTAAATACCAAATTTTTTTTATACAAATAAGGATTATTCTTATTCTTCTCAATAAATCAATGTCAAAACATCAAAATTTATTAATTTATGCCAGTATTAAAGTTTAATCAGCATGATATATAATTTTTCCTGAGAATTTGGATTAGTAATTGAGAACTGAATTTGAATTTGTAAGATGAAATCTTAATTATGAGTTGTCTTTTTTGTTACAAATAACATTATAGAGGATTTGAGAATATATATGTTGGTTTTGTTTTGTAAAATTTCGCTTCAGGAGAGAGATTTAAGTTTAGAGGTTTGTAATTGACATCGAATTCTGATTTTTCTTTTTTAAAAAAAAATTAAGGGAGGTCTAAGTCTCTCCCTTAATCCTACAAATAAAGAAAAATCCTCCCCTCCAACCCCATGAGTCGAACCCTTGACCTCAAGGCAAGGGTCGAGGTTGCCTACCACTAGGCCAACCCCTCTCCTCAAATTTTGATTTTTCTTTTACTGTTGTGCTTTGTTTTGTTTTTGTGGATCGTATCTAAATGATTTGGTTTATTGTTTGAATTTTCTTACATGTACATTTTGTTAAATGGTTGAAGGTTTTTTGTGAAAGGATTTCATAGTAGATTCCATTTCGATTTTTGCTTCTCCTTATGAAGATTTGGCAATTTGATTTGTATTTACAGAAACAATAGTGGAGAATTTCGTGTGTTTACTAGTTTATAATCGATACAGAGCCTAATTTTGTTGCCGTCCATTTACAATCAGTAATATGTAAATTGTAATTAACTATTTTTTTTTGTTAAATTATGTTTTGACAGGTTCATAACTGAACAATTTGGTGATATCTTAATAGACATTTGAACTACGAAGATCGGATTGTCGGCTTAAAAGATTGGAATCAAAATTGAATCCACTACTATTTGAAGATTTGTAAACTTTGAAGGCTAAAAATAACATAAATTTGGCTTTTGACAATCGTCGCAAACTGAAATGGACATAATTTTGTTCAAAATCATAGAAGGAATAAGGTTAGAAATCAATATTTTGTACGGAGATAGAAGTTAATCAATTTTTATGTTGTGAGAAATGTGCAATTTAGTTGATGATTTCGTTTTGCTCTGTTATTTTGTTTGCAGTGTGTTGTTTCATTTAATCCTCATTTAAGTCATCGAGATTTCAAAGAAATCTATAAAGAGATTGAAGGTAATGCAATTAATTCAAAGACGAACCTTCTTCTTCTTAATAAGAGCCATTTATAATCTTATTCTTGTTTTTGTTTCAATTTTACATTTTGAATTGTGTTAATGTTCATACCAATTTTACCAATGTTAAGCTAAAAATTAATCTTTGTTTTGAGGGCTTTTTAATGTTCATAACCCATATATGCTTAGTAATTATGAAATAAGGGTAGTTTCGTTACTTCAACATATAATTAACAGAGTTAGATGGGAAGTACAAACGGTGGGGGTGCAAAGTCCAATAATTTAAAATATAGGGTGGTAAGTCAAAATATGGGGGCGTAAACTCAAAATTACCCAAAAATAAAGGGCGTGGTATTTACATTATCTATTTATGTCAAAAACATCACCCTTGTTACAAACATCCCCAAAGGTAAATTTGTAATCACTAACATCCCTTAAGGCTCACCTAATGAGAGGTGAGTGTAGATACGGACACTTGAAAAGAGTTTGTTTGTAATAATTTGCATAGCATTTGGCAATGAATTACTGAAATGTTTTCTAAATAAGATTCGCTTAATAAGAGGTAATTGCACTTATATAAACTCAATTTACCTGAAGAGAATGTGTTGCTAAGCAATACTCACCTAATATCAGGCAATGAACGGAAGAGTTTGTGACATATAAAATAGTATTAAAATATATTTTTAATTAAATTTTAAAGAAGGTGTTGGTAATAAATTTGTCGAGTTTTGCAACAAAAAAAAAAGAAAAAAAATGAAAATGAAAACTGAATTACTGAACTAAGAACAGTACAGATATGAAAGTGGAGCCAATAGCGGCTACAATCCACGCAACACAAGTGTGCTGATAAACACAATCATCAAATGGCCGTAGCTCTGTCTCCGGCCACCACTTCCTTCCACCGAATCAAACACTTACCCGCCGCCCGATTCCTCTCTTTCTACCGCCCTACCGTAAACCCTAAAACCCTTGTCCCCTCAACCACCAAACATCTACTTCTCTCCCCAAAATTCAACACTCCTCCTCCTCCTACGTCACTCTTTTCCGGCACTGGCTCTTCTTTCTCCGTACGCAATCGTCGGTGTCTTTTTACAGTCGCCGGAGCTCTGTCCTCCGGCGAGGCCGTAGAGAAGCAGACAACAGAGGTTTACAATAAGCCGGGATTAGAAAGTCGGGGGGAGAAAGTAGGGGAATTTCGCAAGAGGTTAAGGATTGTGGATATTAAAGGAGGGCCCGATGAGGGATTGGATAAATTAGGGCAAACTATTGCAGTTAAGGGTTGGGTGAGGACACTCCGTGTGCAGAGTAGCGTCACATTCATCGAGGTATAGCTTCAAAATTATTAAGCTAATTGCTGGATGGAAGTTCATTCAGCATTAATAAGGAGTTGAATTGGTTTTTGTTTTGTGCGTTTGTTTTTTAATCTTTGAATTCTAAATGGTGAGTGTTGAATTAAAGCTCCAAAAATGCTGTTTGTTTTTATTAATATTAGAAGTTTGTTTAAATCAAATTGGTTCCGAATGGTGAATGACAACACTTTCGCCTATTTTTACCCATGTTTTAATTTACGCATTAAGCGGGGTTGTGAGTGCTGAGTGTTTAATTTTTTAAAAATATGGCTTTTAACCTCTTAATCATTTTAAAAAACAAACATCATATACCTCTTGATGGTTAAAACGGAGTTGGCTTCTCTCTATTACCTTTCGGGACTAAATGGATGAATTTTTTCATGAAACTTGTTAGAGATGATCTCTATGATTTAGATCCTCTCCACAAAAGTTCATTAGAAGATTCAATCTAGAAATAGATGAGATGATGATCTAGAATTTGAATGGTCCAAAATGAACAAATGTATCAAATTTTTATTATGCCCACTTTTGGTTTGAATTTCTTGATGAAATTTTGTGAATATAATCTACTCATTATAGAGATCATCCCTACCGAGTTCATGAAAAAATCCATCCATTTAGCCCTCGAACTAGACCACCTTGAATGAAATTGAACCGAAGGGGTAATGGAGAGGAGCCAAATCCGCTTAAAACACCCTCTTTAAGCATTCAATGGGAAAAATGTAAAATTGAATGCTTAATATATCTTTAACGAAGTTTTATTCCAATGGTGCTCTTATTCCCTTTCTTATTGATATATTATATATATATAAACTCAAGGGTTGCCATACCGCTAAGGGTGAACTTGGGGCTGTGTGGGTAGGTGCACGGTCTCAAGTTCAATTCCTACTGCATGAAACCTTTCTTAGGCTATTGGGGCGTCTCCCAGTCAAGCAACGAAGGTCTCATAAGATTAGCGGGGTTGGGCCTCGATACCCATAGTTATCAAAATAAAATAATATATATAAATATAAATATAAGGATAATATTGTAATATGCTATTTATTTAACATTCAAAGTCAAATAAAATCAAACGTTTTTTTTTTGCTTCCGTTTGCATTGTGTTTGGGAGTTTCAATTTGCAAAGAGGGAGATAAAGTTTACGTTTTGTCTTGTTTGAGAGTGTTTTGGGGAGAGAATACGAAAGAAATGGAGAATATTAATTAAAACTTTCTCCCAAATCGTTCTCTCCAAAGTAGAGAGAAACAGGGAGAAGATAATTTTTTTTAATGAAAACCTATTTTATTGACTATTTTACCCTAAAAATACATAATATTTTTATTTTTTTAAAAAAAGGCTTCTCTCCCTTTCTCATCTCTCCCGGTTAGTACTTTTTTTTCTTCTCTCTTAAACTCCCCAAGCATAGCGATGGAGTTCAATATTCCATGTGCAGCAGTCATAGGCTAAAAAATCCAAAACAGCAAGGATATAATTGAAAATGAGCCTTTTGATCGGCATTGAATCAATATATTGCGAATGATTGTATTTTTGTTTTGGTTATTTGTTGAGAAATTCTATATGCTAATTGAATGTGCAGGTTAATGATGGGTCATGCCTTTCAAATATGCAATGTGTGATGAACTCAGATGCTGAAGGTTATGATCAGGTACCATTGAATGGAAGTCTATTTAGCATTAAGTGGTTGGAATGGTGTATGATTTGCACCTCTTAATGTTGAATTAGATTTAAATTAAGCATTCAGGATATAATGCTCAATTTAATTTTAATGAGTTCTTTTGTTAAGTAGGTGCTGATGTATGTCATAGTAATTAGGGTAAAATTATAAAATGCCATGTATCCAGCAGTCAAAGCCAAATAAAATCAAAAGTATTTTTCAAAGATTCTGTTCTACATTAAACATTGACATCGGTGTTCAATGTTAATAATCAGAGGCTAAAAAACAAACTACCTTTTCTTTTTCTTGTTAAAAAAAAATTCTGCCACTCAAATGGATTTGTTTTTTACAAAAAAGTAAAATAGAACTTTTTATCTATACAATATTGTGTTGTCCCTCAGCCTCAAATTAAGATTCCTGTTTGAAAGCAACTGAGGCAGATTACAGTCTATGGTCTTGATACCTATGGAATGCCGAGAACAAGAAGGACAGAGGAAATATTGCATTCAATTATCAATATCATTAAAAGTCTGAATTACAATGAAGGTGCATGCATGTATTTATACTGATCAAACCCTCAATTTACTAGTCTGGAACCTAAATCACTGACGGCCAATGCTACTAAGTTGGAAGCAGGATCCTTGACAATCAATGCTACCAAATTTGTAAAATACAATTACTACACCAGTACACCTCATGCTAGATGGATTCTATAGTTGAGTGTGGCCCTAATGCTCTTACTGTTTGGTTTGCGAGGGGAGTTATGGATCATCTTCGTATACCGTCCTTACTTTTCTTTCACGGTGTCATAATGATATTTCATTCATCATTCTAAGCATGGGAGCTAATTAATAGGTGGAGAGTGGCTTGGTCACGACTGGTGCATCTGTATCCGTCCAAGGAACTGTAAAAACCAGCCCGGGATCAAAGCAGAAAGTAGAATTGGGGGTTGAGAAACTCGTTACGGTAAAGTACTTGATGAATTTGTCAATTATTTTAATGATAATTGTTAGTTCTTTTCGTATTTTGCAGATCTAGGAACTGTTCAGTACCTACTTTTTGTTATTGCAAGTTTCCAACAAGTTTGTATAGTACAGTAGTACTACAGTAGTCTTTGATCTATTTGTATCTGTTCGACTCTAATATATTTTTTTGTATAGCTTCTTATAGTTCTTCAATCCTTAATCTATAATACATACAAAATGCTACTAAGGATTACAAGTAAAATTTTCCGCTTATTTCATTTGATTAACATTCTCGTAGGTTGGTAAGAGTGATCCTTCATTTCCAATCCAGAAGAAAAGGGTCAGCAGAGAATTTCTGAGAACCAAGGCCCATCTTCGTCCTAGAACAAATACCTTTGGTGCGGTATGGTCCACCTTTTGTTTATTATACCATCACATTCTTCTGCTATGATTTATGATCCATTTTATAGTGTATGAACTTTTGGCATTTGCTCTTTAGGGGGGAAAAAAAACCCAATTCAAGTAGGTCTGGTTCCCAAATATGGTATTAAATCTCAAAGAGTTCTCTTATCTAGAAATTGTGAAGAGTTTTTTAAGGTTGTGTTTTTTTCACAAAATTTTGAAATCATGTGAATTAATGAATCTTAAGATTTTGAAATATGTTATTTTAAAATCTCATGATTTAACAATTTAGGTTTTCTTTTAAAAAAATCAGAATTTTTCTTAAGTATTTTATAAATTATCAAAATATAAAAATGTAGGTTGAGTTTTAGTGTGATTCTTATCAATTTATGTGTTTAATCAGACAGAAAAAGCCTTAGTGACCAATAATAGAGGAGAGATAAGATTAAAAGGAGATGGATCAAATTCAAACTTTGTAATTCAATAGGGGATTCCCAAAATCCGAACCTTTTGAGCGGATTTTGAAATCACATAATTACAGGATTTCAAAATTCGACGGAATTTTGAAATATCGAGATTTAGAACACTCATGAATTTCATAAATCATGTGATTTACCAAAACCTGTCTCAAAATCATGTGAAAAGAACATAGCCTAAAAGATTTTGGCTTCTTGATGGAATTAATGTAAATTGTTGATGATATGTTGGTTTGTGCTATGAAATTATGTTTCTTTTTGCTCTTTATCGACATTTGGTTGCAGAAATAGTTGTCTGTTTTACATTAACTAGAGTCTTGGGCTATAAAACTGTAAGAATTAGAACTTGCTGATTTTGTTTTTATCCGAAACCAAACGCTTCTATTAAAATAAATAATCAGAGCGTTACAGAGATAAATACATCATTGGTGAACCAGCAGTCCACCAAACCCCTAAAAATATCAAACTTACTGAAGGAAAACTAAAAAATTTCAACAAAAAAAACAACTCAAAGTACATCTCCATCACTGAATAGCTGCACCCCAATTCGAACAAAAATCAGAGATGGAAAGGTTGACCAATAGATTAGAAGAGCTAGCCCAAACAGATGATAAAAGTTTAATTTAAACAAACTTCGGCAGCTTCATTGGATTTGTCTTTGAATACCATAGAATTTCTCTCTTGCCAAATGCACCATGCCAGTGCCAAGCAACATCTCCACAGCTGATAGAATAGATGTAATATATTTTGTACTTGCCTATTTTGTGGATGTGATAACTGATAATCTTGAGTTATACTCTTTGGTCAACTTATCTTTTCATTTTACATGTATGCTGATTTTAGGTAGCGAGGGTGAGGAATGCTCTAGCCTATGCTACACACAAGTTTTTTCAAGAAAATGGCTTTGTTTGGATCTCAAGTCCTATTATCACTGCTTCAGATTGTGAAGGAGCTGGCGAGCAGTTTTGTGTGACCACTTTGGTATGCTCTCTCAGAAGTATCTTTTCTTATTACTCCCTTTGTTTCAAATTAAGAATCCTCTAACTCCTTTTTGGGATGTCCCAAATTAAGAGTCCTCTTTCCTTTCAAAATATAATCCTGGTATCAAAATTCAAAGCTCAGGATAGGAACCATTTGATTGTGACGAAATTAGTGCGTTCTTAATAAATGTGAACATCAAACATGAACTCTTAATTAGGGACAGCAGGAGTACGATGTAGAATAAGACTGGATTAGGAATAGAAGGGAGAGAGGAGAGAGAAATGACCACTTGGCAATGGCTCACAAGCCAAACCCAAATTCAATTCATAACTCTCATCTGATTATGAAGGAGAATAATACCCATCATTTTTAATCTTCTAAAATCCTAATCTAAACCTAAATTAAAGGTAAATCCAACCCAAGGGTTTGCCACGGGGTTGCCACAGCGGTAAAGGCAAACTTGGGACTATGTGCGTAGGCGCATGGTCTCAGGTTCGATTCCCCGCTGCATGAAACCTTTCTTGGGGGGGCCTCTCCCGGTAGAGCAACCAAGGCCTAATGGAATTAGTGGGGATGGGGCCCCGATGCCCATGGTTATTAAAAAAAAAAGAAAAAAAATGGAGAAAAGAAAATAAAAAGAAAGATAAATACTTAATGATAAACATCAATTCTTGTGATATCGTATCCATATAATTATATTAACATCCTAAATATCTTTTTTATTACATCATATCTATATCTAATCTTGCATGATGAATATATATAATCATTAATCAAATAATTGACAATTCCATTCCATGCCTTCTAGAACGATCTATATGATATTGGTTATATCCAATTGATTTTTTTGTGTTTGCAACTTCGTATACGTGGATTCCGATGCTGTATGACCTCATTTAAACATTGTGCTTCGTCATATGTGTTTTTTATATCTGCAAATCAGTATGCAATTTCTTTTTCTTTTATCATTTTCTGTTTCATGTGTTGCTTATATTCCTGAAAAAATAGGACTGTTTCACAGAAGGTTCTTACATGTTGGTGAGTTTCCATACTTTTGTGTATATATCAGTCCTTTTTGATTGTTTCCTACAGGAAACATGTCAGCCATTTTGAAACCAGATTTTATTCCTTCTTCACCGTATAAGATTGCTCTAGTTAATACACATATGGTAACTATGATGTTTGTTAGGAAGCATCTCTCCCAAAAGCTTAAGCTTAAGCTGTTAGGTAGTGGGCCAACAATGTATATCATGCTCTTCAACAATGTTTGTGTCAGTCATTAATTTTGGTCGAATTAGATTTTTTTTTTATATTTACTGCTCATTGGAGAAAATGGAATACTGTTGTGTTCATTATTATCTCATACATCTCCTGGTGCTTCTGTAAGTTTTTTGTTCATTTAACAGATACCGAGTGTCAGAGAAGCTACTGAGTCCCCAGCTGATGCACTCCCTAAAACAAAATCTGGTTCAATTGATTGGTCACAAGTAAGTGAAAATTCACATCCTTTTCAAGTTCTATTTTCAAATTCTTTTACAGAGGAGGATTAAAACCATCGTCTTTTTTATCCAAACCTTGTCTTGTCTATTTGTTTTTCCATTGAATGATATTGCAATATCAGTTGAATTTCGATAGGAGGGTCTCCTCATTTGTTTGGTTCATCATTGGCATGCCTATTTCACATTCAACCATTTTTCTTTTTTTAATGCATTTAATGTTGGTTAGCCTGGAGATTGCTTGTACTATAGAAATTTCTGACGACTACACGAAGATTGGGGAAAGAGCCCGAGGCAAAGTATATAGTGTTATTTTAGTAATTTCTCTCTTTTGTCCTAATTGTGGCTATACATAACTCTATAGTATATAAAAGTGAGTTCGGTCAATATCTCATTGTACTAGTTTTTCATTACATGGTGAATTCATTTTAATTGAAATCATTATAGAAGTGAGTTGGGGGCTTACTGCAGGTAGTTGATGTAGTTTTAATTGCTGACCAATCAAGTAGTGATACATCATTTTGAGTACCAACTATTTGTGTGTCAATCATTATTGTAACTTTGATATAATTCCAGGTAGTTACCTTAGCGTGCCCAATAAATATAAGACTATCATGGGATGAATATATCATCTCTAGTATCAACTTTATAGCAACAGTAAATGCCCCTGTATGTTGGAGAAGAATTTATCATTCTGGGCTTTTTACCCCAAATGTAATTAGACTTGCCCCCTGTTCTCACAATTATTGTCCCTGCATGCGTGGTTCAATTTGTTACATAAAAATGGGGGCCAATGCCTAATCTCTTTAACGTACTACTTTGACTTAACTCCCCATATTTACATATTTCTTTGAGATTCCCTCTCATGCAGGAGGCAAAGTCTAACGATTATGAATTTGGGGCCCCGGGGGGGGGGGGGTGTTACAAAATCTTTTAATTACAAACTTTGTGACAATGAGCAAGTGTTAAGATAATCTCTCTGTTGAACTGGAAAGCATACTAGCTGTGAAGCTCTTTAACTAGTGGGTAATGCATGAAGGGAACAGAAGTAATATATCAAATAGCAGAAAATTTGGTGGGTTTAGGGAGGACTTTTCTGTTTTCAATTAGTATCTAGGGTTTGTAGACAATTGATTTGAGGACAAATAACAAAGAAAACTCCTCTCCCCGACCCCAGGTGAGTCTCGAACCCGGGATCTTCTGGGCCCAGATGGGCGCCATTATCAACTAGGCTAGCCCACTCGCTCAAAAGACCCTTTACACTGAAAATAATTTCCATTGCATCGAGTCTTCAATGAACCAACCACAGCCTAAGTGTAGTCATTAATTTTATATTTGTCGTGAAATGCTTTTGATGTATCCTTTCTCGTTCATATGACAGGATTTTTTTGGCAAACCAGCATTTTTAACGGTCTCGGGCCAGCTCAATGCCGAAACATACGCTACTGCTCTTTCTGATGTATTTCTTCTTGCCTTTTTCTTCTTCTTTATGTACTATAATTGTCAAGAAAAAATTGTGTAATGTCATTTGTTTTTTATTCATCGTATTCATATTATTACAAATTTATTTACATTTGCCAGGTCTATACATTTGGTCCCACATTCCGAGCAGAAAATTCTAACACTTCTAGACACTTGGCTGAGTTTTGGGTACTTTTGATTGCTTATTTAGTGCTTTTGGACCTATGGTTTATTTGTAATTTAAGAAAATATCTTACAACTATTACTACTATTTATCCAAGATGATTGAACCAGAGCTAGCATTTGCTGACTTGAACGATGACATGGCCTGTGCAACTGCCTATCTCCAGTATGTAGTATGTTCTTTTCACATCTATTGTCAACTTGTTACATTTATTTCGTCTTCCCCTTACAATTTGGAATTTTATACTGATAAAAACTTTTATGCATTTTAAAGGTAAAATATGTTCTTGAAAACTGCAAGGAAGATATGGATTTCTTCAATACTTGGATTGAGAAAGGAATTATCAACCGGCTGACAGTAAGATACAATTCTTTTTTCTTTTTCTTTTTCTTTTTTTTTATTTTTTATATATTTTGATGAGGTCGTTTGCCCCATTCTTTCTTAATAATTTACACGCTTTCTTATGTTCTAGAATTTACTCAACTATGTCCAATGTGACAGGATGTGGTCGAGAAGAACTTTGTGCAGTTGAGTTACACAGATGCAGTTAAACTTCTTCTCCAAGCAAAAAAGAAGTTTGAATTCCCGGTATTTATTTTTCTTGCTATGCAAAACCTTAGCTTGAGAATCGGTGCTATATTAAAATTTCTAGTTTTTTTTTTTAATTACTTTGCTCCCTATTATAAATGTGAAATTAGACTTGCCCCTTTGTTTTCGTAATCATTCGACTCTACCTCCTACATGCAGGGGGCAAAGTCAAAAAAGCCCAAATTTGTACTGATTTGATGGCAGCAAGTATTCCGTATTCAAATTATTTGCATGTCATATGACAAGTTCCCTTTTATGTGAATCCTCAGTTATTAATGAAATTTTTACAATATGGAAAATCTGCCAAACACACTTATACGTTTAGCGGTTCATTTTTATAGGTGGAATGGGGATGCGATTTGCAAAGTGAGCATGAGCGTTACATCACTGAAGAGGCCTTTCATGGATGCCCTGTAATAATAAGAGACTATCCAAAGGCACAATTTCCTCCTTGATCTCTTTTTTGTTGAAATGGAGAACTGTTAAAGAGTTTGTTTGGGAACTTAATTCCTAGATTTGGAATTGGAATCGGAGGAAAATTACATCTGAACTAATTTGCTCCAGTTTTAAAGCTTGAAATGGAGGCGTTCCCAAACACACCCTTAGTTTAAATGGATGTTTGACAGTTTCTTAAATCTTAATCAACAAAAACTTTCAGGAGATCAAGGCATTTTATATGCGGCAAAATGATGATGGAAAGACTGTTGCGGCCATGGATATGTTGGTTCCTCGGGTAATATTCTGCATTCTCATTTCATTTGTCTTCATGAAGTTTTCAAGAACGCAGACTATTCCCAGTTATGCGATTACATTTTACAATTTTCTCGCTAGAGCCCTCGCAATTTGTGTCGTACAAAATAAATAGATCTTGAAAATGACCATCTAAATAACCAATAAGGGAGCGACATCTGGCATTTGTGATGCACATCTAAAAAATAATTTGAGATCTGTAGCATCATTACTTCAATATACATCCCCAAGTAGTAATTCATCTTATTGTAAGCATTTGCAGAAAATGTTCTTTAGACAGTCACATATTTTTTTTTATGCCTCCTGGAGAACTTGTATTAGAGTGCTCCTGTAGGACCAACTGATATCTACAAAATTCATAGACATTTATATCACGTTTGTATTGTGGTATGAACATGTATATATGTATATCAGTTTGTCATTACTCCCACTTCTGGATTGAATTTCTTGATGCAATTTGGTACAAATACTACCTATCATGGAGATCATCTCTCCTGGAGGAATGTCCTCTTTAGAGCGGGACTATATATATATAAGGGGGACGGGGTAGGGGTTGGGGGATTCAAACCCTTGCGCTTGTGGAGAATCAATAACCTCTTAGCCACTTTGCCAAATACTAGATCCAGACCTAGAAGTATATAGTTCAACTAGTTGCATGAAATCCTTTTTTATATTTATTGCGGGGTTTCAAAGTTGCTGTTATTTGTCAGGTTGGTGAACTTATTGGCGGAAGCCAAAGAGAAGAACGTCTGGAATTTCTTGAAGAACGATTAGATGAATTGAAGCTCAGTAAAGAAAGCTACTGGTGGTATCTTGATCTGCGGCGATATGGTTCAGGTGATCTGTTACTTAACCCTTCACATTTTATTTTGCGTTTAAGGCATATTTGTCAGTTTCTCTGAACTAGTTTGGGGTTGCTTCATAGTTTTTGTCTTGATGACTATCTGCGATGGATTATTTTTGTTTCACAAGAAAGGAAAGAAGAAATAATTCAATTATTGTACTTATAGGTCATCCAAATGCTCTAACTCGATCCATGATCAACTTTTCACTAAAAAGTTACTTGCTCCGTCTCAAATTGATCACTTAAATTTGGTACGTTTCAAGGAAATGGTAATTTCAACCTAATCAATGGTCAAGAATAGAACTTATTTTCAATGAAATTTGGTACATTATGTCCCAAAAAAGAAATGGGAGTATCATTTTGAGATAAGAGGAAGTATTTATTTTTCATATCGACTTCATTTAATGCAGAGAAATTTGATTGAAAATAGTGAAGTAACCGCATTCTCTTGTGTTTGTGTCTTCCAGTTCCTCATGCCGGCTTTGGATTAGGGTTCGAGAGGCTTGTGCAATTTGCAACCGGAATAGATAATATAAGAGATGCAATACCTTTTCCTCGGGCACCTGGCTCTGCTGAATTTTGACATGTTCACCTCATTTCCTTATCTTGATTTGGTTCCGTATCGCAGGTAGAATTGATAAATGTTATTCATGCTAATTTATTTCTTTCTATTTTCTAGTTGTAATTTTAGACGTTGGGGGACGGTAAAATTTAGTTCAGGACTTCAGGCCAAAGGCGGTTCTCAGGGTAACTTGAAAGAGAATGTCATGGTCCACAATCTTAATTGGACGGAAGTATTGTATATTGTATATCGGATATTTTATTCACATTTTTGTATACATTGACTCACTACACAAAAGCATCCTTTGTCATCGTGTAACGTAAATTTAAGAGAGAAATTATGGATCTCTTTGCAACATGCTCTGCATTAATCAATGGGATAATGTAGCAGTTTGGAAATTTTGTTATTATACAAGAGAGATGTTTATCCCTAACATAATAGAAAATATTTTTCTCAGTCGGTATTTTTTTGAATCTTGTCGTGGTTATGTAGTTTTTATTAGTGGCTTTTAATGAGAGTTTTAGGCCCCGATAGGTAGAAAATGAACACACTTTTACACAAATCTTAAAAAAATAAATAAAAAATACTGACTTTTGTGAACTTGAATAAAATTTGAATAATCTAATAAGATAGTGATGCATGTTTAATGTCATTTTGTGCAATTATTATGATTATTTTTTGAAATTTATGTATACATAATCTTATAATGGTAATAGATCTTGATGTTTTTGTCTTGCTTAGTAAATTTCAAATATATAATTTTTATATTAAAAGTTATTAAATTTTAAAGTTTTATAAAAAACCTTTGAGATGAAAAATTGACGTGACAGTTAACAAAATGTATTTCACAAATGCCAAATTTAAAGGGACTACTAGAGAGAAAAAATTATAAGTTGCGTAAATTATACACAAAACAGTAATATACATTACTGTTGGACATGCTCTAAAAATTATACCTATTTCCAAAGATGAAGACTGTATGTAGAAAGAGAGGCTTATTGAATTACTTTTATGGGGGAATTATTTTCATGAGGTTCAAGAAGAAATCAGAGAGTAGGATGCAACAAAAAAAAATAAAAAATTAGAGCAAAATTCAGATGGCATTGCTGGTGAAAGGACAGAAAAGCCCTTTAACAGAAACCCCAGCGAGTTCAATTCACTATCACACTCTCTTTGCTTTGGATTCCCCCTAACCTACCAGCACTTGAGGCTGCAGAACTGAAACCATGAATTAAAATAGGAAGACAAGAAGCACCAACCACCATTCACAACATAACACAGCTAGAAGTTTAACCCATCCATCCTGATTTCATTAATTAACAAAAAAAGCGTAAATCAATTTATCAAAATTTGTTTATCCATCTAAACTTGCCTTACCCTATTTTACTTGCAGCAGGCCACACACCCCACCTTTACTGAAACAGAATTTCTTATTTTCCATCATAATACACTTCCCTTTCTTGCTAAGTTTCTCAATAAGTAGTAATTTTCTCCTCTTTTTCAACTTCTCTTCAAAGGGACATTCCTCAAATAAATGAACAAATCAACTGTACATTCTTTTCTCGTGCGCTCTGTTTCCTATACCGTAAAAACCACCAGCTTCCTTAAACACCAGTTGGTGTCAAATCCCAACAGATTAATATAAACCTATTTCTCTAAAAGTACAGTAAACAACTACGTAAACCATCTGCATTTGAACATACAACCTCCACAGAAAATTAAAAAAAAAATGAACATTTGCTTACCACCATTTGCTTAAAGGAGCAGCAAAAACTACATATTTACATCTTCAGTCCCTCACAGTTCTACTTCATGAAGGTCATCACCATAACTCCCCCCGTTCATCGACGAGTGTGGCAAAGCCGGTCCACCACTAGGCATAAATGATGACGGGTGCATGCTCAATGCCTCACTGAGTGGTTTAACTTCAGCTCCATTGGGTGGTGAAGTAAAAGCATCACCGAGACTTCCGCTCCACGAGGCTGTTCGACGGGAGTTAGATGAGAGGGACCCACTGCCGTTGCTGTTTGTTCTTGTGGTACTACCCCCGTTTGTGATGTTGTCCATGCTTGCAAATCTTTGCATAGTCATCGGTGGAGGAGGTGATGGAGACTGGTACGAGTTGTTCATGGGGGGAATTGAGGGGTTTTCGGTAATTGCTGCACTTTGGGCTGCAAGGGGGTCCACTGGCTGTTCGACTGATGATGATGGTGTGGGAACAAAGAACTTTGGGTTGGCAGTGGTAGCCGGTTTGATGGTAGGAACAGCAGGTGTTTGGAACAAGTTTGCCGGGTTTCCACCGCCTTGGTTGAAGGTGTCAACATACCTGACAAAAACCCCCAAGAAATAGTTGTCAGATTTGTACGCTAAGAGTGCGGAAAAAGAAGTGAATTCCTTGAAATTGTCTTAAATGGAAAACAGGAACTTAGGGTAAGGTGGTTTTTGGCGTCCATGGAAAAGAGAAAATCTAGGATAACATACGAAACTAGTTATTTTCCATGTAAAAGAAGTGCAACCAAACACACCCAAGTGGAACTGAGAAAATAGTTCTGATACAAGGAAGACTAGAGTTTTGACATTTCTCTGCCAACTTTTATTGATGTTTTTGCTCAAAAAAATGATGAAAACACATCCCTAGGCACTTCTCACCCTTTCAAATAATGATTTGAATAGATGAGCATTTACTAGTATTGCTAAACCAACCTGCACCTTCAAGAACCGAATTAAAACATGAAAAATACTAGAGTGGCTTAGTTTTCAGTTTTCGCAAGAAGCCCTGCTGTTGTGGATATTACCGAGTGAGAATCAACAACATTAATATCAAATACTGAGCTGGGCAGGAGAAATCTGCCTTTCTTTTTTAGGCTCACCAGCAAAATCTCTAGAAAGTTACTAGCAATTACTAAACTTACAACAAGAAGTGCTTTTCCCGAGTATAGAACATTGAGTAGGTACTCTTAATATAACAACTAAAGCTTTAAAAGACAACAGCCCAGGAAAAAAATGCACAAACTCAAAAGGTTTGTATTCTTATGCTACCACTGCTAGTCAGAAAGCACGGTATTCAGTCTAATGACTGGGTTATGTGAAATGTAAATCAAATGCGGTACAAAAGAAACAAGCTTCTACATTTTTGTTATTTTTCTTTAATTTAATTTCTATTAATTAAGTTTTCATTAATATATATATAATGATAAATAAATAAATAAAAAAGGGCAACTGTTTTCGAGATACCTTGATCTAACACCCATTCGTCCACGAGCTGAGAATTGGTTCGAGGTTGGTGGAATTGGAGGCATTCCCGAACCATGTCCAGGAGGAGGAGTTGGGCTTTTATATTCTGGTGGACTTCCATTGCTGAGAGATCCTTCACTTTTTAATGCATTCTTTAAATTATAGTCTGATGTTCCATTCGGGAAGGTAGCATTTGTTGGTGGGGGTGGAAGAGCCGCTTCCTCAGCTGGGGGATCAACACCTTCCTCTACCCATCTCTTAAGTTTCTCATCGTAGTAAAATTTATTTGTGTCACCCAATTTTGCCTTAGAAGCAAAGTAACAACAGAGCAAATAGTTAGACCAAACCCAGAGAAGTCCCCAGCCAAACGGAAAAGATACACGTAGGATAAAACTTGTTATAATTTGTGGCAGGAACCTACTTAATGTTCTAGAAAGAGCTAGGCAGAAATTGGGACGGCCTTGATTATAAATATGTACTTCAAAAAATATTACAGAAATAAACTTTACTTCTCAGAAGAATATGGCTTGTTTGGTTCGAGTTTTAGGAAAGGAATTGACATTTTAGATTCCAGGAAAGCTCCTTTCCTGGAAATTGAGATTCCTCGCTAGCATTTGGTTAGGATTGGAACTCTCATTTCCTTGTATTGACAATAACTTGCAAAGATACTATCAAAAATATATATACATATATATATATGATATAAAACGAAATACTACATCATTAGCAAAATAAATTATTTTTTTTTGTTAAAAATAGGATTAAGTTTGTCAAAAAAAATAAAAAATTATGAAAGTATTCCCGGGAATCCTCTTAGCTTTCCTGCCATTGAATATGGGAATCAGGTTGGGAATTTTGGATTCCAGGAGTCATGCAAAGAACAAACCAAACGGAACCATAAGTTTTCTAACTTTTAACTTGCTGATAAGAAATAACTCAAGTAATTACCTGCTTGTCTTGGCGAGGCTTTAGCACTAAACCTACAGTCTTTTGTAAGAGCTGAGAGCCAAAACTGAAGCGACCAAAGCGGGATGTCGACGGAGAGACTGATGCTTTACCTTGTGTGCTGTTGCTGGAGGTTGTTTCTTTCGATGAATCAACCTGATCCTACATCAAGTGGGGAATAACTCATATGTTTACCACCAAGTGATGAGCATATCCAGAAAGCCAGAAATATCAAGCCATTGCATGGTTCAAAGTCAAGGCGTAAACCAATCATCAACGGGTGAGTTAACTTGGTTCGGTACCCTCAGGTCAAAATCGTTAACTGTGTCAACTAATTAAAAGAGATTAAACTCGCACTGGCCAAAATTTGGGCTGAAACAGCCAAAATCTCGGCGACTTGCCGTGTCAATGAACCAAGTACCCCTGTCAACCTACGAGCCTATTAATGTATTTTACATATTTTTTTAACCTTAAATGATACCAGTTAAAAATTAGATGATCATGTCTTTGGCCGAAACCGAGCCTTTAAACCATGATCCTTAAGGTAACTAAAATATCTTTGTATAGCCACCAACCTGTCTGGGAGTTCTACCAAAGTTTGGTTCTGAAGCGGATCTGTTTTGCATCGTCATTCTATTGCCATCAGCTGTCCATTCACTTATGGGTTCTGTTGATGCTGAAGGCATTAACGATGTCATTGCCATTGTTGATTGACTGGTTGATACTCGAGGTCCCATTGATTGGTTATAATGCTCATTAACTTGCACACTGCCAAGAGATGCTGATGGTACTGGTGGTGGTAGGCCCCCGACAACGCGATGAGCAGTACTATCAAAAAGGGTGAGCAATTTACCTACTAATTTTGCTGGAGCCAAGTTTGTGGAAAATCCACCCTGCAAAAAGAAAGTCCACTTACAAGGATCTCTAAAACATTTCATCTATATACTAGAACATGTGACACATTTGATGCATGTGCAATATTGTAATAGGTAATTGATACTTAAACTGTTTTTAAAATCTTTGGAAGCAATGCAATCATGCCTTGTTTTAGAGTAAGGGTCATGGGTTCAAATCTCCAAAAATCCCATTAGAAATTTTATAAAATTAAGGGTAATTTCATAATTTCAAGTATGTACCAAAACATAACTGCTACGTGCTACTCTCACTTGATATACACTACGTGATAGATAAATGCAGAGTGGCCCTTAGCGGTTATGGCACAAAAATTGGTGTTTCCAGTTTTGCTCCCCCGCATGTTTTTTTTGAAATAAAAAGAACATTTAATGGGGCTTGAACCCTTAACTTCTAGGTTAGAAAGAGAAATATCTTATCACTGAGCTAGTTCTTCATCTATTAAATAATTTTCATTTTAAATTAGATATTCACATGTGTAAAAGGAGAGCATGCACACGCATTGCCTGTTATTGCGCGTCTAGTGATAAACAACAAATTAGAATATAGAGAGGTACTTGTTGGTGGGTCCTTATCCTCTCCTCGAGAGATGACACTAGTTGTCTCCATGTTTCTACTTCAGGGGCTCGTCCAGTTTTCAGTGTTTTTGATACGGCTTGACAGTACCTGAATTAACACTACAATGCTAAAAAAAACAAAGTGAAGAACTTCATGAATGAACAATAAGCACAAGTTTGAAGTACATACTTCAACGAATCAGATACTCTTCCCACTTCCGCCAACATGTTTGCATATAAAAGTTTATATGGTTGAAATGGTAGCAACATAAACTGAGAGTTCCCCAGTACCTTTGAGTATTCGTATATCTCTGTCCTCTGTCCACGTACACAATGTGTCACTTCACTAAGATGATTTTACAAGCGACAATAAGATATGAAATTAATTAATATCTGGCTGATCTTTTGGATCACAGTGGAATTAAGACAGCTAAAACATGCCCCGCCAAGGCTCAGATTTCGGGATTTGATCCAAAAATTCTGAAGCTAGGTTTCGCTATGCCAACCAGGTTATAGGGAATTAAGAATGTGTTGGTAAAAAAAATGTTAAAAAGAGCAAGTATAGTTCCACATTAAACGTCTTGTATATAAAGAAAACAATAATGTATAGGCTGAATTACATGTTCTAGAAAAATAACTTCACACCAAAGATGACGACAAAAAGCAACTCAATGGCCATCTTCACCAAAAAAATAATTGTTTGGTTTTAAACACGCAAGACTGAAACAGGACCAGCCACCGTGTAGTGACCAATCAGCCAGTACAACCAAGGTCAACACTAAGATAACACAATAAAGAGATATATTAAAAGGTAGTACATTAAAAACAACAAAAAAAAGGAACGCAATTAAACAAATCAATGCTCTTAACAATCACTCTGTCAGCATGAAAGTTAAAATTATGACAAAATCAGTAATCATAGATAACACAAGATGCAGGGCGATCGGAGGGACATTAATATATAACGATGATCTTGTAAGTTATTATTTCCTAAAATGAAAAACAAGATAACCTCAGGACCGGAAGGAATGAATTTTTTCCTCATTCTTCTTGAAGATTTTGCTGGAAAGCAAATTAGTACCAAAACAAAATCACGAAATCCATTATCACTTCAGTTTAGTCACAACGCACAAGCATGTAATTTGTATCTAAAATAAGGGAGTGGATGAATCAGACTCCAGGAATTCAAACACTTCCCTTGGATAAATTCAAACATCTACACTATAGGCAATTTCCTTGAAGTTTCAGTTCTGCTTTTCGGTTCTTCAAGGCTGATACTCCCTCGGTCAAATTTCTGTTTAGTTCTACTGTGGTCAAAGTTTGACTTCCCTCCTTTGAATGTAAAGATACAAAAAATATAAAGGTTTCATCGTAGACAATACAACGGAAAGCTGGAGGCAATTGAGTAGGCACCTGAATAGCCTCTGGGCTAGCATATGTTCTGGGAAATTTCCAGTGATCTGCACCAACAAGACACAATCTCGCACTATCTGAATATGGCTCAATGTTTGCTTCTGCAACTAAGTAGCATATGTGTGCGGCAATAATCTGATAAAATCAGAATAGTTTTTATGGAAGCACAAAGCCAAATGTCAGAAATAAAGATATTCATGAAATAATGAGAAAATGAATACAGTTAAAAGAGATGATGATATGCAGAACATACTTCACTTCTTTCTTTCCACAAGCAATCTCCGAGATGAATAAGCACAAGCTCATCATCTTTTGTCCTATTTGCAGTTATCACAGCCAAGTTTTCTTCCCAGTCATCAAGCATACCATTAGCACCGAGCTGAAATTGATTTAAAAAAAAACAAAAAAACGAAGCCTGAGCTCACCCAGTGAAAGATATCACACAAATTTAATTCTTGATAAAAAAATCAAAATGGAATTTTCCTCCATCATTAATTTTTATTGCCCAATAACATACTACCTAGAAATTCTAGATTTTGATAAGATTTAAGATGATCCCAAAACAGTGACAAAGCAGCAATGCCCACATCCAAACAATAAAAAAGACAAAAATACCTGTGCAGGCCGTTGAGAAATATTTCCAGCACTATAAATGCCAGTATCAGCTGTGGTCTCGGTAGAAAACACATCTGCTGGTTGACCGGCAATTAGTAAGCATAAAGTTCGCAAAGGCGTCCCCGCTACTAGCTGGCGAAGTGCCATTTGCTTCACAGTATCAACATAAAACTGCATTGAAGATGCAGAGCCCAAAGAACAAATAAATAAATATGTAAGACAAAAAATACTAGAGTCAAATATGTATTAATTCTTCCTCATCAATGCAGCGGTTGTAAAACTTAGAGCATCTCCATGTATAACCAAAATTAGGTAATCAAAATAGATTTTGATTATTCATATAGTTGATTGTTACAGTTGACAATGTTGAGTTTCACAATGGTTATTATGTTCTCAATGACCAAAGTCGTGCCACCCACTATTTCGATTGGCCAGAAATTAACCAGTCTACAATTTCAAAAATAAAAATAGGAGTGAAAGATTATCTAAATTTGACAAGATTCCCCTATCTTTTTCTTTAACTAATAGAATTAAGGGCCAACCATTATGATTTTTGAGAAAGGCTGTTAGTTTTGGTTATAGAGGAGGTAGATTTGAATATTGGTTAAAGGGTTGCTAAAATTTTGTTCATGCCATTGGGGTGAGTTTTATTTTTTAGTGACATTGCTAAAATTGATTATATTTGCCATTTCGATTATACCATTGGAAATACTCTTACACGATATAGTTAAAAAGATAATAAACATCACATCAAGACAAACCTGATCACCAAGTTGTGCAGCAAGAACAAGTGCGGGCCCCCACAACTGACCCTGTTGTGCACAATGTAGAGCGTCTTTCTTTCTACCCGAAACCAGAAGAGTTTGAACCTCCACGGCAGTTGCCTAAACACTCACCGGTTACTACTATTAATAGATGGAATATTTTGTAAGGATTAGATTAAAATTGTGCAGAGTGGGTCTTACCAGAATCTGTCCTTCAGGAGGTAATTTCTGCAAGCAGTGGGCAAGAGCACCATACTCGCCGAACTGTGCACCACTATTCCTCTTGACAGAGGCAAAAAGTCTAGCAACTGCTGCTTCTGGAACATCACTTTCCTATTAGATATAACAAAAACAACTTAGTACCCCAATTTCAGATTAGCCCAATTGTCGAACAGCTCATAATAAATATTGTTGGTAGCAAAAATATAGACTTTCTTTTCAGGATGATATGTTCACAATTTAGTGAAGTTTTAGCTTTAGCAGCACCTAATCAACACATATAAACACATGACTACATATTAAGCTGTTTAACATTCTTCTCTTTATTTCCCATAATAAATAGTGAGTGTCATAATTAGCAGGTGGACTCGACTTTTGGCTACATAGCTGTATTCCTTCACCCAACCTTGGGTTTATATGAAAAATGTAATGACAGCATAATGTCAATTACTAGATAAACTTGATGATGCATGTTATAAAATACCATACTTGTCATGAGCATCTGATGCACTTAGTTCACGTATTTAGGAGGCTCGACTTAAAATGGGACCTCTATTGAAGCCGTTGTTTCTATGCTTTTATCTTTACTATTGTTAGCTTAATGAATGAAGAAAAAGGGCTTTGCGATTATATATGAGATTCTGAGAGCATCTGGACCATCTTTAGCTTCATTACAAGGTGGTGAGGGATTCATCCTCTCTTGCATTTTTATTTATATATTTTCTTTAAAAAAAAAAATCTCCACGAGGGCGTAAGTTCAGGCCTATGAAACATGGACACTAACATGATACTACCCAGACACATCGATAAGTCAAATCCTAAAAAATTAGGATATGGACATGCCGAAAATAAGCCAATATATATCTTTCTATTTATATATAAATTACAAGTTTTATGAAGAATAAATATATATATATATATATAATACCTTTCAAATGTCAAATGTATAATCAAATAATGAATAATTAGGTGTGTATATTATAAAAATTATTAAGATATTTATTCTACTACTCCCATAGTCTTTCATCTCTAATATTTTACTTTTAATTGTCATAAGCCTTCATTTGGATTTTTCCCGTAATTAAATTTCTTTTGCAAAATAAAATAAAGTTGTATCGCAATATAATAAAAGTACAGGACACTTATTCGAGAGTGTCCAAGAAGTGCCAGGCGTTGGACACGTACAATAGACAAAAATTATATACTAAATTATGGACACATGAAAATAGGTGTCGAACACCTGTCCAACGAGTGCCCAAGAAGTGTAGGTGTCCGACACGGGTACGACACGTCAACCTCTTTGGAGTGTCCGCGCTTCCTTGGTTCAGGCCGAAAAGCATTGTCATGAAAAATGTGTACATACCGCTGTCCTTGTTGGTCCTAGTGGACAGACCTAGACAGTGGCATAGCCAGGAATTTTTTTCAATGGGGGTGGTTAACTAACCATTATTTATTGGTGCTTGCTAAGGTACCCCAATTATTACTCCTTAACTTCACATGCATACTTGAAATGATTGTATCTAATTTTGCCTGAAAATTGACCACATTTGACCCTACTTATTGTTTTTAAGAATTTTAGTGGGGTCTATTACATCTATCTCATTAAAGTTTTATTGTAGCATATACATGTACATATTTTATAAAGTGAGTGGGGTCCTTTGACCCCACAATGTTGCTCTTAGCCATGCCCCTGGACCCAGATCCTGTAGAAAAATAAAAAAGTACCACACAAATGTTTTGAGTACCTAATTCTTTCCCGTAAGAAATAATAACAATAAAGCAACAGTTTAACGGGCTATGTAAACTATAAGTGGACAAGCATAACAAAATAGAATTTCTAAAAAAATATAGGAACTCCAAAAAATTGCAATTTGCAAAATTATATACTGTGGGAAGTGATTCAACATAGAAAATATAGCAATTTTGAAATTTACAAAAATGATTGCCGGATATATCAATGGGCTACAGAGGCTCATTACAGAAAAGGAAACTACATAAGAAGAAAGGCTCCTATGCCTTATATAGCAACAAGATAATGACTAGTGCCTATGGCACTATCTACATTTGTAAAGAATTATTAGTAGCTATGGCATCCATCCCAACAAATTATTTGTACCTAGTTTAAAAAATTAATTTGATTTTTCTATTAAGATGTATAGATACACATCTTTATATATATTCATTTTGCAAAACATGTTATTGGGACCTTTTTTAGCCTGAGATCCAAAAGATACCATGGGGAGTTGTGAGATAGGAGAAAGCGTAGTTGGAACTTGGGAGATATTTAATCCATCTATCTAATAAGGGAGAATGGTTTTTGAATCCTAAAAATATATAAGTGATAAAAGATTGGGTGATTGAGATTGCAAGACGCCTTTTTTAAGGGTGGATAGTGCCTTTGGCGATTACCACCGGTTGTTCTAAAATGGATTAATATAGTCTCTTACATGTTACAAAATCAACACCAAAATATAAGGGCACCTAGTTTCCATATTAGAAGGTAGAGTAGCTACTAATTAATGATACGATTCAACTCAAAATAAAATGAAATGCGAAATCTGTACGAAAATTATAAGAAATTATTTACCTTCAATGTACTGTCGGTGCCAAAGGGAGAACGGAGTTTTCCATAATGTTGACAAGCTATTTTGAGCAATGACAAAAGCAACCTCAGAACTTCACTTTGCCTGTAATCCATATCCGGAGATTCAGAGTGTGTGATCCTCTCATCAATCCATTTGTTCAACTCTTTCGCACCAACACTTCCACCAGTCAGCGGGCCAGGAAAGGACTGTTGGCAGAGAGCACGAAAGTACTCACATCCGATCTTGGGAGCATCAGATCTTCCATTCACAACTTCTGTCAAGTTGAGAACAGATATTGAACCGTCTACCGGATCCTTAACATAAGATAAAACAAACATTCTTAGTTATGAATAACAGTGTGAAATCACCACAAAAAAGATTAGGGTAAACTTAAAACAAGGGTGGTGTGTTTTATAAAAGTTGAAGATTATTGAAAACACACTACTTTTTATGAGAAGCTGGAGAAAGAATATCTGGTGAGATGTTTGGTTACTTTTTCGGTTTTCACCGTGGAATCCAATTCTTTGGGCAATGGGTAAGGAAAAAATTCCTCAAAAAAGGAGGAAAAGATGGAGAACATCTCACCAAATCACTCATCTCCTTTTCCAACTTTACATAAAACTTAATTGTTTTCCCACTCATTTTCCAACTTCTCATAAAACTAAATTGTTTTTCCAATCATTTTCCAAGTTTTGTAACAGACGGACCCAAAGAGTGCTTATGGGCTAACCTGGCTTCCATAAGATGAGTTTTTGATTGAAGTATTATCTTTCAACACAATCAGTTTTCCACCAAAACCAAAAGTAACTAAAGCGTGCGGAGGACGGCCAGCAGACGACCTTCCTGCAGCAGGGGGAGCATACGAGAATTGATGGCCACTTTGAATCGGTTGCTGAGTATAATTAGACGAATTCTGATAGCCATAGTAATCATTTGAGACATTCATCTTCTCATTTTGCTCAACCCTTGGCTGATTAAACTGCTGGACAAAGTTTCCCCCAGGAACAAAACCTTGTGAATTATAACCCTGATTTTCTTTTTCATAAGATGGAGTTGTTACCCCGTAGTTGTAAGAATTCTGTTGACTAACATGGTTGCCAACAGAAAAGTTTTGGCCAGAATGATTTTCCATCTGTTGGTTTTGACCCAATTCTGAATTAGCCACGCTAGGGACGCTACTATCAGGTTGCCATGTATTCAAACCCTGCTGATTGACATTATTGGAAGACACGCCAACATGGTTGCCTACAGAAAAGTTTTGGCCATAGTGATTTTCCATCTGTTGGTTTTGACCCAACTCTGAATTAGCCATGGTAGGGACACTAGTATCAGATTGCCAAGTATTCAAACCCTGCCGACTGAAATTATTGGGAGACCCGCCCCAGTTATAAATTTCATCTTGGTTATTAAATCCTTCGGTAGCATAGTTGTCAACTTGACTATACTTCTGGTCATCCTCGTGAGAAGTAACAGTAGAAGCAAACCCGTTTTGATGGGATTGATCGGTCGATTGAGCAGATGAAGTATATGTGTCCAAGGAGCGCCATTCTTGGGCAATAGTGTCATAGTACCAACCAGGGTATTGAGGATCAAATACCATATTCGATGGATACCCATTGTTCTCTTGTGAAGACTGATTCCATTTCGACACGCTCTCCAAGGTCTCACTCGCTTGTGAAACTTGATTCCAATTAGTTACACTCTCAATTGTGCCACTCTCAGCTATAGCCGCTGCAACAGATTGAGTAGTTTGCTGCAAATAAGAAACCTCTGATTTATCTTCAGCAGCCCAATTGACGTTAGCATTCGACTCAAAGCTCCCTTGTACATTTGCCGTAGCATCTTGACAATCCACTTGATACCACTGCCCAGTACTCTGGTCATACCTCCACCCTGGATAGAGATCCTCCCAGTACTGACTGCTATTCAGATCCTGCCCATTTGTATACTGTGCCTGCCCAACGATACTCTGTTCCGGAGATGCTCCATACGCGTTGCCTTCTTGATATGGCATGTAGTTATGATCATTTTCAAGATAGGCAGATTTGTATTCTTCACCGCCTGACACAACCTTTGATTCACTATTTAAATTGTCCCCTTCAATTCGAGGTTGTTCAACAGCGCTATCTCCAAATTCACCGAAAAAATCAGAGTATGATCCAAACCCATTGCTACCATTCTGCGCCGCATCGTTATTAAAGGCACTCCATTGCACCTCCTTAACACCTGAACTTGCAGATCCACTACCCTCGCTTGCCAATGAACCTGATGCCACCTCAGCCCCTATTGGTGCAGGACCTGATGCCACCTCATTCCACATTGCTGTTGGATCTAAAGCCACCTCAGTTCCAATTTCCATTGAACCTGACGATGCCACCTCAGTCCCCATAGGCGTCGAAACTGATGCCATCTCAGTCACTATAGCTGTCGAAACTGACGCCACCTCAGCCCCTATAGCCATCGAAACCGGTGCTGCCACCTCAGTCCCTATAGCCATCGAATTTGATGCTGGGACCACAGTCTCTACAGCCGTCAAACCTTCTGCCATCTCATCTCCTATCACGCCATTATCAGATTCAACCAAACTATCAAACACAAACGAATTTACCGACGCTAACGAAGTACTCTTTTCTATACCAGCATCCACAGATGCAGCTTTAACATCCTTGTCAATAGCTTCATCTTTCACTTTAGTCCCTTTGTGAACAGAATCTTCAACCCCTCTATCTACCTCACTGATACTCAAATTAGCAAAAGCTTTCACTTCATCCGAATCATTCTCATTCCCTAAATTGGGGGCTGAGTACGCATTGACTTTATAGTCATCATCATCAATGACCAATTTGTCAAAGAAATCCTCATCCGTCTGATCCTCCAGCTGGAATGGAGGACTAGAAGCCATATCTAATCAAACCCTACAGCCTCCAGATCCCCTTCAATTCAGCTCAAAAACTCACCCAAAATCCCCCAAATATCCACTCTTCCAATCCAAAACCTCTAAATTCGAGCTAGTAACTTCACAAATGGTCGAGATCCAGAACCGATCCTCCTAAAAAACACTGATCCGGTCGAGCAAACCCTAAATCTACCGACAGTAAAAGCAAAATATGCAAGATTAGGGTTTTTTTAGATCTTCACAATTGGACAACAGTAAATGAAATTGAGAAAACAAAATCACTGCAAAATTCGCCTTGAAAGTCAAATCGAATTTCATAGATTAAATAATTAACTTACAGATCTAGAACACAATTTGGCAAAGAAACTAAACAAAACAAAAATGGATTAGACTTACCTGTCGAGAGAGAGAGAGAGAGAGAGAGAGAGAGAACGGAGTGTGAGCCGAGACAAAGCTGTGTGTAATTTGGTTTGGACTGAATACAAATAAGGTCTCAATTCTCAACAACCCAGAACTGAATTGAATTGAATTGAATCAAAGCTGCTTCTTTATTTATTTATTTATTTATTTATTTATTATTATTATTATTATAGTCTACTCTTTTTCTACTACTACTACTTCTATTTACTGCCTTCTTTTAGTTTAGATTTTACCATTAGATACAGTTTACGTGCTATATTGATTTTTCAACCGACCTGGTCTTATGGGATTTTGGACTTTTTCTGTTTTTGTTTTGTGTACTACTATTTGTTATTTGTTGTGTGAGATTAAGTTAACTACTCTTAGTCCAGTAATATAAAATTATTATTGAGACAATTTTACATAACCATCATCAAAAGCCCTAGTTTAAATTTAGCTGCTACTAGTTATTTTATGATAAAAAAACAATAAAAGGAGGAAAGAACAATATTGAAAAAGATAAAACTTTACACATCTTCAATAACCGTTAAAATAAAGAAACTTACATTTTATAACCTTTGCATCTTAATATATCAATCATTTAATCTTTTATCACTTGGGAAATTTTACTTACACCACTAAAACTTTTAAAAATTACCGTGAACTGAAAAATACTACAAAGGTAAGAAAAAACTCTTAAAACATCTCTACATACACTACACACTACATACTAAATTTTACCACAAAATATATACAAAATTTCTTAAAACACCACTAGAAATAATTAAATTAATTATTTTTTAAAAAACTTATCTTATTTCTCTCTTTAACATTCACTCTCTTAGACAAAAAAAAAAAAAGAAAGAAAAATCATTCATTCTCCTCCGAGCCCTAACTTTGCTTTGTCTTTCTCCGCTCATCCCGTTGCTGCTCATCCTCCGCCTCTCATTCCTCCGCCACTCGTTCCTTCACATAAGTGTTTCTCTCATCTTTCATTTTTATATTGCTTTAGCTTTTCGTGGGTTTTTTTGGGTTTCAAGTTGGTTTTGAAATGAAAATAGAAATGGAAATATAAATGAAATTATAGATAGAAATATAAATAGGATTAAGTTGGTTTTGATTATTGTGGTTCCAGTTTTGGTCGGGATTTTAGTTTTTGGGATTTTGGTGGGTCTATTTGTTGTTGGGCTGATTATGAGAAATAATGAGAGGAGGAAACAAGAGGATATTGAAAGGTTGATAAGGATTTTGGTGGGTATTTTGTTCCTCTATTCTAAGTGAGAAATTCTATAATTATAACATATCTTGCGGACACGAATACTTTTACAACATTTCTTGTTTGATTTCCATGATGATTTTTGAAAGAAGGGGCTTTAATGATGCATATCACCTATTTGATGAAACACCTGTGAGAAAATTTTCTTCATGAATCTGATCAATTTGAGGAAGGTGAGTGTTCCACCATTTGAGAGAGGCATAAGTGTTTTCTTTTAAAACATTATACTTAGAACATCTCTAATGATAATGCAAAATTAACTTGTAAATCATATGTGTTAACCAACTTTTACAAAAAACTTGGAACAATAAAAAAATTATATGCTCCAATGGTACTTTTGCAAGTTCTTGTGTAAAATTTAAAATAATCAATAAGATTCTAGCACATGTTAAATATCAATTTAAGCAATTTCTTATTAGTTTTTGTTGTTTTATAATTGCAATTGGTCTTAATTTATATATATATTGATGAGTAGATATAAATTGATTCTTTATACAATCTTGATGCATGTTTCTATAGGACATATAGGTCTTATTCTAAATAATCTTTATGCTTGTTTTTAATTTGTGCAAAATCTTCAATTTTAGGTCTTATTCTAAAGATGACCACCCGCAAAGCGCGAACTATGTTAGAGATAACGGAAAGGCTATAGTTGAAGAGGAAAATGACCGTTGTGGAGAACAAAGTAATCAAGAAGGTAATGGAGATAATCGCAATGAAGAAGAAAGTAATCAAGAAACTAATGAAAATGAACATGAAGCAACAAATACAACAAGTGAAGATGAACATCAAGAAGAAGCCGCAAAAACAAAATTTGAAGAACGTGAATTTGCAGCATAATCAACACAGTCCACATGGCCTAAGAGGTGTAAAAGCTGCGTCTCAACACAAAGCATGAAGCGACGTCGCGTGTAAATGTTTGGATATATTGGTTTAATTAGTTTTTTGACTTGGTAAATAAGGAAAATATTTTTTTTGGTAGAATTTAGCGCTTAGATTATGGTTTAATTAGTTTTTTGATTTGGTAACAACAATGGGGATATTTTTTTGGTACCTAGATTTTCTATTAGGTACAAGCGCTTAAATTATGGTTTAATTAGTTTTTGAGTTTGCTTATGGTATATTATTACTTTCTTTTTTGTCAATGGACGGGGTTCTATACTAATCGTATAGTAATATATTAATTTGATTTGCATAAAATTGAGATATTGGTTTTGTTTGGAATGTTGATTTGTTTTGAAACTTTGTGATTTGCGACAAGATTTTGGAAAATATAAAAAAGTAGTTAACTTTTGCCAAAGTTTTCCATCTATTTTGGCACATTATTACCGAAAAACATATTAAACTCGGCATATAGTTGTCAATTCTTAAAACTCGGCAATGTCCAGCCAACCAAAATGTTTGTCTAAGTACTCTGTTTAGCAAGAAATAGTTTACTGAATTATATACAATTTAATCGGCAAGACATCACCGAAAATATAAGTTAATTTCATCACAATGATACTAATCTAGCATGTTTTGGTATTGTCTTACTATTATTCAGCCATGTTTGGCTGATATTGTTACAAAATCTCGGTTGTAAATTGCCAACTTTTGTGCTTATATTCGACTATGGATTGCCGATCACTGAAAATTTATAGCTTTTGACTAAGGGAATATATGTGTCTTAATTTCATAAAACAACTCATATTTATGCAGTTTTAACTAAGAATTTCATACAAGTGATCAAGATAGGTTGGTTAACTAAGAATTTCATTTTCATTAAAAGTAATCGTGAACTATACAGTGTTACAAAAAAAACTCCTATGGCATGCAAGCCATGTTTACATACACAAGAAAAAAAAAAATCAAGATTTACTTCACTAATCAATACATCATGATTTTTTAGCCTCAGTTTCATTCTCCGATTTCAATGTGACGATAATTGTGTCCAAACTTCAGGCAATGCATTGACACCAATCGAACAACTCAATTCTCGACTCAATTACCTACAAGAATGATAAAAAGCATTTAGTATTAGGATCTACTTCACTGATGAATACACTGGTTTCATAAACTATACAATGTAAAAAAATAATGATATAAAGCATTTAATATCTTATGTAAAACTTATAGTAAAATATAAAATGGTAGAAAAAATGTACTTACTTTGTCTGTGAAGAAGTAACTTGTGAAATTTTCTAAAATAATTTGACTAATTTCGCCAGGATTAGACCTACAAATAGAATCCACTTCTATCGGAATATGATCCACTTTTATCCAATCATGATCAACTTCCATTGAAACTAGAGCACTGGGATTAATTTGTTGGGTATCATTCAATGATTTTAATACAAAAGATAAACCATGTAATATATAATATAATATTTTAGAAAATATAAACTATAAAGAAATACTTGGCAACACATGGCCGACAATGTTAATTTAAATCATCAATAAAATATCGAGTACGTTGCATATTAGTCGGTAGTGTAATACCGACTTATTATTTTATTTTTCAGAATGTGTTGCTAAATAAGTATTTTTTATCGGCTTTGTGTGACCAAAAATGATATTCTATTTTATAAAATGGAACTCATTTTTACAAGCTTTGAAGGAAGGAAAAGATGAATATATATATATATACATACTCCAATGCACAATACTTCATTATCAATGTAGATATTTGAATGCTTTAGATAATCTTCAAGCTTTTCATCTTCTTCTTCTCTTTTTTGAACAAAAAAAAAAAAGTTTCATTATCCATGTATATATATATATATATATGTGTGTGTATATATATATATGAGGATAAACAACCAATAATCATAAATGAGTAATCACTTACATGGTAAATCTGTTGATTCCGTGCGAAGAAAGCTTCGAGCCGAGTATTTGCGCGGGAAGAATGTGGTAGCAATATTTGAATATTATATTTTTTACTTAAAATACCATACACATTCCTTAATTTGACCTTAGTTTTACCACAATTTAAGTACTATATTTTTACTTAAAATACCACACACCTTTCTTAATTTTATCACAAGAAAAGTGTGGTGTGAGTTAACCTATTTTTGGTGGTTTTAAGTTATTTTGGTGGTGTATGTAGAATTTCCCGTCCCAAATGAAGACGTCAACGTTAAATCTCTTTGAAATTAACTTTTTTCTAGAGTGTTTTGTGTGTTTTGACATTTATCTTTTTCTTTTCTTTTTTTCTTTTTTTGCTTCTTTGCAATAAACATTGAGACGACCGAAGTCCACTAGTTGGGTGACAAACTATTCATTTAGACGATAGGTTTCTTTTTTGTTGGAATTTTTAAATATTTAATTTAAGATTTATTTTTAAGTAAATTTTTTTAAAATTGTTTTTTTTATTTGATTTGTGTATGGTTCACTATTTTTAAATTTTTTTAAAAAATATAATCTTTGACTTTTATTCATTTCAAAGTTTTTCTAAAATATAAAAGAAAAAATAAACAAAAAATATATTTTTTTTAAAATAAGTAAACCAAATACGACTTTTAAAAAAAAATTATTTTTTAAAAACCAAACCAAAGAAAAACATAGTGTTTCACTTATCGTGTACAGTGTTGCATATTGAACCTTGTTAGTGGTGGGCAATTAGTTCAAGTAACTCAATGCGATTGAAGTTCCAATTTGCTATTAGCTCTGTAATAGTTATTATTGTTGTAATAAAGAGGTTATGTTAAGTTATCACTTCTATTAGCAACACATCATAGCTTGTATTAAAAAAAGGTCCATATTCAGCCCTCCACTCTCCTGTAGAAGTGTGGCTAAAATCTGCTTTACTACTGATTTTTATGAACCGGAACTCCACATGACAACTAATCTCATTTTATTGTGTTTATGCTATAAATAAAATAAAGTAATCATCAATTTACCTTATATTTTATACTAGTCAAACAGTGTCTTTTTTTGTTTGTTTGAGAGAACAGTAAAAAATATTTTATTTACATGGAAAAGTACTATTTTATATTAAAGTCAAGTTAATTAAACTATCAACAAGCCAAATTTTGTTTTAGCATTCCAAGGGGTCTTTGGTTTTCACCTCAAAAATATTATTTGAAGGTGTACAAAATTTTAACTCATAAGCATGTATTATATTATAGTCACACTACGATAAATACAAGTTTTCACTCACAACATTAAGATAGTTACGTTGCATTGAGATGAAAAATTAAAAAACACACGCACCTTGTATAGTTGTACCAAGAAAAAAAAAAGTTGCTTTGATGAAAACATACAAAATTTTCGTATTCAAAATTTTAAATTTTGCATCCTCGTAAAAATAAAAATAAAAAAAAGGGAAAACAGATGTATTATAACATTCTAAAACTTGACAATAAAACATAAAAATGTCACAAAGTCATTTTTAAAATATTAGATAGTAAAATAAGCCTATCGCATTTAGTTACCCCTCTTTCAGTTACATTGTATTGGAAGGATATTCACGAAAATGAAATAAAAGAAAAATGCTATAATGGATTTGGCAAGAACTCATTCACGAGTGACAAAATTGATACAAAGGATATGGCAACAAGTCAACAACGTAATTCACAAGAGGAGGGCTTTATTTCAAACTTTACAAATTAAGGACCATTATTATATTAATAATGTAAGTTAAAAGACATTTCATTGATATTCATGTATACATATATACAAAAATATATAGTAGTTAAAAAGTAACTAAGGGTGCAAAATTATTACTATTACTATTATTTTTAAAATTAAGGGAACAAATTGAAATAGCTCATATACGTATACTTTTTAATTTTTAAAAGAAAATTTAACACTAAAATGCTAATTCTTAAAAAGGAAAAGAAGTAAATGTCATTGAGTGGTTCAATGTAACCAACTTTCATTTTTTGATTTGGGTGAGATTGGAATCAATATCATTTTTTACCCAACTTAACTTGTGAAAATGTACAAATGAAAAGTAAAATAATAGTTTGCCATTACCATAAATGAAAGAGCGCCAATTTTGTTTCTATATTAGATAAGATTTAATTTAATTATGCTTCAAAAAGGGAGAAAAATTTTTATTTGTTTGACACGTACATCTCTATGGTTGTATTATCTTCACAAATTTCAGTAATAATGTGATTCAATAAATCATAAGATTTTAAAATCTGATTAATTTTAAAATATGACGATTCATTTTAAGCGGATTATAAAATTAAAAAATTCAAAATTTAATAAATCATTTTTTTTTTCGAAAAGACACTCTTAAATCATGTGATTTATCAAAATTTATTTTAAAATTACGCAAAAATGGCTCGCCAATCCGACCCTCGTTCATTTCCCACTAGGCAGGGGCGTAATGCCGCACTAGTCGCAGCACTTGACGCTGACCCTAACCAGAAGTCTACTTAATTAATAGACTTCATTTCTCCAAGCGTCCGCCTACCTTACTTTTGTGGTTTTGAAGGTTAGGCTCCAAGTTCAACGATGAGCTCTAAACCACTAATATTTCATATGCGGCTACTGTATTTATATTTGATATGTATTTTACGTTGATATTTACTTGATATATTTAAATATGTATATGATACGTATTGAAATTTTTTTTAGGGGCAATTAAAAAAAATGTCTTATTAGAGAAAGATTTTCACACTAAATCTAAGGAATAATTTTTTTTTAAATAAATGGCCTATTTTTTATTTTATTGATAATATGACATGTGTCTTTTTTTTTATTATAAAATGACATCCCAACCCTTAAAATAAACTAAAAAATACCAATATGCATTAAAATATGGACTGCAATATGAACTTTGGAGTCTATATTTCACTGCAAAATGAACTTTGCACTCCATATTTCACTGCAATATGAACTTTGCAGTCGATATTATCGATCTATTGCAGTCAAGAACCTGTTTTAGTGCAAAGTTCATATTGCAGTCCATATTTTACTACAATGTGAACTTTGCAGTTTATATTTTTAGTGCAAAGTTCATATTGCAGTCCATATTTCACTGCAATATGAACTTTGCAGTCCATATTTTTAGTGCAAAGTTCATATTGCAGTCCATATTTCACTGCAATATGAATTTTGCAATCCATATTTTTTGTGCAAATTTCATAAAGAGGGGTAATTTAGGTAATACATAACATATTTTTATTAATTAAATGATATTAAAATTTATTCAAATACATTCATTTAAAATATAAAACAAAATAGGCCTCTTACACTAATTACCAATTAAAAATAGGCCCTTCATTCAAAAAAATATTATTCATTGGATTTTTGGTAAAAATCAATGTATAATAAGCCCTTCTACCTAATTTCTAGTTTTTTTTATTTATTATTTTTCGAATACTTCTTGAATATGTATAAGATATACCTTCGATACGTTTAATTAGGATATGACATGCAGACATGATAATATTTTGTATAAGTAGTAAACTGGGATTAATTCATTATATTGAAAATGCACATGAAGAAAAAAACCTATTAAATACTTTCAAAATAATTTTGAATCAATACTCACTTAAAGTTGATAGTCATGAGTAATTTATATATATATATATATATATTTATAATGATTTTACTTGCTATCGTTTGAGATAATGGAGTGGACATAAAAATGTAAAATGATAATTCTTTGAACGGGGTGTGTGAAATATTTGGAACTAATTGAAGCAAAATTGCAATTTCATATTATATGTAATTTATTCTTAGATTAATGTCTTTACGAATATTGACTGTATTATTCATAAATTTTGTAAAACTACTAATTTTTATGTATAAGAATATAATACATATTAATTTTTATAGCGTATCCCGTATCGTATCCTAATTTTTTTCTAGATTTTTCGTATCCCCATGTCCGTGATGTATCTTATTGGATACTCGTATTTGTATCCGTGCTTCTTAGACGGTGAGTACATCTTTAAGATGTGTTTGGATATTTTAATTCTATATTATGATTTTAGAATTTTTGTTTGGAAACACTAAAATGTTTAAGTTTTAA
Source organism: Lonicera japonica (assembly GCA_021464415.1). Lineage (NCBI taxonomy): Eukaryota > Viridiplantae > Streptophyta > Magnoliopsida > Dipsacales > Caprifoliaceae > Lonicera > Lonicera japonica. The sequence goes on from CM038464.1 coordinate 22,413,703, forward strand.
ATTTTTACGAGAATTTTAAAATTATCAATTTTATATAATTTTATTCTATATAAAGAATAGAATATTATAATTATTATTATCATTAAATTCTAAAATAAAATAACCATTAATCACCGCCACCCATTTTAACCCCCGCACTCAACCACCCAACCCATTTTCTACTCCATTTAATTAAACCCCCCCTAAAAAAACAAATAACCCTTCCTCACTCGACAAGTTCGAGTTTGCATAAAATTAACCAGTTTGACCAATTCTACCCCGAATATAGTACTTGCAACAAAACCATGCCCATCATTAATTATAAATCATATATACATTATTATATGTAGAGGCACATTCTCTTAAAGATCATCCTTAAGTTAGTTAACTCAAGGACCGTCCATTCCAAAAAGGAAAACCAATGAATTTTTAAGGCATCTTGGTGGAGATGATCTATATAAGTTTATGAATAGTAAAATCACTATTACTATTCATCTTTAGTCAAAAAATTAATCATTTCAACACCGCGTGATTCCACAGTCCCCTCTCAAACTCCAGCTATAAAAGAGAAGGAAAATGGAAGGTTAAAGCATGTCTCATACCTACGAAAGAATGAATCTCTACATCATAACTTCATTCTTGTATTCTCAAATGTCAGTTAAAAAGATTATAATTTAATTTTCAAGTCATGCTTCTTCAAATATTATATTCAGTAATCATTCAGTAAACTTATTTTTGTAATTTAATTTTGGTAATCCATTTTATTTCAGTTAGTTAATTTTGGTTATTATCCGCGCATTCTTTTACATTCTTCATATAGCTTGTTGATCATTTCCCCTAATGTTAGAAGTTGTTGTTGATTATCGATGCTATTGATTTATTTAAATTTATTAAGTCAATTCTTTTGAATCCGTTCATTCAAAATTCGTCTTTCTTTTCAAAACTCCGTTCTTAAGTCACCTAACTTACTGTAAAACACCTTTGTCAGTACAACTAAAGCTAGGGTAACTCTTCAGAGTGGAAGTAGTGATAGGCGAGGATTTTGGACAGATAGGTATGCGTCTACTTAAGATAAAAGGGTATGCACCCATAGAACCTATTTAAAGAGAATAGTAAGAACTAGAGTAAACAGAGTAAAGTGAGTCGGTTTTTTAGGTCAAGTTCATCAGTTAGCTCAAGGTTAACTTTATCTTCAATTTCAGACATAGTAAATCATGAAGAACATAGTTATAAGAATGTAAGTCAAGAATTTGGAGATTGGAATATCCCCAAAGTTTATCCTATAAAATTTTACAAGTCAGGCTTTTTAGGTAATTTTAAGTCAAATTATAATATAAAAATTGTACAAAAAATATACACTATTAATAAAGAACATGAAAATTGTAGTTTGTTAACTACAGAAGTTATTAGAAAACATATGCAAAATGGATATAATTTTATCCATATTGGACTAACTCAGGTTGCAGTAAAACCTTTGACTATTAAAGGAATTAATTCATCAATATTATTGTGACTCAAGGACGCAAGGTATTTAAATTATGTACCTAGTATTTTAAGTATAATGGAATCAAGTTTACATAATAGACCAGTCCATTTCAATTGCTTTCCATATTTCACTTTAAGTTTAAGCGATCCTCATCTTTTGAAACCATTAACTCTAAATATCAAAATTGCATGAGTAATCACTTAAATGATTGAGGGATCTCAAGCTCTCGCTTTGATATATATAATTTATTACAAAATAATGAAAACAAATTTAAATGTTAAAGCATTAATAAGAGTCCAAAAAATAAAATTGTTTTAATTCAAAGCAGTACTAATGACGCTAATGTCCAAGTTCCAAAAACTATCTTATGGAAATATGTTAGTCTCCCTAGTCAATGGATTTTAGATAATGAAATCTCACAAAGACCAGGCACAGGTAGTATAATGAATTTAGATAATATAAAGCAATATTTAGATGGCGCAATTAGAATAAGCTTTAATGAATCAAGATTTAGAATACTGCCCTTAATCTTAGAAGACACATCTAGCTTATCAATACCTTCAAGAATATATACTATTTATAAAAAAGATATTGATCTACTTACTAAAACTCATATTTAAGATATTAAGATAAGACGAGTTAAAACAGAATAACAAATTAGTCATCCATCTTTTACAAACAATAAGTCAGTTAATGAATCTGAAGAAGATGAACAACAATTATCAACCACTACATCAAATTTTGAGGCTATGCTAGTTAATCATCAGCTTCGTGTTATTAAAAAAATAATTTAGATTTGATTGGGACACATTGACTAGTGATTTCAATTCAAAGGAAAATAACAGTAAAATGCATAAATTTAGAGCCAGTCACTCAGAAAGACAAAGACTAAAAGTCATGAGTAAATAAAAAAAGTTCATGTTAGAAATTAAAATCAATATTAAATTCTTTGTATGGTATGAGAAATACCATGGTAAATGCAATGTAATTACTAAAACTCAATGGGTCAAGGAAGACAAGTCAAAAGTATCGTCTAGTCATCCCCCATTATAAACAATTAATATACAAGTAAAAAATACCCCAGTTATTGCCAACCCATTAAAAATATCTGATGACAATAATGATGAAAGAAAATAATTGAATAAAATAATTTTACCAATCAATACCTAGCAACAATAGGTAAACAGTTATATAAAATTAAAAGTCATACTAATAATAATAAAATTGAAAAACCCTTATTAAACCTACTTGAGTATAAGTAAGGATTACTCAATAAGGATCGAGAACTTACTAGGATTCTAGATAAGTTATTTAAAAAATTAGATAATAAGACAGAAACCAGTAGTATCAAGGTAATAGTCGTCATGGATAAAAATACCAATCAAAGCAAAAAAGATAGTGATTCCATTATTCAAGAAATAGAAAATCAATTTAACAAAATAAGTTTTAAAAAGCCAAACCCCACAAGTCTAACAAAAAATTGGTATTCAAGACCCACCTTACCGAATTTACAATTCGAATAAATGAATTTGGATAATCAATTTTCAGTTTCATCAAACAAAAATGTATGAATGGAATATTGATGGGCTTAGTGAATAAGAATTATTAAATAAATTAAAACATATGTCGATGGTTGCTAATAGTTATACAATAACCTTAAACGATTTAGGACAATCCAAAATTATTGAATTATTAGCTTCTGGATTCACTGGAATCCTTAGATCTTTGTGGGAAAATCATCTCACAGAATAAGCTATAGATTCCATAATTCATGCCATTAAATGTGATGGTGAAGGCAACCCCCTCTTTGATAAGGAAGTTGGTGTTGGCCCCCCAGACGAAGTAAACACACTAATATTCACTATAGTAAAACATTTCACAAGAATTCCTAGTAATATTACTGAAATAATTCATAACTAGCTTAATAACCTTACTTGTCCCACATTAAATGATTTTAGATGGTACAAAGATGTATTCACCTCTAGAGTCATGATGAGAGATGAAAGTAACAAACCATTTTGGAAAGAAAAAATCGTAAATGGTTCACCTAGCTTATTTTCCCATAAAATTCAAAAAGAATTAAGTAAAGATTTAGGTTTCGTAGATTATGATAATCTAACATATTTAGACATAATAGGTCAAATTCAAAAAACAGGTTTTAAATTGTGTATAGATTTTCAGATTAGTAAACAAGCAAATAAATATACAAATAAAGATAAAAATAAAGATAAATATAAATTAGGTACATTTTGTGAGAGTATGGATTTCCTTCGACTGCTCCTTCAAGAAGAAGAAAAAAATATAAAAAAAAATACTATAAAGGGTATAAACAATATAAATACACAAAAAATGTAATAGTGAATATAATTATTACAAAAAATAATCACATAATAAAAAGAAAAATAAATTTAAAAGTAATAAAAAATATGACAAAAGTAATATTGTTTGTCACAACTGTGGAAAGAAAGGGCATTTCAAAAATGAATGCAAAGTTAAAGAAAAACTTAGTCAATTAAATATATCTAATGAAGATACTGAGCAAATTCTATAATTAATAAGGATTGAGAATAACTCCAGCAGTAATGAATATCTAGGATATGATACTCCTTCTGATTCTTTAAGTAATTATAGCTAGCAGTCAATCTAATAGTGAAAGCAGTTAATCCCCCAAAGCCATATTAGGATGTGCTAATAACCGCACTAATACCTGCTGTAATAAAATATTAAATGTATTGAAAAAAATGATAAAGAAAATAATCTATTAATATATTTAATTAGTAAAATAATAGACCCACGATTAAAAAATCAATATAAGGAACAGTTAAAAGATTTATGAACTAAAAAAACTAAAGCAAATAAAATAACAAAAAATAAAGAAAACCCCGTATTTAGTTTAAATAAAACTTTAGAAAGGTTTAAAAATTCAGTTAAAGAAATCACATTACTTGAATTAAACCAAGAAGATAATAAATTAAAAAAGGAAATTTCAAAACTTAAACAATAAATTCCCGAATTAAAATAAAAAATGGTAGTTAAAATTGTTAAGCTTAATAATAAGTCAAAACTTATGATTCATAATTTTTCTAATGAAGACTATGAAGAAACATCTAAAGTTAACTGTCCAGATAGTGATACTGAATTGGAAAATATGATTAGTGGACAAGGAGATTCATTAAAAGTATTAAAGGACATAACAATCTAGAAATGATATGTTAATGTCACTCTAGTTATTAACAAAACATTTGTTGTTGAATTACCTGCATTAATAGATACTAGAGCAGACTTGAATTGCATTCAAGAAGGGCTTGTTCCAACTATTTATTATGAAAAAACAAGTGAAATGTTAAGTTCAACAAATGGCAGTCAGACGAATATTAAGTATACACTACCCAAAGTCCATATCTACCAAGATGGTATTTGTTTTAAGACATCATTTGTCTTAATACGTAACATGATAGATAGAATCATTTTAGGAATTCTATTTATACAGTTACTATATCCATTTACTAATACTACTAAATGACTAATAGGTCAACATTTTAGGTCAGAAAAGTCACATTCAGTTTCATTACTAAATCTAAAGAAAGAGATTTAAAAATTATTAAAGAACAATCAATCTCTAAAAATTTAAATTTGCTTAGTTGTAAAAGTAATCATTTAAAATTCTTAAAAGATGAAATTAAATATAAAAATATTGAAGAACAGTTATGTGATAATAACCTTTAAAGTAAATTTAAATTCTTTACCAACATGTTAATTAAAGAAGTCTATTCAGACTTGCCTCATGCATTCTGACATAAGAAAAGGCATATTGCTAGGTTACCTTATGCTAAGGAATTCAAAGAATATTTAATTCCTACTGAGGCCAGACCTATACAAATAAGTAATGAACAAATGGAATATTGTAAACAAGAAATTAATGATTTAATCAATAAAAAGATTACAAGAAAAAGTAAGTTCCTTTGGTCATGTCTAGCTTTCTATATCAATAAAAATTATGAAATAAAAAGAGGAACACCAAGATTAGTCATAAATTATAAACCATTAAATAAAGTTCTGGAATGGATAAGATACCCATTACCAAATAAAAAAGATTTAATTAACATATTAGATCAAACAGGTGTTTTTAATAAATTTGATTTAAAAAGTGGATTTTGGCAAATCCAATTACATGAAAATGATAGGTACAAGACAACTTTTACCACTCCTTTTGGTCATTACAAATGAAATATAATGCCATTCGGTCTTAAGAATGCCCCTGGTGAATTCTAGAATATTATGAATGATATTTTGAATCCCTTTAATCATTTTTCCATAGTTTATATAGATGGTGTACTCGTATTTTCTAAGTCAATTGAACAATATTAGAAACATTTGAACTCGTTAAAACCATCAAAGTCAGTGGATTAGTTTTATCCCATACTAATTATTGTTTGTTCCAAACAAATATTAGGTTTTTAGTCACAACATTCAGTATGGTCAAATCCAACCAATTGATAGAGCAATTCAATTTGTAAATAAGTTTCCTGATGAGATCCTAGATAAAAACCAACTCTAGAGATTTTTAGGATCCCTTAATTACATATGTGACTTTTATAAAGATATGCGAAAACAATGCAAACCATTATTTGAATGGTTGCAAAGTAACCATCCTCCATCTTTGTTGGATAATAGTTCATACTTCCATTGTCCATGATATTAAAAAACATGTTAAGACATTGCCCTGTCTTGGCATGTCAAATCCATATGCTTTTAAGATTGTTAAAACAGATGCATCTGACATCGAAATTGAAGGAATACTCAAGCAAAAATTAACCCATACTTCACCAGAACAAGTTGTTCGTTTTCATTCTAGCGTATGGGATAATACACAAACTAATTATTCTATTATTAAAAAGGAAATTTAGTCATTAGTACTATGTATGAACAAATTTCAAAGTGATTTATCAAACAAAAGGTTTTTAGTAAGAATTGATTGCAAGTCAGCTAAATATATTTTAGAAAAATATGTTGAAAACATTGCCTCTAAATAGATTTTTGCAATATGGCAATCTCTTTTGAGTATTTTTGATTTTGATATTGAATAGATAAAAAGAAGTGAAAATTATATTCCAGATTTCCTTACAAAAGAATTTCTCCAAACAGGATCAAGTAAATGAGCGAGCGCGGCGAAGGTTGTGACAATGGTCGTGAAAGTCAAGGTAGAGGGGCAATCGTCCCTCATCCAAATAATCATAGTTACACATGAAGAGGTGCCATGATTCCTCATCCAGCAAATCCTGTCCCTGCGGTAGACGTAGTAAATAGATACCAAGTATTATGCCAAATTCCAAGCCTTTTAACTTGGTATTGGCTAGTAAACTCAAGTCAAATGTCCCATTTGATATCTGTTGGTCAGAGCCTCAGCTGATCAAAATAAGTTACCAAAAATATAAAAAGCCAGCTTCAGAATATATTCCGAATTACGAAGAAAACCTTTTTTATATTGAATCCCATATGGTCATAAGAGATGGCCCAATTCAACTTGTCATGCAATATTTCCCCCTATATGGCATTTCGTTCCTTTAACCCTCTTTAAGTCACTCACCTATTACAAAGATATCTTTATCCAAACTGAGTCAATTCTCATTAAACCTATTTACGATAGGGAAGATGAAATCAGAGTCATTTACAATTCCCTTTATATTAAGCAAATAATTCCTATGTCTGATTGGGGTAAATATCCTTCAGATCTCTATCTTATCCATAGTCCAGACAATAATTTTTAGGGGTGGCATTTTTTTACCGCAAACCGAATACCGACAGATTACCGACCGAACCGACCATTTTATATCGGTTACCGCTAATTCGGTTACCGACCACATGCGGTTGCGGTAGCGGTTTCCAATTCTTTTACTTTCGGTAAAAACCGACCGACCGAAAGATTTTTAAATATATGTATTTCATATAAATATTAGTATTACCCTCTTAACTTAAAGGTTGAAAATTGTAAATAACTAAAATATTTATCACTCACTCTCAGATTCTTAGTTTCTCTCACCTCGATCTCACTCTCAGTTTCTCTTCTCTATTTCTCTCACTCTCCGTCTCTCCCACACACCACAAGACCCCAACTCCACTCACTCCTGACTCCACCGTCCCACTCCCACTCCTGCACTTCGACGTTGACATTTCCACTCCACAGCCCCGCCTCTCGCCGTCGCCGCCATACACTCAGCAGTCTGCACCGCCCCTCGCCCCCATACCCTCCGCAATCCGCACTCCCAGTGGCCCTTGAAATTGATCCTAATTCCTAACAACAAGCCTCCAATGGTGATGTTTGTGAAATATTGAATATGAAGCTCCTTTCCCCCCTTTGGGTTTTGCTGTGGGTTTGTGACTTTGTGCTGTGAGTTTTTGCTGTGGGTTTAGGACTTTGTGCTGTGAGTTTTTTCTGTTTTGGTGTATTTTAGATTGGTTGGTTATAACCGCATACCGACCGAACCGACCGACCAATTCGGTAAAACCGAATGTCGGTAAACCGACTATAGCGGTTCGGTTGCGGTTTTCAATTTTGTAAAACCGACCATGTCGGTTCGGTAACCGAACCGTGGCCACCCCTAATAATTTTTGTTATTATGACTCTATTGAAGCTTGGCAAAAGATATTTCTTTACCAAAATCAGTTCTTTAGTCGTTCGTGGTTTATTCAATTTGACCACAAATTCAAAAATCAAATCCCATTCTGGTTTAACATTTGGTGGGAAAGATACGGACTAACTATGTCCATTTTCCCAGAACCACTTCAACATCAAGTAAACCATTTTAGTAAAACCAATTACAACCCAAAATACTAAGGTATACCCATACTGCTACAATTTATTAGTAAATATAAAATCCCATTGATTATCAAGTGGCAGTATAACCTTAAAAATCCAATCACCGAATCAACTATACAGTCATCAGGCCTATCCCAAGCCATATTAAACCAATATAGTCAAACTGATATAGTCACCCACTTGTTTTTTATTAAGTGGTGGGATAAATTCTATGTAAATAGGATAATTGGACAAGTCCAGAAAGAATTTCTAACTATTCCTACTTTTACACCCCCAGTAAGCCCATTAACTGTTCCCCTATCTAAGGTCCATCAAAGAAAAATGATCTGCTAGCGGAACCAATTCAATTAAATTCAAGTCAAGCCCAACTTGATCCATTGATACATCAGATATCAAGAAGTGTTCAAAGTCAGAGTTAAAACTGTTAGCCCAAGTCTTCAACGAAAGGGTTACAGAGTTATACGAGGAAGAAAATTCGTCAAATCTTCTCAAAGGTCCATTTCCAGTAAGGATCCTTACAATTGACTACGCTCAGAAACGCGTAATTTATACACCTAAGTGCAGGCAGTCAAGTTATAATATATATACTTGAAAGTTCAAGGTCGAACCACATGAAATAAGGGTAATTCTATTATTCTAGCTAAGCTTTCAACAGGGAGAAATAAGAAAAGAAAAATAAAATAAAAAAAATATAATAAATTTTTTAGAATGGGAAATAATATAATAAGAAATTAAATTTTAAACTTAAAAGAAAATAAATAAATAAATAAATAAAGTAGGGATAAAATAGACAGGAACTAAAACAAGTATCTAATAAAATGGAGAAAGAGCATTAGGGGTATCCATAGTTACGACATTACAGATAGTATGACCAACCGATTCAAGATATGACTGTGGACCTGAGTTTCTATTAATAATGAATGTCCTTAGCTTACTAATTATTAAATACTAAAGTTCACGAGCATATCATGAGAAGTGCATGACAATACTCATATAAGCTGCATGTAACATTAGTTTTCAATAAGGGAACTTATGATTTTTTTTCCAAAAATTGATTTTCACTTAGTAATGACAGTGCATGACAAAAACAAACTAAATTTAACCAATTCTAGTTAATATCAAAATTTTAACTCATCCCTAAAGTTTGATTATGCATATGCATGACATACGACAAAATCATTCTTTAAAAAGTCATTAAAAACTAAAATTGGCACTATTTCGATATCGATTTCGGAATGACACCAAGATAGCGCCCGAAGCTCTCAAATTACTTGGATAACTAACTCAGCTCAATAAGGGATAAGGAACGTCCTCTATCCAGCCTTGTTAGGGTTTTAGTATAAAAATACGTAATTTGAGATTTTTCGATTCTTTTGTCGAATAATCGAGAAATAATCTTAAAAATTCATGTTTTCAATGCATGAAAGGTTAATATATTTTTCAGATTTATTAATTGACCTACAACTAATGAGAAAGCCAAGCCACAATCATAATTGAATCATATACTCACACTAGTTCGTCGTACTTTTGCTACGGACCCATAACTACTAAATTACATTAGCATGTCGATAAAAATTAAGCAAAATATGATAAATTAAAATACAAATTGATTAAACATATTTCTGAAATCTAATTGAATAGATATACAAAATCTCACAGTAATTGAAAATAAAGAACGATTAATAAATAAAAAATACGATTTAAACAAATTTCGAAAAACACAGCACACTGCCAATTACGAAAATCACCTACTGTCCCCAAGAAATCTCGGGATTTGGATCCCAAGATTCAAATCCCATTAAAAACACATAATTAACTAACAATCTAAGCATTAATGAGTATTAATTGAAAGAAATTAAAAATAAAATTGAAAGAAAAAAAAACTTACAGTTACGCAGTGATTGAAGAACTATAATGGGACTTGCGCGAACTCAAATTGAAAGAGAATTATACGATATTTTTTCTTTAATACAAGTCAAGAAGGAAATAAAAATATCTTTCTGATAGTAAGGGATTCTGAAAATTTCAAAGAATGTCGACTCTTTCTCCTTCTCTCAAAAATAATTATCGACTCTTTTCAAAATTCAAAATAAAACTAATTAATAAAGTAAAATAAAAGAAATAATAATAATGATAATCCAAAGCTATTTTTAGCTTTTAATTAATAAAATAAATTAAATAAAATAATAATAATGATAATCCAAAAGTTATATAATTCAAAATTCAAAATAAAACTAATTAATAAAATAAAATAAAATAAATAATAATATTCCAAAAGCTATATAATTAAAACTTGTTAGCCGCGGGATTTGAACACTGGACTAAGCATGAGTAGAGAGCTAGTCACTTGCCATTTAGGCTAAGGACCCCATTTGATAAATCTTTGCACCATGAATTTATGTATTCTTTCGTGCTTAAACCTAATTCACTGACGCACTGATCGTATTTATGCCATAACTTTGTACTCCGAACTCCGATTGATTCAAGATTTTAGCTTGCGCGTAGCTAACTCAGAGCTCTACAACTTCTATTTCTGGAAGTTCTTCAAATTCTGCATGGATAAATACCAGAATTGGCTAGAATATCACCATTGCGCGCGGTGAATCTCTTTTTCATTCAAAATTTTTTTGATTTGATTCAAATGACTCTTCTCTGCTTGGGACTACTCTATTGGCTTCTTTTAGTCTCTACCATCAACTTCCTTCATGTTTGAGCTTAGGATTTGCTTTCAGTTCACCTCTTGAACTCAATTCAACTCCGAATTTGACCGGTAATGACTAACTTTAGGGGAATTTACTTCTAAATTTGTTCTTGTTCATTTTTAATCTGTAAAAAGGTTATAATGTACTAGAAACAAACATACTATCATATTTCATAATTAAAACTCAATTCCTAATAATTTAGGATAATTAAAATAAAATTCATGCATATTAAGCCACCTAAATACGTATAAAAATATAATATTTTGGCTTAATCAACAACAATCAATTATTTCAGGATGCTCAAGACCTATTTGCATAATTGAAATGTTTTCAGTCACTACTTAAGTATCAATTTATCTAAGAAAAGCTAACACTGATATTTTGCTCATGGATTTTATTCCAAGTTAAACTTGATCCTGTCAGTCATAAAGTCATCATGCCTAGTTTGTAGAAGATTAGCCCGAAGCACAGACATGGAGAATCTCGAGGCTACTTTTTTGATAGGATAATGTTTATGAATAGTAAAAACACTATTACTATTCATCTCCATCAAATTTAATCAAAAAATTCAACAGAGAATTAAGTTAACTAAAAAATTAATATATATGCATGTTTTTTGATGTTAAAATTTTAGATAATTAGTTAACCCATTTTCCGTTTGAGTTTTTGATGAAATTTGGTGGAAATGGTCTCCTAATTATAGAAATCATTTTAATTAAGTTTTATTAAAAAAATTCATCTGTTCACTCTCAAAATCGATAATCCTTAAATTAGTAAACTTAAGAACAATTCTCAAAATAAGAGGACTAATTATATGTATACAAATCAAATCTATTTATATAAATAAATTTCATATAAATATATATGCCGATATAGTAAATATATGTAAGTGTATATATATTGGTCCGGTTTTAAGTACTAAGATATTGGTCCACTCAATACTCTCCCCTTATATAGTTTATATATTATTATTAGGTCGTAATGTGCCAAAGGCATTATCAATATTAAAAAGAATCTTAAATCTCAACAATACAACTCTTTATCCTTCATATATTTCTAAGATTCAAAAATTATTACCTTTTATTTTATATATATATATATATATATATATGTATAATATATATATTTAACAACCTTGTCACCATAACTCACTATTGCCACGGTTAGAGCTCCGTTGAGCACTTTAGGTCCAATAGTGGGCATTGTGGCGAAAGTTCTTTAAGCCCATTGTTTCATTAGAATTTCAAATGAATTCTACAAATTAGCCAAACAAATAAATTTAGAATTCTAGTAGAGTTTCAAATGAAAACTACATACGATCCAAACAATAGTATTGTAATTTTATAACTTTGCAATTCTATATAATTACAATTTTAATATAATTCTAAAACCGTCTAACTAAATGCACCTTTATTATATTTGAGAGATTGTTGATCTAAAATAGAAAGGAAAAAGTGAATTGAACTACATAATTACGAATTATTAATCGTATCGAATCTAAAGTAAAAGTAATCTTCAGAAAGGGCTTGATGGCAATGAAAATACAAGTTTGAGTTACGTCAGACGCATTTCCAAATCTGATCATATTTGTGTAGTTTACTATACCATTTCTTAATAATAATATTGATGCAGTTATTGACTAGCATTTAAAAGGATAAAATAAAATGTTAGTTGCCAAAGTTGCCCTTTTGGTGATTCATACATGAGGTGGAGCCTAACAAAGTTGTCATTAATATGGCCTAAAAAGTGGTTCAAGTTATGTGAGTGACGATTTTGAATAGGGTTTAAAATTTTCAGGAAAGAGCGCAATCGAGAATGTCCTTTTGCGAGTATTGTTGGTCACTAAGATTAACACCTTGGTGTTCTTAATTATTTTTATTAAGTGTTTTCCACCTATATTGGGATGATTTCAACAATGCTATAGTTAAGAAAACTATATATATATATATATATTTAATGTAAACTTTGTCAAACTCATCTCTTTTTTTTGTAATTCATATGCGCACCCAATTAACGAAATAATCACTTTGGTCTACTCTCCCCTTCTGTTTCAAATTCTTTGACTCTTTGATGTTCCTACGCCCATGTTTGGTACTTATCAAATTTTTTTTTCTTCAAATTTTAAAAAGCCAATTCAAAATCAACTATACTTTTACACTTTTCAAAAAAATCTTAACTTTACTTTTTTTCTCTAAAAAAACTTTTAAAACACTATAACTTTAAATTCAAAAATCAAAATTAAATAAAAAATATATATTTAAAACATACTTGTCGAGATTTATAAAATAAGATCCATTTTGACTATTTTTTGAATTTTTTTTATAAGATTTTTAATTAGTTGAAAAAAACTCAAAAAAAAAACTAAATTCACTTTTCAACATATTTCTAAATTCTACGAAACACCATATTTTAAAAACTCAACTTAAAAACTCAACTTAAAACATTTACCAAACAAGCTCACTTCTCTAGAAATCACTACGCTCAACTTTTATTTTATGAGAGAATTCAACTTAATTAATCAATGAGATAATTATCTTAATTTATTTTTTATATATACTGAATATTCTTAATTTAATACATCTGAAATAAAAAAAATAGATCTCTTAACTTTGGTTCAACTGAAAAAGGCGGCCTGATAAGAAATTATTTTAGAAGATATTGAATTATCACTATAAAATAAACCTACCAGATCTACTTTTAAATAGTTTGAATACTAGGGACCGTAGTATATATTTCTCATAAATGTTAAAATTAAGACAGGTGCACGAGTAATACCCAACTTTAAAGTTTTGCAACTACAATTCACCTTACTAATGTGGATGGACATGTGCCACGTTAATATAAAAAACAAGTCACGCCATCTTCATTTCACATTTTCATTTTTTATTATTGACACGTGCAAAGAACTCATAAATAATATAAATAAAGTAACAAATTAAGCAAAATAGAGGCACAACTCGACTTTTGTAAATTCTACAAGTTTTTATAAAATAAAATAATTTATTATTATATAAATCTGGGAGACAATATTTCAAACTGTTTTAGATTTTTCATTTTCAATTTTTTCCAACAAACTTTCATTTCACAAAAAAATATTTACTTTTATAGGGTAAACAACATAATTCAGGTACTAGAGTTCTTAACCATTGTGCTACTAATCATTTTCCAACTTTTTTTTTCATTAAACTACTTATGTATATTTAAACAGTACACACAATGCGTGTGCACAAAAGTTAGTTATATATTTTGCGACATAAGCGAACACTTTAAAATTTTAACATTTTTGTTTAGGATTCGTGACTATCTTGCTTCAATCTAATATTATAGTACTCAACAATCGACTACAAATTTATACAAGGTGCAAAAAATACATTAATAATGACAATAAATTTTTATTAAAATATTATAGCAATTATTTGGAGTGTAACTCTTTCTTTATTAATAAACTAGACACTAATGTGAATGCACACTCTCCTTTTATATACACGAGTATCTAAATTAAAATAAAAGATATTTAATAAATGAAGAATTAGCTCGATATTTAAATTAAAATAAAATATATTTAGTAAATGAAGAAATAATTAGATAACAAAATATTTTCTAATTTAACCTAGAACTCATGGGGTTTAAAACCCATTTATATAATTTTTCATGAAAAAAATAAACGTGTGAACAAAATAGAGAAAAACATCCACAGTTCCAAATAATTCAGTCATAGACTCATAGATGCGACTCTACTTTGATGAAACAGAGCGTTACTAGACTTTCAGCTTTGCCACATTTGTTCATTTATTACAAGGACATTTAAATATTTTAATTTTTTTTTATAGTACTCAATAATTAAAGGGAGTTGGATCTTCGTTGGGACATCAAACTCCTCTAAAGAGATGGGAAATAAAAATTAATTTCAAAATTTTAGCTCTTCACTTTTAAGTTTTATATAAAAGGCCAAGAATTCTTCATTTTTTTTTTGGGTGATTTTTGTGAGTCCAGAGGAGCTCGATAACATCAATCAAGCCATATATGAGAATTAATGTAAACAGATGGCCATTTGAGGCTGAACTTTTAAGCTATTTTTCTGCGGAGAGATTTTATGTGCTAATTTAATTAAAAAGTATAGGAGTTGAATGTTACGTAAAAATTAAATATGATATGATTACAAGAGTGATTTATATATTGGAATATCTCTGAGTTCAATTCCTAAAGTTCTAAAGTTTTAATGGCTAGCAATAGTATCAATTTTGCAAGCGAAAATTACTCCTATATGTAATATGGTGTGACTTGCAATGGTTTATGCCCAGCCCAAAGGAACAACCAGTACAAAAATAAATGTCACTTTTTTTTTTTTAATTAAGTTTAGTGATAAAAGTTTGTAGTTTAGCAATTATCATTAGAATTACTGGGATGGTGCCCTCAAATCAACACAAACAAAAAGTAATAACTTAAACCTTCTAATGGCCATGAACCCTAATGGTGTCAATGCTTGCTGGGATTGATGAATTCACCATCATAGCCTTAATCTTCCACTGGAGCTGGCAAGTTAAGATCAATCAAACCATAACCAAAACCATCAGTTTTCTTGGACCCAGACCCGGCAACCCTTGACAAACCCAAAGGCCAAAAATGTGACCTCTTGTGCCCTCCAAGTGCTTGACCCGACCCGAATACTCTGTCACAAAATGGGCACTCATGAACCCTTGGCTTCGCAGCCTTGGCACTGACCCTAAAACTAACATTTTCCCTAGGAACTAACCTAGTCCGACTCAGTCCCAACCCGTTCGAGTCCCTTGAAAGCATCATAAGGCACAAAGCAATTTCTTCCACAGAAGAAAAAGAATTAGGCCACGAACTCACCGGGTCTAACTCGGGTGTTGACTCAGCTGAAGTGGGTTCTGTCAATTTAGGCCTCTTTGCTGCTTGGACCACTTCTGCGTTGCACCGGAACCGAGTTGACTCACTATCACTTTCTCTGTTTTGAGGAATGGACCCATCATCTAAAAGCTCTGGATCTATCAATTTAAAGCTCTTCTTTGGATTCTCTCTCAACCCATAAGCCAAGGTTTTCTCCTTGCTTTCTCCCTCTTCACAGGATGAGGCTGAAGTTGACTCGCTGGGTTGACTCAGTGTTGCCAAATGCCACCTCATGTGACCTCCTAATGCTTTACCATTGTTGAAGCTTCTAAAACAGAGCTTACACTTGTGTCTCTCCATACTCTCTCTCTCTCTCTATATATATATATATATATATATATTTATATTTTTTGCATTTGTCTCTCTCTCTACAGAGCTAATGAGTATTTTGTATATCTTTCTCGATAAGTTAGCTTGAGAAGTAGGAGGGGGGGGGGGGGGGGGGGTTCGAGTGGGAGATTATTATGAAGAGTAGCGGACATGCATTCTTCCTCCAAAAGACACACAAAGCCCGAATATATATATATATTTCTTTTGCACATAAATTTTGTTTCTTAAGTTTCGTTTCATAAAAATATAGAAAAAAAATAAAATAAAAATACTTGATTTAGTTAAGAAGCTAAAAAATAAGTGGAGTCATATTATAAGTAAATGTCTTATTTTTTTCATAATTTTTTGTAGAAAATATTTGCTCCTTAATTATTAAAGAAAAATTTTTCATGGAAAATTTAACAAAGTAAGAAAACATCTTTTCCTATGTCTCAACTTATTTTCAAACTTTCTACAAAAATCAACTACTTTTATTTTTCTTTTCTATGCTGTTATTAAACACATCCTTATATTTCTAAATTTTTCACTCAACTTCTCGAGGGATATCCAAATTCCACATGAAATAGGTTTAATGTTAGTGACCCTTGCTCATTAGTTATATCATATTTAATTTATTAATTTAGTCAAATTAGTTAATTTTAAAATTTTAGAAATACGTGTAAAAAATTAAATTAATTGAAGATGTAAAAATCTTTTATCATAATTATATTATATTGAATTATGATAATGGTATATTTTGTAATTAATGACCTTAACATTGTAAGAACTTGTCTCTTATTTACTAGTCTTTTGGTTCAATTTCTTTTAATGAAATTCAACTTAACAACTAAATGGATGAATTTTATTCATTTCACTTGGTGGAAGTGAGATAATCTCCACAAAATTTTAACAAGAAATTCAAGCGTAAGCGGATGTAAAGAAAAAAATGATATAAATGTTTAAGTTTGATGAAAAAAAAATATCCATTAATTCTTTAATTGGACCCAAAAATTAAACCAAATAGTTGAAGTAGAGGATCTAACTCACCAAGTCCCATTCTATTTTTTTTTTAACAACGTCCCATTCCAATTAATAAGATAACTTTGTGCCAACTATCACATTAACAACGTCTACTTAATGTTAAATTTAGATTTCAATTCAAGTGATTAAAAATAGGAGTAACACAAGGTGCCTATGTTTAAACTCAGCTCTCTTGCACCCTCTTTCTCAACCTATCTGAATTTATTTATTGCTTGGATTCAAGTGTCTTAATGACCAAATACATTAAAAATAAGGCCTAATTATTCATTTTTTAGTTTGATTATGAATCATGTTAGACGCATAGCGCACACTCCATATTTTTTTGTTGAGTATTTGTATATTTCACCATTCCAAAATAGTTTTCTTAGAAAACTTGGAAGTGTCTAATTTTAGATAGAGAAAACAATTATATCTTCAAGCGTTCAACTCAAAAAACATATTTCACTCTAGTTTTGCATATGTTATATATTATGCATAGTCATATGTATTACTAAATATATAAAAAAAATTGCACGTGTTTAACATGTTAACTATAATGGTGGCGTTAACACCACAAGTCACAAAGACAAGCTCTCCACCTTTTACGCATATAAGTCATTTTTCCTTTCTCTCACCTCTAAAAACTAATTTCCTCTCTCTCTCTCTCTCTCTCTCTCTCTCTCTCTCACACACACACACACACTCATCCACAATTTAAGTAACTCGAATCGAAAAATAGAGCACATTCATAGTCCGCAGAACAAAACCAAATTAAGATGCAAAAACATAGCACCAACGTGTAGAAATAGCCTCATTTTCCACCACTTAAACACACATAAAAACTCTCTGTGTACCGCTTGTATAAAAACCACACACAAAACTCACTTAAATCCACTTTCTCTCTCACACACACACTAACAAACAAACTTTACTTTCGAGCTACAAACTAGGACTTCCCACAATCCATACAAAAATAAGACCATGCCACAAAATTCCACTCTATAAAAGACTACCTTTTACAAAGTCCTTCAAGTAAAAACCATAACATATTTTACTATACCAAAATCCCCCCAATTTGATTGATTCTTCACTTAATCCCTCTCTATAATTGTGTGTTAGTACTTGATAGTTCTTTCATGAGCCATCACACTTACTTCCCTCGGGCCATGCCGAATCAACGTTTCATTGGTTGCCAGGATTATGAATTCGAAGAGAATTGCTTCGAAAAACTACCTATGGAGGCCGAAAATCGCATTTTGATTAACAAAGAAGATGAAGATCTTGCAAATTGTTTGGTCTTGTTAAAAAACAATGTGTTTTCAAGGTCTACTACAAATGAGATACATGAGGACAAGTCTATGAAGGTAGAGATAAAAAGTAAGTTTCAATGCAAAACTTGTAACAAAATTTTTGATTCCCACCAAGCCTTGGGTGGGCATAGAGCGAGTCACAAGAAGGTCAAGGGTTGTTTCGCTTCGACAATGGACAATTTTAATGACACTGTTGACGAATTCTCACTGCGTGGCACAGAAACCGGAGTTTCTGCGCTGCGCACTATTAAGAGGAAGAGGAGTAAGGTGCATGAATGCTCAATATGTCACAGGGTTTTCATGTCAGGGCAGGCATTGGGCGGTCACAAGAGGTGTCATTGGATATCGCCCGTTTCCAATTTTCGTGTGGATAATGGTACTGCTTCTTTAGCAGATTTTCGTGATCAAATTCGACTTGATAATTGTGAAAAACATTACAATAAGCCATTTTTTCAAAATTGTGAGGTGTTGGATCTTAATGTGTCTCCAATGGTGAATGATAGTGACGATGATAAGGAGGAAGCATTGAAGTTTGAAGATGAAAATTGCAAACAATCAAACATGAAGAAGCTAAAAAGACTGAGTGATTTGGATGAAGGAGGATCTATTTCATGGCTGCAGATGGGGATTTCTTCAAGTAGTACTCTTGGAGGGACTTCCCCGTCATCTTAAGTTTTAATTTCATCCTCTCTTTGTCCAAAAAAAGGCTAGCCCTTTAGATGCAAGTTTTCCTATATAGTTTCATTTTGATTTATATGGCAATCTTTTTCCCATAAACACAAGTATATCGAACATTGAGTCACATAAGTTATGGACAAATATGTTCTTCACCGTATGTAAATTCACTGTTTTACATGGTACACTAAGCCAATCGTGAAACTAGAGTAAATTAAGCATATGTGGTACGTACACTAGATATAAGTGTTTGGTTTACGTTGTTGAATTTAGTCTCCCGTTTGATCTTAAGAGTCCTGTTTGACTTTTTACAACACTATTTACAACATAATTAGTGGTGAGAATAGAGCTTGTTTGGTATCGTAAATTTAATTTGTTACATTGATATTGATAATCTCACAAAAGGTAAACTAGACTCTCAATTTTGGGTATCACAAAAGGGACGATTGACTCTTAATTTGAAATACGGGAAGTAATATTCTCAACATGTAATCTGATCTGAACTTGTTTGGTTTTATCATGAAAGGATGAAGAAACCTTTTTTAATTATAGGAAGAATGAAGAAGTAAAGAAAACCTAAAAATAGATATATACTCTACAAAGAATATAATCAATGAATCGCACTTATTTTTTTCTGTACAATTCCAGCTTTACATGCGAACCCAACTACAATCTAAGGGATACAAACCCAGTTAATTAATCAAAAATTATATATATGTATGTATGTGGATATATATATATATATATATATATATATTCCAAAGCCTCAATTAACACGATATCAAAAGAAAGAATTCTCAAAGACCAACAATAGTTAATCTTTTTGCAGGAAAAATTGTAAAGAAATGCATCAGGAAGCAATTTCCTTTCCCATTCACCTTCAAGATTTATAGTCAATCGAACCCTTCTTCCAGAAGGAATTTGATTGATCAATATAAAAATTTGACAAAACGTTCAAGAAACGAAAAGAAAATGTTCGTGGTAATAAAGTTTCATGTAAACCAAAAATTACTTAAAACATTCAAAACACATTACATAAATCATCAGCGTCAATCTTCTGGCATAAAACATTTGTATCACTAATTTCGTAGTGTTTTCCTTTTATTTCTAATCTTCAGATCATAATGATCATGACAGTACTTTTTACATGAATACCAACCAACTGACGAACCGAGAAAGGAAAATGTATCAAGACAAGAGAGGCTTCTCCACGTCAGACTCACTTTCCAAGTTGTTGTTATTGTCTCTGGTGGAAATATCTTCTTTTCCTTTAGCCCAAAGCACGAAATAGAGGCCGGTGAACATAACGAACATGCCCAAAAGGCTGTCAAAAAAGAAAACGCATTGTGAGGTTTTAAATGAAGCCAACCAGCGTGTTTTAAAAGTACAACACATGAAAGCATGGCGGGAGGTCGGTGTTTTCTAGCACTCTGGACGGAAAATCGCGATTAGGATATAGTGGACCAAAAGCTATGGAACTTGGTCCTCTAAATCAATGGTATAAATGGCTATCGAAATTGTGAGGATCGATCAGCATTGGATTGATCAGATATTAAATGATTTCAACTATTTCCATTTGAGTTCTAGGTTTTGAACAATCAAACGCATTTTGTAGAATATCTAACTTTTCGTGCGTAAGCATTACTCATAACGTATTTCTAACAGAAAAATTCAACACGCTAAACATGAAACGCCTCATCAAACATATACATACCCGTATAAATAAAGTTACACGTACCTTCCAAGATCAATAGAGTCACCCAAGAAAAGAGAGAGGATGACAGAGATGACAGATCCAATGGGACTAAACATGGACACCAACACTGGCCCTCTTTTCTTAATTGCCCACCCACTGAAGCTGCTACATGCTCCACTTATACTACCTGCCTGTTGTATCCATTCCAATATATATGTTAATTTGGACCCTTCAACAAAAATGGAAATTAGATATGGACGAACAATATTCATCCTTTTTTTACCAGTAGAGAATAGCCAATCAAGTATTGAACACTTAACAAAGGCCACCCAGTCTCAATTGTGTGCTCTTGAATCAGCTGTACAACTCCAGTTATTACCACACCTATCAAGGATGTTATCGCACATATTGATATAGGCGCCGGAAAATCACCCAATGTTGCAGCCTGAGAAACATGAAAACATGAAAACCAAAACTACAAGCATCTCTCTATACACGGGTCAGCTCTAAAAAAGACGCCCTTCTTTTAAGCAAACTTCCCCTTTTGAGGTAAAATTTTCTTGATGACACTTGACAGGATGATCTCCTCGATACGTAACAGATCATTCTACAAAATTTCATTAAAAAGAGCTGGTCTGCAAATAGCTTAAGAGAAGGATGCCCTTTTCAGAATATGCCTGTATCTAATGTATGAATACATACACAGATAAACGTGTCTTTGAAACAAAATTATTTATATCTATACATTGGTCGACTTTGAAGAGGACACCCTTCTTTTAAGTTGACTTTGACTTTTGATAAAATTCGCAAGATGATCTTTGAATTCATTAAAATTTAACCACTTATCCTCTCAAAAGAAGAGGTCTACAAATAACTTAAAAGAAGGGGGCACTTTTAAGAGCCAGCATGTATGTATTTGTACATATTAATATAGACACACATAAATGTGTAACGCGCTGTTTTTGAAAAGTACCTGCAAGACAACGACGCTTGATAAAACAAGGATGGCTGAAATAAGATAGACACAACCGATAATCTTATCTTTGTTGAAGCTGTTATTGTAATGATGGGACGGCGAATCAGATGGAGAAATTAAGTTCGGCTCTGTTTCGAAGTGATCGGATATGTTACTATGCATTATGCTCATTATGAGAGCGCCAATTACGCACAACAATGTACCCACAATCTTGCACTTGCTGTACTTGCTACTCAGCTTGACTTTCTCTAATCTGCATAAAATTACATTTTGCAACTTAGCTTGAATTTGCTCATCATTGCGTACCATTTTAATCCGTTGGATGGGTAGGCTTTAAATAGTTGAAAGACTACAAATGTTACACCACACACTAACGTATCAGTTATTTGATCTGTCATATTTAGAACAAATATAGTTACTTTCAAGTGGAACGCATTTTTGACCAATCATATTAGTGCTATTGCATCTCAAAAAATGACAAAAGGCATAATATAAAAGCAAGGATAAAAAAAAAATAAAAAAATTAGTCCCAAATAACGTGTACAATTGCTCAAATAAATACCCTAAAGCCCAAGCAATAACGAAGATGAATCCAGGGCCAAGGTTTGGCATGGCTGTTGCTGTTGCTGGTGAGGTTAGATTTATCCCCTTTAGTTGCAATGTCTGGAATAATGTAACCCTGCAAACCAAGCGCCACCAAACCCAAAAAAGAGAAAAAGGGAAAAAGAAAAAGCAATTAGTCCCCCTAGCAGTTTTGCATGTGGTCAATCCAAAATTTTATACTTTCACAAGTGTCTCAACACTAAGTTGTTAAGAGAATCTCTAAAACTAATGTGAAAAGGTAAAGCAAATGCAAAGCAAACGCAATGTAAAACCTCACTTGCCATTATTGGCCCGTACGAGAGAGCGCAGGTAGGCAACCGACAGATCGCATATAAGACCTTAGTTTCAATTTTTATTTTTTTAAAACTTTATGCACATGACCCAATATTCTAAACAACGCATTAGAATAAGAA
Organism: Lonicera japonica; assembly: GCA_021464415.1. Classification (NCBI taxonomy): domain Eukaryota; kingdom Viridiplantae; phylum Streptophyta; class Magnoliopsida; order Dipsacales; family Caprifoliaceae; genus Lonicera; species Lonicera japonica. Next base: position 22,436,600 of record CM038464.1, read on the forward strand.
TTGAAATAGTATAATGTATACAAGAAAACGTCCCCTTATTTCAATTTTGTAATAAGATCAACATTCCTGCCACTTTGCTTAGGGATTCCCACTTTCACTTTTTCAATTTTGTTTTTCTTTTTAAGAAAATATTTGAGTTTAAATTTAATCAATAATGACAAATGGAGCATACTCCCCACCTCAAATAAGAAGTTTGACTTTCCTTTTCTTTTGAGATATAATCCTGTAGGGGGTAAGTTATTTTTTTTTTTAATGTTGACAATGTTAAAGTAAGTGTTCATCAAGCGAAAACGACGAAGTTGGATTCTTAATTAAAACGAGAATAATCTTTACTATGCCAAAAATATGGAACAAAGAATGCCTAGAACTATATGTTTCCTTTGGGTATATAAGTGGATTTCAGATGATGCTCCATTGCAACTGGCGAGACTCGTAGTTGTGGGGTGAATTTGAAATGCAGAGAGACTTGAGGTTTAAATCCATCACAAACATGAATAAAGTAAAATAAAAGAAAAAGATTAGCAGTTGGATTTCAATGAGAAGAAAAAAAATGAAACGCTAACCCTCCAAAAGATATCAAAACCAGCTGAATGAGCAACTTGATAGTGAATTTCTCGGGCCATTTACTCCTGCAAAAATCAAACATAAAATTTAACATATAAGTACATGTTTTCAGCGAGGAACTAAAGGTGCAGTTCCAAATATATATATGTATGTATGTATGTATATAGAGAGAGAGAGAAACAGACAAACCTGCCTTTCAAAAAAGAAGGCAAGAGGAGAGAGAAGAAGAAAAGTGGCGAAGGTAGTGAGGATGATGAGAGAGGAAGGATGAAGACCAATAGACATGAGATAGCTGAGTACCGCAGAATTGACTGCATAAACACATTGTACCCCTAACAATCCCACTATTATCACTATTTCCTCAATAATCACTACTTGATCTCTCTTTTTCACATTCCCTCCTACCATTTCCTGCAATAATATATATATATATATATATATATATAGTCCAAATTTCTTTCTATGTATAATCAAGAAGAAATCTTGATTCTTCTCTCACTATAATTAATTGCTATATATTGCCTTTTTTTTGCTTTTGGGGGAATTAAAATGGATTTTTTTTATTTATAGACATATTTGGGGGTTAGTTTAGATAAGGTATTAGTTGAACCAAAATTCAACCAAATTTTGAAAAGTTAGCAAAATAATCTAAAGCTTTGAAAAAATGAATCTTTCTTAATTTTAAATTTAAAAGCATGGTAATTTTTTATTTTCCTGCTTAAACTAAGTATTCAATTTTTTTTCTTATTTTTCAAATATACCAAATCCAACCGTAACAAACAAAATTTATTGTTAAGACATGTGTATAAAATTAACACGCAGGCTCAATTTAAGGCGGATGGTTGTATTTTTGTTATAAAAAGTTTTGTAGCCAAGGAACAGGAGAGAAGACTGGTAGTCTGGTAGAGAGGCGGGAGCCACTACCCACGCATAGACTGTTAGCTGACTCTCCTCTTTTACAAACGAAAAACAGAGCAAAATCTAGAGTTTGAATCTTTTTCCCCTCCCCCACTAAAATTAAATATAAGCTCGTTTGTATTAAAAAATAAATAAAAATTTGAACGTGTTTTTACTAACTATAATACAAATTAGAGTTTTACTATTTATCGACATCGACAACTAATTTTAATAATTTAATAGTCACAAATTATTTGCATAAATTCAAGAGTTCAGATAAGTTGCAACAATTATGTAATATTCAACAATACGAAAAGTTAAATTTAATACATTTCTTAAAGGACAACAATCTACAAACTTTTACTTCTTCCCACACCGTCCCCCGGGTTATTGTCTTCATTTTTTTTTAAAAAATGGTGTTCTCTAAAATAATAATAAAACAAAAGTATTTTTTTTAATAAGAATGTTGTTTTATTAAATTATTAATGTTTTATACTTTTTATTGAAGATATTTCTATTGCAAAAAATATTAATAAATTCAGTTCCAATAGTATTTTGATTTAATTTGGACCAAATAAGAACGGTCATATATTTCTTATAAATTACGTCGACCGTCTAATACTTTCAAATGAAAATATTGGTTATTTAATAGATAAGAAATAAATTACCTTTGAAAGTTAAATTTAGAAAGTTTTACATAACCAATTTTTATGATACACCTTGGTTTAGAAAATTTGTCAAGTGCACTTTAAATTTGATGAAAACAATGATAATTTTAGGTAAAAACTATATTTTTATTTTCAAACAGTGTTATACCAGACTTTACTTATTTTAATCTCTATTCTACTAAAATACTATGTAAAAACTACATTTGCATCGGGTTAAGAGGTTAGCTTATTTGGTAGGAGACTAACTCACCTTGACATTCACTAAAACTCAATCCCACCATTGGTGGAATTCTTATCTCTTTTCCCCACCATTGCTCCAATGGACCAAAAAAACATAAAATAATGATAGAATTCTTATCACCTTTGCCGTCATTATTTAAACATCGTTTAATTCATATTTGAACGTAATCAATCTAATAAATAAGATTTTTTTTTATTTTACTCTTCATAGTTAATATTAATTTTTTCTGTCAAATATAAAAATTAAATATGGATTCTTAATTTGCAATCGTGATCTTAGGTAGACCATTAATATTTTCAATTTTTGCTCTAAAAAAATTGAGTTTGATTTTATTTTAAATTTACTGAAAACTCATTTTCATTTTAAAATTGAATTCTCCTGTTTCAAAAATTTTAATCTAAAAACATAAAATTAAATGGAGAAGAAATGAGCTCAAAGACTAAGTAAAGCGTGCCGGTTGACACGTTATTATCTTGCAGTAGGTAGGCCTAAACCCTAGAATTATGTTTTGTATAAACAAAAGTTATTACTACTGTCGCGATACAATGAATAATGGTCGTACGTATTTTTTTTTAAAAGGAAAAAGGAGAACTCGAATTATATTAAACATTAAACATTTTTTTTAATTGTACAAAATATATTTTATATTTTTTAAAATTTTTGATATTGCTAAATAGCACGGGTATATCCTACTATCTATAATTCTATGGGTATATCTATATTAAAATCCATAGCATCTTTTCCTGTACATGAATTGACCACTATAATTAAAATCAGATGGCCCTCAATGGCTGGGATGAATCTAACGGTGATATGATGGCTTAGTAGAGTTTTTACTTCTTTTTATTTTTTTAACTATTATCTTATTAAAATTTTATATGCAACCCACCACTCTTCCCATTTTCACCATTTTCTCCTTAAACTTGACATTTTTATGTCTCCAAATTTCTCTCTATCAATGGAGGTTCGCTTAAATAAATTTTTCGATTTTCTTATTTTGTTAAGATGGAGGTAGTTTTACTGATTTAATGGTTTGTTGGTTGGGGATATATTGGTGAACGGAAGTACTGTGAGTTGTATGGGGTGGTGGTTATTTGATTGTCCAGCAAAGGTAACGAGTATAGACTTTTAACATGGGATTAAGGTTGTTTGTTGAATGTGTATGATTCAAAGGGGATTAATTCAAAATTTGACATTCTTAATTATTTTATAACACTACCAATTAATTAAATCTCACGCGGTAAAAATAAGGTGTATTTTTGATATTTGATTAGGTCAAACTAAAGTTTCACCAAAGTGTACCAAAGTGAAAGTTAGATCATCCATTTAAGACAAAATATATCTACAATCAAGTGCAATAAACAATTAAAATATTAATTAATATAGATTTTTATTAAATTAAGAATCGCTTAGAGTACTATAATATTTATTTGGAGTGTCATAATTTTAGAGTAGTTGAGTTTTCTAATTATACTAGGGTAATGCCCATTCCCAAGAATATAATTATGTGGTCCATTGACTTCACTCAGTGTATAATTTTTTTTAATAGTACTGAGTGATACTGGTATATGTTAGAAAATATTTTTTTATTATGTAATTTTTTTTAAGTTAGTGATATTAATACTTTACAAAAAGTATTTTTATCATTCTAAAATATTCTTTAATATCAAAAAAAATATTCTAAAAAAAATATAAAATATCACTAAATATTATTTTTATTACTCCCTCCGTCCCAATTTAATTGTCCAACTTTGAAAAACTAAAACTTAAGGAGACATAATGATTACTCTAAGAGAAAATATTTATTTCCAAAAATGACCTTTACTTTTTTTCTAATAAAAAAAGGTGGCGAGACCCACAATAAAAAAAATAGTGATAGCTTAAAGGGTAATATTGAAAATAATAAAAAGTGCTTTAATTAATAACTTGCCAAATATAGAAAGTAGACAATTATTTTGAAATATCTAAAAATAAAATAGTGGACAATTAAATTGGAACGTAGTGAGTATATTATTTTGCGTCCTTAGACACGGGTATTACCTAGTTTATATAAATTACAAAGTTGGTTAATTTTACTGGTTCTGGTGGGCCCTACCCAGTTTAATTGCTAAAACCCTAAAACCGGACCCAAAATACGCCAGGACCCAAAAACCCTGAAAGACCTTTTTTTTCTATCATCTTCTTCTTCTTCGTTTTTGCATCTTTAAAATATAAATTAAAAAAACCCTTCCCATGGCTTCCAAATGCAACAAAATGATCAGTAGAGCTTCAATTTCTTCACTCAAGTCCGCCTTTAAATCCAGTACTACTCGACGAACATCTTCATCTTCCATGGACACCTCTCCTACCTTTTCCACTCCCAAGTTCCCTCTCCCAACCAGATCGAATTCACCACAGCTTCGTCGATTTTCTCTATCCAGGTTTCTCTCTATGTATATACACACCATCATTTGACGATGCCTCTGTTTTCTTGCGGTTTCTTGATATGTCCAATCATTGCTTTTTCTTGTCGATTTGATTGATTGTTCATTGGAAAATAGAAATTATGATACCAATCATAATTGTTATTTATATGCAAATATTCTTACTATTATAACTCAACAATTAAACAATAGGACCGTGGAATGTGATTATAATTAAGTGTAATTTAACCACTCATGGGTGGGGGAAATTTGCCCTGATGTCTTGAAGTTACAAAACTTCCACACTCCAATGAGAAATGCATCCCTTTCAGTTTTAACTAACTTGGATAATTTTGGAATACAGAGTTGAGGTGTCTTTCAACGGTTTTGGTTTTCTATACAGTAGTACTAAATATAAAATGTGCAGGCAATCTCGTGTTTATGCTGAACTCTGTACCTAGAACACATCAAATTATCATGCCTAAATCATTAAACGTGCTTATGCTCACAGCAAATTATTTGTATCTTCTCTACTTCTAATTGATATGGTGAATTGCTGGCTTTACAACATGACTGGGACTTATGATGAGTTAACCAGCCTCTGATGCTCCCATCTATTCAACCATGAAAATTTATCTTTATTAATCTTCATCCCCGTGTCTATGGCATGATAATTACTTATTTCTGATGCATGCTAATATGCCACACAATGTACATCCAACACCTCTTATTATGCATTCAACATGTCAGTTCGTGTAAAGGTGCTTTATAGTTTTGGCTTGCATGTCTTGTATCTTGTTGCAATCTCGTTGTAAAAAAGAATACTAAAATAAGAACGAGGGAGAAAGCCCGCTTCGAGGGGGGCAGAATCTCCAAAAGTGGTTTAATTTGAGGCAAACCGGTCCTCCATTAAAGAGCCAAGGGTTCGACTCATGGGGTGGGAGGGGAAGGTTTTTCTTTATTTGTAGAATTAAGGGAGAGACTTAGACCTCCCTTAATATTTTTTTTTTTTAAAAAAAAAGAGCCAAAGAACTCTCCAAATTATACGTGCAAAATTCAACATCCATTTTACTTGCATAAAGGCACTTTAAATAGGAAATGACATGAAACTAATGGCCTCCACTACTTTAAGCACTAAACCTAACTACCCACTATCTCTAATTACTCTCTTAAAACAAACCAACAACCACATTTATTATCCTAAAATGTATAAAAACACATAATTTAAAATCCTAGAAACTAGGCTCGTAACATATCTCTTGCACCGCGTACCTTTGAGTTGGCACATGATTTGGACACAAGCTATATATACATATTTTATTTTAGATTCTTGTTTTGATCATGGTCTCATATGAAAACACTTTTAGAGCTCTTTCTGGAAAATATAAATTTAATGAACAAACAATATATTGAGCAGCAGTTGTGAGATTTTTGAGTGTGGAATTGAAAAACTAGGTCATTTACTCTCTTTGCATGTGCCATTAAAAACAGTTTTTGTAGGTTTGTGAGAGTGAAAGATATGGTTGTTAGGATAAATGAATGTAAGTTTGATCTTGGCCATTGAAACTGAGTTGGGTATCTCTGTCCTCTAAAATATTTGCATTCAGAAATTTTGAAAATCCTAATGAATAGATGGGATTTCTATATTTAGAAGTATTTAACAAATTGACCTAAATCCTAATTAACTTGTTTAAAGGGTTATTGTGATGTACTTGATAGATCTCCTGCGGAACTTGGGTGTGTGCAGTCTTTGTTGCCTCTCCACAGTGCGGTTGCCGTAGCAAGAATGACATCACGCCTCAGCGCAATATCCCAGAGTGGCAGATCTCTTTCACAGGGTACACTCTGCCGTACCTCTCCCGGCCTCTAACATACTTTTTTGTTTATGTGAGTGTCAGTCTGCTTCTCCTAAAACAATATACACTTGAATCTTGTTTCAGTTTTGCTGGTTATCTTATCATTATTTTGTTTAGTGGTCTGCATTAGATAACTATTTTTGGTTTACGAGAATGTTTGAAAGTGTTTTTATTAGGTGCATCATCGTAAAACTGAAAAATGAATCAATGGAACAAAAGTTTGGTCCATTAAGTAAAGTAATTAAATGCATATGGTACCACTTTAAGAAAGTTGGGTTTTTAAGGTTGAGGAGTTGCTTGGTTTAGATATGTGTGTATATATTAAACTGAAGTATTTAATAATTTTTTGTATGATGAAACATATTCTTTTGCTCTGATACTTTATAACTCAGAATATTGTAATCCAATCAACTCAAAGTACCAACTGTAAATAAATATCAGGAATTATTAGGTGTAATATTGATGTGTGTGCCACAGCCCACAAGCTCTAGTCACTTATAATCCTTCAATTCAATTTATAAAATCTGTTCCCTTGGGGGATTCTTCAGGTGCTCTATGAGGCCAGCCTGAATTCCAAGAGTTATCAAAAGATCACTTACACCCAACCCGATAAATTTCAATCAAGTTACTTACCTGCCACAATAAAAATAAACTCATTCTTAATGCAATAAATAACAATGTAGCTCAATCAAGTGATTATACTTGGTAAACTCAAAAGTGTTTAAGAGCATCCACAACTGTTTATTTGTGTAGGATAAGTAGGATTGTCAATATCCTTTGTGTTCATGCTAGGTTCACTTTTGATGGATAAAATACGATCCTGTAAACTAAGCAAGGGACAGAGATAGTTTAGAGTAAGTTCAGTATACTACGGATTTTAGAGGTCTGTTTGGAAGAGGACAACGTGAGAGGACAGCAGTGAAACAAAAAAATATATATAGAGAGAGAGAGATAGAAGAGAGAAGGCCAAACGGACCATAGAAGGCCAGCCCACCGTGGGTTGATTTCCCTAGGCTGGTTGGTTCTTTTTACCATAACATATGTCCTACACTACATTGTGGATACTCTTGAGAACCCACTACATTAAAGTTCATTTCATAAGCAATGGATTTAGGTTCTAATAGTCATCCTAACATATGTCCTACACTACATCGGAAAATCATCCTTACTTGTATAAATAACTTTGTAATTCAAGACTTTCAAGTGTATTAAGCTTGGGGCTGAGGCTCCAATCATCATCCTAACCACTTACATAAATAATTGTTGTAACTCAATTAGAATGATGAGAGGGAGAGATTGAAATTTTTGGCTTCATCTTCGTCTTCGAATTTATTTGATTTTATAGCTAGAGCTGGTCAGAGTGTATAATGTGATGGGTAAGATCTATGTACACGCGCAGTGGGTAACTGTGAAGGCTACTGTTTTTGGAGGATACTATTTCCTTTTAATTGTCGTCATATGTTCTTCTTTACATTCCTTCACTAAAATTATATTCACACAGTTCCCCTAATCATTGTAATTTTTGATAACACAAATGACTTTCTAAATTAACTGAAGACTCTGGTTAAAGTTCTGAGTGGTGTTCCGGAGGAAGTAAATTGAATCTAAAACTCTCATATTATTTACCTTAAATTTGTCAAACTATTATGTAACTAAATCGTCCATAGTTGAGTGTTGGATTATCGGGATTTAATTGGTAGTCGAAAGCTGGAAGCAAAACAATGGGAGTGATAGAGTTTGATTCTCCATAGCCGTAATTTCAGATTTTAATGATAGATTAAAAAAAATATAATAGTCAAAGGCTTTGAATGGACGCAACAGTCAAACTTTGAGGGCTAAAACCTTGTGTTACAATCATGTACATCTTAGCGCCAATCAAAATACGGGAGAAGAAATGGGGGTCAGAATTTAAATGACTGTTAAAAAAGAAATACATGTAATTTAAGTTAGTTACTGATGACTCCTTTCTAGGTATCAATCATTATTAGAACTCTTCACTCTCCCAAACAAATATTAGTTGAAACCTTAGTTTAACCTAGCAAATAATTTGGGGGTCTTTTCCTGGTTGCTGACAATTTTGAAAAAAGTTATTTTTTTTTAAGGGAGGGCTGGTTGAAATTGTAGTGACCATATAGCTGACTGGAATGTTGGTTCCTGCAGGCACATGAGTCCCCCAGTGCTTGAAAGAAATTGACTGGGATTTAACAAGACCTGCCAATTTTTGATTAAGCTCATCCTTCCCGAGTACGACACTGTCAAAGTCTTGAAAAGTATTAGGTATATATTTGAACAGATAGAAAGACACCAAATTCACATCAGTTTTAGATATTGATTCTATTCGTGCTTAGGGGTGGCAAAAAAAACCAACTTGCCGGGTACCGAATCGATCTGATTTGTTTGGAGCGGTTTCGGGGTGGTTTTTTTTAGACCGGTCCGGTTTTGGGTTTTAAAAAAAAAACCACCACGGGTTCGGTTTTTTCCTTCTAAAAACTGCCCCGAATATATATATAAATAATATATAAAAATATTATTTTATATGAAAAAATATATATAAAAATATTATTTTATATGAAAATATATATATTATTTTTGAAGAATGGATACTTAATTTGTTTGAAGTTTAATTGTGTGTTTAGATTTAATGTATAAAATTTATTTTTAGCTTAAAATAATAGTTATTCGGGGCGGGGCGGTTCGGATCGGTTAACCGTAAATTAATTTGGATCGGTTTCGGTTTCAAAAAAAAAAAAACCGTTGCGGTTTCGGTGCAGTTTCAGTTCGGGACAAAAGAATACGGTTCGGTTTAGGGTTTAAGCGAAACCGCCCTGTTGCCATTCCTATTCGTGCTCATCACTTCTATCTAGCCTATGAATGTAGGACGTGAGCTTGTTTTATTTTGCATGAACTATGATATTTAATTACTGATTGAAACAGATTTTTTACAACCATTGAACCAATTGGTTGTAGTTGAAGTTTAGTGCTTGATTTGCCCTGGGAGGCATCTGCGTATTAGCCTCAATATATATTTGTCACAGACATAGATTTCTTTCATGATATTATTTATTTATTTTACTTCTTTTTTCCTTTATTCTTTTTCCCCATGAATTTCTTGTTTTGCATCGGCTCCAGGCTCTTTGGATACTGATTTTGTTCAAGTCCCTAAAGGACGCATCTAAGATTTTTGCGCCTAATGTGACCCAAAGTTACTAGTAACCCCACAGTAAACAGTCAAGATAATTCAACCCCTCTATGGCCCAAAAATAAAATAGTGGATTGTTCTTGCTTGGTTGAGATTTTTAAAACATGTTTTTTAGATAAGTTTTTGGGAAGTGTGAAAGTAGGTTGAAAAATGAATTTAATTTTTGTTGGAGTTTTTTTCGACCAATTCAAAAAAACTCATGAAAAAAATTCAAAAAATAGTCACAATAGATCTTATTTTATAGATCTCGATAAGTAGGTTTCAAATATATATATTTTTTTTATCTAATTCCGATTTTTGAATTTAAAGTTATGGTGCTTTAAAAATTTTATAAGAGAAAAAGTAAAGTGAAGTGAATTTTGGGAAGTGTGAAGTAAAGTTGACTTTTTGGTAGAAATTTTAAAAACTTGATTTTAAAACACCAACCAAACAACACAACTTAACAATTATGGCTCATAGAAAAGAGCTGCAAGCCTGAATCTGGTAGATTTACTACATTGAATGTTATTAAAGACTGAAAATTTTTAACCAGGAAAAAATCAGGTACCATTGAATAAAATATTGAGCACTAGCCCCCCCACCTTCAGCATATAATGCATTTGAGAACATTGAATGAATTCATTTCTGTCTAAAGTTCAATGCAACAGGTACCATATACCAAGCAGTCTTTTGTGATGATATTGTGTGAGAATTCAAAATTATACCGCTTGTGAATAGTTGCGTCATATCCCATTATAGTCTTATGGGAAGCTTAAGTTTGGGTCGTTGAAAACTCAAGCTAGTAGAAATTGTTTTCTGTGTAAATAGTTTTTCTAATGAAATCTTGTGGCTGGTTGGTTGGTATTAGAAATGATGAAAATGAATTTTCTACTTTTTGGTGTATGGTTGGTATATGTCAAAATTTGGAAACATAATCTAAGTCTTTTTATTTACAAGACCAACCAAACACACTGTCTTGTATTTGCTTGGAAACCATTCCCTCTGGCAGCATTTAAACATACTAAACACAATGTTAGTCCGTAATCTTGATGTCTTTGGCTAGGCTGAGGGTGTATATTGTAAAGAATGAGATGATGTAATCAACTCTTAGAGCATGTCTAATTTAGTATCAATGTGTTTTAGTTCACTAGAAATACTATTTGGTGACAAAAATTCTCCTTTTCCCAGATGAATTTGATGGAACGTGATATGCGTGTACTGTTAGAGGTGGGACCCCTCATCTATATGTTGCAACTTATCTTAATTACAAGAATATTTACTCCACCCAAACCATGTTCCAAAAATATGCATTATTAATTGAATCTTCTATTTCCAGTCCTTCAAAATTGAAGGAAAATTTGTTGTAAATATGTTCTCCGCATTTGTCATTGATGATGATAATAATATGTAACTCTGGTTGTGGCAACTTTTGTAAATATTTCATGTTTTGACGTGCTTTCTGATATGAGCTTTTCTTGTGTTGTTTGTTGAATTAGAGCTGGGTATGTCTGTTCCAAGGTGATTTTGGTGGTTGGCAATTACTGGGAGAGTAATGAAAAGAAAGGTTATCATCATGTGGAATGGAAAAGGCCAAGGTTTTGTAATTCATCCCGATTAATTTTATGAATTTATAAAAGATGCCTAAAACCCCTATTTTTTAGCAGTTAAGCTTGATGATTCAATGGACTTATTCTCCTTCCCGAATTAAGAGTCACAATTGTTTCTTGGAACACGATGAGCGTTCCAAATCTCTTGACAAAGTGAACTAGTGTTATTCTTAATTGTTGATTTTCTTAAAATTATTGTATTCTTAAAATGCATGAAAGTTTGACAAGATTCTTAGTTTGGGATGTAGTGAACAGGTGATTCTCTTTTCAGATTTGCCACCACCAATGTCATTGGTTATGCCAAGGTATTTGGTTTACTCATTTAACACGGTATTAGAGTTACATCTGTGTTATGGCCCAACTCTAACATGAAGAATTAAAAGATTTAGGAGTATTAGGATATTTGTTCAATATGATGTTGAGTTACATTTGTGTTATGAACCCAAGTTTCACCAGAAAATTTATAAGATTTAGTAGCATATGAGCTCATGGGCACTATTCCCTTGCAAACCAATTTTCAGGGGATAGTTTTACCAATGGGCTTGTAACTGTTGGTATTAGAGTAGGCACCACTATGCATGGTATGGGGCTGGGCTAGTGTTGATGAGCTATGGATGAGGAATGGGACTGGACATAGTGCGGTTGAGCTATGGCTTGGGCATGGTTCCGAGCACTCTAGTATGAGACCAAATGTAGCGAGGCCAAGCAATGGCTCAAACTCTCTTATGGATGGACAGACATACAAGCTGGATTAAAATGAACTAGCATTATAAGATTAAGTCATTGAATATTGGTAGATAACTGTAGACGCCAAAATGAAAAGTGGATAAGGTTATCACCAGGCAAATGTCATTAGATTAGGTGACCGTGGAGTGAGGAACATGGTGGGATGAATCTAAAGTTCCATGTGGAAAAATTAGAAGATTCGGTAGTTAGTATATGATTGCAAGCCAATTTTCAAGTTCTACTGTACCAGAGAACAGAAGTTTGGAGTCATGTGAAATACACAGTACAAAAGGTATAATAAAATAAAGTAGGCTATTGGCATATAGTTTTGCATTTCTTTTCCTTTGCATTTTTCTTTAGACTTTTTGAGATTCAAGTTGCGTTTGGTTACATGGTTTTGGAATTCTATTAGAAATGCTATTCTATGGCATTGCAATACTATTGTTTGGATTGTACCTAGTTTTTATTTAGAATTCCGAATTAGTTTGTTTATCTAATTTGTAGAATTTATTTCAAATTCCGAAGAGAATCATTTTGAAGAACCTCTGCCGCCACCACCACCACCACACATTGCCTGAGTTCCGGCATGGCGGATGGTGGTGGAAGTTATTTAATATATATACTATGTACACACATAATATATATATATATATATACCTATATTTACTGTGTATATACTTTATACACAATATTTGTATTTGTACATGCAATTATAGCCCAGCAATAGAAAGAAGAGAACGGTTTTTTGTTTGTTTGTTTTTCTTGGGGGGGTGGGTGACTTGTGGACTAGTGGGGAGTGGGGTGGTTTATATATGTATATGAATTGGAGGTGTTGGTTGTTGGTGTGTTGTTGCTGCCGGGTTGGGGTGGGTGGGTGGGTGGGAGTTTCTTCGTGGATTGGGGAGGCGAGGGGTTGGCGGGGAAAGGGGTAGTAGGTGGTGGCGATTGAGAATGAGGGTTTTTTCTAAGAATTCTATAAGATTTGAATTGGAAAACTCCACTTCTCTTATATAAATTATTTTTTTATAATTGATAGTTTTAGAATTTTCGTAAAATTTTAAAATTATGACATTTTGATCTATCTAAACAATAGAATTTTAAAATTATGCTTAAATTCTAATTATATAGAATAAAATTAAGGTTGCAAAGTAGAGGTGATCGTTTAGGACCCTCGTAACGAGGATTTTCTTTATAAATTATGCTAAGTCTAATATTTAAAATACGCTATTAAAATAAGCGTCTAAGAAGTAGATTGTAAGTGAGAACCAAACAATAGGTCCCCCACATTGATCTTTGTGTACGTTGTACAATATCAGAACACCTTTCAGTGAAGAAATATCTCATTTTTAAATTTTTTTGTAAGGTGGCCGTGTATATATCGGGTTTTCCAATGAACTTCAGTCCCTATAAAATATTTTACTTGACATTCATTTCAGTGAAGAACAGAAGCTCTTAAAACCCCAAATCAAATCTTCTCCCTCGTCAGAAAAAACCAAGCACGATATAACCAAAATCTATAAATGATCAAAAACAAGGGATATATTATTTCAGTTGTTTATATGTGCAAGTTCCACGTTGACTTCAACTACATATCCTACCCACAATCCATCTTCGCCAAAGTATTTACCAGTGAATGTCACGTTGTCAATTTATTTTTCCAGTTTGGTATAATTTTGTTGTTTCTTAAGTTGCAAACTAGACGATCTAAATTTTTTACGTTTAGTATTCATTTGATAATACCATGAAAAATAATAGGGCTAATTACACTTTGTCCCTCTTAACTATAGGGGTAGTGACACTTTGCTATATAAACTATTAAAACTAGCAATTTTTGCAACCAACTATTAATTTTGTTGTAATCTACCATTTTCCATTGACGGTGTTAACTTTGGTAACGGGAAAAGCTCCACCTACACATTGTATGAGTGTTTTTGAGGGCATAATGATTATTTTGCATTTGGCTCCAACTTTGTCAATTTTCCTACTAAAACCAAGACACATTGTGTATAATATATATAGATATGTATACATCCACGTGTATCTAATATTCATATACAGAGAGAGGTGAGAAACAGAGCAGAGACAAAGAGAGAGAACAAAGACAGAGCAGTGACAAAGAGAGAGAGAGAGAACACAAACAGAGAGAACGAATAAAAATTAATCAAACTCCATATGAATAAGAAAATAACTCGCAACAAAGACCAAATATTATATATATAAACTTAGATATTTTAGTAACACAAATATGCATGCATTTCCAAATTTTGAGGTTTTAATGAAACAAGAAAAAAATAAAAATTTCTGAGCTCTATAAACAAAATCAAAATTTCTGATAAACCAATGTAATCATAGAAGGTTTCTAATCACCCAATGAACATTTAAGATAATTGAATTCATATTTCATCTTATTATTGTTAGAGTCGGGGATTTCAAATACATAAAAGCTAAATTTGTTATAAGAAACCGAAACTAAATCATAGAAACTGATGGTGTAAATTTATAATTCAATTTACCCCGCAAACCTTGAGGGTCCACGTGTCAGCCACCGAGCCCGCTTCTGTTCAAGGAGCTCGGATGAGACATACTATGACCTGGTAAGTAGAATGGTTCCCCTTGAGGTCTGGATATTCACTCAAGGGTCAATTGCGGCGATGTATTACGAAGCTTGAGCTCCGAAGCCCTTTCGACGAGCTCCGAAGTTGTCTCTCTCCTTCCATCGCCCAACCACTCTGCCAGAGTGGTTAGCGAAGGCATGGGCGACTGTCACCTGCTCTGCAGAACGCGCAGAGCTTCCTTTACCTTCATTAAATGCCTACCAACCGCATTTAATGTACCGAAATTCATGGAGAAACAAGGTCAGAGTCGGTACTGATAGAAGTATGGCTCTAGACCTACTCTGAGAGCCCTGGCCACACGTTTCCTCCAGTCATTTATATACAAGAGACATTTACTCCTCCCACCGACCAAGCAATCATAAAATTTTCAATTAAGAAGAATCAGAAAGAGAAAAAAACACACCATTGACGAGCACCGAAAGGTAAAAGCAGGGCTCGGCAGTTAACTTCAGAGCTCCTCTTTACGAGAGACCAGACCGTTGTTAGCTCAACTCTTTCATCATACTGTAATATTAAGAAAATAGAGTGGCTAGAGAGACATTTTGTGAGTTTGTAACACTTGTCAATCTATTATTAATATAAGGCAAACCGAGCTCCGAACTCCATTCCACAGGGGAGGATTAACCCATATCTTCATACGAGGCCAACCTTCTCTATAAATCATTGGCTCTATTAAATTCAGCACCTTCACCTTTACTACTCTAATCATTTGTTACAATTAATTGACCGTGTGGCGCTGAAAATAACCTTATAATTTTTAGCACCAACAGTTTAGTGCCATATGTGGGAAATATAGTTTTACCAAAGTCACATACCTCTCATGAAGCTGTATAATCACCCGAAAATTTTACTATGTCTTCAAGACAAACTCAGCCAGACCCTATATTGGCTTTACAAGAACGGCAAGCTGTCTTTCAAATCCGAATCGACAGACTCCTGGCCCAAAGGTAAAGTCCCCAAGTCAGCACGAGGAGTAGGTCGTCTTCAGCCTCCGTGTCTGCTGGCGTTCACCCAATCCCTCCACGTGTCCCAGTTAGAGAAAGACTAGGGGGCCATGGCAGAGGATTCGAGGGTAACCGCGGCAGAAACGGTGAGCTTGAATCCCACCATTCCAGCTATAATTGGGAGACCTCGTATGAGGAAGTTCTAGCCTCACTCCCTCCCCCACCAGCAAGCGATCCGCTGATTAATGTGGTTCGTGAGAGGTGCCCAGACGAGATTTCGCGACATCGGAGCCCAAGTGTAGGCCTACTTCCCCTCCCGTCAGATCGAATGCCAGGGTGAAAGGTGAAAGTCAGACCCAGGGGGTCCGTTTTTGATAGGATCTCTCACAAAGAATCGATTGAAGAGGTCGAGAAAAGACTAATAATAAAGATGGAGGCTCAAATGACGAAAATGATGAAGACCGTGGGTCATATGGCGAGGAGCTCGGTGGCAGCTTTAGTGAAGGACGCTAGATCTCCATTTACGTATCACACTCAGAACTGCTCGGCCCCGAAAAAGTTTAAACTCCCGGCACTGGAATCATATGATGGAACCACCGATCCTGTGGACCACTGGCAGCAATACGAAAACATGACGGAGCTTCAGAACGTCCCAAACGGTGTGGTATGCAGGACCTTCGTCACCACTTTGAAGGGAGTAGCCCGAACGTGGTGCAACAGTCTGCTGCCGGGGTCGATCTCGAGCTCGCAAGATCTCGGTACCAAGTTCATCTCATATTTTATGGGAACCAAGCGGCAAACCAAGACTTCTACTCACTTATTCACCATAAAATAGGGACCTACCGAAAGCTTGAAAGAATATGCCCACCATTTTAACCAAGAAAGCCTTATGGTCACCGACCTAAACAAGGGAGTGGCGGTGGCAGCCTTCATGGAGGGGGTAACCTCCTCATACTGCCTTATGACATTGGTAAGGATGGCACCAAAGATAATTTCTGAGCTCTTAGATAATGTCAATAAGCAGGTCAGGATTGAGAACACTTTGCAAGGAAGGAACCTGGCAGGTCTGTCGACCCTCTTGTCCTCTTCCAAGTGCCAAGGGGGCGCAGCCAGCCCCACAACCAGGAAAGAGAGGGAAAGTGGAGTAAGAAAGAAGCAGACAGAACCGAACCAAAGGACGGCAGAGCACGCCAACAGTTCACTCCTTTGACAGCCCTTTTGGGGGAAGTCTATGCCTAGTTAGACCCATGACAGATCCTAGAAGCTCGAAAGATGAGAACATCTGAGGAAAAATGGGACACCACCAAGTGTTGCTGATATCACAAGGACCACGACCACGAGACCGATAACTGCTAAAAGTTGAAGAAAAAAAGCAAGAAGCTCATTCAGAGAGGCTAGCTCAGACAATACATAGACAAAAAAAGGGAACTCATGTTCAGCGACGAAGATATGAGCGTAGTAGAGTTTCCTCACGATGACCCTCTGGTGGTAACAGCGATGGTAGGCAATCACAATGTCCACAGAATCCTCATTGACACATGAGCCACTTCTCGGTTACCTTGGTTGGTTTCTCAGGAGAAAAAACTAAGTCTCTGGGAACAATGAAGCTTGCCGTAACATTGGAAATGGCTCCCAAGCAGATCACCACAATTGTTAAATTCTTAATACTGGATAGAGCATCAGGTCGAAGCTCGTAACTGTCAATTCGGAATACTAAAGAAAGTTAGGACCTCAGACGTCGCGGTAGTCGAGGTAGAAGCCAGTGTTGAGGAAAAATTGTTAAGGGTAAGAGAGCCTAGCAACACAAAAAAGGGAAAAATCGACACCTTAGATCCTAGAAATAAAGAAAAAAAGCTCCGAGGCGAACCGATGGAAGACTTAAATTTTTTTATTCTGGACCTCTCCCAACCCGACAGGGTCCTGAAGATCAGCGATCAACTTCGCACAAGAGTCTGAGAAGAGCTCTGTCAATGCCTGCGAGCTAACGCAGACGTCTTCCCATGGTCCCACGACGACATGAGGTGGATGAACCCATAGGTCATGGTGCATAGGCTCAACGCCGACCCTACTTTCTCACCCGAAAGGTAAAAAAAAAGAAGTTTCGCGGCGGAAAGGAACTCGGCCGCCAAATAAGAGGTTCAAAAACTTCTCCGAGCTAGCTTTATTGGAGAAGTACACTATCCGAAGTGGCTTTCCAATATAGTGCTCGTCAAGAAGCACAGTGGTAAGTGGAGGATGTGCATGGACTTCAAAGACCTCAACAAAGCATGTCTGAAGGACAACTTCCCACTACCCAAGATCGACCAACTTGTAGACGCTACTACGGGCCATAAAATGTTAAGTTTTATGGACGTGCATTCCGGTTACAAGAAGGTTAGGATGGCTTCAGAAGATGAGGAAAAGACCTCATTCATCACCAACAAAGGCACGTACTGCTACAAAGTCATGCCTTTTGGCCTAAGAAACGCGGGGGGTACCTACCAAAATGTGATAAACGCGTTGTTTAAAGACCAGATAGGCCGAAACATGGAGGTTTATATCGATGAAATGTTGGCTAAAAGCCTTAAAGCCATGAACCATGTGTCTGACCTCAACGAAACTTTCGCCATACTCAGGCAAAATGGCATGTCTCTTAATCCGGTCAAGTGTGCTTTTGGAGTTAAAGGGGAAAAATTCATGCGTTTCATGGTCACCCAAAAAGGGATTGAAGCTAACCCGAAAAAGATACGAGCCCTTATTGACATGAAATCTCCGTTTAAACCAAAAGAGGTCTAGAGGTCTAGAGTCTAGCAGAGAGAGTGGCCACTCTCAACAGATTCATCTCCAGAGCAACCGATAAGTGCCACCATTTTTTTAAAACTTTGTAGAAGGCCTTCGAATGGACCGAAGAATGCGAGCTGGCTTTCCAGCAGCTCAAACAGTATCTCGGAGCTCCTCCCCTCTTAAGTTCACCAAAGAAGAAAGAGATCCTAAGCTTATATATGGCGGTATCGCGAATAGCAGTCAGCTCAGCGCTGATGAGGAACGAAGAAGTAGCTCAACTACCAGTGTACTACACGAGTAGAGCTCTGCACGCTGCCGAACTAAATTACCCAAGACTAGAGAAATTGGCCTATGCTCTGCTTATCATGTCTCAAAAATTGAGACCTTACTTTCAAGCCCACACTATATATGTGCTCACAGACCAGCCATTGCGAAGAGTCTTCGACAAGCCAGAGCAATCAGGTCGACTAGGCATATAGGCTGTTGAGTTCGGACAATTCGTGATTAATTACCGGCCTCGGACCTCAATCAAGGGTCAGGCTGTTGCCGATTTCATAGCCGAGTTCACTTACACTCAAGACCAAATTGAAGAGCCACCAGAGCTACTACCGCTTGCGAACTCGAACACTTTGACCCCGTCCAGTTCGATGAATTTACTACCAGGGGTACTCATGTGGGTCTTACATGCCGATGGTACTTCTAACCTACAAGGATCCGGAGCTGGTGTGGTGCTGATAACTCCTGAGGCTAACACGATGAAAATAGCGCTGAAGTTTCTGTTCAAAGCTTCTAACAACGAGGCTAAGTACAAAGCCATAATCTCAGGCTTAAAAATAGTTAGTGATTTGGGAGCAAGGCAAATAGTGGTTTAAAATAGGGGTGTTGTCGGAAATTCGAAAATCGAACGAACAAATCGAACCGATCCGAAACGAACCGAAAAAATCTGAACAAAAAAAATGAAACCGAAATCAAAAACCGAAATAAAAATCGAATAAATCGGGTCGGTTCGGGTTCGGTGGACCCGAATTGCACCGAAACTTATTAAAAAAGGGGGGCAAAATTGCAAAAGACGTAATTTCATTTCATTAACCATCTGCCTGCTAGTGTCGCCTCTCACTCATCTCCGATTCTTCGCCTTTCTCTCTCTCTCACACTCTCTCACTCATCTCGCCTTTCACAACTTCACTCACAGGCTCTTCTCTCATTTCTCACACTCATCTGCGACTCTACGTCATCTCCGCCTCTTTCACTCTCTCATTCATCTCGTCTCTCACTCAAAGACACAGGCTCGTTGCCTCGTTCCCCGCAGCTCATCGCCTCGTCCTCACTCTTCAGACGATCGGTAAATCTTTCTAATTCTCCAAGTTTTGTTTGCAATTTCTGATGTAGATATGAACTAAATGAAAAGAAAAATGTCAGATTTGATGTAGATATTTCGTGATTGTTACTATGCAATTTCTGTTTATACGTGACTACATGTATATATTTCGTTTGATGGCTTGATGCTGTGTATATTGTCTAAGGGGATAAAATTGCAGGAATATTAATATATAGATATATGTATGTGTTAAAAATTGAAGATGACCCGATCTGTTGATTCTGTTCAGTCTCCATCCGAAGAGTTCCCTCCATCGTACTTGTTTGCCCTCACAATTGCATCAATAATTCAATACCCCTTCGTCCTAGTCTAGAAAAACAAGAAAATAAGTTGGGTTTTCTATTTCTATTGAAAACCCATATCTTTTTTTTCTTTTCCCCTCTTTTGATTTTTGGCAGTTGAAGCAAGTCAGTAACCAAGCAAATAAGAACCTTATGCCCTGTTTTTTTGTTCATGTAGTAATAGGTAGAGAATCATTTGGGTTTCCTTTGCTTACAACTAGCATCAATTTATGTATGTGCATATATTTATATATATAGTATATATATAAAGTGAAAGAAACATGTACAATTTTAAAGAAAAGTGAAAGAAACAGGTACAATTTTGGACCTTAATTCAGTTGCTCTCAACCAACTTTTATGAGAGGATTTTCAAACAAGATATTGCCTATATCATTGAGACCAGCTATAAATTCCACGTCAGTGCCCTTGTCACACTGGGGCACTTTTTGTGTTTACAAAAAATGTAAATACTTTCTCTTCCTTGAAAGTTAAAAATACATGTGAGATGTTTGCCATAGTTTAGTGGTTAATCAGAGTTTGAATCCATTTGTAATTGATGGTCATTGTTAATTTTGTAATTTTTAAAGAGTATTGATTTCAACATCAACTAAGAATTGATTATTATAATTAATCTTGACTATATATTAGGATGCAATAGTGTTCCCTTCAACGAAATCAAAGCCAACATAAGAATATCAAGTTAATATGAACAGTACTAGTTAAATGATATTGTTAATTTGTGCAGAACACTATAAAAACAAAACCTTATATGTATGTCTATCCTTGTATTTAATGTTTGTACGCTCCTTATATTTTTTACATATGAGTTTTTAACATGTGTTTTTATAGTGCACGTGAATAAATTTAATGAAGTTTTTTGCTACTTAAATCTTTAATTTTTTAATACGATCACAACCTTAAATTCTTGATCTTGAAACGAAATTTTATATTAGTACTCCTTATTCTCCCTTATGTGTTCGCGTTTTCTTATTTAATATTTTAGGAATTAACTTAAATTTATGACTTTATATACTTGTTCATTTAGCTTAGATGACTAGAGTATGTCCACTCACGATACAAATTATTGCAACATATGGAAAGTAGTAAAATAACAATGGCATCTCAGGCCAATGAAGGTCTTCCACCTAAAAGACCTAAGGACTTCGTCTGTCACCCTTAAACTTCCAAGGCTCCAAATACGAATTCATCCTCTCAATCTCAGGCTTCTATACCTTCTCAGGTAAATTTGATAATTTATAATTTTATTTAATATATTTTATTATACTTATTTTGATTGTTTTATTTATTTATTTATTTATACTTATGTAGGTAGATTCCGTTGGTGAATCTCCATCAACACACCATTCTGGTTTAAGTGAAGAAGATGCAATAAAGTTATTTGAAGCATTGACAAGGAGGAGCCGATCTTCAGTTTGGGCTCATTATGAGAGGTATATACACTTTTTTGGTTCTAGTTACTCAATCAGAGCTAAATGCATAAATTGTTTAAAAGTCGATTATGCATGTGATACAAGTGCTAATGGAACTAAATCTTTGAATACTCATATAGAAAGATGTAGGGAATACCCCCTTAATAAGAAGAAAGCAAATGTAAAACAAAAGATTCTGTCTTTTGAAAATCCTACACAAGTTGCTATTGGGTTTGATCAAAAAGAAATTACCAAAGTATGTGTTGAGATGATAATTATGGACGAGTTGCCTTTTAGTTTTGTGGAAGGGGATGGGTTCCGTCATTTTTGTTCGAAAGCATGTCATCTTTGAAGAATTCCATGTCGTCAAACAATTGCTAGAGATGTACTTAACATGTATTATATTGACAAGAGAGAACTAAGAGATATGTTAAGTGCATATAGGGTTTGCATTACCACTGATACATGGACATCTTGTCAAAACATTAATTACATGGTTGTCACCGCACATTTTATTGGTAGGGATTGGATGTTGCATAAGAAAATTATTAGTTTTTGTGTAATTCCAAATCATATGGGGGAATCAATTGCTAGGCTTTTAGAGGAGTGTTTGCTGGATTGGGGAATATAAAAGCTTCTTACCGTCATGCTGGTTTGAGTGATTTGATTAAGAGAATGAATTGTTGGACAACGTCTAATGCACTTTTACTTGGGGGTGAGAACTTACATGTTAGGTGTGTTGCTCATATTTTAAACTTGATTATGAAAGAAGGGTTAAATGAGTTGAATTCATGCATTCAAAGCATTCGTAGTGCCGTTAGATATTCAAGATCATTTCCCCAAAGGTTAGATTCCTTCAAAAATTGTGTAGAGAAAGTGAAAATAGTTTCCAAAGGACTTGTGATTATGAATGTTCCAACTAGATGGAATTCCACATATTTAATGTTGCAATTCGCTTTAAAGTTTCGTGCCGCATTTGATAGACTAAAAGATGATGATTCCAGTTATGAATCCTATTTTATTAGTGATAAAATAATTAGGCCACCAAATGATGTAGATTGGGAAAATGCAAATATATTTACTAATTTCTTGAAACTATTTTATGATATCACTTTAAGAGCATGTTGCTCAAATACACCAACGGTTCATCACGCTTTTATGGATATGTTTAAAATTTTTGATCTTTTGCACGAAACTAATGGCATTAAAGAGTTGGATTCCATTAGAAGTTCCATGCAATCTATATATCACAAGTATTGGGGGGACTTGAAAAAAGTTAATATATATTTCTTTTTAGCCATTGTACTTGATCCCCGCCATAAATTGGATAAGGTGATAGATTTTTTTGAGGTTATATGTGGGGATGATGATTTTAGTGAAATGGTCGTTGAAGGTCACATAAATGGGGTGAAGGAATTATTGAAAAAGGTATATAATGTTTATGGGGAAGATGTATCCGTGATTGTTCCACCACCACAAAGTGAGACTAGTAGCGTTGGGGGTAGTAGTTCATGCATTTCAAGTGGTAATGAGATGGCAAGTTTGAGTTCTCAAGTTGAGAAGAGGTTGTAAGAAAAAAGTTTAATGAAGAAAGCAAAAAAAAGTGGCATTATATAAAATGATGTAGATAGATATTTATTGGATGCAATAGAAGGGGATGAGGATGAAAATTTTGATATTTTGAATTGGTGGAGAGTTAATGGGGCATTTAAATACCCTATATTGGCACATATTGATTGTGACATTTTAGCAATTTCGGTTTCAACAATTGCCTCTGAGTCATGCTTTAGTACGAGTGGACGTATCATTGATTCATTCCGCTCTTCTTTGAGTCCCAAGATGGTGGAAGCTTTAATTTGTACTCAAAATTGGCTAAGGGGAAGTCACGTTGCTTTAGATCATGAACCAACGCGGAGGAATTGGAGTTTTGCGAAAAGATTGAAAAAGGTGATTTTTATCTTTGAATTAGTATACTTTATTTCAAATTGTTTCTATTTTTAATCTTATAATCTACTAATTATTGTATACTTTTTTGATGTAGAAATGTCAAAGAATATCATGTTACCGACAAAGGGTGGAAGATAAAAGAAATGCTTGTGGATTGTTTTATTGGCAGATGTTAGAATATCTTTGAATTAGTACACTTTTTTTGATGATTCATGGGTTGTTTGTATACTATTTTGTTATGTATTGTTTTAGATGTTTGTGAACTGTTTTATGGACTGTGGACTGGTTTGTGGACTGTTTTGTAAACTGTTTTGTGAACTTTTGAATGTTTGTCGA
The DNA here is from genome assembly GCA_021464415.1 of Lonicera japonica. Classification (NCBI taxonomy): domain Eukaryota; kingdom Viridiplantae; phylum Streptophyta; class Magnoliopsida; order Dipsacales; family Caprifoliaceae; genus Lonicera; species Lonicera japonica. Next base: position 22,460,433 of record CM038464.1, read on the forward strand.
CTGTTTTATGAACTTTTAAATATTTGTTATAGATTGTTTTATTGCTGTTTTTTTAAAGCAAATTTTTATGCTGTTTTGGTATTGTTTTATTAAAATACAATGCAGTTTTAGTGCAATTTTGGTGCAGTTTTATAGGCACATTTTAGTGCTGTTTAGTGCAGTTTTATAGGAAAATGTTAATACAGTTTTATAGCATTTTTAGTGCAGTTTTAATGTATATTGTAATACTGTTTTATTGCTGTTTTTTTCAAGCAAATTTTTATGCTATTTTAGTACTGTTTTATTAAAATATAATGCAGTTTTAGTGCAATTTTGGTGTAGTTTTATAGGCACATTTTAGTGCTGTTTAGTGCAGTTTTATAGGCAAATGTTAATACAGTTTTATAGCATTTTTAGTGCAGTTTTAGTACAGTTTTGGTGCAGTTTTATAGGCACGTTCTAGTGCTGTTTAGTATTGTTTTTAGGCAAATTTTAATACAATTTTAGAGCAATTTTAGTGCTGTCTTTTTTTTGTTAAATGTAGTTTTTAACTAAAATTTTAACGATATAAAAAAACCCGAAACCGACAAAATCGGTCCGATACCGAATAATTTGAGGAGGGTTTGGGTTTCATAGGTATCAAAACTGAAACCGAACCGAACCGAAACCGAACTATGAAGTTTGGGGAGGGTTTGGGGTACCCCAATCTTCACCCCGATTGAAACCGAAAATACCCCTAGTTTAAAATGACTCCACAGTGGTAATCGGCTAAATACTTGGTCATAATGTGGCAAAAGAAGAACGCATGGTCGCTTACTTAGCAAAAGCCAAGGCGACGGCTTAAAGGTACTCTAACCTAGTCTTCATTAAAGTCACAAGAGCTCAAAACAGCAAGGCAGACCGCCTGGCCAAGCTTGCCACAAATTCAGACTTACCAAGCGGGGTGCACATTGAATATCTAAAAAGAAAAACCATAGATGAGCCTGCAGAGCTGGACGTAGCCTCAGTACAAATCTGCAAATGCTGGATTAACCCGATCTTGAATTATCTTGCTGACGGAGCTCTCCCTGAAGACAAGAAAATGTCCAAAAGGATAAAGTATCTGTCCAACAGATACGTGGTCATTGAAGCAACATTGTATAAGAGGGGGTACGTTCTCCCCTTCCTGTTCTGCCTACATCTGCACTATGCCTGAGCAGCCTTACTGGAGATCCATGAAGGCTTGTGCGGAGGGCATTCGGGAGCTTGCTCACTAGCGCTCAATGTCGGCAGACAAGGGTACTTCTAGCCCACCATCTTACAAGATGCAAAGGAATTGGTAAAGAAATGCGACAAATGTCAGCGATTTGCCAACATACAACAACTCCCCGCTGAACTCATGACCCCCGTCATCAGTCTTTGGCCTTTCTCTTAATGGGGAATGGTCATAGTGGGACCTTTTTCGCTGGGCAAAGGACAAACAAAGTTTGCAGTAGTGGCCATTGATTACTTCACTAAGTGGGTAGAGGCTGAAGAGTTGACAACAATCACCACCATGAAGATCCAGAGCTTCGTATGGAAGAACATCATTTGGCTTTGGCCTCCCAAAAGTGCTGGTCACCGATAACGAAAAGCAGTTTTACTGTGATCTCTTTAGGGATTTCTGTGAAGGACATGAAATCGAAAACCACTACATCTCACCTATCCACCCCCAGGCCAAGGGCCAAGCAGAAGTCACCAACTGAACCTTGTTGAGCTTATTAAAGAAGAGACTCGATGATGCCAAGAAAAACTGGTCTGAAGAACTCCCCTCGGTACTGTGGGCTTACAGAACCATGGTCAGGGGCCCAACAGGTGAAACCCCCTTTTCCTTGACCTACAGAACTAAAGCAGTCATCCTGGTGAAAATTAGGGTCCCAACTTACAGAATCAACCATCACGACTCAGCTCGTAACGACGAGAACTTGTTAGCTAACTTAGACCTCCTCGAAGAGAAGAGAAAACAAGCTCGAATTAAAGAAAAAGTATATAAAAAAAGTATGATCAAAGGCTACAATAAAAAAGGCCAAGCATCAAAGCTTGAGTGTTGGCGACTTGGTGCTCCGTAGAGTTATATTAGCAACCAAAGTTTTTGAACATGGCAAACTCGCCGCTAAATGGGAAGGACCTTATGTGGTCACCAAAGTCTGCAGACCAGGCACCTACTATTTGAGAACAGCGAACGGCATGGGGCTCATGAGGCCGTGGAACATAGAACACCTCAAGAGATACTATCCTTGAGTTAGGAAAATTTGTACCTTCTGTAATAGGTATATCAAAAAATATGAATGGAATATTTTGTTTGTTACTTTAATACTTGTAACTTACACTCAGTTTAATAAGTGTTCAGCTCGCAAAAGCACACTTATACTCTGTTTTCAAAAATCCTCTCACAAAGAGGTTAGTTTAGTAAGTGTTCAGTTCGCAGAAACACACTTGCACTCTGTTTTCAAAAATCCTCTCACAAAGAGGTTAGTTTAGTAAGTATTCAGCTCGCAGAAGCACACTTGCACTCTATTTTTCAAAAAATCTCTCATAAAGAGGTTAGTTTAGTAAGTGTTTAGCTCGCAGAAGAACACTTGCACTCTGTTTTTTAAAAAACCTCTCACAAAGGGGTTAGTTTAGTAAGTGTTCAGCTTGCAGAAGTACACTTGCACTTTATTTTTCAAAAAACCTCTCACAAATAGGTTAGTTTAATAAGTGTTTAGCTCGCCAGAAGCACACGTATACTCTGTTTTCAAAAACCTCTCACAAAGAGATCAGTTTAGTAAGTGTTCAGCTCGCCAGAAGTACACTTATACTCTGTTTTCAAAAACTCTCTCATAAAGAGGCCAGTTTAGTAAGTGTTCAGCTCGCCAGAAGTACACTTATACACTGTTTTCAAAAAACAATATATCACAAAGATATCAATTTGGTAAGTATTTAGCTCGTAGAAGCACACCTGCACTCTGGTCAGTCTTGCAAGCCCATCTTGCCTAAAGTCGGTTCTACCCACGGCACAATACTTATCTTGCTAAATTATATTTGACTTTGTCTATGTTGTGGGGGCATTAGTGTACCTATATTTAGTATACCTATAGAGTTCATTGCTGTATTTCACACAAATAACTCAGACAAAAATATAAGCAAGAATTAGAGCAAGACAAAAGGCAAAATTAGAAAAAATAATCCATTTCATTTATAAAAAATAGTTACATGGTCCCTAGTTTTCTATACAAAATGAAGAACTACAGGGTCCCCAGTTTTCTATACAAAAGAAGAACATGTCGAAACTATTCCTTGTCGCCAGCTTCTGCATCAGACCTCGAAGGGGAGGGCTTGCCAGTCTCCCACTTAGTCAGCATGTCAAGTTCTTCAACCCTGATCAGTTACAGGATGGCCAGAGCCTTGCCTCTCCTCTCGGCTATTTTGGCCTCAAGCTCAGGTGTTAGTTCAATCTCATAAGACACCTCTAGACCCTCGAGCTCCTCAGACTTTTACAGAGCCAACTCCTTGCACTTGTAGAAGCCAGTGACGAAAGAGTCTGAGATCCTCAGCAAGAGACCTTCCATGGCACAAAACTCTTCAACGGCCTGGGACTTCATCGCTGGGACAGACTCTTTCATCCCCCTTAGCTCGAGTTCCTTTGCCATTAGCTGAGCCTGGGCTTCTTTCAGAGCCTTTTTGGCACCCTCTCTGCCTTTGCGCTCCAGGTCAGCCGCCTCTTGGCTCTTCTCCAACATGAGCCTAGTGTTATGAAGTTCTTTTCTGGCTTCGATCAGCTCAGACTTGAAGGTAAAGGCCTCTTGCTTCTTGACCTCGTGCTCCTGGGATAGATTGGCGTATTCGCGCTCCAACCGGCTGAACATGTCATTGAAGCCGTCCACCTTGCCTTTTAAACCTTTTGTCTCTGAAAGGGCATTATTTAGCTGGTCCAGCATGGCCTTCTTGTCATTTTCATCCCTCTCCAAGTCGCTCTTAGCAATGTATAGCTCATTTTATGTTTTAGTGAGCTCCTCCTGAAGGGTTGAATTAGCCACTGCATTGGAACCTTCCTCAGCCAAGTGAAGGGTTGAGAAAAATAGATTCATGGCCTACGAAGAAATAGAAAAGACAGATTATATTCAAGGAACTCGAAAAAGCGAACTCAGAATAAAGGAAACACGTACCTGACTCATGTGAAGGCTGAAGGAGCTGGCCAACGAGCTCGTTCCTCGTTCCCTTGCCTGCTCTAGGACCTTTTGCGATACGGGAGGCAGGGAGTAGCCTTGTACGAAGAAGGCAGAGCTACCCTGGGCGCTGGGCTCGGGCATGACCTCGTTAGTTTGCCCTTCCGAGGTTTGTTTTGGGGCATCTTTAGCTCCTGTGATCACTACCTCCTCCTCTGTTGTCTCGAGCTCTTCAACAATCTCGGAGCTCTTACGAGTGGGACTAAGGGACTTACCTTTTAAAGCCCCTCTCCTCTCTAAGGTAGGCTTCTTAGGGCTGGAGGGATGAAAATCTTCTAAGGGGGTGTTAATGAGCTCTACCCAACTTTGCACGTTCTCTAGTGGAGGGCTAACAGGCCTGGCGGTAACCATTGGGGCTGGTTTGGAGACTTAAGGCTACTTTGAGGTGGCCCTCTTAACTCTATCTGACCCCTTAAACCTTTTTGATAGAGGCAAACCCCTAGTGTGAGAACCCACGTTCTCGACGCCCGGGGGTCCTCGTGGGCGGCGATTCCGTTGTTGCTTTAAAAATCGGGTTTTGAAAAGAATAAAAGTCGCCAGTTTATTTTACTAAATAAACAAAAAGGTTTGTGTAAAAGATAAGTATTTATGGACTAAATATCATCTTATACACAATATATGCGAAACCAGTTGATTCGAAGGTTCGGGGATTAAGTTACGAATCGGGAAGGTGTTAGGCACCCAATTCGCCCTTTCGGTCTCTTGAGTAGGATATGCGCGTGTTATAATTCAGTTATTGCATGCTATTACTATTACTTTACAGCTTTCCGTGCTTACCTTAAAAATCATAATTTTAGGATTGGGATGAAAACGACGTGTTTTCTAGTTCGTACATGATTTTAAAAGTAAGTGTGTGTGTGTGTGATTTGAAAAAGAGCGTTTGACAATAGTAAATGCAATGAAACAAGTGATTTTGTAAAACATTGGGCTTTTTGAAAACTGATTCAATATGGAATTTTATATTCAATATTATATGAGGCAAGTTGACCGACCGTATACCAAAGTCTATTGATTAAACTGGTATAGATGGCACTAGTGCTCTTATAATCGAGTATTTATCACATATACACCGCAATCTATGAGTTAGATTAGATATATAGCGATTATCGATTCATTCGTATAACAATACCGCTAATTCGGACTTTTAAAAAGTAAGATAGTAATAATACTATTTTGAAATTGGATTAGGGTTTATTATACACCTTTAGTTTTGAAAAACAATTTGAAAAAGGGTTTTGAAAAGCTATCAAGTGATAGAAATTATGCAGACAAGAATAAAAATTATAAAACTGCCGAATAAATAAAGAAGAGAGAGAAAATTATACCTGAGCCTCCTTGGAGGGAGAGAATAAGGATCTCTTGGTGTGTACCAAGAAATCCCTTTGATTGTTGATTGAAAAATAGGAATGGAAGGGGGGTCTATTTATAGTTGAAAAAATACTTGGAGAGCAAGAAAATAGATTACAACTAGGACTCTTGGAACATATCGCGAAACTTTCCCACCGTTGGATCATCCTGATTTTTGGATATGTATTGGGAATAGAAGTCTTCTAGAACGTATCAAAATTTCAGGTCGATCGGATTTCGTGAAGGTTCCCTTTTTCTCTGATCAGTACGAAGAGTTTGTTTCCGCGTAGGAAAGGTAGTTGTTGTAGACAAGGTCACTTGTTTGTACGACAAGTCAAGTTCTAACTGTTGAATCATGCTGATTTTTGGATATGTATTGAAAATATAATTCTTCTAGACTCTGTAAAAAATTGGAGACGATCGGAGTTAGGGAAGGACTCGGTCTTCTTGGCTTGGTACAAAGAGTTTGTTCCCGCGTAAAAAACGTACTTGCATACAACAATCTAGACAATTGAACATCCAACCGTTGGATTTTTTTGAATTTTGGATATGTTTTCCCTCCAAATTTTTTATATCTTGTGTCCAAATTTGAGGTAGATCAGAGTTCGGGAAGGCCACTGTTTATTTTAATGTTCTATGAAGGACATTTCGACTAGAATTGCATGATAGACAAATTGATTCTTGAAGATCCCATGTCCGACAAAGCTGAACTTTGAATATGTTCTTCTCCATGATAAGACCTATCTACTGACCAAACTTTAGACCATTTTAACTTCGATAAGACCTCCATTTGATCAACCAAAACAAACTCATGATTTTCTGAATTTTCGGAAATTCAACCGTCGGATTGAGCTGATTTTCGAGTATGCTACTCCTTATGGTATGTCTAACAACTTTCAAAGTTTGAGGATGATCCGAAATTTTTAACTCTCATTTCACAAATTTCTCGGAGTTTTGACGGTTTTCGGTTCTGGCAATTTTTGATAATTCTGTAACTTTTCATATGGGATTCTTTCGGCTTTCTTCTTTGACCTGTATCACATATACAAAGTATGTGTGCATCTAAGAATGCTCGTGCATGCATGCGTGTTCATTTTTTTAAAAAATATAATTCTTGCGGGGTTCGTAAAATGAGGTGTTCACACCTAGCCAGTGCGGTCCTCCTCTTGGTTATCTTCTCGGTGTTCACCTTGAAAACCAGAGCTGGAAAAGAAGATGACAAGGTTAAAGAAAGCGAAAAGCATGGACTATATGTAAAAAAAATAGGAGAGCAGATCAAAGACTTACTTCTCTTAGGCACCACAGGCACTTGTTGAAGAGGGGCTATAGTCAGCACTCAATCTCCAGGAGAGACAGGCTGAATTTATCTTACAGGGCCCTCTTATGGAGCTCTAACTTCAGGAGTTCGGTCACTGTCCCTTTTTTGAACAACTTTAGAGTAATGGAGCCCTGGGTCATTCCACTCGGACGGTAGAAGCACGTCCAAGGGGAGAAAATCCTCCACGGTGAAGATGTGGGGCTCTGTGTTGGGAGGGCCTGGGGCCCAAGCCGTACCTCCACAACATCTTAGGAGCTACGATGTTAGCATAATGCTTGAGGAAGAAGTCATTGGCATCTTCTATCTAGAACGTCTTCACTTGAACGGACTTATTTTCTTTAATTGTGAAATAAGAAACAAAGAATAGAAGTCAGAAACTCTGGAGTTGAATACATAAGCAAGCTCATTTGGCACTAGAGAAGAAACTTACTAATAGAATCTGGCTCTGAAAGCCAACGTTTGAGGTCGTGGATATTGGGGCACCTCGAATTGTGCTCCCAATCCTCCTCTAAGACGAAGAAAAGTCATTTTTTTCAGTTGGGGATGCCGTCGGGGAGGCCATATATGATCTTTGAGGCCTCTAACCTTGTGGGGCAGTTGAAAACACCCTTATTCTTCCTGCCACTGTTCTTGGGCTGAAACAAGGATATGAACTCCTCTATAGATATATTGTGGCTCCTAGCGGAAATGGCCCTAAATATCAGCGCTGACCCTATCAGGCAAGACCATATGTTCGGACTAATTTGGGCAGGAGCGAGGTCTATAGTCACCAACAACTCTCTCACATGGTCGTCGATTGAGAACCTCAGCCCGTGCTCGAAAGCGGCCTCATAAAAATAGACCTCCCCACGTTTATAGTAACATGCTCTCTCTTCTGGGCCTGGCGCCCTAATCCTGACCAAGTCAGGGATTAAATATCTATCCTTGAGTTTGGGGATATTGGGTGCAGAAAAGGTTGAAGGGATACGGAAGCAAGCCAGAGAGCTAAGATACTCTGAATATTGGTCGATGGCCCTTAAATCGTTGGACACACAAGGAAGAAGACAGATGCGAACCAACTTTTTCTCGCTATCCAAAATCTCAATGGGCCTCACATCGGAAAGGAGGTTGGGTACATTCTCCATGGAGGGGCCCTGCTCTGTGTTGGGAGGGACCCCTTAGTCTTGGGTCTGATCGGTGAAGTGTTCCATCAGAACCGCTAAAGTATGAAGAAGAGAGGAAGGTGCAAAATGGGGAATGAGCCTGATGAAGGTGTCTAGAGAAATGCTCGAAAACCTCTAAAAAGAGTTCTCGAAAAAGGGTTTGTAAGCCAGGGTAAAAGGAAAATATGGCGAGAGGAGGCTTTGGGAGCTCTAAGTCTCTAACGTGCCTAAGGTTTAAGAGAAGAAGAAATGGAAAGTAAGAAAATTTCTCTAAGGCAAGAGCGTTTTTATAAGGTGTACAAGAGAAGATATGTGTCTTTTCAAAAGTCTTAACTATCCGCTCGAAGACCCACTGCCACGCACCTATACGATTTTTGAGGAATACGGAGCGGTCGTACATGACCTCATTAAACTGCGACAGTTGCGCTAAAGAGCTCGAACCAGGTCAGAAGCTCCTATATTCGGGATATCCACAATATTTAAGGTAAAAATCAGTTTCGACTTTCCCCAAGGGCCCCCGTGCACGCCGCTCACCAGATAAAGCTCAAAAATTTCTCCCAAATAATTTAAGCATGGGTTCTTATCCTCCTCAATTAGCTCCCTTGAGCTGAATAACGAGGATAGGGGGCAATTGATGGTGCAAATTTATAATTCAATTTACCCTGCAAACCTCGAGCTGACACGTGGCCGTCCACGTGTCAGCCACCGAGCCCGCTTCTGTGTAAGGAGATCGGAGGAGACCTACTATGACCTGGTAAGTAGAATGGATCCCCTCGAGGTCTGGGTATTCACTCAAGGGTCAATTGCGGCGACGTATTGCGAAGCCCGAGCTCCGAAGCCCTTTCGACGAGGTCTGAAGTTGTCTCTCTCCTTTCATCGCCCAACCACTCTGCCAGAGTGGTTAGCGAAGGCATGGGTGACTGTCACCTGCTCTGCAGAGCATGCAGAGCTTCCCTTACCTTCATTAAATGCCCACCAACCGCATTTAATGCACCAAAATTTATAGAGAAGCAAGGTCAGAGTCAGTACTGATAGAAGTATGACTCTAGACCTACTCTGAGAGCCCTGACCACACGTTTCCTCCAGTCATATATATGCAAGAGGCATTTACTCCTCCCACTGACCAAGCAATCATAAAATTTCAATTAAGAAAAATCAGAGAGAGAAAAAAAATACACTATTAACGAGCACCGAAAGGTAAAAGCAGGGCTCGACAGTAGCTTCAGAGCTCCTCCTTACGAGAGACCAGACCGTTGCTAGCCCAGCTCTTCCATCCTACTGTAATATTAAAAAAATATAGTGGCTAGAGAGGCCTTTTGTGAGTTTATAACACTTGTCAATCTATTATTAATACAAGGCAAACCGAGCTCCGAGCTCCATTCCGCAAGGGAGGATTAACCCGTATCTTCATACGAGGCCAACCTCCTCTATAAATCATTGGCTCCCTTAAATTCAGCATCTTCACCTTTACTACTCTAATTATTTGTTACAATCAATTGACCGTGTGGCGTTGAAAACAACATTTTAGTTTTTAGTACCAATAGAAACCAACATTATCTAATACATCACTTTAAGGACCGTAAGTCCATACCATATCAAGTCCGAAAAAAAAGAAAAGAAAGTAATTACAGAACAAACATAATTAAAAATCAAATCCTCCATTAAACCCACTACCATCATCATACTTATATGATCTAGCATCTGAGATCATATCTCCTATCAACAACCCACCCAAAGCTACACCTAATAACTCGCCCCCAAGACTCATCCCCATTTTACTTTTCTTTGGTTTTTATTGCGGCGGATACCCATGCCCTTGTCTGCGTTATCTTTTTTTTTGTCTTTGCTCTGTCTTTGTCTCTACTTTGTTTCTCACATTTCTCTCTTTCTCTACATATGAATATTAGATACATGTTGGTGTATACATATCTATATATATTATATAAACTATGTGTCTTGGTTTTAGTGGGAAAAATATTGACAAAAGTGGAGCCAAATGCAAAATGACCATTATGCCCTAAAAAAAATTCACGTGATGTGAAGGTGGAGCTTCTCCCATTACCAAAGTTAACACCGTCAGCGAAAAATGATCGATTGCAACAAAATTGATAGTTGGTGGCAAAAATTATTAGTTTTGATAGTTCATATGGTAAAATGCCACTAACCTTATAATTGAGGGGGCAAAGTGCAATTAACCCAAAATAATAAGAAAAACACTTCATTTATGTAAGAACTTGAAAAATAAGTTAAGGCATATGATAAAATGATGTTCATTTCATGCTCATTTTTATGAGTAGATGTTCTTTTTGATATTTTGTGAAATTTTTTTTCTTCCTTAATCATCAAAGAAAAATTTCCATTGAAAAAGCCACAAAATAAAAAGTCATCTCACCACGTCCCAACTTATTTTATAATTTCTCACAAAAATCGACTCTTTTTATTTTTATTTTTTATGTTGTTATCAAACAGACCCTTAAGAGTCTATTTGATAATATGAAAAATGATAATAAAAACAATTAATTTTTCTGAGAAATTGAGAAATAAGTTGAAGTATGTGGTGAGATGTCTTCTTACGTTTTGGTTTTTTTCATTGGAAAAAAAATTTCTTGAAGGGTTGCAGACAAAAAATTATCCACAAAACATAATGAGGATGATGGATGTCTAATCATAAAAATGAGTATGACTATGAGATGGAGAGCATCTTATCACACGGCTCAACTTATTTTCTAATTTCTGGCATAAATCAAGTGTTTTTCATGTTATCAAATGGAGCCATTTTATCTTGGTAATGAAAATTGAACAATTGTAAATATGATAATTCAAATTTGATTCATGAAAAAAATATACAATTTTTTTAAATAACATGGAGGCATTTAGATCAACTATTACATTCTAGCTTTTGGAAATTCCTCTTTTAAACATTGTGAATTTGAATTAAATTATTTATAAATGCATAATATTAATTGAAAGCGAAAGTGAACTAAATTTTTTTTTTTTTTAAAATAATAAAAAATTTAGATGAAAGCAAAAATTTCATTAATAATCCACCAGCAGCAATTATTATATACTAAGAAGATTAGTTGTTAGAAGATTTTAATAAAGGGTCAGATTTTAGGGACAATTAAAAAAAAGGTCTTATTAGAGAAAGATTTTCACACTAAAGCCAATGAATAATTTTTTTGTAAATAAAGGGCCTATTTTTTATTTTATTAATAATATCACATGTGTTTTTGTTTTCATTATAAAATGACATCCCAACCCTTAAAATAAACTAAAAAAATACTAATATGCATTAAAATATGAATTGCAATATGAACTTTACAGTCTATATTTCACTGCAATATGCACTTTGCAGTCCATATTTTACTGCAATATGAACTTTGCAATCCATATTTTTGGTACAAAGTTCATATTTTACTGCAATGTGAACTTTGCAGTCCATATTTCTAGTGCAAAGTTCATATTGCAGTCCATATTTCACTGCAATATTCATATTTTTTGTGCAAATTTCATAAAGAGGGGGTAATTTAGGTAATATATAACATGTTTTTATTAATTAAATGATATTTAAATTTATTCAATTACCTTCATTTAAAATATAAAATAAAATAGGCCTCTTACACTAATTACCAATTAAAAATAGGCCCTTCATTCAAAAAAATATTATTCATTGGAGTTTTGGTAAAAATCAATGTGTAAAAAGATATTCTACCTAATTTCTAGCAGATTTTATAACGTTAGAAAGATCAGTTGTTCATGTTAAGGGTAGTTGATTATTAAAATCTAACAACAAAGAAGATTTTTTTGTTTTTTCAACAGAAGACAGAAGAAATTTTAGAAGTTTTAAAATCCAATTTTGATGAGAAAGTAGGCCTTAATTAGGATATATATATTTTTTTCAAAGCCATTTGATTTGTGTAAATCCTATTTCGACTAAAACATGTAAATGTAATCCTATACAAATTAATATTTTAGACCTACCTTAAACCTTATTATATATAGATTAATAAACCACTCTCTTACATTAACCCTCCCTCCCTCTCCCGTTACGAAAATAAATATTATGTTTCGGTTTTATAGTTATAAAACCTTTTTCTTTTTCATCTTATTTTCTTTCACCTCTGTTGGCATTCATGCAAAACTACTATCTGACCAATCAATAAAGTCGTCAACCTCCGAGGTCCACACTGCCCAAAAGGGCCGTCACAACTTCCACGTAACAAGATACTACACGTTTATCAATGATAAACCAACAACATGGCACAGACCGGCTCCCATAACCTTAACGTACGCCTTCTCGCAGACAAATATTTTAGCAAACGCCGACATAAAAGCCGTCTTCCGGCGTAGTTTCTCTAGGTGGTCGGCGGTCATTCCGGTGAACTTCAGGCAGGTGGATTCCACTTCGAAGGCGGATATTAAAATCGGCTTCTACAGCAGGGACCACTGGGATGGATTCCCTTTCGAAGTTAACGACTTGGCACATGCGTTTCCGCCGCCGGATGGCCGGATCCACGTAAATGCGGATGTAGCGTGGTCCGTTGTTTGGGAATCTGGAAACCACATCGGGGACGTTGATTTGGAATCGGTGGTTGTTCATGAGATCGGGCATGTACTCGGGTTGGGTCACTCTGCGGATCGGGATTCGGTAATGTACCCGGTTTATACGCCAGGGAGCCGGGTGGTGGAATTGGAAGATGATGACGTGGAAGGGATACAAAAATTGTACGGGAAAAATCCAAGTTATATTCCTCTTAATAGTTCCTCCTCAACCTTTGTAACCTTACCTTGTATATCCTTCTTATGCATCTTTTTTGGGTCATTACTTATTAGTTAATTAGTTCATATTATTTTTTTCGGGTCAATACTTACTAGTTAATTAGTTCATATTATTAGAGTATAGATGTATGATTTGGCACAGTGAAATTAATAAAAAATATTATTTAATTAAAATGAGATATATCTAAAAATGGTTAAACTAATAAAGAAATTGCAAATATTATATTATATTATAGCATACCCTATACTCTAATACGTTTTCATGATATACAAAAAAAAAGAAAAAACATGCAATGTTTGAATATGTGACCCCAATATACAAAGTTCCCTCAGTATGTGACACAATTCACGATATATAAAAAACTACCCTCATATTTTTAAATACAAAAGCACATACAAAATGTATATTCAAATTTATAAACAAAAAAATAGTTGAATCATCAATTAGCAGTTAATATCCTTCTCTTTAAACACTCTCATCATTAGCACACAAAATGATGAGGTCTCTATATTCATATAACCTAATCATCGTAAACCAGTGCGTATGAAAATTTATAGTAGAATTATTAAAAAAAAAAAATTTAAACTAGTACACTGTTTATTGTTTTAAAAAAAATAAAGTAATACAATATTTTTAAGATAGATCAAGCAAGTATTAAATCATCTTGATTACAATCTGTTGCATATTAGATAGAGCGAGTATTAATTCCAAAAATGAATAAAATTAATCTGACAATAGGGAAGAGAAAATCATAACTAAAAATAGTATCAAAAACCGAAAAGTATGTTTCATGGCCTGGAATTGAGGTAAAAGGTCTTGCATAATAATATTTTTTGCAAAAAAAATAACGAAAAATATTTTTTAGAAATAAGAGACTAGATATAATTATCATTATGAAATAATGATTTGTTTATCAATTATATTTTAAAATAAGGGTTTTGACCTAGTGCAAACTTAACTTTGCATAAAATTATGTTTTGTGCAAACTAAATTTTGCAATCAAAAAAAATTAATGCAAATTTGTTTTGCATGATGTATTTATATTTTTTAACAAGTGTATTGTTATGTTCCATTTATAAAATTTTAAAATAACGTCAAATAAATACAAATATATAGTAATGTTTTAGAAAATAAGGAGTGCAAATTTAACTTTGCATAATTCCGAAAAAATTATTATGTGCATTTTATTAATAAATAGGTTTCAAAAATGTAATTTGTTAAAATTATTTTAAACTACTGTCAATTAAACACTTATTTATAATAATATGTTAAAAAAACATGTAATGCAAACTTAATTTTGCCCGATTGCATAAAAAAATAAAATTTAAAAATCTACTGCAAAATTAACTGTACACTCCTTTTGGAGTTTGGTCAAATATAAACCCTTAATTTACAAAAAATATTATTCATCGACTCTTTTACAAATTTTTTTTTCATACCAACTATATTTTTCAATATCCCAATTTGACAATAGATGTGGACTTCAAACACATTCAAATTACAAAGTGTTTTTGGAGGTGCCAGCATTTCCACCCATAATAAATATATTAAAATTTGAAATTGTCGTTTTTGCAAAATAAAAAATAAAAGCCAAAGCAATAGTGTGAGTACTCTTATTATTGATTTGACATCTTGGTGTGTCTATATAACACATCTAAGTAGGGTTTATAACTAACAGGCTACATGTATTAATATAGGGTTGGATGACCCTCCTTGATACTAAAAATATGTACTTAATATAGCAAATTTTGGGATAATTTGAAATTGTGTATATATTTGCATTGACACCACGTAAATTTTTTACTACTGTGGTCAAATTTTATTTTTATTAGGTATAATTTGTGCCTATGACACTCTTTTCATTGAATTTTTTTATATGTAATATTATTTGTACATGTAGGAATTACACATGATTCACAATATAGACAAAGTATCTAATTTATAATTTTTTAAGTCACTACAATTCATTAGTGTACAAGAATATCGTAAAGTGGATGACATATTCAAGTTCTCAATAGAAAAAAATAATTTGAACCCACTTATTAAATTTCCTAACTACACCAAGGGTTAACATGATTTATTATACAAGCTACGAGGGGTGGATTTGGTTCAGTAATCGAACCGAACAACTTATGCCGAGTACCGAACCAAAAAAAAAATGGGTATACCAAAAATGCAAACTGATCACGAACCGTATACAAGTAAGTTACCACAATTTCAGTTTCCGAAATTGCAGTTCGGTTGGAGAGAATTGTCGGTTAAAACCGAAATTCAACAATCATGAAAGAAAAAAGAGTATAATTCACCATAAACAAAGAAAGCATATTCTGTCAATGACCTTGTAACCTAGTGGCATCATCTCTAATTTTGTTTTAGAGAGGTCACAGGTTCAAAACCCATGGACATAGATGTGGTATTCGAACTTAATAAAGTGCTACTTAATAAAGTAGTTTGTCCACCCTCTCTCTTGGTTCAGTTGGGAGACTCTCATGAGCTTACTTATTCATCTCAATTCTATATCGGTTTGGTTGGGAGAGTCTCATGAGAGTGAAAGAAGTAAAACCAAGGAAGCCAAGGGATGAGTGGTGTAGGATATTCTGAAGTGGAAGGACATTTTGGTCTTTTTCTATTTAAAGAAAGTCAAAGTATATATATGTTCATTACTGGTTTATCATATATTTATAAAAAATATATAATAAAAAAATTATTTTCTATTTGATAAAGCCAAACCTTAAGGATACAAAAACCGTTCCCGTATTAACCACAAGCTGTGGCCTGGTGGCTAACCACCCCAGGTTCGAGCTCTGGGGTTGACTGGGAGCTCCCCAGGTCGATTCCCGGCAGCAGCAAATCAGTTTGTGGCCAGCGCAAATGGTACTACGCGTGAGCGGGGATTAGTCGAGGTGCGCGAAAGCTGGCCCGGACACCCTGTGGAGCAATGCCTCCTAACCAAAAAAAAAAACCGTTCCCGTACCGTAAATTATTTGGTGAGCGAAAGGGTTACCAATTTTAACCAATTTAGTTCGATTTGATTTTTTTTATTCAATTATGTTTTCAATTTTTCAATATAAAATGTCAGCCCTACTAGTTGGAGTTTATTTTCTTAGAAGGTTTTTATCATCACGAAGCGTGCATTAGTATTATTTTTATAAATTTGAAATTGTCTCTCTTGTTAAATACTTCCATCAAAACATAAATAAAAAGTAAAATAGTACTTTTACAACTACAAAATCTGCTTATTAACTTTATCAAATTAAATAACTATCTATTTCGTAGACACAAAGTACAAATTTGTAATTGTTATGGTAAAAAAATCCTTCGAAAAGCAAAACGAGAGAAATAAGATTTCCATAAAATAAAAAGAATCATTATCCGTTTCATCTATATATATACATATGTAAAATGTATTTTCACAATCCTAAACATGAATAAAAACAAATCCTAATTATAAGAGTATATAAGTATATACAGTCTCATTCTTTTAAGAATCGTCCTTAAGTTACTTAACTTAAAAACCGTTCATTTTGAGAGATAAATGAATGAAATTTTTTATAAAATTTTGTAAGGATGGTCTCTATAATAAGTAGATCACCTCTCTATCAAATTTTATCAAAAAACTCAAATGAGAATTGGATTAATTAAAAATCTAAATTTCAATGTCTAGAAATGCGCATATATATCAATTTTTCAATAAACCCACTTTCCAAATTAATTTTTTTATAAAATTTGATAGAGATTATTTACTCATTATAAAGATCATCTTCACCAACTTTCATAAAAATATTCATCTATTTATTATTTCAAAATAAATCGTCTTTAAATTAATCAACTTAAAAACGTTGTTTAAGAAAAGAGGCTTCAATGCATATATGCTCCAAAAGAGCCATATATAAATTATAAACACAAACAAAAAATCAAAACTACCGTAACTAACCAACTAACCCACAAAGATAACCTCCGTTGATCCAACCCAACCGCCCAACTAGAAAAACTGTCGGACTCCAACAAAGAACTATACTTAAAATTCGGATTTGACCCATATAAAGATTGGACCCCTTCCACATCGTCCATCTTCAAATCCACTTTTTTAGTCCTTGGGCTCAAACTTGGGTACATAATTGCCTCCTTAACCGAAGTGTGGGCCAGGCCCAATATATGTCCAATCTCATGGGTCACCACAGATTCTAAATCAACGGCCACCCTTGATTTAACCTTCTTCAAATCAACGGCCCACGTCTCCGCCGCATCCAGGTGGAATCTCCCATTTTCCGGCGAGAATGCATGTGCCAAAACCCCTAAAACCCCATCGAATGGCTCACCGTCACCATGATCGCCGCCATAAAACCCTATTTTGATGTCTGCCGAATTGTAACCGTCGCCCTCGGCTTCCGTGAAGTTCACGGGAATCACTGACGACCACCGCGAGAACGATCGCTGGAAAATTTCTCGAATTTCGGATAAGTCAATGTAGTCAACCATGTGTTCAGAGGAAAAGCCGTACGTTAGCGTGATCGGCGAGGATTTGGACCACCTCGGCTGGCCGTAGAAAAACGCGTACCGCTTGGTCACGTGGAACTTGTGGGCGGCAGGGGTGTCACTAACGCCGCACCTGTTGGCAAACTTAACATAATAAATAACACGACACACCCAGCCAAACTATCAAATAAAATTGATATAATTAACGTAATAATTAAATAACACGATACGCTCAGTTTATAAACTGCATGTCAAACGAAATTGATAGAATAATTAACGCCGCTGTCTTATATATATATATATACCTCGGTGACATGATCTGGGCTACAGTTCCGGAGTCGAGCATTCCTGTGACGGCTAGTCCGAGGTTTTTCTGGTAAGATCTGACGGCAGATTCGAGGTTCTCGTCGAACATGTCGGTGAAATTGGTGGCCACCTCGGGAACAGTGAGGTAGCCGAAGCGTTGAAAGTACTTCTTCAGGTCCGATAGGCCGGTGAAGTTGCTACCCTTGCCAGCGTCGATGAGCCTCTCGAAGTTGTGCCACGTGGCATTTTGGACAGCGGCGGTTATTTCGGTTAGCGGGTCCGAAGAGGTGGTTTTGGCGGGAAAGCAGAGGAGTAAAAGAAAGAAGGGAAAGGTGGTGTAACTGAAACATGGAGGCATTTTTGTTTAATCAGTTTATCATTGGGAATGTGTATATATATATATGTATATGATTATTGCAATGTAATGTAGATAGACAGATAAATAGATAGGAACAATGAAGAAGAAAAAGAGAGAGAAAGTTAGGAAGATTCTGCCGTATGAATGTGAGTCTTTTCAACATAGAGAGATTCTATATATATATAGTAGCTTTGATGGGTGTAATTGTGGGTGAACTACTACTACCTCTATTTTCGTTTACTTACTTTTGTTTATTTACCTTTATAGTAAAACTCTATAAATTAATTAATAAGGTTGAGATGGACAAATTTTATTATTTAATTGAAATTTTAATTTATTAATAAATTAAATTATCAAAAGTTTGATTTGTGTTTCAAATATCGTTCTTTTAAAAAAAATTAGATTTTATTTTCTGTAAATTTAATTATGTAAATTATATTATCTTTTGATAAGTAATCTCAAAAGATTTATGTTTTCAATATTGTGATATTAACCTTTCCTAAATTTTTATTTTCTAGAAACTTAATTAAGTAATTATATTGTCCTTTGATCTTCCAAAATTAACTACCTTTTATATATACCATCAAGAATAGAGCTTGGAGATTATTGATAATTAATAGTTTCACAAAAAATAATCAAGAAGATGAAGTTGAGGATAATGCTATGGAGCCTGTTTCTCGAAATAAACAATCAAAGCAATAACAATAATAAAATTTCCTTTTAGAAGATGAGAAATGTACACTTTATATGCACAGGGCATCATAGAAACTTAGGGATGGAATCTAGGCAAATTTAAATTTCAGTGAAAAAACAAAAAACATTTCTCATATTAATTTTGGTAAGGTATGATAGTAGGTCTGAAAAAGTGAATTATTAATTTATGTCATTGATGGGCCTAAGGGAACTTTATTAAAAAACAAAGTATCATTTTATAAATTTAGTTAAAATATGAATTTAACTTTGGACGCGAGCTAGAACTGGTAAAATTTATTAATTTAGAGATATTATTATTTTATTGAATATTATTTTATCGCGTTTTCACTCTATGTTAACTTATTTGACCAGATTTCGTAATATAGATAAACTAGTGAGCATAAAATTGGTGTCATCAGAGTATGCAGCATCAATGAATTTATTAAGATGTCTTTCATATTTTTAAGTTAGCTGCTCAAAATTTTAATATATATTTATTTTTTGACCAAAATCAATTTTTAATGATGATAACTTAATTGATCCTAATTCTTACTTTGCCATATAACACAATTAACAATGAATGATTTTATTTATATCAATGATATCTCGTAATTAATATATCCACTCTTAATTTATGAAATTTTTGAACAACTTGCACAATAATACTCTTTTAAAGATTGAGAAGTATATCAACCAATTAAAATTAATTTATAATTGTATTTTTAAGTTTTAATTTAGATTCCTAATCAAAATCTACTTCCATTGGGGTGTTCCTTCACTCCTTCTAGGATCATATTAATTTATTTCATATTTTTCTTTAATGGTTTTTTAAAAGGTTTTATTAAAAACACTAGATTAATTTATCAGTTGTTTGATCAATGAAAATATAAACCCAAGTATAAAAAAATGAAACTTCTTTTGCAATACGAAGAAAATTCTACAATAGAATGGATTAACACGACATTGGAATTAAGTTGAGAAATAATTACGAATTTGCGTTGAGTGCTATTAATTTCCATCACAATTCTCTAATAGAGCAGAGAGTGAATGTTTAATGATTAAGTTTGTGCTGCAAAATTGTTTTTCCTTGTGAATTTTTACTTAAAATTATATTCTTATTTAAAGCCTGATAGAAAAACTTAATATCTAATTTCGAATCCGAAACTAATTAATGTCTTGTCTTGGTAAGATCTGTATAATAGGAAAATTGTTTTAATAATAAAAATTTTACATTTTTTGCGCGACCTTAATTTTTATTTTATTCTTTTGTTTCTTTTTTCCTTACCATAATCAATTCTATTTTTTTTAAGACATAAGGTTATCCACCTCGAAAGAATTTATTATTTCGGAAACTTTATCGGTGTTGCAATTAGTTAGAAGTGACGCTGAGATTAATACATGAGATTCCCCAAAAAGAAAATAGTTTCCAACAGCAAATAGAGGCCCGAAGAAGTCGCACCAGAGAAGTTTGTGCCATAAATCACTTCGCTGGATTTGGAGATCTCGAAAACAAAGGAGAGACGGATGATGTTTCTTTCTTTTTCACCTTTCAACCTTCTTAACTTTAGTTTTACTTTTTTATCAATGTAATATTTTTATTTACTTAATTAAAGTAGATATATTCATTAATTTAGTAGATATTTTAATATTAAATTGTTAATAAAATAATATTTATAAAATTTAAATCAATAATATTTTTTGTAAGTATGTCGATCTATATCCGTGAATTAATTTAATAGACAATACATATTAACCGTAGAAAATTACGAATAAAAATAAAATAACCCGTTAACGATCTCAAATTTAACTTGTTACCAATGCAATGGGTCAAGATTAAGTTTAATTAGTTGGGCTGGCAGGTGGAACATTCGTTTGTTTGTTGACCAAAAATGAGGCTTTTGGGGGCTTCATTTGGCTATCAAGTCTTGATCTCAAGCTTGTAGTTTTACTTGTCAAACAAGACATGCAGTTAATCTGATGATTAATCATATCGATTATCCTCTCTCTTCCCTTTCTAAAGAATAAAACAGAGACCCTGCTTGCAAACTGTTTTTTGAGGGACCTACCCACCAATCTCCCTCTCTTTATCTTTCTCTCTGAATATATATTCATTTTTCCGTGATTTTTCAGGCCAATATAACAATGTGCTACATTAATTTTATTACATGAACGAACATGGTCTTTGTATGCATCGATCACTAATGCTCACGTATAAGTTTAACATCGTCCACTTGCACATATGGTTTTAACATTAATTGTCCACTCGCACAAATTATGTTTTATATGACTCGTGATTCTCATATATATTACATTAAAATTTGCAAAACTAATAAGTAATAGGTAACCTAATTCCTTATTGTACGTTATACAATGATGTAATTTTTTAATATGAAATTTATATTACTATCTCAACATATATAAACATGTATATATATATACTGATCGAGCAAAATGTCAGCAAAGCTCTTCGTAAGTATCATCCCCAATTAGTATATTCTACGATGTGAGAATTTAAAAAAACAAATATATACATATACACGTTAATGACAATAAAAAGAAGGCAACACTCTTGGGTATATTAGAAAGCTACATTGGAAAGAACAAACAAAGACATGTAACAGCCAGCTGCCAAGCCATTGACTTTTTCAGTCCAAAACTAATTTTATCATAGAAAGCAAACAAAAGTTAAAACTACTCTTTCCTATCAAATTAAAAGGTAAATTATTTAATTTTCATTAAGTTGTTATAAATTAAAAGTTCGGTTTCTCTTTCAAAACGTTATCAATATTAAATTTCACAATATTTAACATATTTGATTGTTTGGACAACCAATATGATGCACATTTAATATAATTGTTAAATTTTCTAACAAACTAATTTAACATCAATCGAATACAATACAAAATATTAAATGCGTATATATATAATCCAAAATATTAGATGTGTGTCTCTGCAAGTCATCATTCAATTGGTTCCATACCAATCTGTGTAGAAAGTTAGTAAACAAATGAAAAATATATATTTTTTGCTCATCTTAACTGTGGGCTATATTGAACCTAATATATATCTTTGGAAGATGAGTAAATTAACAGAAAAATTATCTAGAATGCAGAGAATAATAATTAACTTTAACAAGAATGTGAGAGAGTATAAAAGGTTAGCACAAATGTTTGAATATTAGAAAGTAATTAAAAAAAAATAAGTATTAAAATAATTAACTCGTATGGGGTGTTTATAACCGTTTACATATTGGTTAATATTAATACTAGTTTATAAATATATACAGTACTTTATTTGTGTACAATAATAAATTATTTGGTAATTCTTCGTATTAAAGTCATAAATTTAAATATTTCTTTTAATATTATTTTATAATAATTTTTAGTGCGAGAGGATATATTTAATATTTAGCATATTTAATTTTGGTTGCGGAAATATTTGTTTTGACCTAATCAAAGAATGCGTATAAGTTTGTAAACCTGATTTAATTGGTACAGGTATTCCTCAATATTAAAATCTGATTTATAGTAGTTCCGCTCTGACTTAACTTTTACTGACGTGTAAATGTATATATCGGGTAAGCATATAAGGATAGCACACGTGGACAGAAATCACTGGGTTGATAGTTCAGTTAATCTACTTGGCTAATCAAATTTTGTCACAAAAATATTTTATTCCTTATCATGAGGTTATATGAGCATATAATTAGGATGTACGTAGAAGTTACTCCCTAATTCATTGATTTCTTTTGTTTATTTTATGCCATTCTCTGTACGCAATTTAATATAATTAATTATAGCATTTCTTTCTTCTTCTTCTTCTTCTTCTTTTTCTTCTTTTGATTATAGTTATTTAAGCACCCATGATACTTCCTAGTGTTATAAAATTTTCAATCCAAACTTAACTTATTAGTATGTTGTGCCTCTTGAAACTTGGATTGAATATGAAACTACGCACTTATGAACAAGGGCGGACCTATGTGAAGGTGTGTGGGGGATAACCTTGAATTTTTGAGATTTTTTTTATTTATATTTGATATTAATTTATTGATATGTATGATGTGTGTACTACTATAATATATAATTTGAGGAGATATGTTTAAAATTAAAAAAATGGTGGTTAGGGTTAATATTAATTTTTATTTTTATTTTTTTTATGAAACATGGTTCAAATCTCGTAACAAGTGACTTTTACAAATTTTTTTAAGAAGGCCATAGACTTAAATAATAAAAACTTTACTACAAGCAACTGAGCAAGATTACTCATTTTGATACTAAGATTTTGGTTCATGAATTATTTAATATTGATGTCGAGATTTGGTTTAAACTTAATTTTTTTTAGTAACTTGAAAAAAAAAAATCGCCACCCCTCATCTAAAATTCTAGGTCCGCCCCTGCTTACGAATGTCGTTTATCAGAGTTATAGGAGGCAAAAATTATGAATGGACTTTTAGCCATGCCCAACACTGGTGGCCCATACTATGGTTAGCCCAACGGCCTAGATCATACGGGTGCACCTTTTGGACTGCCTCAGAAACCGATATTTACTTGAAAAGAGGTATACAAGTAGACTAGATGGATCATCTATACTCGCCAACAATTGACGACACCAAGAAGATTACCCGATTATATGCATGGCCGAGCAAAATGCTCTACATGGCATGCAAGAAGAATGCTGACTGACTAGGTAGGTTGGCCAACAGACAGAGGACTGCTGAGCTAAAGGGTGACTCGCTAAAGGGAATAATAACAATTTTTGCGTGTGTGAACATGATTATTGCCCAATAAACAATATGTATAAAAATTGGGACAACTGTAATCTTAGAGTAGTGCCCAAGTTTATTATTTAAAGTAATTTACATTGTGTAAAAACCCTAATGTAAATCATATTTTATACTTATAAATATAAAGGGATCACCGCCGAGCATCATCTTCTTTTTTCTCCCTAGATAAACTGTCTTAATCTTTCTAGAAAGCTTATCCAAGCTATGTTATAATCATTTTTCATATCCGCTTTAAACAAATATAGTATACACACACAAAGAGAAAGTACTGCTAAATTGATAAACAAATCAAATAAAGGAACCTACCTACATAACAATTTCTAATCTTATGGTAATTTTATAACGGATAGTTTTCATTTTGGTCACTTACTTGGTAGTAAGTTGGCTGAACTCACCTTTATTTTAGATCTATCAATTTTTTTACACGGAGAGTTACTGCTTGTAAACAGTGAACGTAAACAATTAGTTTTGTTAGAAGGGCAAAAACAAAAAAATCGCAACAAGCCTTTTATTTTTATTCATCTGTTATTCCATTAATTTGTTAATTCCGTGGGGTCATGGTCCACAATTAATCCTATACTAGTATTATGTGCTTTCTCACACCGACACCACCATATTGCTTCTCAAATGGAGACAGGAGAATAGAATCAAAATTGAGACGGACAAGAAGAAGTTAAAGTAAGGGCCCAATAATCCAATCGATAAAGTTTTTGCAGGAAATACCAAACTCATACTTTAAGAATATAATGCTGAGAACTGCTTTGTCCAATGGCAGAAGAAAAGATGGACCCACCTATATATGCAATTATGTCTTTAAAATATGAGGATGGGAAAATGATATTGTCGCATCTAGAAACTTATGATCTCAAATTCAAGTAAGACATTTTGTAACTAAAATGTTTTAACAGGCTTAAACCTCATGCATTTTGGAAAATTGAAGTTCATCTCAAATCTCAATTTCCTTGATTATAAAGATTAACGTGCACAAGTCTTTTAATCAATAGTATACAACAACTCAAGGTATCAATTGTTTTGAAAAAACGAATGTTATTCTAACTTTATTATTTTCTTTTCAATTGATAACGTTATACAGTTGAGTAACTAAATTCTCGAAAGTGATTTAGTGCGTATGAGTAAATTAAGGCCTTTAATCAATTTAGTGCGAGATTTGTAGATTCCATTACCCGCCATGTTGCCCTCCCCGAAAACTAGACCTCTGTCTAACATATTTGTCAATGGGGATATGTGTGAAGATATGGGTGCAAGGGCGAGTTTAATGCCACAAACTCAACTTAGCCTATAATAAAATAAAAACCATGTTTACAAACAAACCAAATTTGTCAAATCAGAAAAATAAATAAATAATTGTCTTCTCGTTAATGGCGATATTGTATCTATATATATTAAACAATTTATTCACGCTGGTTATTAAATATACAGGAATATACTTACTCGAATTAATTATTAACGTAGTTTTTGAATTGCTTTGTTTCTAACAATATCCACAATTTTCGTTTACGCTATGCACAAATGAATTTTCTGTTTTATCTCCTTCAATCAAATATATGAGGGAAATGGCCCAATTTGAGGAAGGCCCAATAATGATGGGGTAGTAGCATCCACGCCCAATGGGTTGACCCTGGGGTCCTTAAGGCCGCGTTTGGCAAGCTAATAAATTTGTTTGTCATTAAAGATTTGAAGGGTAACAGCAATTATTTGGGCTCTGAGTAAAAAGTTTGGTCCATAATATGCCCACAAAGCTTCACTGGACTGCTCCTACTTCAATTGTTAGAATATATGTGTGATTTAGAGGCAGCACTCGATCTTAAGAGAGATCTCAAGTTTGAGATATACAAAGAAAAATTTAGAGTAGGTTTTTGTTGTTCGTAGTTAAAAGAAGAAATTTAATTATACTTTTTTCAACAAAAATGGATAAGTTTATATATATGGGCAACTTCTAAGTACTAAAAACTCCATAAAAAAAACTAAAAACTTAACAATTTCCTTATATTTCCTTTATAGGTAAATTAAACTGGGTGTTCGAGTAGGAGAGGAAGAAAATTATATTTAGTTATAATTACAACTAGGATGCTAATAAAAATAGCTGCAAAGTGTAGTCTTACCGGCACATATATTTATTGTGGTAGTTATATATTATATTTAAATGGTAGTGTATATGGGGGTAAACTACAACGTTAAACATTTTCAATATATGTAACAAATTCTGGCATTGATTTTTCTTACCTACTGGATAAATTGATCACTCTTTTTCAAAGTAATTTTTTTACGGAAAAGTTGAAATCCGCTTATTTACTATTAATAAAGAATTGAGCCAACTATCTCATCTAGGATCCGATCTTTTGCGGTCCACTTCTTAGAAAACTTATATATTAATCTTGCACGTCCTATGGTATAT
Organism: Lonicera japonica; assembly: GCA_021464415.1. Lineage (NCBI taxonomy): Eukaryota > Viridiplantae > Streptophyta > Magnoliopsida > Dipsacales > Caprifoliaceae > Lonicera > Lonicera japonica. The sequence goes on from CM038464.1 coordinate 22,486,257, forward strand.
ATACAATATATTGAGTAAATATAAATTCCAATTGGCACATGCCATAGCTTTAAATCTAACTAAAAAAATATTTTATTCAATATTACAAATGGTGCAAATCCAACTCTGCTACCATACACACATCTCCAAATTATTGTAATACAGTTCTAGAATAATGACACGTGAGGTTGAGGAAAATCATGTTCTTGATTTGAAACATAATATTATATAAAAATATATATATATTATAAAGTGTTGCAAATCCAATTGAAATCCTTTTACCAATCCAATCTAATTCCATTGGAGACTGGATCTATTTGTTAGAAATCAATAATATTGATTCGGTAAAGGTTTGAGATAGTTTTAAGGTCAATTAAAACTGAACCGAGTTAAAATTATAAATTATTAAAAAATAACACATGCATGTTTTAGTATGATTGGAGTTATGTAGGTTTCGTTTGATAGGAATATGAAAAATGAAAAAAATAATTAATTTTAATGAAAAGATGAAAAATAAATTGAGAGATGTGGTGAAGATGGAAAATAACTAATTATAAATCATTTTTCATCTTATCTAAATTATTTTTATTTTTTATGTTGTTATCAAACAGAGCTGTAATGTTTTAATACCATCTTAACGAAATATTGAGACTAGAGTATGGATTTTTTTTTTTAATAATATAGAAACCAACCATTAAAACCGATCAAAGCTAACGTTGAATTGCATTGGATTTGATGTTCAATATGGCTTTGTTTGGTTTAGATTCAAATCTCAAAACAATTTGGATTGAATTTGATGCAATGTGCCAGATATTAACATTTTTGTTATTATTATTTTCTTATACACAAATAACGGATAGCGTTGTGTAATTTCATTTTTTTTATTGAGACTTTCATCTAATATTTAATGTACATGTTAATATTTTATAGCATGCAATATCTTTTGACTTTTGACATATTTTGGCTTTTAAACAAGGGCAATTTTTATTTTATTTTTCTTCTTATTTACAGCTATCACAGCTTAGCTTACACACATAGATGTGGTAGCTTCCACATATAATTACAGAGAGAGAGGATAATTGACTGAAAGTCTAATATAATCATCATGTTCAAACATGCTTTTAATTAACCATTTCTAATCATTATTATGTATATCACCTTAATAGAGACTGCATATCATAATCACCCCATGTCACAAATGCACACATTATATATATATATATCACTTTAATATTTTGACCAACTAACTTTTTTTTGCCATTTTGGCCCACCAAATAGATCCATCCGTTCACACATATACATGTTAAGGGCCTGAATTGAAATTACTATATAATGTCAATTATGATCCACAATATTATATCGCACCTAAAAATAATTGGTATTATCATATTACTGTAATAATAATTATTATTTTATTTTTTTACTAAAAAGTATTACTACTTAGGAGTATAACATATATAGTGTAGTAAATCTAGAGTGTACATGTATAACAGGTATTTGACTGATGTTACTTGAGAGTATTTTAACTATGTTATATGTAGACTTTTTTTCCTTTTTCTTTTTTTTAAAAATTTTCAGAATTTTTATGTTTCTTGATATATTCTTTTTCTGACAAAATGGTTCTAACAAAATGTTTCTTTTAGAAATATAGTTTTTCCTTGTGTTAATATATATATATATATATATATATATATAGGATATACCCGTGACATCCGATACAATGAAATAAATAAGATCTAATAATAAAATAAAAAAGAATAACATATTACGAATCTAAATCAACAAATATTGAATCAGTCTATTTTGAGCTCACTGTCTAATCTAGTCTAAAGCTTTGGACCAGCTAAAGAATCTTTTAATCATATTTTTTTATCTTATTTTGATCCCGACAAAATATTTTTTTTAACAAATTAAACTCAATACTAGATGTGAAAATAATCGAACTGCGTTTGTCAATATGATTTGAAAATGGTCCAAAAATTGAACTGATGTATCGCGAACACTTCTAAAAATAACATTCAGATATGACCAATAATTTTGAATTTTTTATTGGTGTGTAAGAATTTATTGTGTATATATTATTGGTGTAAATATTTTAACTTTGATTTGACATCTTGATGTGAGTATAAAAGTGATCCAAAAGTATTCAAGTAAGCTAGGCACACCACATATAATATATATATATATATTTCCACATTAATTCTGTGTTAAGTTCTTACATATAGAATAAGAGGGTAAAAAATTAATTCTTGAAACACATATAAATCTTGAAGCAAAAAACCAAAATTCTATTTAATTTCTATGAAATGGATATGTTCTTGTTTCAAGGGCAATAGTTTGATTAAACAATAATGTTTTGAAAATACATTTATATATTAAAAGAATTCTATACATAGGGACTAACTTTTTCCTTAACATACATTTAAATTTATCTTTGCTTAATATACTTTTTGCAATAGTTTTTAAAGAGAGATATTATATGAGAGTCTTGTAAATTATTTGACTCTTGCCGTTGAAATAGGAAAAAAATATATATCAAAAATAAAACAAAACATAAAATGAAAAGGTTGTGTATGCAAATGTGTTGTTAAACTTACGTATAACTATGTCTTACCATAAACAAAATAATTTGCTGTAACAGTAATTAATGACTCGTGGGCTTATTATTTCACATTATAGACAATATTATTAATTCACCTTTTAAGTGCAATAAATATATTGCTCTTTTAACTGCATATTAGTTAGATGTGATTAAATGCATTATTACTATCAAAAGTACACCAAACTTTAATAAATATTGCTTTTTAAGTGTATTATTACTGCCAACGGTCTTCTAATCTGTTGGTATTCTCTTTGTATCAAGTTACATGAACATAGTTGTTGAACCCTTTATTGGTACATCCCCATGTGGAGGTTGTATGTCCACCTTTATTGTGGTGGTGGTGGTTGTGATTAATAGTTCGTATGAAAAATGTTGTAATTTGTGAGAAAATTTGTGGAATGCAATTATTACTTTGTATCAACAACAAAAAAAAAATGTATTATTACTAGTGGTTGCCAAAGCTTATTAATCAAAACTTTATGACTTGATAACAAGATGGAAAATGATAGTAAAATCAACTAATTTATATGAGAAATTGGAATATAAGTTGAGTATATTTCTTCCATCTCATACTCATTTTTATGAGTAGACGTCTTCCATCTTCTTTTATTTTTTGTGAAATTTTTTTCATCACCACCACCTCAATAAATTTTTCCATGAAAAAAACAAAAAAGCAAGAAAAAATCTCACTACATCCCTTAACTTATTTCCCAACTTATCACAATAATACATTATTTTTCTTAATACTTTTCATCTCATTATCAAACGAAACCTTAGTTTCAATAGGCAATGTGTGTTGTCCGCCAAAAGGTCAATACATAAAAGATCAACATACAAAATATTTTTAAATTAAACATCGTACGTGTTTTATATTTTTAAATTAAGAATACATTGGTTTCTATTTAATTAAAGTAATAGCCTCGACTAATGCATTTTATATATGTTTCGATATGGTACATTAATTATGTTTCAAATTAAAGGCAATGAGACTCTTGTATTGAAATTCACTAAAATTTAAATGAGATTATTAAATTGAAACAGAGATTGTATGCAGTTATTGCATTGGTAATTAAGATATTTTAACTACTTATGAGTACATCTTGGTTCTTAATGAGAAATTATTCCATATAATGATTACATAAAATTGACTTGTTATAGCAAATCCAAAAGAAAATTATGAAAAATTAGTGAACAGGACAAAAGTCTTGTTATTAAGGAAAGAGAAATACATAAACTTTGGAAAAGATAAATTTAAGTGTATATATATATAATAATAGGGCTGGCAATATTTGACACGACACGCTAACCCGACACGAACTCGACACGGAGTTAGCGGGTTTGGGTCAAACATAAACGGGTTCGGGTCAATTTCGGGTCAGACACGTCTAACCCGCAAACTAAATGGGTCGTGTTCGGGTTAACCAGCTAACTCGAAATTGACCCGCAATTAACACGATTATTCTTTTCTTTTTTTGCAGCTATATATATATATATGTATTTATTTTGCCATCTTGCTTGAACAATTATATTCTTATTTTGAGTATTGGTAGTAGATGATAGTTATTATATTTTTTTTTGATGGATAAACTACTAATTTTTTATGTTTATACTTTGGTGATGGAATGTTATATATTTTGACTCTAGATTATTAATATTGAATTTTGGTATTGGGTGATACTTACTATTACTTATTAAAAATTTAAAATTATTATAAAACAAGTTAATTTTTTTCACATGAGACTTAATTGTCATTATAATCTTAAAAGATTAATCGTGTCGTGTCGTGTCGAGTTGTAGGTTTAACATGACCTATTTATTAAACGGGTTAGTCGGGTCGTGTCGTGTAACCTGTAAAATAAACAGGTCGTGTTCGAGTTAATATAAATGACACGGTTAGTTAAACGGATCGTGTTCGGGTTGACACTAATACTGTAATATTTGTGTGTTGGCACGACCCAAAAACGACACGCGAACCCGAATTGCCAGCCCTATATAATAACATGTCATTGTATTTCGCGACTTTAAGGCTCCGTTTAATTGTAAGGTGGAAAATGAAAATAAATTTAGTTAACTTTAGTAAGAAGATAGAAAATAAGTTAAGTAATAGGAGTGATATCCTCTTGATTTTTAAGTTTTTTCATGAAGAAATTTTTTTTACTATATGGTGAGTAAAAAATTTTCACCAAAAAATAGAAGGACATAAGATATCTACTAATAAAATGAGAAACATCTCTCACCTTATTTTTTATCTTTTCGCACAAAAAAATTAAATTTATTTATTTATTTATCTTTGCAATCGATCAAACGGAGCCTAACTTTTTTTAATTTCTATGTATCTTACCTGGCCTACTCAAAACTTTATTCATGCACAAGGATTGAATCTAGTAATCTGATTATTATGTATTTATTTGAACAACAAATAACATTACATTTTAGATCCCGATTGTCTAATAACGTGATCAATTGTTCATCTGATTAATATATAGAAATGGGTTGAATATAAATGGATATATCCAAACCTTAATTAAACAAAAGTCAATATTTAACAAATGATCAGTTAGTTTGTCGGGATGACGGTACAATGCGTATATATTACAAGCGTGAGAGTGGCAATGTTAAGAAAAAAATATCACAATTAAGATATAAAATACATCTGTACAAAATAAAAGGATACACAAAAAAGGAAAACTGGACATAATCATCAACATGGTCATATATTGTACTCAAAAGGAATTTCTTTTCAAAGAGGACGTGTTATATTGACCGTTCCTCAAATTAAATAATAAATTATTTGAATCATAAAAAATTGTGGACTAGATAGTTGCTCTAATAATGACCTAATTAGCTAATTATCATCACCTAGTTAGCTAGCTAAAGCATTCATTTTCTAAAAGAAGGTATGTATTTAATTTTATTTATTTTTTAAATTAAGGGAGGTTTAAATCTCTCCTTTAATCCTACAAATAAAGAAAAACATTCCCTTCCCGCCCCATGAATCGGACCATTGACCTCAAGGCAAAGGTGGAAGTTGCCTACAAATAAATTAAGGGAGGTATGTATTTAATTAATGAATGAAACCACAATTGAATGTATTTGGATAGCATAAGAAGATCTCTGTATATTAGAGAGTTAGGTTAAATTGTAATCAAATTTGGTTGAGATGGTTTATTCATAATATAAATTATCTTTACAAATTTCTAAGTAATAATTTATCAATTTATTCTTTTAAATAATTTTTTTTTTTTTAAATTGAAAGAATCCCTCTTTATAACTTAACGGCTTAACTCATATATTAGATCTATATATATGTTTTAGTTTGGTGTCTTGACTTCTCTTATATACATACATAATTTATGTGTTTATGGCACGGAAAAAATATTTATTTTAATTTGGAGATAATTATGTGGCAATGAGAAAAGGATTGGCTTAAATGCACGTTTGACTAAATTGAAATTCGATCCATTTAAAAATGTGATCAACCCGACCCCAAATTTGAAATAAAAGATGGTTAACTCTAAAAACCCGAAACTTTGAACCCATCAGGTCTTGACACGCATCGATATATTGTAATTATAATAGTATTTAAAGAAAAACAATTATATATACATAGTTGGTTTGGGTTCAATCATCAATGGGCTAAATTTACTGAATCCGAACTCAACCAAAATCTAATTTTTATTTTTATTACTTATACCAATCACAATTTAAAAACAAACACCCATTAGGGTTTGGTCGAAAACTCGCTAGGTTGGGTTTTTAGTTATCTTAATTACTATGTTAAAGTAGTTTTGACGTTTACCAAACTAAATGATATCATTCATATTTTAATTAAGATTTTTTTGAATTTGCTCCATCAATAATATCCATAATTGGAGTTACTCCTGCTTTACACCTACCCCCCCCCCCCCCGGCTTTCATTTGATGGGTAACTCAGAGGATTGTAAAACGGGAATATCTTAAATTATAAGTAATATTGAGGGGATATCTCAAAAACACCCTCATTAGATATTAGAAACAGTTTGTTACAAATTATTTTTTGTTTTTGCAATAGCATTAATTTATTTTAAATCTACCATTCATAAAGTAGGGATAATTGGGCATTAAGGGCTCATTCCAATAATAATATAATTATAAAGGACACTTACAAATTAACTGTGTAAATTAAGTACAATGTACAAAAAAGACACTAATACCCCTTCCTTATAACATCTCATTAAAATTAGTACTAAACAGATTTAGCACCATGACAACAACTAGAAGGTACTAAATAATTTTAACATCAATACAAAACAGAAAACAACAAAATTAATGAGATCATCATCCACTTAATTTATTTATATGTATATATTTATGTGGATCAATGTAGGGTTCGTCAAAAACAAAAGAAGAGTTGCAATCATTTTTTTTTCAAATCCCTCTAAATTGTTAAAATTGGTTGATTTCGATAACAAAATGACATCTAATCATCTTTATTTTTAGCACATTTGTAGTAGTTTTGTCTTCCGAACAACATACTCAAAAATCAGCCCAATCCAATTGTTCAATCAAAAGTTATATTTATTTTATAATTGCACCTGCAGAAAAAGAAGAAGAAGAAGATGATGATGATAACAACAATACGACTGGAGAGTCGGGGGGGACTGGTGGAAGAAGTGAGATCGTTGGTGAGACATAGATGAATATTTGATGATTGAATAGGAATCTAGGAAGAAAGATAAGGTATTGGAAGTTTCGGTATAGGAGGTGTAGACACCCCGATCCGTGACCCCCGCAAGAACCCTAACGATCTTCGGGAACTATTGTTTTTGGGTCCAGGACTCACCCGAGCACCTGAAACTACCCCTAAAGGGTTTGTTGGCCAACAAACCTATTCTTAAGAGAGATTGTCGCACGACAATCCCTCCTGACACCAGACCATCCACTCTCTGACACATCAGTCTGTCAGAAACATCACTTCAGCCGTTTATCGCGCGACATTAGACACTATGTCGCGTGACATATGCCCCCTTTGGAGAAGTGTCGCGCGACAATCCTCCCCGAGCAATATAAATAGGCCAACACCCCCAAGGGTTCAAGACAGCAACTTGGGATTGAGGAATTCTAAGCTAAAAATCTGATTTTCTAGTCTTTCATCAAGCATTCTCGATTATCATCTTATTTCTGAAGAATTATCGAATCTATTCTCGACACTCGACGTGTCCCGTCTCTGAAATCGAATTCTTGAAAATATCTGAAGAAGGAAAAGATTATTCTTACCGGAGATCCCTCCGCCGTATTATATTTTCTTTCTTATTATTATTCTCGCCGGGAAGGTAAAGAAAGTCTCTCATAGTATTTATCATTAAATATCTGTATACTTGTTTTATTTCTCTTGTTTTGTCCACATTTTATTTGAATAAACTTATTGCCAAGTTACCAATAGTTTACCGTTTTCAAAACAAGAGACCCTGATAAAATCATTTGCAAAATCAGAAGAATAAGTACATTATCATCCGGATAAAATTCTGTTTTCAAAATCCGGACTGATAAGACTTATCTAGGAATTAAAATCAACATATCCTGTCTTTTTCATAGACTGCGATGTGTTTGATAAAACTCTCCTCAAAGAGTTCTAGTTCCACATTGAATTAGTCCCAATATAAAGATCCGAACTTTTACGAATGAAGTCACAACACGAGAAAATCGTCATTATCTGAGGAAATAATACGGAACACTCTTTCAAAATAAAAGGTTTTGTCATTTGTATTTACATCTTTCAAATATAAAAAAATATCGGATCTCGGAACACAAAGGTTTTCATCCATTTTTCCGTTTTCCCAAAATTAGGGTTTTCACTTAGAAAGTAGTAGACTGTCAGTAAAAGCATTCAAGTTTTTCAACATAGAATAAACATATAAGACCACTAGAGACTGAAAGGGCGGAATGGGTGCTTAACACCTTCCCAAACCGTAATATAGTTTCTGAACCCTATAGAAACCTGGTTTCGTAGACAAACGTATAAAGAAAGGCTTGTCTATAGCCTTTCCTCTTACACGACCATTTTTGTCCGTTTTCTCGTAAAACGTACAGGCGACTCTGAACGAACCCCTTTTGCATCTAGAAATAGAACATAGGGATACGTGATATGAACCATCAACAAAGATACTCCAGCAAATGGAACGACAGAATCCGTTCCGACGTTTCAGACGCCCAACCAAACGGGGACGAGACCCGGGGGGTCGCATTTGCAGATTCTCACAGGAGGAAGGGCAACTTGATTTACCATTACTGTAGCAAGCAGTGTCTATGATAAGAGATGTTTCCATTAACATTTATCATTTTCCTTAAAATAAATTAATATTATGAAAAGTGTCCTTATTGTAAAACTAAATCATGAAATTAGTACTACTTCCTTTTATCAAACATGAGCCCGTTCTTAGAGTTAAAAAATAATACGAAGCGAGACCCTGTAACATATTATCTCCATAAGGTATTGTAAACTATAAATAAAAATACCAATTAAAATTTATCTACGTTTTTGTTTATATATTATTTCAAATCAAGAAGTACCATTCATTGTAATAAAAAGTATTCAAATAATAATAATATTTTTTAAAAAAAACATAGAGTCATGTGTTTTTCTAATAAACTAAAAGAAATGCTACATGTATCTTATTTATTTAAAAGAAAATGCTCGTTTATGTTTTGAAAAATAAATTTAAGATAAATCTTATTACACTGATCAATTTGATCAAATAACTTACTAAAAGAAATATGACATTGTAATTATTAAAAATATAAATAACAAAAAAAAGGAAGAAGTAAATAATAAAGCGAAATGAACTTTAAAGGTTATTAAATTATAGTTTTCATAATTCAAAATAAGAAAAGAATAAAGGATGTTATGTTCACCTTATGTGATGGTTGTATTCCATTTGTTTATACCCTTTATTCTTGTGGTTGTAAAGTTGTATTATTTTATCATCACTTGTATAAAAAAATAAAGAAAATAAAATTTACACCCTTCCTTCTGTTCCTCGTTCTGAACTTCTCCGTCCTAAACGATTTCAATTTGATACGGATTTTTATATCTATTTATTGCCTTTCTCAAGATATTTTTTTTGTAAAAGAAGAAAAAAAATTATCATCATTTTTTGACTAATAGTTAGGAAAATAAAGGGTAGCTCAAAATTAATTTTTAGTTTTCTGTAAAATTAATTTAGATTGAGCTATAAAAATGTGATAATATGTCTAAATAACTGGATAATTGATAGTGTATATTTTAGTTATTCCATAAATTAAAAATAAATTTACCAACAATTATTCAAAAATATTAGGACTTGATATATTGACAACTAATACAATAGGTTAAATAAGATTACCATATCATAAAAAATAAAAAATAAAAATCACCTACAAGCTCATGTTCATATATTTTTTAATAATTACCATTACTACGTAAAAAAAATCAAAAGAAAACATGAATGTTCAAAGTTCACGTTTTACTAATTTTAGGTGCAATAGTTTTATCCGACCTCTTAACTTACTAATTTTTTTTATAAGATTTTTTATCTAATTTCCCTAAATGGGTGGATAATAATCTTAAAATATAATCATGTATTAAAGTGTTGGCCGATAATAACTTGGTTATTTCACTAAGTCAATTATAAATAAATATTTCTTATATGATAAGATTTTTGTAAAAATAATTTACATTTTTTTAATATATATATTTGACTTAGTGTAAAATATATTTTAGTAGGGGGATGATAATATATGAAAATTCTAATTTTAAAAATAAGTATTTAATTTAATGGATAGAGTTACACCAATAATTTTTGCAGGTTTAAATACTATCATATTTATTGGTAAATTAAGCAGCAATCCATAATTATCATTTATATTACAAATATGTCATGATAACTCTGAGTCATTATATCAAAACATAAATATACATATTAAATCTTAGCCACCAGTCGGAAGCATAAAGAGTCATATTATATCAGGATTGATCTAATTTATTAATAGACACACACGAATTTGTAATTTAATGGTAAGTGTACGTCCATTATGACGAGTGTTGAATTTGAAATTGGCAGTGTGAATTTCGTGGGCAATGGAGAATTTAGAATGAAACTCGTAAAAGTCAAGTTTAAACTCTTTTATGGTAGTTTCTTAAATCCCTTCAAGAAATAGTTGATATATAGGAAGGGTTACTCTTAATTATGTAGCCTACTATTCCTAAATATATATATATATACAGTGGCGGAACCAGAGTTTTTGTTTAGGGGGGGACCAAACTATTAACACAACAAGAATTTTTTGCATATATATCAACAAACAAGAAGCAAATCAACATTAATAAATTAATAACCAACAAACAAATATATTAACAATTTAAGAAGCACATCAACATTGATAAATAATGACCAACAAACAAACAAATATATTAACAATCTAAGAAGCAAATCAACTTTAAAACACATAAATCTTAATATTCAAATCAACCTCAATAATCAAATTTAATATCAATATTTAACAATCTAAGAAGCAAATCAACATTAATAAATAATAACTAACAAACAAATATATTGATAATTTAAGAAACAAATCAACATTAAAACACCTAATTCTTAATATTCAATTTTTTTAAAAAAAATATATAAGATTATATAAAAAAATCTAACCACTACTAATTACTATTGTACTGTGCTTAAAAAAATAAAATGGATACTATACTTAAAAATAAAATAAAAATAAACAACAATTATTTGAAGAAGAAAGAGGGCGGAGTTTTCCTTCTGATATCCTTCTACTTTCATTCGCCTTTCATTTATCATATAACATATAACCTAAACCTATGTTACTAAAACAGACCCCTGAACTTATAATGTTGATTGCACAACGCACCTCTTGACCACTAACATACTTCACCCACGCAACTAGCCCCTAATTATTTACCCCTTCGCACGGCGGCCCTTTTACTTTCTAAAAATTCACAAAAAGTCCAAGTAGAGGGCCCCACCTGACCTTCACGTGGCTCCCCCTCTATATATGCATATATATTCCTAAGAAATGCACCTGCTATCTATTTTACTAGTATTTTCACCCGTGTGATACACGGAATTATGTTTGTGTTAATAATTTTGACCATTATACATGAAAGTTAATTGAGAAATAATCAAAATTAAAGGAAAACACATCATATAAATAATAACTTATAAATATTGTTACCAAATTTAAAAGTTTATAATACAAAATTGTTAATCCAAATTTTGGAAAACCTATTTAAATACTTCATTTATGGTTGAATTTGTTGGTTCTCCATTTGTGTCACTAATTAGTATCTTCAATCCTGCACGATTTGTAACTCTAGAGACTGCAACATAAAGTTGTCCGTGACTAAAAACAGGCATTTTCAAATAAAGTCCAACATGCGAAAACGATTGACCCTGACTCTTGCTAATAGTCATTGCATATGGAACAATCAAAGGAAATTGCCTCCGTTGAAACTTAAAAGGTAATCTCGGATCTAATGGAATTAAAGTCATTATTGGAATGAAAACTTTATGTCCCGCATTGCTTCCTATAATAACATTAGCTTCCAGAACATGATTTCCAAGCTATGTAATAACCAATCTAGTGCCATTACATAGCCCTGCAGAGTGATCAATGTTTCTTAACAACATAACAGGAATGCCAACCTTTAACTTCAACTCATGATTAGGCACCCCAGAACATTTAATGCCATTCAAAAATTATGGAGTATGAAGATCTTCCAATAAATCAATGTTGGAATCTGAGCTGCAAATTGCATCATAACTTAAATATTTTTTTTCATCAGTTTGATTAAGAGAGACTACGTATTCATTAACTGATTCAACAATATCCATAGTTGGAGCAAGGATTGGTCTTTGTTGCAAATATGACGGGTCAGTAACATTTTCTGAGAAAGAAGGATACGTGCTATCCACAATTGTTGCAAGTGAATTTTCTGCCTCCTTTATCAATAAATCGTCAGGTATTTCAATGGACGCATGACCATCATTTGGACCGCCAATTGTTCCATCTCCAATGCCTGATATCCAATCTGAAAAAGCCTTTGATTTAACAGATTCATCTGAATTAAGATTTTGAAGCCTCATATTTTTAGTTAATTTCAAAACTTTATAATATCTCTATAAATATGAGGAGTTGATAGTTGCAAGCACGATATCTTACCTACTTTCTTTTGGAATGACTGGTAAAATTTGCTAGAAATCTCCTCCAAACACAATCGTTTTACCCCCAAATGGTCGTTTCGAACTCGACGGATTACTGAATCTTAAAAGGTCTCTCATAGTCCTATCCAAAGCTTCGAAGCAATATTTGTTCATCATAGGTGCCTTATCCCAAATGATAAGTTTAGTTTTGACTATTAATTCTATGAGTGGACTCCCTTGTTTAATATTGCAAGTTGAATCTTCATTGGGAGTAAGGGGAATGGCAAATCTAGAATGAGCTGTTCTACCTTCATGTAGAAGAAGAGACGCTATGCCACTTGATGCTACGGTCAACACAATTTCCCCTTTTGATCTCAAAGCTGCTAACAAAGTTTTCCACGCAAAAGTCTTTCATGTACCTCAATAACCATAAAAAAAGAATACCCCGACATATTCATCTTCAACAGCATGCATTATTGTTTCATAAACATTTCTTTGCTCAGATGTGAGATTTAATAGCAATATGTTGTGCTCTTTAAACAAAGCGTTTTTATCATAACGCATTTCATCATGTATAAGCTTATTCTGGTGAATTGAATCATCAATAGTCCCAGGAAATAGCATTGTTTGAAAGTCACGAAGACTTCTCCCACTACTCCGTAATATCTTTTCAATCTCCCAAAAAGTATAATTTTTTATTTCTTCATCACCCAGTTCTAAATCTATAAAATGACACAAATATCCAACTATAATTAATAAAAATTGCAATAGGGTGATAAAAATTATTACGCAATAAGAATATAAATTATAGAATTTAGTACCTTCGTGAAGCAACATGGTGTGTTGTCAATAAAGTATATCATCTGATAGATAACGCCAAGATTCTTCCCAAACAAATTCCGGTCTTGACAAAGAATCTGACAACAGCAAAGTTGCAAAAAGATTTCTTAAACGCTTTGCAAAACCCCAATGACTTGCTTCAACAATCCTATCGACGTATTATTTGTCATCGTCCAACAAACCAAGCGCATAGCAAGCATCCTTAAATGAATTGTACTAAACGCCATTTAAATTCTTGATTTCTTCATAATTTCTTGGTCCCCGAACTATGTTAAGAAGAATTCTCAAATAGTACATTTCTCCACACCCCGGAGGGACAAAAAACATTCATCCAATTGAAAATCCACGGTTCCTTGGTTGCCATTGTCTTATTGATTGCTTCCAAACAAATTTAGTAGGAAACTCTGCATAAGTTAGTTCCCTTGCCTCACTACATTTTCGATTAGCCTCCATCCAAGCTAAAAACATTGATTGGTTCACAGTTGGACGACTCATGACATCATCGATTGGATCAGTGTCTGAAAATATGACATTTTGCTCATTCGGTAGATGAAAATTCAAACGCTCGACTGGAGGGTCTCTATAATGAATGTCAAAACCAAAAATTCTCCAAGCTGCCTCACATGGTGAAATATACCTGCAAAATAAAAATTCAAATGCTCAACTGAAAGGTTTCTATAATGGATATCAAAATCACATTTTTTTTCCATGATGCCTCACATTATGAGATATACCTGCAATCATAGTACACATTTATTTCATCCACAGAACTCTGCTCATCGTTGTCATTAGTACTTCGATAGAAAGTTGTTATGACACGATCATGCCCTTTATTCACATATTTGAAAAAGTACTTAATTGACCTTGACTGGTTGCACCATTCGACGTTTATATGAGCACCATACTTCAAAAGCAAGTACCGATTATAAGAAGTATTGTTATTTATACTATTTATTATAAATATTTTTTATTTCAACTAAAAACTATTTCTTTTAATAATTATAAAAATAGCTTCCTACATTACTAAAAAAAAGTTTTTTGTTTTCTAAAAAATGACATTTTAATAATTATAAAAATAGCTTCCTATTTAATACTATTTATTTCCGTATAAGTTTGTCTATTTTTTTAAAAAAAAGAGATATTTTTTAAATATTACAAAAACAACTTTATATCTTAAAAAAGTTTAATAGAAATAAATTATTTATATTAATAATTAGCATAATTCTCTTCATACCGCTATTAATCACTAATATCAATAATGAGACCCAAATTTAAGTCGATATACTGATAAATGATTAATCATATATAAGAATGATTTCGGTGTGAGGCTAACATGATGTCACAATCGTTTCAGGTAAAATACATACACAATTTCTCAAGGAGTTGCTTGCTTCAGTTACAGAAAATGTTCACGTCAGACGGATTTAAACCTGTATATATTTTAGGTGGGCAAACATAGCTGTAACAACTCTTTTGATTCGACGAATAACAATTCCAATGATGATCAATTAGCTCAAAGCTACTTCAAAATTGGCTATAAGTCATGTTTGTTTTATTCCTTTTAGTTTGTATGATTTGCTGACAATTTATCCAATCATCCAGAACAATGGATTTGACATAATTTTAAATTTATATTTGTCTTATTTCTTCCTTTTATGAGTAAAATTTTACTCATCTTAGATAGATCACGGGACTACCAGACCAAATAGTCACATCCCTTGCCCAAACTACTCTTCCATTAAAGGACCAAAATAAAAACATACAAAAAGACTTGCTTGGAGCTATACAACTAAATGCAGTGAATAGATCCAAAACTTCATCCATTAAAAGGATATCTATTACGAAAGTAAAGTAGAGAATAACAACTAAGAATTAAAAAACCATTAAACTACAAAATCTAAATGCACACATAATCATTAGGATACATCCAACCTTGTTGAAAAAATATTCCATCTTAACCCATTAAAGGAAGAGCACTTAGATTTGAGATTGAGCCAAGAGTAAGGGTACAAAAATAAAAGGAAGAGAAAAAACCTGCGAATCGACGAAAACCATCTCGATAGTATAAGTCTGTGACTTATCTTCAAAGCACGGAGTCTCCCAAAGCCGCACAACTCGCACCTTCAACATCCATTGAGTCTTGGTAAAATTGATTTCGTTAATAAAGTTCAATTTATCATCCATTTTTTGCATATCTTAGATTTTTTTTCAACAATTTGTTATAGAAGTATTAAGGATTGCCCTGCTCTTATTTATAAAATAGGTTAATTGAAATAAGCGTGGTATTGATGTGATCATCGTAATGCATAGATATGTTGTTGGAAATAACATGATGTCCTTTCAGTTTCCAAAAAAAATGAAATACTAAAAGATATATATTATAATTATAATTATAATTATTATATTATATAATTATTTTTACATAAATTTAAACTTATATCTTAGAAGGGAGTCTTTTTTGCGCAGAAAACAAAGACGCGGAAAAATTAGGTGGGCAGATTTTTTGCGCGGGCTAAAAGGAGGGAAAAATTAGGCAGCTTATCTTTGCTAACTTTCCAACTTTAATATATAATATAGATTTGTATTTGTTTTAACGTAGTAATCTCGTCAACACATAATATATAAGGAGATACTGCACGAATTTCTTCCACTATATGTAAATATAATTTTAACCGTCCTCTCACGTTTACCTTTCTCACACCTAGCGTACACCGGCGTATTTGAAGAACTTCACTTGTATGCTAATCCCAAAACTCTAACAAAAAAAGGTTTCACACTCAATACATATGCTTCGTATTTAAAATTGATATGATTAATTTTCTCTACTGTATAATTAATGCAATACTTGTACCTCACTCAATATATATCATTTTAATTAGAGCTGGTTTGGTTATTCTCCGATTTACGAATTAGATAACTTTAAATTATTTAATTCATGAATCATCTAATTTGAGTGTTTGATTGTAAAAATGAACTAATATATATGAAGTCAAAAACTTAAGTTAATACTAAGACATTAAATTAAGAAAATGTAGAGACATAGTTAAAATCACATAACTTATAACTATCATATAAGTTTATGCGGAAAAAAATATACCACAAAATTTTTCATTGAAGTGAAAAAGTTATAAATAAGATGATTTATGCAACCAAAGCAGTCTTAGTATTTTTTTTTTTTTGAATTAAGAAAATAGGGTTTTTTATAATTTTCAAGATCTCTAAAAGCAACTACCAGCTCTCCTTGTACTTAAATTATGTGGCTGAGATATAAAACACTTTTTCGATCGTTGATAATGCATTTGTCACATGTAATGACCTAATATATATGATATAATATATATAATAAGGAGTAATGATTTTTTAATCTTAAAAGTAAAATAGAGATAAAGAATTGTGTACATGAGATATAAGATTTTTTTAATGATTGATAAAGTGTTTGATAACTTTTTTGAACCCCTACGAAAAAAATATTATAAACAATCAATTTGAAGAGACGATATTATATTTTCTGGTTTCCTACTTATTTATTTTAGCGTTTTTTTGGCTTTTCTTAAATACGTTATTTATAAAAAAAATTATTAATGTTCCCAAAAGATTATCTTTTAAACTATTGCATTTTTTCTTCTTTTGATGAGAATGTTGTTATGTTGGTTAACTTCTTTACTTTTTATTTTTCTGAAAGGATACCAAAATAATTAAAAGTTAGAAGTGCCAATCTCTCTCCCTCTCTCTCTCTCTCTCTCTCTCTCTCTCCATATATATATATATATATTATTTTTGATAAAAATAATCTCAATAGTTAGACAAAATTTTATCCCCTAGACATCTGTGGCAAATTAAAAGAAAATTAAGTTTACCGAGTTAAATACCAAGGGCAATATAAGTATATAACTTCTAAAATGGAATGATACTCCTTTAATTCGCTATGAGAAAAAATGCATAATTTCCTTTTTGTCAAATAAAGTTTTTACTATTTTATAAGTATAATAAAAACTATCTAATAATCCGTGCAATGCACGGACGTTTTACCGACTTTTTTTTTGTTAATAATGTGTGGATAATTTAAAATTATTTTTAAAATTGAATATTTGAGGAGAGGGGTTGGCCCAGTGGTAGGCAACCTCCACCCTTGCCTTGAGGTCAAGGGTTCGACTCATGGGGTGGGAGGGGAGGGTTTTTCTTTATTTGTAGGATTAAGGGAGAGACTTAGACCTCCCTTAATTTTTTTTTAAAAAAAAAAAAAAAAATTTTAAATTATTTGTGGATATACATACATACATACATACACCGTATTATATAATTTATTAATAAATTATGTATGTATGTATGTATGTAATAAATATGAAAAGTAATTAATGATATTTATACAATATATCATATTTATTTATAACTATTATTTTATTATGCATTAAGAATATAAGAAAAGTAATTAATGATTTATTAATGTTACTACCATTAAGAATATAAGAAAAATAATTAATAAGTAATTAATGTTACTACTTCCTCCATAATACTATATGGTATAGATTACTGTGAACGTTCATAACACTATTAACATTGCTAAAAGGGAGGATAAGAAAGTAATAAATTAAATTAACTAACATTAAAATTTCGTTTGATAACAATATGAAAAATGAAAAGAAAAATAATTGATTTGTGTGAGAAATTGAAAAATAAGTTGAAGCATGTGTTGAGATGCTTTCAATGTCATGATAATTTTATGAGTAAATGTCCCCCATCTTTTATTATTTTTTGTCAAATTTTTTTCTTCCTCAACCCCAAAAGAATTTTTTTTAAGGAAAAAGTTAAAAAGTAAGAAAATGTCTCACTATATGTTTCAACTTATTTTTTAATCTCTCACATAAATCAAGTTTTTTTATAATAATAATAATAATAATAATAATATTATTATTATTATTATTATTATTATTATTATTATTATTATTATTATTATTATTAAACGGAGCTTAAAATCTTAAGTTTAATATATGGCTTTGTATTCTAAAAATGATTGCAATTCAGTAAAACCCTCCGCTGACTTTATGAGTTTTTTTATGCATATATACAATCTGAATTGTTTTAACTTATAGATTTTTTTTTTCCGTAGAAATAACATTAAATGCAGTTAATTTACATTAAAATGTAGAAGACAATATTATTTTATCACACCAACCAAACATATAATGTTTTGATTATTTTCCCAAACTAATTCCTCCCAAAGCATTTTCACTCATTCTTCAAACACAACCAAAGTGTAATAGTTCATTTCAATATATCATGATTTTAGGGATTTTATTTTCATCTATCAAACTAACAAGTTAATGTAGTGTTTTTAATAAAAGATTGTAAAAAACTTTTAAGGAAAATATGAAATAAATTAAAATGGAAGTAAAGTTTGATTAGGAATCTAAATTAAAACTAAAAAATATAATTATAAATTATTTTTAATTAATTGATACATTTCTCAATTTTTTTAAAAGTAATTTTGTAAAAGTTATAAAAATTCAATAAATTAAGAGTGGACTAATGGCAAGAAATCGCGAATAAAAATAAAATTACCTTAAACAAAATGTTAATAACGCACTAATCCTTTCTATATATAACATTTGCACTCATTCTAGCTCACGATCGGATATATAATTAAATAATAAAATAATAGTCCATTAAAAATCAAGATTATTTAGGTATACAAAATTTCCTTTTTAGACATTACGGTACACAAATCGAAGACGAGAACCACCGAATTTCATCATCATTTCATATTAGAAAATAAAATAAAAATATCTGTGATATCCATTAAATTATTTAATATAACCATGTACATAGAAATTCAATAAGAATAATGACACATTAATGTAGTGCCTATCTATTTTAGGAAAAAAATGAAGTGCTTATCATTTTCAAGAGGTCGAATCAACCACTATCTAGCACTAGCAGGAATAATTTAAAATCATCATTGATTAAAATAAAAAATTATATATATATATATATAATTCTTTGAGTAGCTTGAAGTTTAGTGGCTGTAAAATTATTGTTATTTTATTTGTGTTGTGAAAGTCGCCGGTTGTAAACAAATAACTGAGAAGAAATAATATTCACACAGATTTACAGTTCATTTGAACGGAAGGAATGGAAAAGAAGGGAAAGGAAAAGAGGAAGAAGAATTGCATTTCTTTTGTTTGCATAGAATATTTAAAGAGAATGGAATGGAAATGAAAAGAGTGGGAGAGAGTGTCATTTCTCTTTATTCCTTTACTCTCTTTCATTCCAATATTGGGAGGATTGGAAAGGAAATGAAACATTTTTAATAAATAATTTACATTTTTTCCTTCCTTTCTTTCTTTCTATCCAAACAGAGTTAGTTTTATTCTATTCCTTTCCCTCCATAGCTATCCAAACAACAATAAAATTAAACTCATTATATTCCTTTCCATTCTTTTCATTTCCTTCATGATTAATCATTTCCTTTTCACTCCCTCCTTTCAATCCAAACGGACTTTTAATATAGCCTATCATTCTAAAGTCAAATATTGGAACATGATAACATTCTTTACTTAATGGATAATAAAATTAGTAATTTACAAAAATGTTATAACATTTTAAAATTATTTTTACTGACATTTTATATGAAATTTTGAGGAGATTTCTTTTGAAGTGTTAGAATATTTTTTCGTGAAATACTAATATCTTTATCGTATATGAATCTCTTTGCTAGAACACAACAAAAATTTAAAAAGTTGTATTGTATACTTCTGAAATTGTACATTTGCTCAAATCTTTGCAAAACTAAATAAATCTTCTATTTACTTAAATATCAGTAAAAGTGGATATAACTATTGGCACTCTTTAAAATCTTTGAATATTCTGAAACAATTTTTAGGGACACAAATTCATCACAAAAAGAGATGGAAAAGTGCTCCTAAAAGTTGTTTTGAAGTGCCTAAGAATTTTTAAAGAGTGACAATAGCTATATCCATAAAATTAGCATTTATCATTTTTCACATATTGTCAAGATTTTTTTTTTAAAATCATAGAAATTAATTACAAATTTTCTGTTTATTAAATGTAAGACACTATTCACGTAATGGCAATTTCTAAATCAAGATAATATAGTGCTTATCTAATTCAGGAAAAAATTGTAGTGCTTCTCATTTTCAGAGGACAAATCAATCACTCGCTAGCACTAGCAGGAATAATAAAAATATCTTCATGGATTAAAATAAAAAATAAAACAAAAAGTGTTCTTTGAGTAGCTTGAAATTTTCATTCAGGACAATTGAGTGATATGAACCCATCGAAACAATAAAATAAAAAACATAATGGGGAAGAGAAATCCATCTGGAGAGGGCGAAAACCTCCAAAAGTCATTCAATTCGAGAAGAATAGGGTCTCTATGAAAAGTTCAAAAGAACTCCCTGCAACTCAATATATTTCAACATAGTTTTTATTTAACATAAGCAAAATATATATAGAAGATAACATATAATTAATTACTTCCACCACCTCATCTATTAACCATTTAATTAGAGCTGGATAAAGCAACCGCCCAGGGTCCAAAAATTAAGAGGGACACCAACAGTTTATTTATATATATATATATTAAAAAAGAAAAACAATTATAATGCAAATTTTCAAGAAAATAACTCAAGTTTCCAAAACTCTAAGGGTGCGTTTGATTGCAAGCATGGAATTTACATGAAAAGAAAATAAGTTCCAGGTAATTGAATTGCCTAGAATTGAATTGCATGAAAAATGTAATTAAATGTGTTTGATTGCCTTAATTTTCTACCCGGAAAATATTGGTTGTATTGTGGCATTTTTAATGTAGAAAAAATTATGGGTATTTTTTTTTACATAATTTTATAGTCATGATGGATCTTGTTTAATTGATCTTGATGAGTAAATTTTAAATATAAAAATTTTATTAAATTTTGAATTTTGTAGTTTAAGTTATAGCATTTTTAGTGTAGAAAATGGGTAAAATGTTGTCTCGAAAACCGTGCAATTGCCTGGAAAATAAAAACTACCCCCCCTAAAGAAAATATTTTCCTTGTTTACAAGGAAAATGTAAGGGTGTGTTTGATTGGGAGTATTTTCCATGGAAAATATCCATTTTCCACTTGATTTGACAACTTAAGGTGTTTGATTGGCTTTTTTTTCTAGGCAATTGAATTCCCACTTTTGGCTCACACACTTACATTTTCCTTGTAAACAAGGAAAATATTTTCTTTGGGGGGGGCTAGTTTTTATTTTCCAGGCAATTGCACGGTTTTCGAGACAACATTTTATCCATTTTCTACACTAAAAATGCTATAACTTAAACTACAAAATTCAAAATTTAATAAAAAATTTATATTTAAAATCTACTCATCAAGATCAATTAAACAAGATCCATCATGACTATAAAATTATGTAAAAAAAAATACCCATAATTTTTTCTACATTAAAAATGCCACAATACAACCAATATTTTCCGGGTAGAAAATTAAGGCAATCAAACACACTACACTTCATTTTCCATGCAACTCAATTCTAGGCAATTCAATTACCGGTAACTTATTTTCTTTCCATGCAAATTCCACGCTTGCAATCAAACGCACCCTAAGTGTGTGAGCAAAAGTTGGAAAATATTTTCCCTAGAAAAAAAAGCCAATCAAACACCTTAAGTTATCAAATCAAGTGGAAAATACTCCCAATCAAGCCACCCTAAGGGTGCGTTTGATTGCAAGCATGGAATTTATATGGAAAGAAAATAAGTTCCAAGTAATTGAATTGCCTAAAATTGAGTTGCATGAAAAATGTAATTAAATGTATTTGATTGCCTTAATTTTCTACCCAGAAAATATTGGTTGTATTGTGGCATTTTTAATGTATAAAAAATTATGGGTATTTTTTTTACATAATTTTATAGTCATGATGGATCTTGTTTAATTGATCTTGATGAGTAGATTTTAAATATAAATTTTTTATTAAATTTTGAATTTTGTAGTTTAAGTTATAGCATTTTTATTGTAGAAAATGGGTAAAATATTGTCTCAAAAACCGTGCAATTGCCTGAAAAATAAAAACTAGCCCCCCCCCCCAAAGAAAATATTTTCCTTGTTTACAAGGAAAATGTAAGTGTGTGAGCAAAAGTGGAAAAATATTTTTCCTAGAAAAAAAAGCCAATCAAACACCTTAAGTTGTCAAATCAAGTGAAAAATGGGTATTTTCCAAGGAAAATACTCCCAATCAAACACACCCTAATAGCGTATAGGAAAATAGCCTTTTAATCTCTTTTATGATTCTTTCTTCCCAAATATAATCTCAATCCTTCATTCCTTCTCATGCAGTAAGAGATAATTAGACAAGCATCAATATTTTTTCTTTCACTTATATTGATTTCAAAACAATAAGAGAGAATTAAATATTTAATCGTAGTGTTTTTGCAGGGTTCTTTGTAATTGTAAAATATTTTTTGTGTCATGTGAACTCTTATCATTGAAACAAAATTAATATATTTTTTTAATATAAAAAATTAATATATTTATTTATAAGATGACACATTTTAAGATTTCGCCCAAGGTCTCCAAATAATTAGGACCGACTCTGCATTTAATTTGCAACCAATCATAACACCTAATAATTCTCCTAAAACTACTCGCCACTAATATCTTCAAACAAAATATAAAATACTGAATATTAATTAACATATAAAAAATAGGTACTATAACATTGAGTGGCTTGAAATTTAGTATCCGTAAATTTATCATTTTTTTAATATAATTGTGTTGTAAAGGCTGCCAGTTATAATCAAACCAGTGACACGAAATAATATTAACATAAATTTAATATAGCCCAGCATTCTAAAGCAACATGGAATATGTTAAATGTCTTTACTTAAATTTGGGCGATTTAGGGCAGCAAAAACAATGTAGTTTGGAACGGTAAGTCTGAAGCAGTAGGTGCAATTTTTAGTAGAGCTATAGGTGTGCTTTCTCAATGGCAGTCGGCCCAAGTGGGCCCTATGGGTACTGCTCAGAATGAGGGTTCGAGTAAAGTGCTTAAATGGTCAAAGCTGATGTAGAGGAGGCTAAAGTGTAATATTGATGCAGCTCTTTTTTCTGTTATTGGTAAAATCGGGTATTGTTGTATTGTGCGAAATGATCATGGGGCTATGTTGGGCGCTATCAATGGAACTCTTGATGCTTCTGCAAACCCGCTACTTGCTGAAGTCCTTAGCTGCCATGAAGTGTTGCGTTGGTTGGAGACGGCAGCGCATAGCGATATCAGTGGAGTCCAATTTTTTGCTTTTGGTTACTGCTTTAAATGGTAATTCAACCTCAGCTTTTTTACTTTAGTTTAATTGAAAATGATTGCAAAGCTCTGGCTAAGAAAATTTCTAATTATTCTTTTGTATTTGTTAAAAGATCAGAGAACCAAGCCGCTCATCAGTTAGTGAAAGAAGCTAGTTCGTCTTCTGATCCTCGAAGACTCGAAGGTGGGAGTTTGTTCCCCCTTCGTTCATTATGGATGTTTTGTAGTTTGATTAATTATAAGTTTTGCTTTTCCTTATCAAAAAAAAATTAGGACACCTATAAATAAGACCACTAAATTTAATACGAGTAAATTGCCATAATCCACATAAATTAGGATATTTTTAGGCTATATATATTGACAAGATAATTATATTTTTATTAGAATATATAATTACTTTGAGAAGTTATATTACACTATATTGCTCAAACCTTTGTAAAAAACTAAATAAACCATTTGTTTATTTAAATACCAATAAAATAGGTATAACTACCTGCACTCTTTAAAAATCTTTCGGCCTTTTAAAATAACTTTTAGGGACACAACAAATTCATCACAAAAGATGAAAGAAAAGTGACCCTAAAAGTTGTTTTGAAATACTTAAAGATTTATAAGGAGTGCCGGTAGCCATATCCACAAAAAATTGGCATTTATCATGTTCACATATTAATATTATCAAGAATTTTAGTTTGTTTAATGACGAATATCATAAAAATTAATCACAAATTTTCTATTTATTAAATGTAAGACTTTTGTTCTGTGTCAGTATTCACGTAATGGCAATTTTTAATTCATAAATCGCATTTTTAACTCTCACTTTTCTTTGCTCTTTATTTATCTCATTCGAGTTAACTACCATCTAAACTTACACAACTTATATATGAAAAAAGAATATTCCAAAAAAAAATGTGTGCCTAAAAGTGAGTTGTTATTAATAGTAGTTTTAACTTCTAAAAAAATTATAGCCCCAACCCCTCCTCCCCAAGAGAAAAAAAAAGGAGGTTATTAAATGCATAAATATACATCATAATCTAATAATTGTAATTGGTTTTGTTTACTCTAATAATGACAGGTCATGTCGTATTGCGACATGGAATAAATAGTGGCCGTACGCTTTAAGTCTTAGTCTCCACAACCAGAATACAAAAACACTTCCAAAATGGAGGACCACGCCCCACCACGCACGCCATCTCTTTTATTTTCTTGTCTGTGCACAATCGACGCCACGACGGTCCGTCAATTTGATCCCCTCAAAAGAGCACTGCTTGGGTCCAAATTAATTGACCACTCCATTGTTAAGGATCCCCAAATACAACCGTGTTTTATGAATCTTTGTTCCGTGTCGGATTCATGTGACAAATTTAAAATGAAATTGACATAAAAATAAATTTGTATTGTATTTTACTACTTATAGATAAGAGACTGTCACTTTGTTTTTATTTTTGACAAAGTCCGTCATTTTATAAGTAAAGTAATGCAATTCGCTGATTAAATTTTAATTTAAATGTTTATACTACTACTTAGAGTTCTCGGCAAAGTAAACTAATACAAATGTCAATCAAAATTTAAATTGTTTAATTTAAAAATTAATGGTCTAGGCTAAATTACTTTACATCTATAATGATTTTTAACATTTTAAAAGAGTTAAATTTTTCTACCCTTAACATACAAAAAAGATAGGTTAACCCTATTACCGAAACATTTATGCGTTTGTTGGAGTATAATAATGATTTGAAAAGTTGTATTTATGTGTTTATAAAATTGTATATTGCCATAATTTCTTTAACAATAATATCATCAAAAGATTAACAAATAACAAAAATAGTGGTTATACTTATATGGCAATAACATTCATATTTATGAGGATTTTCTTTGTTTACAGGGTTAAATTTTATTTTATTTTTTAAAAAAAGAAAAAGTTCAAAGGTTTCGTTTGGTTCACGGATTTTGGCATTCGGGAAAGAAAAGTCATTCATTTCCTTTATTTGGTAATCACAAATTTCGGAAAAGCTTTCCCAAGAGATAGAAAAATAGAGGGTAAAACTATTCTACTCAAAGGGCATGTGATTCATTTTCCCCTCTAATTTCCCAACATTCATTACAAAAAATTTGGACATTAATATTCCTACCCAAATATGCTATTACTAAATTTACCCATTAATCTCTTTGGTGTACTTTTGAATTTTTATGATGTTATTTTTTACTTTAAAATACAAGGGCATTATTGACATATTGATATATTTTTACTTTCCTTTCCTGTACCAACCAAATACCGGAAGAAAAATGAAATGGTATTTCCTAAACACTTTCCATGCTTTACCAAACATAGGAAATGAAACTTGACAGGAACTTTAGTTTTTCATTTCCATGGGAAAGAAAGCGAAATTAATTTCCCTTCCGTGAACCAAACGAGGCCAAAGTGTTGAGAGCATTCCTATGTACATATATATTTTTAAAAAATTCAGTCCAATATTAATTTATATTTTTTTCATCTTGAAATTGTAATTAATTAAAGGGGGCTGCTATTGACAAACTCCATTTTATTTTGTAACACTCCCTTAAAAAAATGTTGATTATTCTATTGACACACACCATTTTTTTTTTATTTTTAATTAATAATTAAAATATTAAACACTTCCTTAAACTTCATCATCATCATCACCACCACCACCAGCATTATTGCCACCTCTTCTTCTTCTTCATCATCTTCTTCTTCTTGTTCATCATATCATCATCATCATCATCACTACCACCATTGCCGCCACCACCTCCATCATTGTTGGTACCACCACCATCCAAATCATCATTCATCTCTAAAAGAAGTAGGATACTTATATTTTGGTTATTGCTTTACGTTTCCTTTCATTTATAAATCATTGGATACAAACAAACGCAAAAAAAATTAAAAAACAGAAACAAAACACGAAGAATGTTTACTCGGCCCTTAGGAACCGAGTGTTGAACAGCTTACTCGGTCCTTAGGAACCGAGTGTCCTAAGGAACCGAGTAAAGTATAGCTTACTCGGTCCTAAGGAACCGAGTTAAGCTTTGGGCTATTTTTTCAATTCCACTCGGTTCTTTAGGACCGAGTGACTTGTGCTTTACTCGGTTCTTTTCGGCCGAGTATGATGAACAACACTCGGTTCCTAGGAACCAAGTAAACCTTCATCCATGGCAGAATTTTCTTTTGACTTGGTGTGTGTACTGGTGGAATTTTTTTTAGCTAATAACAAAAAAGTTCAAGAAAAAAAATAGAACGATTAGATTGTTAAAGAAAAAGTTAAAATAAGAGGATTGAAGATGAGATTTGTGGGGTGAGTGGTGTGATTTGTTTTTTTGAATTATAGAGAGAGTTGAATGCTTAATTCCAACCGGAATTTTTGAAAAATCCTTAATAGCAATGGGTTGATTTATGGAAGAAGAAGATTGAAAATGAGAGAGAGTGGAGTGGTAGAGAGTAAGATTGGAGTGATTTTTAGATGAATGTTAATTAATCCTAAAATTAAATGTGGGGTGGTGGAGTGTGGAGTGGTGGAGTATTAGGAAGAGTAAAAGTGTACCTATAAAGTGTTAGAAATATATAAAATATTAAAGAGTTAAATGGTGTGTGTCAATAATAACCCTTTAATTAAACGGATGATGTGTTAGTTACCAACATCACGGCTGCTCCTTGTAAACAGGGCAAAAAGTCATTACGTATAATATATATATATATATATATATATATGTATGTAATATGTGAATCACTGAATCTGAAGCTGTCACCATCAATCTGTCTATATTTTTCGATATACCCCTTCCAAATTGTATCAAAGAAAAAGAATATTATGGTCTCTCTAATTATGTGAAAACACTAGATTACCCTCCAATAAATTCAAATGAAAACTACCACACACTCTCTCTCTTTCCACTTTCTCTCTCAAAAGTGCCGCACTCTACACTCTACAGTGCACTTATGGCAATTAAAAAAACCCTAATTGCATCCCAATTAGGGCTTTTTGGTTGAAAAATAACAGCTCCTCACATTAATGTCCGACTCACTCGTCAGATGCATTAATTATTCTCTTTCAGAAACTGAGAGATATTTTGGACATTTCTCCCTATTTTTTTATTACTTCTCCATGTTACTGTTAATGTTAATATGAGTAGTAGATTGTTGAGAGTAGTGGTGAATTGTTGTCAGTGCTTCTTCAGCTATGGGAGTGATTAAAGCTTGGAGCTGGAGGTATAGTGGAGGTGTTTTGGTTTGGGCTAATCATAGCTTGGATTTGGTGAAGAATCAGAATCAGAAGGAGAAGCAGCAGCATTTGTGTTGGGGATGGCCGGCGCCGGCTCCGGCGAGGAAGACGATCTCGTGGTCGGTGGTGTGTGGAATTATGCTGTTCTCGCTAGGTTTGATTTCTCTGTTGACTGGACATGTGGCTTCTGATTTTGAGCATCTATCGCACAAGATAGTTAAGAGGAGCTTGTACTATAATAAATTGGTAAGATATATTCTTTACTTCTCTTCGTCCGAGTTTTGCAACTGTGTTGTTAGTGTAGGATTTTCAAGGTTATGTACGCTGGCTGCCAACAGAGTTGGAAAAATGTAGTAGAAATTTCCATCTCTCTCACAAATTTCTCTGATTTCTTCTTTTGCCCTTTGATTTCGACTAAATTACAGTTGATTGTTGCAAATTCGGCAATCTCTACCTCTCTCTGCAATTTCATCTAATAAAAAGACTCGTGTAAATTTGGCGATAGCTTGAATTACTATAATACTTTTGTGTCAATTTTCCCGTTTCTGAATTCTTCTCCTCGTAATTTCATCTAAACAAAATGCAATTGTTGAAAAGTTGGCAAATCTGTCTCTCCCACAGTTTCTGAATTCTTGTCTCCCTGTAATTTCGTCTAAAAAACAGCCAGTTGTTGCAAATTTCTCGATCTCTAATTTCTCTCTCTAGAATTATTAATTTTATTCTGCCTCTCATTTTTCAATAGTTAGTGGTTTAATTTTAATGTAGGTCGTCTCCATTTTTGTCTAGCAGTATAATTCTCACTCCTTTTTGTTGAATTACTAATGAAATTGCAATTGCCGTGGCTTCTTGTGATTTAATTGGATGGGTGACTTCCTACATGTTGGTTAGTATCCTCTTTGGCCTGGCCGCCTGGGATGCCATGATTGGAAAATTTTCATGTATCGTTTTCTTTTCTTCCGAAACTTCTCAAAACACAATTTTCCTACTTTTTCCTTTTTCAACTTGCCCATCAAGTAAGGGAGCTATCTTTCCATTTCAATGTAGCCGCTTTAGATTCTCAGTGCCGGATAAAAGATGCCAAGGACGTGCATGAAAGTTTTAAAAAAAAAAATTTCAATGGAACAGATGGAATTTTTTTGGGATAAGAGTTCCTTTGTATATGCCTTACTTTCTTCTAATTGGTTTAAAAGTAATGTACCGTAGATATGTACAATATTATGAACCTGAAGTAGTGATTTGATGCACAATTGATTATATCATGCCTTTTTTAAGTCAACATCTTTCACTAAAAACTTAAGCTATCAGGTAGTAAGCTGACAGATTTGGGCTTTTGCTTGGATAGGTAAAATCCTTGCTTTTGAGGCAAGACGACTTGTGTTCGAATGTTCGAACCTCGGATATATATGTGCGCCACTTCTATAAAACAGCGTAGTAAGCCGGCAATGTATATATCATGCTATAGCACTCCCACTCATGTTTTCCCTCGGCTTGCATGTCGTGAGACAAACTAAGGTGTATTGAGTGCACAACTAATATACTGCTAATAAACACTAGCACAAAGGCAAAATCACATGTTAGTGGGAAGAACTGAACACAAGACCTTGCAAAACCAAATTTTGGAAACTATTTCATCTTACCAAGAAACATGCTTATAAGTAAGATGCTGAGCTTTTATGTGCAACGGTAATCTATCATGGTAATCAGCATTTCTCAGTTTTTTGACAGAAAACTTCACTTGATAACCAGGAATAACGAAAGATAACACCAGTCAAATCAATATTGATGATATATATTCAGAGGGTCCACTGTACCTCAAATCCAATTCATAAGTCCCGTTATGGAGCCTGTCATTGAAAAACTCAGCAATTAGTTTAGTGTGTTGGTTCTGGATATATACAATTAAGCTGCTCAAATGCACCCTTCAGGGTGTGGCAAAACGGTTCGTTCCCATAAAGCCTTGTTTAACCAAGGCAGTATCTTCTATCTATATTGTTTGGGATATTTGCCAAACGGTTAGGGGCAGTGATATGCTTCGTTCTTATTGGCAAAGACCACAAGCTTCTCCTAAGGTTCCCTTTTCTGAATATTGCACTTTTTCAGCAGTTATAAAAGCTATACTTTAACTGTTAGATTTCTCTCCTATTAACATCCTCGGCCACTTCATCTGCATTAGTTGCACTGTAGCAGCATTTAATAATTTTTTGATCAAACTTCCTTTATCAGCCAAGTGCTAATTGGTGGAAACAGCTTCATAGTTTGTTAATTGTTGTTAAATTGCGTCTTTGATCATATATGTATCTTAGTAGCATGCTTACTCGTTGTCAGCCTAAAAGAGTCAACAATGCAGATTTACATCAACAACTAAATGGAATATAAAGTGCTTCCTCATGATGATGCTATGAATGGTATATTGATGATCTGCTTCTTGTGAATTTCTCCTGCCAGACTTCACAAATTCATCCCTCAAATTAAACTTAGAATGAAGTGCTTCTAGTAGAGTTGCTGAGTTACTTATAAAACTTCTTTTTTTATTGGGGACATTTTTACATCAATCTGTTTGTGTAGTTGCATGTGTAGCGCTTTGTGTAATATGCGTGTGCTTATATACAAAGATTCGATTCTACCTGTATTTATGGAAGTATTTTGAAACATTGTAGGATCGGGGTAGTCACGCATCAATTGATATTTGGAAATCGAAGTTTTCAAAGTTCTACAATTCATGCAGTGAAAGAGGTCCTCATTTTACTCGTAAGCTGGCTTCTCCATTCTCTACAGTTTCTTTCAAATTTTGGGATCTTGAACTACAAAGAGCTTTGACTTTTGCTATGTTATTCCTGCACGTATTCATACATTACCATACTTTTGCACTTTGGTACCTTCCTGATGAAAGCTCTTGTGTGAAGCGGTGCTGGCACTACTTACTAATTACCTTATAGCTGTAATGGTTGTGTTTGATTTTTTACCGGTCACGCTTGTTGAATTTTGCATTTCTCACTTGTTACTTAAGTTGTAAGATTACGTGCTTTAGTAAAAATGATGATGCTTTGACCTTCATTTTGCATTTCTGTCAGTTTCTTTCTTAGAATTTGGCTTCCATAAATTCTACAAACAGCTTCCAACTTGGTTATTTCATTGATCTTGCGCTCACTCTTATTCTATCATACTCTTATTCTTCCAACTTGGATGCTGTTCTTTCTTTTGTTTAGTTCTCCCTCTGGCTTTGTAGACCATGCAGGTTTCTGCATTTTGGTACCTCTAGTGTATATCTGCAACAGTTTGTCTTAACTCTAACTAATAAGTTAGTTTAATCCCCTCCTTTTTATGATAGTTACAATACAATACAAGTTATTTCTACCGATGTTTGAGCTTTAGGCATCATTCGCTACTATAACCTTTTAGGTTGTTTCTCCTATTCTTAAGTGCAATTTTTTCCCACCTATAAATATCATTGCGTACTTCAGCACTCCCCCTCATGTGCGACCTCCACTCGCACATGGAGAGACAAACCAAACTGCAGTTCGTGCACAGACAACAATGGGTGCATACTGCACAAACACTAAGTGGGAAACAAATGCAAGCGGGAGGATTCATACCCAGGACCTTGTGAAACTTGAGCTCAGCTCTGCTACCATGTTAGTAACCATTTGCCTCAAAAGCTTAAGCTGTTAGGTAGTAGGCCGAAAATGTATATCATGCTCTTCATCATACTGCAACAACCATTTCTATTTTAATTGTTTCCACTGCATTTTTCAAGATGTGTATTCAAATATCAAAATCTTTGTTGTGCTTATGCTCTGTAGTGAGTTGGGTGCTTTATATTTACAATGCGTGCTTACTAAACTTCTTGGCTAATGCAATATCTTTCTTAAATATGGTGGAATTTCTTCTATATGACATTTTTAAAATATGAGACATTCAATCTTTGCAGTGAGCTTACTAAAGTTTGAACAGTTGTGTGATGATGGCTTTATTTTAGGCAATACGTATGTTCCTTATGGTTCTAACTTTAATTGCTATGAAACAACTTTGGTGGATTCTATAGAAGTCTGGCTGCATTATATTTTTGGGAAGCGCTAGTTATACTCATCATGATCTATTGCCCTACACCATTTTTTGGTCTTTGAGATATCCATATATTCCCCGTATAGTATTGCTTGTGCAGCTTTCTGTTTTCACTTTTGTCAAGTGTGAAGAAGTATTCAGAAGCTGACACCACTAATTATGAATTGTAGCTGCTGTACGCGGGAAATCTTCAAATGGGTATTTACTTATTGCAACAAGTGGAGGGCTGAACCAACAAAGGACTGGTGTAAGAGAATACATATATTTGTCCCCATTTGTCACATATTCGTTTAGATATCACCTGTCAATATTTTTTCTGTCATCGTTTCCTCTCTATCTAATGTCAAAAAGATATGGAAAACGTTAGGCGGGCTCAATTTTTGTACAAATTGACGTGGCACCACTCAAATGAACTAGTGGGGCCACACACTTAAATGTGTTGTCTGCCTTTCTTTTAATCTGATTGGTGTTACAACGGTTTGAATAAAAATTTGTACAATCTGTTTGTATTTTTTAGCAGTACTCAAAATTTATATATTTATCTTGATAATCAAAATTTGCAATCCATTTCTTGCATTCAGATAACTGATGCTGTAATCGTTGCACGGATTCTCAATGCTACCCTGGTTGTACCAGAGTTGGATCATCATTCATTCTGGAAGGATGATAGGTGAGTTGAGATTTATTAACTTTCAGTTGCTTGTATTACACTATTACTGTTATCAATATTATTATTATTATTATTATTAGAAAAGAAACTATAGTTTGCATAATTTTGTGCAGTTATGATGATGAGAATCAATTTTACGTCATATTCTTATTCAGATGCCTTAATAACATGCAGTAACTTCAACAACATTTTCGATGTTGACTGGTTCATCTCCTTTCTTGCAAAGGATGTTACCATTGTGAAAAGAATCCCAGATAAAGTCATGAGATCAATGGAAAAGCCCCCCTACACTATGCGTGTCCCAAGAAAATCAGAACCTGAATATTATCTGGATGAAGTATTGCCAATACTCTTGAGGAGACGTGTAAGAAGGCTACAAACTTGTTGCAATTAAGATTTTCGTAGCCACTTAAATATTACACTCAGACACATATATCTGGATCAAATATTGCCAATACTTTTGTTTCTGGTGCAAACTAATTGCAGGTAGTTCAGTTGACGAAGTTCGATTACAGGCTTGCGAATAACCTTGATGAAGAGCTACAGAAGTTGCGTTGCCGGGTCAATTATCATGCTTTAAGATTTACAAAACCCATACGGAACCTGGGTCAGAAGCTTGTTATGAGAATGAGGAAGATGGCACAACGATTCATTGCAGTTCACTTAAGGTGTGTCACTTTGTGTTGATTTATACTCTCACGTTTTCCCAAGTACATCAATGAAAAGTCATATAGAGCATGTTGGAAATCATATTTTATTTATTATTATTATTATTATTATTATCAGGATTAGGTGTTATTAGGTATCTTTTGTCCTTTCAATAAACAAGTGATCTTATAAATTTAGTCTTTGACTAGGATTTGATCACATAGATGATGATGTGTTTTTCGTCTTTTTATTTATTTTGTTTCCTTCCTCATTGTAACCTTAATTTATATAATATATATATAAGCTCCAGACCTCAGTTCGAGTATGCCATAAAGCCATTACAATATTATTCTGTTATATGTCCCAAATAGAAACCACGTCCACATGTTTCTTTTTATAGTCTAGAAACCCAGGTCATGGTAATGTGTTGCTTTCGATTTCCTT
This sequence comes from Lonicera japonica, assembly GCA_021464415.1. Lineage (NCBI taxonomy): Eukaryota > Viridiplantae > Streptophyta > Magnoliopsida > Dipsacales > Caprifoliaceae > Lonicera > Lonicera japonica. The sequence goes on from CM038464.1 coordinate 22,520,217, forward strand.
TTTAGTCCACATGTTTCTTTTTATAGTCTAGAAACCCAGGTCATGGTAATGTGCTGCTTTCGATTTCCTTTTTAGTTTTCCATTTCTTGTTCGATATAATCCTTTTATTCCACTTTCTTCCTTTTCTTTTATTTCTCAACTTCATTAACTTTTTATGCATGTTTTCTATCTTCTGTTTCATCTTACCTTTCTTGTTTGTTGATCTGAATTTTTTTCTGTGACAGGTTTGAGCCTGATATGCTAGCATTTTCGGGGTGTTACTATGGTGGGGGTGAAAAAGAGAGAAACGAGCTCGGCGAGATAAGGAAACGATGGGCAACATTACCTGTGAGACTGCCCTCTTTTAAAACTTTTGATCTTGATATCTTAACAGTCATTTGGATGGAAAATATATGCTGTTTTTTACTCATGGAACTGGGGTATATGAATATACGTCGTGTCATGTACCAACTCTTCACATCTATTTATATATACTATATTACTATTATACAGAGTGAGCACCCATTTCAACTGCCAATTGAAGCTGGGTAATATTTTTGAAATGCTAATTTTACACCTGCAATCTTTTTCCCCCCTTTTATTTTATTTTATTTTATTTTTATGATAGAAAACTTATGGTTAACAACTGGGCCATCGATCATTTTTGTTTAGCTTTTTTCTTCAAATTATATACATGCATGATTGCGTGTGCAGGGTAGTCTAGTATATATATATGCTGATCAAACTATTTGTAGTAATTAAATGATTTCTTCTATTGCACCACCAAGACGGATAAATTGGTGGCAATGATTATTCATTTTTTAACCTATTTTAATGGTATAGGAAACAAGCCCCGATGGAGAGAGACAGAGAGGGAAATGCCCGCTTACACCACATGAAGTGGGCTTGATGCTGCGGGCACTCGGTTTCACAAATGACACATTCCTCTATGTTGCCTCTGGCGATATATATGGTGGAGAAGAGACTCTACGGCCTCTAAGAGAGCTCTTTCCAAACTTTTACACAAAGGAGATGCTTGCCGCCGATGAGCTGAGCCCTTTTCTTCCTTTTTCCTCCCGTCTTGCTGCCATCGACTATATTGTTTGTGATGAGAGTGATGTCTTTGTCACTAACAATAATGGAAACATGGCAAAGATTCTTGCAGGTCGAAGGTATTAACAACCCAAAATCTGTTTCTGCCCATTATGCTACTTCCTTCTAATGTCAAATGAAAAAAGAGAAAAAGAAGATGCGCACTCCGTCTCAAATCAAGAGTACCACCTTGATTTTGGTATTTCTTTAAAAAATGCTGATTTCAACCTAATCAGTGACCAAATATGTGACTTGTTTTTTATTGTTAGATTTGGCACATTGATTATGTTCTAGAATGAAATGGGACTCTTAATTTGAGACATTCAGAAACAGAAGGAACTCGTAATCTGAGACTGAGGAAGTTTAGAGAAGTTGCTCAAGCCGTTGACATGTTAAGGCATTTAATAAAGCAACCTAACAAGTACTCCCTCTGTCCCAGATTAAGACTCCATGTTTGACTTGCAGTATATTATTCTCTCTATCTCAAATTAAGTCTATGTTTTGACTTGCACTCACTTTATCAATTTCTCTATCCCAAATTAAAACATGTTTGACTTGCACTCGGTATATTACTCCCTCTATCCCAAATTCAAAGTCTGATATTCCTTTATGATATGTCCCACATTAAGAGTCTAGTTTTGTTTTTGGAACATAATCAATCTACCAAATTCGCTGACAGTAAACAAAGTTTAATCTTAGTCACCATTTATGTTGAAATAATGTATACTTTGAAAAAGTGCAAAAGTTGAACATGTACTCTTAATTTGGGATGGAGGGGGTAGATGAACTTGTTTACCTTTAGGCTCACTCCTCTTATAGCTCGGAAATTTTTGTTCATATATGCTCTCATTTTACCTGAGATTGCATTTTTTTTATGGGTGATAAGGAGGTACATGGGGCACAAAAGGACAATTAGGCCGAATGCGAAGAAGCTCAGTGCACTGTTCATGAACAGAGATAGGCTGAGCTGGGATACATTTGCTAGAAAGGTGAAATCATGCCAAAGAGGATTCATGGGTGAACCCGAGGAGATGAGACCAGGCCGGAGCGAGTTCCACGAATACCCCTCTTCTTGCATCTGCAGGAAACCTTCCAAATACTACAATGCGTCTTATAATAATTCTCTCAACTTTGGTAATAATACTGTTAAGTTCCCTTTGTATCGGAGGCAAATTAATACAACAAAGATAAAAACGAGAAGAAGAGTTTGGAGATGACAACAATTAAGATGATGATGAATATATTTGACCGATTAGATGAAGACGACCCGAAAGGTGATACATGTGGAATTGGATTTGTTTGTTGTGGTGTCATCGAGCTAAGTGCGTTCGGTGCCAATTGCCAATTTTAGTCAGCATGGCAAATGGGGGTGAAGACTGAAAGCCAAATTGCAAAAGGGTGGCATTTTGGTTGTGTGTTTTTGTGTGTTTTGGGTCAATTAGTGTATACATAGGTGAAATCTTTAACTTGTAACGAGCTCTCTGCTTTTTTGTTCATATAGATTATGTTGTTGTAAGGTGTAATGTTATGCATGTTCAGTTTAAGTTTGGCAAGAAAATGGCTGCTCTCGTAGTCTCGTTTTAATGTTTTCATTTGGTAATTTGTTGCTTATCTTGTATACTAAACATGTAACTCCTAGGTAGGGGTGTGCGCGGGTAGGTTTTGTGTTGGTTTCAAGGCAAAGTCCATTGTTCTCGGGTTGATTAAGATCGGTTTTTGGTCCTCCTCTTGCGGAAAACAAAGGACTAATTAAAAATATTTTATTCTTGAATGCGCTTCGTTTTTTTATTTTGGTGGGGAAAGGAAACAAGCCTACTCAATATAACAGTATCATTAAGGCACCAAAGGAAATAAAATCCTAACTTTCCGGACCATCTAAAGAGTTGGCAAAATGAGCTTAACCTCGGAATAAAAAATAAAGTAAATTTTTTAATTACTACTCGATTTCTTTATCTCCTCAACAACTAAATCCACCTCCGACAATATCACTTCCAACGCATTAATCAACTTGGTTGCAATCACTCTCGAACTCAATGTTAGACAAAGCCTCTTTACATTGTTTCATATACAGCTCCTCTAAGGGCAATCGCCTCAGCAACCTCAATATCACCTTTGGCTCTCGATCTAGGCGGCTGAAATGCACCATGAACTACTCATAACTCTACATCATCTTTTCCGCCTTGGCTAGAATACACCCACCATCAATTCTCTTACTGCCCATTATGCAGCTATTCCGCCACCACCACGACACCCAGCTCAATACACATAATTTAGGGGCCGTTTCTTTTTGACATCTAAATGGTTCAGAGGTTTTAAAATCTATTTGGTGGTTTTAAAATTCAGAATTTGATCACTTAATCTGCTTTTTAAAAAAAAATTAGTGGTGCATTTCCCTCTTAATACGTAAAAAGGTAAAATACCTATTTTGCCCGTAACTCATTTTTATAAAATAAAAAGACAAAGGACAAATTTGTCCAAATAAAATGTGATATGTCAAGCAAACAACGCCTAATCAGATGTAATATTCGTAAACAAACCAAATAAATTTTTCGAATTAGTGTTTCGACTTCAAAACCAGTCTTCAATTTTCATATTTAACCATTTAGATCCAGATATGTAAACAAACACGCCCTTAAATAACATTGCACTTCTCTAAACCGCTTGGAAAAAATAATAAGTCCCAAAAACATAAATGTTGAAACTCTTCCCAACAATCTGCAAATTTAGAATTCAACCAGATCTCTTGAACTAAAGGGCAGCCAAATAGAGCATGATTAACATCTTCCAAGTCATCAGAATCACACCTTGGGCATGTAGCTAAGACCCGAAAACCTCTTTTATAAAGGTTGCAGTTGGTAGAAACTGCATTGAGGATTACACGCCAAATAAAAATAAGAACCTTACTGGGAAGATTTAATAATGTCCACAACGAAGCCGAAAATTTGACAACAAACTGGCCGATACATTTGAGATCTCAAAACTGAGATGCCAAAAATTGGTAGGTCGAAAAAGAGAAACGCCCACCGTGGGGCTCGAACCCACGACCACAAGGTTAAGAGCCTTGCGCTCTACCAACTGAGCTAGACGGGCTAATTGTTTGATAATTTACTCTAATCTATTTATTGTTGAATCCCCAAACACCAATTCAAATTCTTAAGCTCCATTTGATTGCAAGGTAGAAAAGGAGAATATATTGAGTTAGTTTTGGTGAAAAGATGGAAAATAAATTGAGTGACAGGTGATATCCTCTTGATTTTTAAGTTTTTCCATGAAGAAATTTTCTTTGCTTAGTGGTAAGTAAAAATTTTCCACAAAAATATTAAAAAATGAAAGATATATGCTCATAAAATGAATAACACCTCTCACCTTATTTTGTATCTTTTCACACAAACTAAATTTATTTTCATTTTTCATTTTTGCAATCAAACGGAGCCTTAATCTTCAATTACTTTATGCGCTTATAGATATATCTCTTCCTAGACTACCATAAGTATATGGGGAGGTCGATATTTTCAGTTGGCGAACTTGTCTTAATATTATAGGCTATCCAAAACTTCCTGTAATTAGGGATTGTATTAGGGAACTAGTTCCTCTTTGATTAAAAGTCCAATGAAAGCGAGAGTTACAAGTCTTAAAATCCCTGCTTCTTGTGTGAGTTCACCAATTCAAAACGGTCCATTACAACTTCCATTCTTTCCTAACCACATGTCACCAATTTGCATGCGTAGGTGGAAATGAAAGAATGTAAATTGTCTGGATTTTTGATAAAAATTTATCTTCGAACTCTCCAGCTGTCCAGCATTAAAGTTTTATCAGACTGCATGTTGGTGGTAGTTAAGAATTGGCGGCTGGTAGGACATCATCAAGTTTTTATTTTCATCCAACTTAACTCGAAACATATATCGTCACATTGATATTTAGGAGCAGTTCATGGCTTGCAATTGAAATTTGAGTATCCATAAGAGCTTCATAGCAAATAAACACTAATTTCAACTTCATAGTTGAAAATACTGTTAAAAACTTTATATGATACAAATTTAATTCTGTATTCCAAATTGATAATACTCAAAATTAATCGACACTAAAACCGAGTCCTGTGATATCCACAGTCTCCTTAAAACAGTTACGCCGCCCCTCGGTAGTGCTTGGAGGCTGCCGGACGACGTATGTTTCCCAGAATGAAACGGTACTTCAGTGTAACCTAAGCACCTCGGTACACTGAACGAACTGAAGATGTTAGAATCTTACCACCGGAGAAGAAAACCTACAAGCTAGAACAAACGCGAAGGAGGTTCAATGGAGAGGAAAATTCTTTGAATTGTCGAATTTTGGTTGTGTGTATTGGAATGAGACAGAAATCTCCTTTTTAATTCAATAGGGAATAATGGCCATTAAACAAAATAAAACGGACCATTAATCATTATCAGTTTCTCAAAAACTGACCATTAGCCCGCACAAGGTTTTTGGTCCGGCATTCGTGTCCGCAGGTGCGGGCACACACGAGCCACCATGGTTCTAGGCTTATTTCGGTCCATGATTTGCACCCCCCCTGCGCCTGTGTGCGCGAGAGAGAGCCTCTTATCTTGCATCATTCAATAAGGCATTCTCATGTGTTTAGTTATAAACCCATAGAATTTTTTCCACTTTTCCTATGTGGGACTTCCCACTTTCATTGCATTTTTCTATTTCAACTTGCTCACTTTGAGTGACAATTACTCATTCACCACTTAACCATTTTGAGCATGTAAACACACGATTTCAATGTACTCACGTAGGAGAACACGAATATATTAAGAACTTTCACATCCGATTGCAAAGTCTTATTATAATTTTACCCTCAAAATGGTAGAAAATGTGTTTTCTAATACCCATTTTCTAACAAATACAACCTACATACTTTTTATCGTGTACATTGATTGTGTCTCCAAAAAATACGACTCATAATTTGAGTCGTCCAAAAAATATGAGATTATTAATTTGATTTAAGAGAGGCCGAGTACTTAAGAAGATATATATGCATTGTGTAAGAAAATCAATACAAACAAATTCTATAGAAATTATGTGATTCGATCTCAATTTCAAGGGAAAATTAGGTAAAATCTTATGTGATTGGAGTGTGTATTAATTTTCTTATTGCATTAGGAATATTCTAGGAGTTATTATTTTTTTCCTTTTTTAAATATGAATAGTTTCCCTATTATTTTAGAAAACTAATTAGTTTCTTTATCTCCTAAAATTCTTTTCATTGTATTAGTAAGAAGTTATCATTAATCAAATTGAGTGTTTTACACCTTGAGTTCTTACTAGAACTTGTTAAATTATTTGAATTAATCAGTCAAGCTATTCTTGACTTATCAATTAATTGATACTAGAACTTGTTGAATTATTTGAATTAATCATTCAAACTTTTCTTGACTTGTCAATCAATTCTCTACCAATTGATTGTAGCGTCTTCAACTTATAGTGATATTCAATTATTGCATTCAATGGTCGGGTTTAAGTTTCGCGTTCCATCTCTTCAACGAAATTCCAAGGTTTATCACTTTCTTAGTTCAAAAATTGAGAATCCATTAATCTGGCAAGGAAAAACGATCCAAGATGGCATCACCCAATTACCCTTAATAGCCTAGTTCAGATAAATAAGATGTGATTGCGATTTCTCGTGTGTTTCTACTTAATAACCTTGTATTTTTACTTTATTTTCGTAGAAACTTTAGCAATCCTCAAATCCACAATCAGATAGAGGAGAGCCACAGTATCCAGACTTTGCCCAAATGGTTATTGTGTGGTATTTCACACAGTTCAATCCCCTTCTCTTTCTCCAAGAATCCCAAGAATCACTCAGATTTGTCATCGTTTGTATTGGAAAACAAAAACAAAAAAATAAGATAGCCTCTGAGTATAGAATCTTGCACAGCCCTTGCTGCAGCCAATTTGATTTCCAAATTTAAGTAAAGACAAAATACAGATCTGGAAACCACAATGAGCGAGGAAGTTAGTGTACATCATTATTACGTGTCTCTTTACATCGTTCAAGTGGAAAATATATATCAAAAATAGACTATAACTAAATCAAAAAATTCTTAAGCCAGGAAGTGCATATTAAAAAAAAAAAAAAAAGCCGATCAAAAAATAGCATAGGAGAGCACAACATAAAAACATATACTAAGAGAGGAGAGAGGGCCTAAAATTAATTAAAAAAAAAAAGAGGAGAGCATAGTACAACCACATAAGCCTATCAAAATATTTAAGAGCATAGCATAAAAAAATTTAAGAGGGAAAAAAACTCTATTAAAATATTTAAGAGATATCATAGCTAACATAAAACATATATCAAAGAGAGGAGAGCATAGCACGAGAAAAAATTAATAGAAGAAACTAAAAAGGATAGAGAGCATATATAGCATAAAATAAGTTCTCCCACTCCAATTGTCGCTGAAATAAATATCGGGCACGCATTCTTGGATTAATAATAGTAGCATATTAAACAACAAAGAGACGAGGTCAAGTATTATTGGAAAACTAACCTCAAGTAAGAATGCCTTCACCAGGTTCATCTAACAAACATAAGAGATTGACAAGTTGCATGCTTAGAAAGTTTTATACACCAAGGCCTCGTTTGATTCGGGTATTAAAAAGTGGGATGGGATTATTAATACCACTTTTTTTATAGTACCTTGTTTGGTTCGCACAAATGTGTTGGGATTATTAATACCGGGACTAACTTAATCCCACTCTTTGTGGTATAATTTAATACTAGGGGGGAGGTGGTATTGTTTATCCATGATTAAAAAAAATGAACTATATATTTTCAAAAATGCCATTGCTAGTATAATATTTTCAAAAATGCCACCACCACCACCACCCCCAACCCTCATGCCCCCACCCCACCCCCACCACCCCCCCTCCCTACCCCCAACCCCACCAACCCCCCGCCACCCCCCCTACCCCCACCCTACCCCCCACCACCACCCCACCTCGCCCCCTCCCCCCTGCTACTACTACAGTACTACTATTACTTTTATTATTATTTATAATAATAATAATAATAATAATAATAATAATTTTTTGTTATTTTAAAATATAATCTCGTATACGAGTTACAGAACCAAACATGATATTAACATCACTATGGGATATCCCAGTATTAATACTGCATGAATCAAACATGGTATTGGTATTAAATTAATACCAAGATTAATAATCCAGTACTATTAATACTGGTATTATTAATCCCACTGATCCTAATACCTGAATCAAACGAGGCCCAAAGGTAAAATAAGAACTGTGAATCTCACTTTCTGACATAGAACCACAAACTTCAGATATACCTTCCCACTTGAAGTAGATTGATCATAGCACTCATAATCTTTCTTCACAATTGCGTAAAATATTCAATTGTACTGGAGTTGGTTAGTGAGAGACGTGTAAAACTGCCGGCCCAGCAAAAGGTAAGGTCAGACCTCTCAGTCAAGCGTGCAGTTGTTGCATCTGTTTGTACAAAGCTTCCAATATGAGAGGAAAACTATCAAAGCTGCCTGAAAGAAAATCAATCGAGACATTTGATGCATGGATTAAAAGTCACATATATTACTAAACATTTTAACACCAGCTTTGTTATCCGATATGTATGTCTAATAATCTGACATAAGAATAAACTGCTCCAAATATACCTAAATGCATCATACATAATTGCATTTAAGTATATATCCGATATGTATGTCTAATAATCTGCCAAGGTGTTTTAACGCTTAGATCCCAGATAAATAGCTGCCCAAAATGGAACCCAACACACACACAAGTACATTTTACTAAAAGGTGCCTCATACAGGCAACAGGGAAAGCTTAAAAGTTTGCTGTGGTGATTCATATATGCATCATAAATTTGAAGTTTAAAGTTTGCTGTGGTGATTCATGTGCACACCATACATCTGAAGTTAAAGTTTGCTGTGGTGATTCATATACACACCATACATATGACAACTTCAAGACTGATATTCACAAGCCTACACACCACATCAACATATTATCAAATAACAGTGTCCCCCAGCTCACGGAACACCGCCTGCATCTCATCTCATGCACATCCCTCTTAAGCAGCTGTTTAGGCATCAATGACTTCAAAACTGTTCAGGTATCAACGACTTCAAAAAAGCAACTCGAAAGAATGAAATGAATAAACCCAATTCAATTCAAATCAACACCAGACTAGCAGAGAAACGAACAAATTACTTTATTTACTGTATGTTGTGCGGTAGGACTATTAAAACGAAATAAACTTGGCCATTTCACTGTCTTGAATGACTCCTTGCATCAACAAAGAAAGAAATAAAAATGAGACGGGTTTTTCCTAAAAGCCAATTAACATAGAATGGCTGAGATGACAAACACAAATCACACAGTAGACCAGAGATCACATTACACTAGAAAACCATCGGCGAACATTCAGAAACCACCACGGAGACGAAGCACAAGGTGAAGAGTAGACTCCTTCTGAATGTTGTAGTCAGCAAGGGTGCGTCCATCTTCAAGCTGCTTCCCAGCAAAAATAAGCCTCTGCTGGTCTGGTGGGATCCCCTCCTTGTCTTGAATTTTAGCCTTCACATTGTCAATGGTATCAGAGCTCTCAACTTCCAAGGTAATTGTCTTCCCAGTGAGGGTCTTCACAAAAATCTGCATGCCACCACGAAGACGAAGCACCAAATGAAGGGTCGACTCCTTTTGGATGTTATAGTCAGCCAGGGTTCGTCCATCCTCGAGCTGCTTGCCAGCAAAGATCAACCTCTGCTGGTCCGGGGGAATACCCTCCTTGTCCTGGATCTTGGCCTTCACATTATCAATTGTGTCCGAGCTCTCGACTTCGAGGGTGATGGTCTTTCCTGTAAGTGTTTTAACAAAGATTTGCATACCACCCCTGAGACGGAGCACCAAATGGAGGGTAGATTCCTTCTGGATATTGTAGTCGGCTAGGGTTCGGCCATCCTCAAGCTGCTTTCCGGCAAAGATCAATCTCTGCTGGTCTGGGGGAATTCCCTCCTTATCCTGGATCTTGGCCTTCACGTTGTCAATGGTGTCGGAACTCTCAACCTCAAGCGTAATTGTCTTCCCGGTGAGGGTTTTAACAAAGATCTGCATACCACCTCTGAGGCGGAGCACCAAGTGGAGGGTGGATTCTTTTTGGATGTTGTAGTCCGCAAGAGTTCGGCCATCTTCAAGTTGCTTTCCGGCAAAGATAAGCCTTTGCTGGTCTGGAGGGATTCCTTCCTTATCTTGGATCTTAGCCTTTACGTTGTCAATGGTGTCAGAGCTTTCAACCTCAAGGGTTATTGTCTTACCAGTGAGGGTTTTCACGAAGATCTGCATCTAATATTATTCATATAGAGAAGTCAGTGACAACTGGACAATCAGTCAACTACAGATAAAATTAGAAATATCAATACTCGTTACAGAATCTAAGTAAGTAGTTTAAATCAAACAACAGGAAGCAAAAAATAGTTTGAATCTCATATACGAAAATATTCTATCCTGCTTAACGTTAATTCCTATACAACATAATCAAAAAAAATCCCGAAAAATGGATATAAATTGTCAATGAACATATCTAGAACTGAAGTAATTCAATCTTACTACAACTGACAGCATAAAAATTCGAATTCATAAAAAGAGAAGAAATCGAATTCAGAACTTTCGACAACCAGGGTGATTATCTTACCGGTCGCCGGTCAGGGTTTTTAACAAAGAGGTGTTGAATCACAATCAAATAATCGAGGATTGGTCAATCAATCTTCTATAATACTACTACAAATATAATTTAGATATGATATATCCATACATCTTGCACAATCTAAGCAACTTTAATCAAAACTAAAAGATACTTTACTTGCAAGGAATCTGGAAATAGACAAAGGTGTTCTTTCGGATAAAAATGTGGTTTTAAAATTGTTTGTTAAAAAAAATAAATAATAAGTGCTAATTTAATTTTTTTGTTTTAAGTGATAAATTTTTTGTTTAAAACTGAAAATTTAATTTTTTTAAAAAATAAATAAATTATCATGCTCTTTAACTTAATTTTTAATTGCTTAGAGCAAAATTACAGTACTAAAAAAATTCAATTTTTAAATGTGTTACATTCAAATAAATAAATTTTTTTGTTGTATTTAATTTTCAGAATTAAACAAATAATTTTTTTAATTTTAATTTTTAATTAAATTATAATATTTTTTTTATCAAACGCAATTTAATTATCGATTACAGTATTCAATTAATTAAATTATACAGTATATTACAACAAATCATCAATTGAACATTTAATTTAAGATATGTACAAATCGGAAATCGAATTCAGAAAGAAAAAGAAAAGGGATTGAAGATACCTTGGGTATTAGAGAGAGGATCTAGTTGAGAGCTTCAAGAGAAGAGAGATCGCTACAAGAAGATGAAGATGAAGATGAGTGACGTGAGATTATTATTATTACCGGAGATTAAATTTATAGACTCGGCACACGAGATCGAACGCCCTTTTTTAATTCTAAGCGGCTGGGGGATGAGTGGATGACCACCGACTCCGAACGGCACCGGCATAAAGCATCCAATCAGATATCGCCACGTGTAACAACTAGCGTATGATCTAAGCCATTAAGCTACTTTTAAGTTTGACCTGACCCCACCAGGACAATATTATTAATAGGCGTGGCCGCGTGGGGTCTTAATTTGTTTTTTCCGAAAAGAAATACATTACCTATTTTAAAATTAAAATAGCTAAAAATATTAAATTAAGAGAACCGAAAATACAAATAAAAAAATGTTTAATATTCTGTGTTACAGTATAATTTTATATTTTATATTTTAAAATGCATTTCTATTTATAAATTTACTTGACAAATTATAAGAGTATTACTACAATCGTAGTGTAATCTTGAAATTTATAATTTTATATATTATAATAAATTTAAGTCGGTAAAATCACAATAATTCATAACAAAACATTCAAAAATATAATTTCATTTCTTTACCTCTAAGGAAATAAAAATGGAAAAAATAAACATAACTAAAATAAATAAATTGAAAACATACACTTCATCAAATATAAAAAGTACCAAAAGCTCGCATGATTTAAATTTTAATTACATTCGATAAACACTTGAACTTGAAAACTTTGTTAATTTAATTTAAGAGGTAATTAAATATAAGGGAAAATTTTAATAATAATATAATTATAAAGGATACTTAAAAATTAATTGTGTAAATTAAGGACACTCTACAAAAAATACACTAATACTCATTCCTTATAATATCTCACGTCTCATTATAACACTAATAGCAATCAGAAAGTGCTAAATACATTTAGCACCACCTGAACAGCAACCAAAATGTGCTAAAAAGTAAGAATTCAATATCATTAAAACTAAAGCTCTTAGGAAAAGCAAACTTTACAAATGTCAAGTATTGAACACATGAAATGAATAAAAAATTTAAATACTTATAATTCAATCTATTGAATTATAAGTACTTCATCTATACTTGTTTTCTTAAACGTCGATCCTTATCCATCTTCTATTGAAAAAAAGAGAAAAATAATTGTAATTAGAAATAGATTGAATTATAAGTACTTCATCTATACCTGTTTTCTTAAACGTTGATCCTTATCCATCTTCTATTGAAAAAAAGAGAAAAATAGTTTTAGTTAGAAATACTAGACGTTCAACAGAAGTGATACGGCTGTACACTATTTTTTTTATACAAGTGAATATCTAATTTATAAAGGAAAAACATTTATAAAACGAAGAAGTGATCGATGTGAGTCGGCGGATTTAAGTTTTTTAACGTGCAACCTACCTCGTGTCGGTTCAAGTATTACTCTTAGGTCTCGTTTGGTTCACAGAAGAAAAATCAATTCCCTTATCTTTCTCATAGAGGTGAAAAACTAAAATTCTTGTCAAATTTTTTTTCTTGTGTTTGTAAAGCATAAAAAATATTTAGGTAAAAGTATTGTTGTCCAAAATTTTTATAATAAATGCCAAAAAATAACAAGAAAAAATCAATCCCATAAATTTTGAGAAGAATGACTTTACCCTATACTTTCCCCTCTGTTAGGAAAGTGTTTACAAAATTTGTGCTTACCAAATAAAATAAAATAAAGACTTTCCTAAATGCTCAAATCTGCCAACTAAACAAGGCCTTAAAGTATTTCAGATTCGAATTTTGCCAAATTTGCCTCAAACGTTGCCATCCCTAAGTTATGCGGCTCTGTCAGCAGAGCAACAGCGTCCTACCTATTTACGGTTTGGGAATAAGTTGGGGGTTTTGCAGCCCCGATGACAGCACAATCACTTTGCTCCGAGGCTATGACTTCCGTATTACACAAACATTGATTTAAGAACACATCACTGCATCTACTTTTAGCACATACCTCATTGCATCTGCCTTTAGCACTTGGTATCAAAACATCTGTTCTTAAATTGGAACGTTTTTGGATAAATTCTATTGTTGAGTGATGTTAAAAAAAAAAGCAACAAAATGTCATGATTGATCAATCATATGAAAAATTCCAATCCAACTACGTCAAACTACCATATACAGCCTTCCTACACAATATTACAACATATAATCACGTAAGTCACTAAAAATTAATATGAACATCATCTTAGTTCCTAGATTGCAACAACATACATTCCTAGTTTTTCTACTCTTATCGTATAGTATACAAAAAGCACCTCTGATATGGATGTTTTCATCATCTTACTAGCCGTTGAGTTTCACTGAACCAGGTCAATCCTATCCTCTGAATGCTCCTCTCTCACCCGTGGTTGTTATTACCTGCTACAAAATCAACTGTAATCAACTACCAACTCTCACTGTAGTTAGATAACCTTTGTTGTTGAATGCTGATTAGGTTTAAATTAGTATTTTGTTAAATCTGTGTGAATGTTAAATAGTGAATCTTAATTTGGTACAAAAAAAAGGTATATAATAAAGTGCAAAAAAAAAAATGGTAGGCAGACAAAAAAGCGGGTATAAAAGATGAATTGATTGTTTAGGAATTAGTGGGTACTAGTAACTAGTGGCTCCTACCTCATTATCTTACAGATGCTATTGTGTAACATGTGCATAAACTTGTTTTTTTGAGAGTGTAGCATTATTGTAGTCTAAATAACAAAAATGGGACTACAGTTTACCTTTAGGAGTAGTAGCCCTGTTCTGGCTTCTGTGAGTTTTGTCATTTGAAACAGGAGGTATCTTTGAGGCAATCAGCGAGCTTTGTAACCCTTCCAATAGCTGCAGAAAATAAAATCTGTAAGCACCCAAATACTGGAATTTATGGACGGACACACACGTTGCCTGATAAACAGTAGGATGTTTCAAACTCGAGACCCAAACTTACAATGAGTATACCAATGTTCAAGAAAGTGCAGGACATCATGGTTCGCATGCCACGCAAAGTTATCTTTTCCTTTGCAGTGTTACGTATAAAAATAAGCATGCTGAAACATACTTTTGCAAGTGCAAATAAAAGAGTCGCAATATAAAATATGAAGGATAGCCAACAGCATTTTGAGGTTGGACTGTTGGAGAGGATATAGCCATTGTAGATGGACAGATGTTAGAAGCAAACAAAAACTATAAACCCTTAACCACATGACAAACAGGCTCGGAAGGGCCATGTGTGGGTTGGGCTGAATATGGAGGGGTTCGTCATATATTCATCACATTTTCAACTGGAACCACTAAAAGCTTAAAGTATTTGGCGTTAACAGAAGACAACCCAAAGAGTTGCCAACTAGCCCAAAAACCCATCATTGGAACAAAGCCAAAAATGTCATACCAAACTACCTATATTAGCGACCCATATTCACATAACAGGAAGCATCTACTCGAACAAAAGCCATCAAGAAAAGGGGAAAAAAAACATAACTCTAGTCCAACGATAAATCCTACCATACTTACCCTCGAAGTCGGCTGAATCCTACGATGGGATCTACGGGTCTCAAGAACTGATTTGGCCCTCACTTCGACACTAGTTGACTTCCTACTGACCTCCTCTGCATGTCTTCCTTTGTTGACTCGCTCAGACTTCGCATTTAACAAGGATATTTCCTCAGAAGAATCATCTGGCAGAAGAGCTTGTGAAGAAAATAACACGGGACCTTCTACAACCTCCTCAGTATCAGAACAAAATCCAAATTCCATCAACTTCTGCTTACCAAATCTCTTAGCATCATTACAGGCAGAACCGGTTGCAGTAACATCACTCAACCCAGATTTTGCAGAGTTCAAAAGCCTATCCTTCTGAGGTAATAATGTTCTAGAGTTGTTTTTCCTCTCACGGGATCCTCGAGGCATCAGGTATCTTGCAAATTTAACTGAATCGTTTGATAGATTATTCATACTGCTCCCGTGAGATACAAAATGTTTGTTTACCTCCATAAACTTTGTGTTCTTTCCAGGCTTAGGAACACCAATATTCACTCCTTTCTGCAAACCCATCCTTTTTCTTCTGAGCCCTTCAAGATTATTCTCCACTGTGTCATTGTTATCAACGTCAAGTATTTTTTCATAGTCATATTCACTAAGATTAATGTCTTTTGAATCTTTATAGTTCATTTTTCCATCTATAACAGGGCTGCCCGGTTTCAGTCGCTTTTCCAGGGGTGCATCACCCTGAATTCAGAAATAAACACAGAGAAAAAAAGTACAAAGAGAAGGCTCAATAAAAATAAAATGACAAAATAAATGTTTGGGCCTTTTTTGACTGTACTCCCCGTTTTACATGCAAAGTTAGACAGACCCCCTGTTTTCATGATAATTAGACTTTGCCCCCTGCATGCGGGGGAATCTCAAATAATTATGAACAAACAGGGGGTTAAGTCAAAGGATTACATTAAAAGAAATTAGACACCCCCCCCCCCCCTCTCACTCTCTCCCTTACAAACCACCACCACAATTTTTATGTAAATATTTGAGATTCCCAGCACAAGGGGGCAAAGTCCAATGACTATGAAAACAAGGGCGCAAGTCCAAATTTCCATTAAGAACAGGGGCAGAGTCAAAAAAGCCCTAAATGTTTATGCAAACACAGGACCTGGGAAGAGCTGCCAACCTTCGATCTAGGCCATTCGATCCACTCCCCATCCTTCCAAAGCAGAGTAGGTCGAAGATCCCATGATCTCACGACTAAGGTTTCTCCTTTAACTGCAGAAAAACAATGGAAAATCATTTTCTTCACAATCATAATACCAAATATTGAAAATATCACGCTCAAAAAAAAGTTTAATGTATTTGAAGATCAATATGGCTAGTGGCATATACCTGGGAAATGGACAGTTAACGTAGTTTCGTTCTTCTTTTCTGCGACAACCCCTTCACACCAACTAAGATAACAATAATGCACAACAAGGAACATAAGATAAAGGGAGAAAAGGACTTAATGAAAAACCATAAAATAGGACTTGAAAACATGTACATTTACTTCAAAATGTATGCAAGGTCTGTATTTTTTCCAACCAAAGGACTTTAAATTATCTACCATCAAGTATCCATTAAAGAAACAATAAGCCTCTAAATGAAAAGGCTTCTGGAAGGTTGTAAGTCATAAATCATACAGATCATCATAGATATGCATGCATACAGTGCAAAACGAGGAATTCTTCACTAGCCGTCCCCTAGATCAGTAATATTGTGTTTTAGAAGCATTTAATCCACTAAGTTAGATGTTCTGGGATGTACAGGTTTTACAACTTAATTTCATTTCATTTTCAACAAGAATTTTTATTTCAATGTGAATTCTTCACATACAAATTTGAATATGGTTGAATCTCCATCAAATTATTTTCCCCTTGTTCTATGTTTAGCTTAAAGACAAATATTCCCCCCTTTTTTCATTTTACGGATTAATATGTGAATTCCTATCTAAGACTTCTTTCTAATAAACAGCAAACTAAATGTGTTACTCTTGAGAAGATTTCTTTATTTATTCTCTAAATTAACTGAATTATTATGTTCAATTAAATTAGAAACTTATGATATCAATCACGTGCATGCACATGTTAAAATAATATATACGTATATACATATGTATATATATATATATATATCTCCAGAAGGAAACACTTCTCTCAAAAAGAACATCTTTTATTAGATTTTGAATGAACTTATTGTTCGAGGTGCACGGTTGTAGAACTCTTTTGCCTTTTAATAAGTTCAAATATTTGTCATACAAGTATTAAAATTAAAAGTAAGTAAAATAAACAAAAAATCAGCCACCTAGCACCTAGATGCCTTGGTGCTCTAGGCACTACCCACCCTCCAGCTCGCTCTCTCTCTCTCTCTCTCCCTTACTTTTTTTCCTTTTTTTGATAGGAAACAATAGATTTTATTGCACAGAACCCTCCAGCTCTCTTTATAAACACTGTGAGGAAGGGATCGATCACCCCTACAAGGAGCTGATCAGCTCCTTACATATATGTGTGTGTATGTATATATATATTCTTGCACTTCAAAAAAGATATTTATGGCAGTTCAAGGTTGCAACATTGCAGCTGGGTAAATACTAAATAGTAAAACAGTTAAAAAGTATTTCGAACTTCTACGTGTAAATCTTTTGTTGGTATGAAAATTATTATGAATACACACTATAATTATGCAATTAAAAAAAATGTGAACCTAGTTCACAGAAAATAGGTGAATTTTTTTTTCACTTTCACCTAGATGAGTTACCAAGAAGCTTTAGCTCTAGCACTTTAAGTATTGCCAGCTTTCGCCTTTGAAGCTGAGGTTCTTAAGGGCAAACGCAGCAACTTAGAAGGCACAAAGGAAATAAATAACCCACCTAATAACACATGTTTCATCAAGTAAATACTATGTACAAATAAAGATATGATACCAATTTTGCATCCATGCATCAACTCTATCTCCAACAGCCCATGAATAATCAGTAATGGCCTCTCTTCGTCTCTTTCTTCTTCCTTCAGAGGGCATAGTAGTTATAGGATGGGCAATACGTATTCTAGGTTGCTTATCCCCATCATCTTCAAGAGGTACCAATTCCTTGAGCTGTTCTGACCCTGAACAGATTCATATGTCAAGTAGAATGACATACATGATATACATGGTCGACTAAACTCCAATCCACTTTATTTTGAAAAACACATTTGAAATATAAAGAAACCGAAACCAACTGATACAAAGAAATGTATCATGCTTAATCCTTACAAATATGTGTCATGCAATTGCACTAAAAAAAAAGAGGTTATATAACACCCATTTAATGTCCCCTCCCCCCCCCAAAGTAACCCCACGTGGACCCATCTTTCTCTTGTTTCTCTTTTAATTTCATGACTGATACAAAGAGAACTCGCCCACTTTTCTGAAGAAACATAATGAAGTTCCTTTTATTTGCATACTGAAATATTAAAAGGCATATTTCTTGTGACATCTTGTCAAATATCTTTTCACCATGAAGTTCACATTATGGGGCAGAATAAGAGGGAAAAGTCTCTCATATATATTGCTATTCAGGAAGTTTGATTTGTTCCACCAATTTCTAGTATTTGATTTCTCTGCATGTTCACAAAATCTGTTTTTCATGATATTCAGCTTTTCCAAGCAGTATTCAAGTCCAAAAAAAAATCCAAACTAATGATGCATCACTTGTAAGTTACCTTCTACTAAGCAATCACAAATCTTGATTTCTAATACCCTGATTTACATGTTCACTAGCATACACATTAAATCAGTTCTTACAAATCATGGTAAAGTATACAGCAGCTCACCTTCATCTGATTGGAGGTCAGTGTAACCTACAAAAGCTCTTCCATCACCCAAACTCAATACATTGGCCGAAAACCAGGCTGCTTTACAATTACCAACATCTTTAAGAACCTAAGAATGAATTGGTGAGTTAACAAATATGTAAAGATTTAGCTTGACACGTGAATCAACGCCACCTAAGAAACTACGTATGGAATATCTTGAAATGAAGAATATTACAGGTCAGAAGAAGCAAGCTAACTACAATATAAGGATGAAAGAAATTCATAGAAGCATACACTACTTAGGTAATTATGATGTGTTTGATAAAAAAGTTAGAAAATGAAGAAAACGGTAGTAATTTTAATGAGAAGTTGGAAAAAGAGAGGAGTGATTTTCCATGGAATCAAATCTTTGGGTGGTGGGTAAGAACAATTTTCCATGAGAAATAAGAAAAAGATGGTTAACATCTCACCAAATCAATCATCTTTGTTTCCAACTTCTCATAAAAATTAGTAGTGTTTTCAATCATTTTCCAACATTTTTATCAAACGGACCCATCTAACATAAAAATTTCAAGCAACTACAGTTTCAAGGCATTTTGAGGACACAAACCTCAACAAAGCAACCTTTTGTGATGCCATTCTGTTTCGACAACCCAATTGCATTTTTACACTCATCCCGAGAATTGCCAAAAGTAGGTCTCGAACCAAATTCTGGTTCAGGAACAACCAACATGCTTTGAGCCAATTCAGAAGCTTTATGACCCCTTTGTCCTCTTGAATCCTTATCACAGCTTCTAAAAGGACTTGAAATGCCATCCACCACCCTCATGCGATCATCCTTCAAATCCCTAGAAATCAATCTTGGAAGAGGTGACATACCGTCATGATTCATGGTATGCATCTCTGTATCAGATGGTCCCCCATTGAGTTGTTTGGCAGAAGGACAAGGAACATTTTCAACAATATTTGAATTGGATAGATCTCTGTTCACATTGTTCGATGAAAAACCCTGTTCCTCTGGAACTGATTCTACCAATTCACTCAATGGGGAAGGATCACCCATAGCAAGTATTTTCCTTGCCTGCGATACTGCTTCAGCGGTTAGTTCAGCAGCTTTTACTATGGCGTCTAAATTTTCAGCATGTTTCGAGGCAGCTGAAGCAGCTTCAACCCTCCTCCTAGCAGCTTCCCTTGCAGCAATAATGATTGAACTGGAACAGTTACTACCATCGCCACCCTTCAAAATGGTGGAAGGAGTAACTTTCCCCAAATTGTTCACAACATCGGGAAGAGAAAAATCAGCGTTTTGAGTAGACTTTCCATTTTCAATTGAAGAAAACACTTCATCAGCCATCAGTTTTGCTTGTAATGCAGCATCTGAAGCAATCTTAGCAGCTGCAGCTGCAGCCTTTGCAACAGAGGCAGCAGCTGAAATTGCAACAGCTGCAGAAGCTAGCTTAGCTTCAATTTCGAAAACTAATGCAGAATTCTTTTGCTTATCCAACTGGCTCCAAACATCTTGGCTGCAGTTTACAGCACCCGCTGGTTCCTCTGCTTGAGCCATAGCCTCCACTGCTTCCTCTGCTTGTACCATAGCCTCCTCAACCTTATTAGGCATCTCTGTGGAAACCATATCCTTGTTTTCCAGAGTTTGATTTCCTTTCTGCGGGTGATCACAAGGAGATATAGGAGAGAGAATTTGACCCAAATTTCCTTCTGAGGCACAGCAAGTGGCACCAGTGACAGTAACAGATGTGGAAAAATGACTCAAAGGAGCAGAAACTAATTCTGCTCGACTTCGAGCAAGCAAAGAGATCTGGCCAAGATCCTCGGTAAGACAAACCTTTTTAACCAAATGACTAGACGCTGATTCTATCTTATTTTGAGGAAAAGAGATCTGGCCATGATCCACAGTAACAGGAACTCTTTTTCTCTTTCTAGCCTTTGAATCAGCAGAATGTTGGCCACGTGACGCTTTTTCTTTTTTGGCTTCAAGCAAGGAAGGACCAGCAGGAGTATTAGTACCCACATTATGAGCCATAGGAATAGGAGATACATGTTTTGTAGCAGAAACAAGCAAGGATGATTCTTTAACTGGCAACCCAGAAAAATGTGCACCTGCATCAAAGGAAGAATTTTGTGGAGAAGCCACCCAGGGACCCGTAAAAAAGGCTTGAGATAACAAAGATGGGTTGTGTCCAACAAAGTTCTGCAAAGGTGGAGCCTGCTTAGGATGCAAAGGAGAAAGTGCCTGATGAACACCTAATAGTGGGCTTCTTGCTCGACCAACAGGTGAAGAGACAACTTTATGTTGCAGAGGGCCCTGTCTACTAGCTTGATGCAAAGTTCTAGTACCTGCATTTCTCAATATCAAACGTAGTTAGGCAATAGCCAAACTTAGTGAAAACAGCACAGTTTAAGATTTTGAGATACCCGAACATGATTGTGCCGGGTCTTCAGAGTTGTTCGCGTGAGATTTCAGACCATGAAGCCTTTCTAAACAAGCATGCCATGTAGACTCCCAAACATGCCCCGTCCCGTCTGTAAATAAAAGATATCAGGTACCAATCACATGTCCACATAAAACCGATCAGGCACCTCTAGAGTGATGGGAATCACTCCAGAGTAGAGTTGATGAAATCCGGACCATCAGTTTAAAAGCAGACGGATCAGATTTTACCAGATAGTTTCTGCCTAAATGAGTCCTTGCTGGAGGCAGAAACTACCCAACAAAATCTGAGCCATCTAAATTTTAAGCTAAGGTCCAGATTTACTACTTTATTCTTGAGTGACTTCCATCACCCTAGAGGACCCGGATCAGCAACCAATGCGAGCTCATAAACTAACCAGACGGTCCAAATGCTGAAACCATACAAGCACCGTCAGGCACTGCTCCTTGTCTGCAGAAATATGCCATTTTAACCATTCAAACAAAACTTTGTATGAAATAGAGTTAGTAAAGAGGAACTTTTAGTAAGAGCCGAAATCAATCTATGCAAAACAGATAAGTTATACACATCACAGTTGCTTCCTGGTTTCAGAAAGAGTCATCAAAGTGACATGCACTTTACTGGGCAAATATAATTAAACTTGGGTGTTTTCAAAAGTAAAAGGTATAGGAAAAAAGTAACTATAGTAAACTTTTACAGCCACTAGAACCAATTGCACTAACTTGATTGTAGGCCATTGTCAAAAAAAATTCTACAAGGGAGCAATTTTAGTCATAATATAATATTCATAATGAAAGAAGTCACGTTTAGTACTAAAAATTCAATATTAGAGGGTCAAAACTTAGAAGTAAGTACTTAAGGGCAGTAACCTTGCATATATATCTTTAAATTTTTTAAATACCGTTAATATTAAAATAACATTTTTTTCTAATAAGATCCCCATTTAGCACATAGAGTACATCCCACCCCACCCCAACCAATCCCCCACCCCACAGTAGGGGGTACCGGTGAAAGGGGCATTCTGGTGATGGAACACAACTCAGTGTCAGTATACACTCAGATAATAAAGAACAGAGACTCACATCAAAGATCCATAAACCAAAATCTGGGCTCCCAATTGCACTTGTTGCACATCTGTAAAAGGCTGTTGAAACAATACAGATGGAGGAACTGAAGTGTTCAGATCCAAAAGATTAGATGTAGGAACAGAAATAACACCAGGTGGTATTGCACCAATGCTTTTAACATTCCCGTCGGACTTCAGCTCCTCAGATTGCACAAGTTGTCCAGTCCATGTTTCCAACTGTTTCACAGAGGTTTCTTCCTTCGCGTGCTTTCCATTTTTATCATTTTCTTTTCCTTTTTTGGCACCTCTGTGGGGAATCATCCCATCAAATCCTTGAGGAGTTACACATGAAACATCCTCAGATATATTTGCATCCATTTGGGACCCACGCCTCGGTTTACGCGCCGGGGTCACTTTGGCATCTACGTCTCGAATCATTCCATCAGATACTTGAGGAGGTCCACGTGAAATTTCCTTCATTCCCTTAGCCTCCATTTGGCCGCCACCAGAGGTTGAAGGAGATCCCACTAAAATCTTCAGAAAACAATAAAAAATCATGAGTTTTCTGAAATAAAAATGATACGAGTTATTGAAATGTAAGATGACAATTAAAGCATAACTATATGCAGACAAAAAGAAAAAGTACCGTTGACGTTTCTACGTCAGTCAAACCGACCGTTTTGCTGACCTCACAAGTAAAGCTCCTCTCTTTGTTAGAGCTTCCATCTCCTCTTACACGCATTGGTATCAACTGCACTGTGCCATCAACCCCGGTAGTCGACTCAGAAAGTGGGACATTCTCAACCATCACCACTTTTACAGATTCTTTCTTGTCTCTGTCACTATTAGATGGCTTAATGCATCTAATGACAATGGAAGAATCGCAATTAGATTTATCAGAATCTGCAACATTGCCTCCGGCTTCAAGTATGAGACTAGCATCGCATTCAGATGAGTGGACAAGACCAAAGGAAGCTGTGTGGTCATTTGAAATATCAACTGCAAAATCCAATCTAGTAATTAAAATTGAAACACAAGCAATAAGCCATGACATGAAACATAAGTAACCCATTACAAAAAGCATCAAATTTACTTACTTAATACTTAATAGCATAATCATCCGGATAAACAAACATTTGATTATCACTAACACAATGATTTTAGATTCTTGGCAAACCAAAGCCACTTTATAATCCTTTCTCTTTTTGTATATTTATGTTAGTTGGAGGGATGATAGTTTTTTAGTGGTATTCCTTCTGCCCTAATTTATAGCCATCTCTTATTTTATTTCAATTATTGTATTGCAGACAGCCGTAGGGCTTATTGAATATAATATCATTCTTCTTCGATTCTATCTTCTAACTTTCTAGACAAAGTGAGTGTATGCAGATTTTAGAGATGATGATGCCTTTCATACAGATGATTGGCATCATGACGTCCGCAAACTCAATAAACGATTCATTCGTTTTAAATGCTGGTGGGCTTCAACCCAGTGTCATTGGTGCTGGACTTGGAGATTGGCTGCTAGGTCTTTTCTAATTTTTAGATATTTTCGGAACGTTGGCATTTTTCTCAGATATGTGATTCTGTGAGATCTGTTTAAATATGAGCTTGGAACTTCTCAAGGGTCCATCTAGGGCCCTATCTCTGGGTCAAGTCTGTCTTCAGGCAACTGCCGAAACTTCTAGATTAAAAATTATTGCATGGAATGATTAACAGTAAGAAAGTAATACCACCACAGAGGCCTTTTGAGCATGGCTTGAGGAATCTGGTTCGAAAGGAATTCCAGAATCTTTGAAGATAGAGCAACTGAATCTGACATAGAAGAAATCTGGGCAGAACTAAATTTCATGCTTCACCATAGGTTGCATCATTCAAATACCCTCTCAGATTGGCAGGTTCTTAAATTGTTAATAATTGGAAGGGAATGGTGGTGGAAGCCCATATCTTTATGCCAGATTCAAGGAGGGAATAGGATACTCTAGTCACATGGGAGTAATGCTTTTGGCATTTTTCTAGAAGGGGATGGTTGACATATATCATTTGCACAGAAGGGTGATCAGTCCTAATATCGTTCTCTTTATTTCTGTAGCCAGCCTTGTCTAGAGATGTTTTGCTTGTATGAACTCAGTTTATATTAGGATAATAAAGTAAGTTTCCCATCAAAAAATGAAAAACATCCCCACTGTAAATTCAGTCAACTAAAACAAGTAACCGGTTAACTTTTAAAAAGAAAACACATGAAGCTTACATGAGTAGAGAGCCTTAGACCTCAGCTTGCCTTTACTAAGCATTCTCACGTCTAATGAAAGATGTCACTATTGAACCGCAGTGCATTCATTTACTATTTGGCCTCTTTTGATTCTTCTCATTCATTCAATTCAAAAGAAACTTGATTGATCTAGAATTTACGAGTCTATCTATAAATTGAGTTAACAGTATCTCCTCAAATCTTTTGCTCAATGATAAAGAAAGTTGCAGGTCATCCTTGAAACGATGCATCCATTTACTATTTGGCCTCTTTTGATTCTTCTCAATCTTGTAATTGGAACCTTCCATTCAATTCAAAAGAAACTTGAGTGATCTAGAGTTTATAAGTCTATATATAAATTGAGTTAACAGTATCTCCTCAAATCTTTTGCTCAATGATAAAGAAAGTTGCAGGTCAACCTTGACCCTACCAGCCTTTTCTATTGCAAATCCTACTTCAAAAATCCTACTTAGGCCACTGGAATTGAAGTATTCATTGTAAATATAGTTGAATATGAATTGTCGTTAAGGGGAGCACTAGGAGTTCAAACAACAAAACCATATGAAACATATATTTGTGTGCTGCTCCTATCATTGTTTCAATAGCAACTCACAAGGTAAGAATTGACATAAAATCATAACCAAAAAAATTTGTTTATACAATTAATAAATAACACAATTCTCTAATCTCAAGCACAACGTCTTATACTTTCATTAACATAAAATAATTATTGCAGTAACAATAGCACGTCACTTGGATAACCCATCATTCTACCAATGGTAGAAGCTGGAGATTTATAAACTAGTAAAATTAAGATTAAATTTGGGGTCAATATCTATACGTTGGCATCAAAGAATGAAAGAGCATCCCCGATAGGTACTACAGATGACAACAATGAGGTTTGTGGGCCTCCAATAGGCACCACTGCATCATAATGCAACTCAATATGATAGCTACACCACAAAATTGGGTTCCAAGGTGTTATTATACATTGCCAACCAATAGCTTCTCAGACCAATTGGAGATGCTCTCAAAACATACATTATAAACAAACTGAAAATGCTTCACACCCAATTAATGATCAATAGTATTTATTAATACACCATTCGTATTATGGACAGGTTGATCAAAGTCGTTAGCTCCAGATGCCATGGTTTTATTATCTTCACAATCCTTCTGATCCGTATTGCAGCAAGGACCCACCAAGGATACAATAGTAGGTTCTGTTACCACCTCCCTTTTGTCTGGAATAAATACTGCATCTGAGAGGGGGAAATATTGCACCAACAAACATACTGACGTCCAATATCATCAGGATATATAAAACATTCTAAGAAGAAAGATCAATGAGGGCATTATGAAAGTTTCTAGGCTAAATAAATCTAACAAACATATAGACAGAGAACGATAAGAACAAAGATTAGCAGAACTCTGCATTTTCTTTGAAGTTATGTGTAGTGCAAAAGAACTATGACCAAAGGAAGACGATGAAAAAGCTTGGCCATGCGAACAAATGATTTCATCAATAGGGTGCAATATGGTCCATAAGGGGGTACAGAAACAAGACAAACTTAACAGAAATTGTGGATAGGAAAAAGATAGACGTTATAGATCTTCATGGCATATAACATAATCTAGATTATATAGAGAATAGATTACCGGCAATTTTTAGGAATGCCACTTCGTGATTTCCTTCTACAGATGCTTCTTTATGTTTTTCAAGAGCTACTGCTTCAGCACCATCACCCTCTTTAATAGCCAAATGGCCCAAATCACAAAGAAAAGGAGACTTCTCTAGCTTCTTAGATTCATCGGCAACAGCTTCTTGTTCATAGGACGCTAAGTTATTGGCTCCTGCAGTCACATCCAATGCTATAAAGCAGAATTGCACAAAGGATAGCCAACAATGTACATTCATACTTCAAAACTTAATAAATAATAACTTAGAAAATCAGAAATGTTGGGAAATACCTGGGCTATTTGCCAGGGTAGTATTGAATTCCGATCCATCAACTATCACAACATTGTCCTTAACAACTTCACCGGAGGATGAGGATCCAACCCTCTTGTCATTCTCAAGAGATCCAATGACCCCACATTTCATTCCAGTAGAATCATCCTGCTCAAAATGTTTTTCTTTGCATAACTGCAAACTGGATGTTTCCACAAAAACATTGCTAGTTTCAACTTCAGATTTTTCAAAGAATTCTACCTTTGAAGAAACACAGTGAGGAGTATCCATACTGTAAGCACAAATTGCAGACTTAGTTTTGCTCAACACTTGATCATCCATATTAGCCTCTTGACTCGGAACATTGTGTTCCATCACTATTTTGCATGTGCCTTTTGATAAAGCATTTACATTTTCAGAACAAACATCACTTGCCTTATGTGGGATCTTCCGTTCATTCAAATTCCCAACTCTTGCAGTAACAGTTCGCCAAGAAGAGTTTATATTACTAATTTGTACCTCAGAGACAAAGGGATCTTGTCGGTTTTTGTAATTCAGAGATTCATTTGCCAAAGCATCAGCTTCCCTTTGATGCGAATCATCATATTTTCTATCAATTCCCATATTTTCAGTGGTCACAATTAAACCGCAGTTTTCACTAACAGCATCTGGATCCACCGCATTTGAACTTCCAACTGATTTCAATAACATTTCAACAGATTCAGAAGAAGTTGCCTCAGACCAAACATTGATATGCCTTGAAATGGAGCAAGATTCTGCCGCACTAGGACTAAATTCTATTCCACTAGTTCCTCGAGAGAAATCCTCAATCCACTGACTGTATTCCTGACTTGGGATTCCAAGAAAAACCTCGCTTTCAACTAAGGTGTCAAACCTCAAATGGCCCCTGAGGCTGTCATCAAAATCAAACTTAGGAAGAGGATATGGATGCAAAACAGAAGAAAGTTTGGCACTTCCTTCACCAGCTATCTGGAGCTTCTGGCCTTGAAAATCATTCCCATCATAATCCATTGGTGTATCCCTACAAAGTAAATGAAGTTTGAATGCAAAGGAAAGAGATGAATTATTCTCATGTATTTACTTGGATTAGGTCTCAAACTTACTAAAGATCAATTCCCAAAAGAAGTGGACAATATGTGCAAGTAGAATTTTATACAGCTCATGTGGACATGCTTCTCAAACTCACAAAAATATCAATGATCTTGACTGTGCAAGCAAAATTTTTGTTTTGTACTCAAAAGTGCATTCCCATGTGTTGGATGATTTTTTTTTTTATATAATTTCAATAGTGTTAGCTCTTTAACTAACTTATCGTGTATCGCCTAAAACCAATATCAATCCAGCCAGAACGCGTCATCAAAACTACAGTTGCAATGGAACAAAAAATCACATGCAAGCTTCAAAATCTTCTTGAGGTCTTCCCTTCAACTACCCTTATTATTGCTGTGGCGTTGCAACTTCCAGATATTATACAAACGGAATTATCAACAATAGGTAATCTAACACAACTATTACATAAAACGACCAGTTTCTTTCATTAGTCCTTGAGAATTGCTACCACAAATCTCAGTTTGAATGTAGACCCATCATATAAAAGCCCACTACTTTTTTTTTCTGATAAGAAACAGAAACTTCATTGCCACTTCAAAAGAGAAAATACAATATAATGAGCGGGGGGCAAGGCGTCCCCAACAGGGAACCCAAAAAACCAACCATCCGCTAACAGAAATAAACCAGGGGACTCAAAACACAAAATATCCAAAAGCTTCCACTGCAACAAACAAAGAGAAAAAAACAGAGAATCACAAAAGACACATTTTCTAGCCTCCTAACTCCTGGATAAAAACAGAAAATCAGTAAAAGAAAAAAGGGACTCATGAGCATACTTCAATCCAATTTCGCATTATACAATCAACACCCAACCCAGAAAACTCCTTCGATAGGGATGCCCAAAGCAAAGATAGGTATAGCCCTCTACTTTTGAGAAGACCTGTACATTGAACAAGCATGATACAACTTGGATAATCCAATAGAAAGAAGTCAACTTGGCAAGATGAGAGACATTAACACAATATGAATTCTCAAGGAATTATCAGTCTCCACAGTGTTTAGGTCAATAATGGGCTGACTTGTTAAACACACTTAGACAAAGTGGTTTGTCTAGATAAATGGGTGACCACGGCTATAAGTGGCTGAACCCCATTAATAAGGAATGCGTAAAAGTTAAAACATAAGAGAAAACAATATACCATGTTATCTGGTGGCATATACATTGTGCAATCTTTTAGACGAATACATGTTGGTCACGAGACACGTGTCACACGTCCACAGGAGGAGAGGTCACCCTATACCATTTGTCAGAAAAGAAAAGGGAAAACCGCATTCCAAAAAGCACCAGTGGAGCTTGGGCTTCAAGAGGGCAACAAGACCCCTAGACAGTGACTAAGCGCTACACAGCCAATTATTTATTTACTTATTTATCTTATTAATTAAATATCTATACAAGGCACAAGAGATCGAGCGAGTAGGCGTACCCCAGTGCTAAAGGACTCCCCACCTGAAAGTCTGAAACTGGAAGTTCCAGGTTTGAGTCAAACCACCCACAACAAACATGTAACAGTGCGAATATGATTTTAAAAGAAAGGGCATAAGCGTTCACTAACCTAGCATTCCCATAACTCGAATATTGACAAGACAACTTTCAAATCAATAAGGAAAAACGCCACCCATCTCCCTATCACCACCTTGTCCACCAAGGTGGCCGCCTAGCCTAGGATAGGCAGCATGCCACCACCTAGTGCATTTTGAGGGTGGGAATTTTCACTGGAAAGAAAAACAAAAAGAGGCAGATGTCAATTTCATTTGAAAAAAAATGTACTGATATTAATTAAAAGAAAAACAAATGTAAGCTATGTTACATCTCCATCTCAAATTAAGAGTCCAGTTTCACTATTACAATTTTTAATGATTCATTATTTCAACATAAGTCAATGGTTCAGCACTAGGCTTTTTAAATCATGTCACATTGGTTGATTATGTCCGAACAAGTAATTGAACTCTTAATTTGGGAACAAAGTGAGTATTAATTTAAATACGTAACGAGAGGATGACACTTGCATGATAATATTTCCAAAGTTAAAAGAGTCTCGCTTGGGTTTCCACTTTACAGTTTACACCGTCTACATACAAACCTCGAGGAAAAATCACTATTTTAACTTCACCATTTCAACTAGGAGTATTCACAAACCCAAAAAACTGAACCAAATTGATCAGTTTTTTAAGGTTTTCGGTTTGGTCACTTGGTGTAGAAAATATAGGACCGAGAAGATCAGTTCAGTTTTTGGTTTAAGCAAGTATAGAACTACCTAAAACTGAACCAATAGTTACATATGTCTTTTTTCCAATGGTTAAATGTATAGCCTGCACATATATGAATTCTTTTTTAGGAAGAGAAAAGGCCCAAATAAAAAATAAAAGTTGTACAAATTTCAAAAGTGTTACAAGCAGATGGCCCAAAACTATAATTGCCCGTGGCACAAACCGACCCGGGTTGGTTTGGCAAGTCCATCGATTCGGTTTAGTTGGCATCCAACATAAAACCGACAAGGTTGGTTCAATTGGAACTTATGGCAAAACTGAACCGTGCACACCCGTACGTTCAACACAATTTTCACATCTTAATGTTGAAAAGAAGGCAAAAATTATGTTTGTTTATTGGCCTCTTTTATCTGAATTAAATTAAATATCAGCATTCAGTATACGAGACAGATCCTGTGTTGAATGCTTAAAATGATGTCCATATCTTTTTTAATCATTGGCTATTTTTATTTAATATCTAATAACTAATATTAATAATAGAAGAACTTCACAATATTGTGACATATGGCGACACCTATATTTAACACGTGTCCCTTTCCTTCTCTTCCCTCCAAAGATCTTTTCTCTCTCAATTAAAAAATATAACCGTCATCCAAATCTGTAAAAACTGAATCGACGGTTTCTCTCCAAGGTAGTCTCTTCACCACTATAAATCTAGGGCTCCTTTTCCCTATGTTGCTTTTTCCCTCTTTCATTGGCTCCGCTTATCCTCACCTTCCACTGTAATATATCACACGAAACTAAAACCTCGCCGACGCCGGTGAATATATTACAGTTATTTGTGTTTCTTCCAATTTTCTCTATCAGAAAATTGTGCTCTATCAATCCATTAATACTTTTCTTTTTTATTTTGATTGTCCTACGAATATAGTATGTAATTCTTCATCGTCGGAGTTCCCGTCCCAAGCACTATCAGATGAGATCCGGTCATTGGAGCCATAGAAATAGTCATCAAGGAAAATGTCCTTGCCAACGGTGTTGCCGTCATCACTCTTGACTGCCCCCTCTCAACGCCATGAATGTAATGTTTTTTCATTCTCTCTGTCTATTTGTCTACATACATGGATGAAATTAATCTCCATTCGATGAAGGCGAATATAGAATTGTAAATTGTTTCGTTAATTTTTGTGAGATTGGAAGCATAACTATGTTTATTTTAGTATTTATTACTATGCCTTTGTTCATTATATCCCTTTCATTTTTGCTTTGATTTTGAAGAAATTTAACAATCAAATTGAGAAGAACCCATTCTAACTGCAACTGTATATTTGTGCATTCAACTGATGGGGAGTATTCATCTTCTTTCTTATTATATTCTTCACTAATTTATTCTCACGTACTTGATCGACCAAACCTATCATTTTTTTAAAGTTGTAGGATTGTATCATTTTCTTCTACAATATGGTAATTCTCTTCCCGACTAATGAAAAATTTCAAAGAACGATTTATTCATAAGTTGCATGTATTTGATATATCTATGTTTTTTCGCTGTGACATTTTTTGCACATTGAAGGATTTTGATGTGTGCAGATCGACCATGTTGCAGAAGTTCTAAATGTATGCCCTTTAGTGCTTAGGTATATTTCCATATTGTCTTCGTCCACAACCCTGTTCCCTTCCTTTGCATTTGTTACCTTCTTAAAATACTTTATCCGTCTCAAAGGAAGAGTCTCACCTTAATAAAACTATAAATTATTTTATTTATGATTAAAAATTTTGGCAATACTTTGGGAAGCCATTTAATTAAGGAATGAGTAGTCAGCCATTATGTAATATAATGATAATGATATTGTTTATTTAGCTTTGTTTGTGCTATATGATTATGAATTTACTCTAAAATATTTTGTGCAGATGCCCTACTCAATTAAATGCCTCAAGTAGAATAGAGAAAATGGGACGTTATTAACAATTGACAAATTGCATCGATTATAATTAAGAAGACGGTTAGTAACATAAATTGGAGAACAGAATCAGAATTTCTAGGTAGACATGATTTTAATTACTTGGATATCATTTTCTAGATTTGAAGATCTATTTGCATGTTTACCTTTGTTAGATTTATCAGTTAACTCTATTGTCACTCAATGCACTTCTTATTCCTATGTTGTCACCAAAGGACATGTATTTCATGTTTCTTACAATACGTTAATGGCAAGTGAATCTGCAGTTAATAAAAAACCATCTCACTCAAAAGTTTAACATGTTATGTAGTGGCCCAATAATGTATATTATGCTCTTCAATATCTACCACTCACAATCTTTAGCAATAAGTAAGCCAATAAAAACTATTATCATGCAACCAAATTACCATGTTACAGGTAGTCTTTAGATACTTATGCAGTGCAAACTGTAATATCCTCTAAAATATATTGCATTTCACTGTTATATTTACTAGCTAGAAATAATGAGATTTAAAGATCAAAATATATATACTACAGTACATTTCTCATACGGACTAGGGACAACATTGAGGAAATGGTTTTAGCGAAATCATTGCTAAAGATCCAGTCCATATAGATTGGCCCGTGTGAAATTTTTTTTTTGATATATACTGATATTAATATTAACATGAATTGCCATATAAATGTGTGACTGACATGTTTATACATATCATTAGACATTTAAAGATTGGATAAATTCTCATACATGACTACATGATGATGTCCATTTAAGGAGTCCTCTTCTACAAATTAAAGCTTCATTCAAAGTGAATACAAAATTTTGTATGCGAGCATCAAATTTGTACGAATTAGCATATTCGAAGAAAATTGTAAACAGGCTCCTTTGTCCGTTGATACGTGTCCAAATTTAATTTTTCAATCAATGTCCGCTTCCATTTCATTCTCATGGGGTTTCGGTTCTCTGTCTTCTGACTTCTGAAGAGGGCTGACTTTTTCTCCAAGTCCAACTATTCTAAGTTACTCTCTCCATTTAATTCAATGTAGCTTCCTTTTTGTAACTCTTTGAGTCATGTGATCTGCTTCTAAATGCCTTCGATCCATTACATCTAAAAGTTAATTGCCCTAATCCCTTTCGTTGTATACAATTCTTATGCTCTCTTATATATATATGTGTGTGTTTTGTAGTTAAATGCTTTAAACTTTCTATTATAACAGGACTATGAAGAGGGGAAGTGATAGCATCGAAGACCTTTAATGTTAATACACACCAAGAGAGGTAAGAATTTATTTTAGCAACAATTTTATTTGTGTTCTTATTCTTTAGTGCATTTCTCCCCCCAATGGTGCTGAGGTGAGATTTTCACAATAAAATGCTCCACTAAGGAATGATTATGTAATTAATTTCACACTTTAGTAAATTACATTAAATTACTTTAGTAAATAGAATGAATAATTTCTATTACTTATTTTAGAAGGTACTTTAATAAATTTAACATGTTGCAATTTTTCTCAGAACTTTCTCCTACTATAGTATGATGACCAGCAAAATTTGACATCACAACAGCGGAATTGATAAGCTAGCAGGATTTGAGGCAACGTATGTGCTGCCAAATGTAGACAGAAGCATATCTTCTATTTTTATTTTTATTTTTGTTCATAGAGACATATACAGAGTAAGTTTAGCTCTACTCTTATTTTATTATATCGATGATTTTTAGGACACACAAAAATCAAAAAATTATTAAAAGAACAATAAACCAAATATTTGTAGCACGTAAGCTTTGTTGTCTCTATTCTATTGTTGTACAATCTGTTGCATTTATGATTTATTTGTAATTTATGAATGACTTTGTTTGTCACAATGAAATCTATTTCAATCATTGTTCATTTAAAAATTTAGTGTAAGTGGAGTCAATTGACAGACTAGATAGAAATGTTTGTGCATCACTTATTTATAAGTAAAAGTTTAAACCGCTCGCACATCGTGTGAGTTGAAAACTAGTTTATTATAATAATAAGAGTAAAATTATAAAATAGCATGCATTCAGCATTCAAAGTTAAATAATAATAAAAAGAAAACGCATTTTCTCACAGAAGTTAAAAGATTAAAATTTTAGCATTGAATAATTAATAATAAGCGATTGAAAAAAACAAAGGGACCCTAAGAGAAGAAGCAAGTGTAGAGAAGGTACCTCCCTCCATACGAGACAAAATAATGATTTAACACGAGCCCAATCGCAAGGTCAGCATCTTCATAACCTAGGCTCGTCAACCTGCAACCGAAACCCTAAGTGCCTCAGCGTACAAATTTCTGGTGACCGGCTCCGAAGCTCCGGTTATTTTCGCGGCGAATCGATTGGAGAAAGTGGGAGTAATAACGAGAGAGAAAGAGATAGTGATGTAAAGAGAGTGGGTGTGTTCAGTACGGTGGAAGGAAGTTTCTGACTCTCACACACTTGGGAGACACAGAAAGGTGCAATAACGACGGACTTCCACGAATGCGAGGGTATTTTGGGGATAAATTTAAATTGGAATGAAAACAGAGTAAATCTAACTAGGGTTCGCTTTTTTACTTTTTTAGATATAGGCACTCCTAGTGTATTTTTTAAAATATTCTCACTTTTTATTTAATCCGTTATAACTGAGTAAAATATATGTTATTTGGTTATGAACGATCGAGTATAAACTTGATAATGTTTTATTTGGTTGTTAAGTGCCGAGTATATAGACTTATAATCATATAACATACACCTTATTCGATTGCGAATGATAAAATAAAAGTTGAAGTATTACTAAGTGTTTTCGGGTTGTCAATGTATTCATCCTTGTCTTTCTAGCTGTGTACTCAAATTTTGTACCAAAAATTTGATTTGCTATGTATACATTTTGAAATAAATGGTACCTCATATGTATGATAACATTCAAAATTGGGAAATTAAATATATATTAGGATCAAAACATCTTCTTACATCCCCATCGAGCCTGTAAGATGTATGTACTAAAAATTGCAAGAAACAATAAAGGAAAAATGAAAATTGTAGCTCATTGTCTCCATTGTATGCACATCTAGAATATGACATAATGAACTAGCCCAATCACATTGACCAAAACTTGTAAAATAGACATAAAATTTACGACAATTACAAAAGAAGATATAAACAATTTGGAGAGAAGAATAATTACTCAGTAATTTTTTCTCACTGGGAGACTTTTTATATAGTGTAAGCAATTATAATAAACATTTAACTATCATAAATTCTTTAATTAATCTACATAAAGACTCATAAAATTTTACGTTACAAAATAATCAATTCGTATTTGTTGATCAAAAAATAATCTTAAAGGGCGTGAATAAGGTTTAATGAGATAAATGCGGAATATTTCAAAAAATGTTTAAACAAATAATATGAATAACTAAGTATCAAGGAAGCAATTAAGAAATATAAACTCAATATAAAACAATGAAGAAAAATAGGAAGCTTGAGTTTATAAAGATAGAGTCGTAAGAAACTATGATGTTTTGTTCACGCGGTTCCGTTGTTTAAACAATACGTCCGCGCCCAAGTGGTTCCCTTAAGAAGTTCCATTAAATGATTTTTTTTTGCGGGTGAAAATCAAACATCAATAATATAAGTGTAATATTTCTCACTACACTCAATAAGTATTATTTTTCTCACAACATTCAAACAAGTATGATTATTCTCACCACACCCAATACAAGAAAACTTTCTTACTAAATTATGATAAATTCTCTCACAAATGAATAATATAAGTTATTTAGTAATACACACCAACGAACAATAACTTTCAAATGTTTGTAAAATACAAATGAAGCTCACACTTGAGTTATCAAGATTGATAAATAATTTTAGCTCAAAAATGAATGATATAATCAATGCAAAGGGTTAAATTCTTGAATATTGTAAATAGATGAATAAAAAGTTTGTATGATGATTCAAGCTAATTTAAATGTGTCTTAAACCTCCAATATATAGACCCAAATAGTATATACCGTTTTAAAGGTTAGTTAGAGTTGTTACCTTGAAACAACGAAAAAATCAAAAGCCTAACGGTTATATTCTGAAGCATCGATCAGTTGACTGAGCAAAGTCATCAATCAACTGATGCATTCTGTCTATCAAGTTAATTTCCTAAAAATTTGACATATACAATTTTAATCCAAAATCCATTTTAATGCTTGGAGAATGTTCCCAATATGTTTATAAGACACCCAATTTTATTTTTAGTTCAAAAATCATTCGTGTGATTTAATTATGAATTTATTAGAAAATTGGTTTACGAAATAATTGTTTTTCAAATAAAATCCATTTCAAACTTTTGTGAAATTCAATTTATGAATGATGCGTGAACAAGTTTGAGATATATAGGTATTGATTAATAAAGTCATTTTACATAAATCTTAAACACTCACTCAATTATCGAATTAACGAGTTTTCCAATGCGTTGATATGTTTTTTTAATTTGATCTTCATTTGAATCATTTGCCTCGAAATTTTTCATATATTTATTTGATCTTTATTTTTCATAAATTTTGTTAACATTTGTGATGCTCTTGAAATGTATGAAATTGATAGCGTAATTGAGCGATCAATCTTCTTTATCTTGTCAAATGCTTTATTGACTTAATCGGATAGAGTTTAAATGATCCTTGTAATGTTGCATGCCTCATCTGTAAAATCCATGTTTTTCTTGATTTTTTAATATAATAAATTACAAATTTATTTCAAAAAACATGTTAAACTACAAATTATTAAGTTATTGTTATTATCAAAATAAGATTAAGATATTATAGGTCAACAACATAAATTATATATAATTAAGTTATGTAATTCATAACTTAAAATAATATATTTACAAAATTTAAACAAAAAAATATGTTTTTGTATACTTAATTTGTTGAAATTTTCTTTCTAAAATAGATAGAGAAATCAATTTGTATTGTTATACGGTAGATTAATGTCTATACAGTTTTTTTTTATATTCATAACAAAGTTGAAAAAACAATGGAAGTGATAATATTAGAGAAATAAGAAAAGATGTATTAGTTTATGCATTGTTATGTACCAAATAAATGAAGAACAAAAACCATGTCTGGTGCAAGGAAAAGAGAGGTGAATAACTAAAAATAATAAAGTAGATGACTAAATATCACAATCGTTATAATGTCAAAATATGGGATACCTCGAGAGAAATATAAGAAAGATATGGGAATATATATATATATATATATGAGAGTTTAATATGAATAAATGCATATAATGTGACATAATGTGGCTCAAAGACAACATTTTACTATTATCTTATATGATGTGTGTGCAAGAGAATGAACCAACAGAGAAATATTAAATATTTCATCATTTAATTGTAAAAATTAATAATGACTTTCACGTAAAAGAGAAAACTCTAACGCATAGTAAGAAATTAAATGTACAAGTTATTCGAGCAATAAACACAGGGAAGTGAAGTATGAAGGTGAAAGGTCGATTTACAAATAAATAGAAAATAAAATTTAGTCCAAAATGCAGGAATTAAATAACAAGCACATGTTAACACCAGGTAAAAAGAAAACGCTTTACATATAATATTAAATGATTAAAATTGAACAACCAATATTATACATTTTAAAAAAATGAAAAGTCAATCTGAAAAATAGAGCCCGGTCAATATATATATATATATGAAAAATATTACATCTAATTTTTACTATTTAATTAATGCATTTAATAGAGCGACTCATGGCACAATTTAGTAAATTTAGATAACTTTACTAACTATATATATATAAAAGTAAGACAAGATTGCACCATTAAATACACACAAATATAAAATCAATAAAATATTAAAATCAAACTTATCTATAACATAACATATAAGTAAAATAGAGGAATTACTCATCCTCTCTCTTATTAATTAGGTCGCATTAATAATCCTTCACCCAACACTCAAAACAGAGGAAGTGATATAATTGCAGTTATAATTGCAATATTAATTAAGATAAGTTAATTCTACACATATCTCCTGAACTTTTGTTTCTTCATTAAGGCATCCAATTCTTAATTAAGAAAGTAATAAATGTGGTTTTTAATTTTCATGTATCTTTTACTTCCTCTTCCACCATAAGTTTCAAGCTTTTATAATCTCTATATAAGAGCATCTCCAATGCAAAAATGGATTGGATATTTCTTGACCATGGACATGTAAGCATGTCTTTCCTATGTGGCATAAAAAAAGTCTTTTGATGAATAAGTCTTACAAAAATCATTTACAATAGGATTGCTCAAGAGATTGTCTATTAATAAATTCATAAAAAATAAATTAATAATTTTATATATAAAATAAGACTTGTTTGATAGGTCCTGATTCATACTTTTTTAATGTGTAGTTTTTACTAATAAATAAATTATAAAAATATAACAAAAATATTTGAAAGCTTAAAAAAGAAAAGTATGTATACAAAAAATGATGATATGACATTAAGACATTGCCTAAGAGACCATTTACAAGTAGATGATCATCCTCACAATGTTTACTTTCATTTTTTCCACATCATCTTCATGGTCATTATGGAAGGTTGCATTGGAGAGCATTTTATTAGCTTTTTATCCATCAATCATATGTGGCATCTCATTTTCATCCAATCCATGGTTGCATTAGAGATGCTCTAAGTATGTGCCTATTTACATTCCTAGATAATTTCAAAACTCAACAGGTATCTTCATTAGTTGAAAAGTTATTATATGTTTTATTATCCCTTTTTCTCTTAATTATAAAATAAAATTTAGTTCATTTTTATCAAAATTATTCTCAGTGGAGAAAGTCTAATATTCTTGTCTTATGCTAATTTTCTGTCATGGACTTGAATTTTACATGAATTTTGTATTTCTCTCCAATTTAAAGTATAGTTTTTATGTCATGAATTTCGTACTTCTCACCAATTCAAAGCATAGTTTGTATGTCGGTTTAGTTATTTCGAATATTGTTAGTCCTAAATTTTTATAAAAAATGATATTGTTGGTCGGAAAACAACACTAAAGGGGGGTGGATAGGGTTTTTTTAAAACTTAATGCGGAATTAAATTTTTTTTCAAAATGTTTAAGTAAAACAATTTAACTAAATAAGTTTATCAAGGAAAACAATCAATCAAACAATTAATCCCAAGAACAAGCAATAATATAATGCAACTTCAATCAATAAATATAGCAAGTAAATAAAGAGATTGAGTTAGAAATATTGAACAAATTTGAAGCCCAAGGCTTTTTGTCCTCACGGTTTTGATTTACCAAACCATAGTCCACGCTCGGTTAGTTCCCCGAGAATTTTCACTAAAATCAATCTCTTTCCAGGTGAAGATCAAACCACTACAAGTGTATTATCTCACATACTCTTTACAAATATTGCTTGACCACAATATTCACACAAGAATCTCTCTCTTACTAACCTTATGAAATTTACCTCTCACAAAAACTAAACAAGAATTTACCTTCTTATTTTTCTTACGAGATTTAGCTTTCACAATGAATTCTAATTGTTTGGTGATTTACACCAATTTATAATAACTCTCTCAAGTGTGTAAATAGTACAATTTAAAGCTCACACTAGAGTTATCCTATTTGATTAAGATGATATAGCTCAAATGATTAATGATTGATCAAAACAAT
This sequence comes from Lonicera japonica, assembly GCA_021464415.1. Taxonomy (NCBI): domain Eukaryota; kingdom Viridiplantae; phylum Streptophyta; class Magnoliopsida; order Dipsacales; family Caprifoliaceae; genus Lonicera; species Lonicera japonica. Next base: position 22,559,735 of record CM038464.1, read on the forward strand.
TTCTTGAATCTTTGAATGATGGAGATAGATGAAGAATAGAGTATATGAATGATTCAAGGTCTTCAAAATGTGTCTTAGATAGTGTATATATAATCCCAAAAGTGATATAGCCGTTTGTGAGGTTTGGTAGAAGTTTGGTACAAAAAATGGTAAAAAATTAGAAGTCCAACAGCTATATTCTGAAGTATCAGTCGACTAAGTCACAATCCATCAGTCGACTGATGGGCCTTTAATCGACTGAGTCACAAGCCATTAATCGACTGATGGGCTCTGTCCATCAGGCCAAATTTTTATTTTTTACACTTTTGCATATAAGCTTCAAAATTAATTATAATGCTTTGGGGATCTCAAATATATATCCCTAAGACACCTACTTATGGGAAAACTCAAAAAATGATCATTTGAATTTAATATGAATTTATTTCAAAATCGATTTTTGTTAGAATAATGTTTTGAAATGATTTTGATTCAAACTTTGCTTTGATCAATCTAAGAAAGTTGTAACAAAGTATGAGTTACAATAATCATCAAATAAGAAACTTTACAAATAAGAAACTTTACAAATAATCCTAAGCACTCACTCAAATGTCGAATAGACGAGTCTTGAATGTTTCGATTTAAGACTTGATCGGATATTGATTGAACGATCATTGTCAAACTTTCATTGAGCAATCATGCTATTCTTGATTTTTCAAATAAGGGAGCTATAATTTTAAATCAAGAACATGTTAAATTACACATGATTGATTTGTTATTATTATTATCAAAATAAGATTAAGACCTTCTAGGTCAACATATATAGTTCCCAAAAAAAATCATTAGATGAAACTGCGAAAGTAGTTTAGCAAAAAAAGGGGGCGATGAATATATGATTTTATTTTTTATGAAGTATTATTGTGGTAATTTCTTCTTCTTCTTCTTCTTCTTCTTTTTTTTTGGCAAAGTAACTATGTGCTAATTGAGACAAGTGTTTTTTCTTCTTTTTGTCTTTTTTTAGCTTTATGATATTTTTGATATTATACACACATATATATATCAATGTTTTCGAGTATTTTTTTTTCTTCTTTTTATTTTTTTCCAATTATTAAGGTACTTTTTGATAGAAAAGAGAATTTCATAAAATGTTTCAAAATGCCACTATAATTTTTATGAGACTTTTTGAAAAATAATATTCTACTATTATTTTTGGTTCTCTTAATCCAATTCTTGATAATAGGTAAGTAAATTTTTCATCTAAAAATAAGAGAAGATATACAAACATCTCACCATCTCAAAAATATATTTTTCCAACATTCAATTAAAAGTAATAGATAAATCATTTTATCAAACAGATTCTAGGAAAAAGATTTTACATTATGTCTCTTTTTTTTTTTTAATTTATAATATAACATTAATATTGTCATATGCCCACGCATTGTGTGAGTTGTAAACTAGTGTTATTTATTTTCCCATATCCTCTACATTATTATACACAAGTACACAACATTAATTAATTATTTATTTATTTGTTACAAATATGTACAATAATGTATGTTATTTTAAGCATGAATAGTAGATTAGAATTGCACATTTACAATGTTTGTGTTTTGTAAGCAAATGTAATTTTTACAAAATAAAATAGTACAATAAGGACATTTTTTGTATTCCCTCAATTAATTTCTTTTCATTTCACCATGCTAAATAACACGAGCTTTGCATAGGTAATATATAAAATTAAATATTAGAAAATAAGTTGTTTCTCTACCATTTATTAGATTAAAATTAATTTTCTTAAAAATTATTAAAGTTGAAGTGAGATGTTTAAAATTGATTTGAGTTTTCCTTTACTTTTTTTATAGAAACTCGTAATTTTCACTATTTGACATTGCATAGAAGTTATTCCGTTTTTAACAAGTACATCTCTACAAGGAAAAGAACACAATAATAGCTTTGACTTTGAGTGTTAATTCTCATGGTACAACATGGCAATGTCAGTTTTTCTGGCAAATATATCATCTCATTGGAATTATAATTGAAGGGTTAAGAACGGAAAAAAATTGCATGTTCGTGTATATACTATATAGTGAGTTCCCAATAATGGGCCATGCCTATCTAAATTCTAAAATAATACTCCCACACGTCCAAACTAAAATACTATTACTCTCTTTCGACATATCTCAAATTAAAAATTTATTTTATTTTCTTCTAACATAATTAATATATCAAATTTTACAATACAAAACAAGTTTTGTGTTATCTTCACTGCCTCCAAAAGGTTAAGCATTTATCTTAAAAAAAAAGAAGAGGAACTAACAAGCATTCAGAAAACTACTGTATAATTACAATTAAAGATTTCGATACTAACCAAACACAACAATTCATTTGCATGAAAACTCTTTACATGGAAAGTGCTTTCACATAATTGAATTTTCAAGGAACCAAATAACGCCCAAGTTAAAAAGCTTCCCCAAAAGAGAACAATACTCCATTACATGAAAATCCAAATAAAAAATTTACACTCTTCAACATATCAACCCAAATTGCAAGTTTCTCTAACTAAACTTTTATTCAAGAAGAGATGAGAATTAGAAGAAGATCAAGAAGTTCCATTGGAGAAGAGTGATAACTCGACAAGTCACTGTACAATGAGAAGGATCACAGACACATTGTATAGACAATGACGGTATTAGTAGGTTCAATTTGTCACAGCCACCATGGCTTCTCTATTAAATCTTTAGAAAATGCGTACCGGAATCTGGAACTGTAAGGCAACCACTCTATAATTTGAGACGCTTTTCGGCCTGTTTTACTATCGACACACTCCTTTATCGAATCTCGAAGCTTTTTATCGACATTTTCAGTCACCCACTTCAGAAGATCGTCCGAGGGAATAGAGGCTTCTTTTGCAAATCTTTCGAGGAGCTTAGGCAGGAACACTTTCCTTGATTTCTTCACTACTATGTTTGCTTGAAGAAACTCCTTTTTTGCTAATTCCAGTTCCTCTTTAATATTTGAGCCCGTGTAGACTTTTAGCTACCCAAAAGAAAAGAAGAATTAGCAAGTGGTCGTTTAATCAGCATTATATTAAATACTCCCATGTCCCAGCCTCTCAAATTAATAGTACCACTTTGATTTTGGTAATTCTTAAGGAAATGCTAATTTTAATATAATCAATGGTCAAGAATACGACTTATTTTCTATTGTGAGATTTGGTACATTAATCAAGTCCCAAGAAGGTAATAAGACTATCAATCTGAGATATCCTAGAAAGGGAAGTGGGACTATCAATTTGAGACAGAAGATGTAATTGTGATTGAAGTAAAACTCCTAGTAGATTGTTTTAGCAATAATAGAGAGCATCATTCTTTATTTGTACTACCCTAATATGCCAGCTAAATTAGAGGAGCCAAACATATAAAGCATACAACTCTTACTAAACATTAACATTATTATTTGTTTGATTCCACGAAAAGTAAACCGTACGTCTCACTTCTTTTGAATTTTTATTACTTTTCAACACTACATTACCACATTGAAAAAGGCATTGTCGCATTTCTTAAAATGTTTTTTTTTGGATAAAGAAAGGCCCGCAAAGGGGCCAAACAAACAAACACTGAACTAAAAAACAAGAAAACAACTTTAACCATGGTCCCTAACTAAACATCTGCAAAACTCAGCTGGGAACAGAACTGAGGCGCTCGGCATATTTCCACCGGATCTAGCAAAATATTCAAGGGAATGAGCAGCCTTGTTCGTATCCCTTTCGGCAAAACTGAAGGAAAGATTCGCTCTATGAGAGAAGAGCCAAATATCATCAATGAAGGCCTTCACTTCCCATTGGGGGTCCTTGAAGTTAGAAACACAAAAATATATCACGCTCGCATTATCACTCTCAATGATCACTTGTTTCGGATCTGCCTTAAGGCAGCAGGAGATGCTGTAAGACAAGCGTGTCCAGAGGAAACTTTTAACTCAACTCTCACAGTGACTCAAGGTGTGTTTTTCCTATTTCGTGTGTTTGCCGTAACTTTTCAAAGAATCAAATTCAGTACAATCACAAAATTAATTATTTACCAAGGAAACCAAAAACCATTAAAGCACCTTCCCCTACAAATTTGGTTTGCATGGAAAATGCATGCCTGCATGACGTGGCGTGACGTGACTTGACTTGATTACATCTTTTTCCAACAATATACTCAAAACACCAAAATAAAAGGGTTTTATTTATTTAATTTTTTAAGCAACCCATATATACATCCTGGGACCTCCGAGTCGGGTGGGGCTCCTTTAAATAAAAGAGCTTCTATTTAATTTTAAGAACATGTTGGTCTTTCGTGAGTTTATTTAATTTTTTATTCCAGATGTGCTTGTAACATACCATGATCACATTTGTACCTCCACAAAATGCAATATTTTGCCCATCATATAGGGAAAGCCACATGCATGTGGCAGGGGACCTGCCGCACATAATGGATGCAAATGCGTAAAAAGTTCATGGTTTTGATACTTTGTGAAATGGGCAAGTGGTTGATGTAGACCATAGGACCAATAAATACCCGATTGATGCCTAGTGACGTTCAAATATGGAGAAATTTGCACGATCACAACATTATATGTAAAGTACATCTACACAATTATCAGTTTTACATTTCTTAAACAGTGTGTAAAGCATACAAAGCTATTCCAATCAATGTTAGAATGGCTGTGGACTAATTCAATTTCTAGGTGATATCTAACTCAGGTGACTGTTAAGTGAATCCATAACTGGCTAGCGTACGATGTAAGAAGTAAAAAAAGAAAAAATGTGAAATAGAAGCAGGAAATTACCGCAGGATCAGAAAAGGCTCCAGTACAAAGAGTGAAGAAAACAAGGGGTTGAGAACATTGAAGACTGAATTTTGAACTGATGCGATGTCTTTCTTCTCCAGACTTTTTCCTCAAGGCAGCTGAGAGGATGGTCTCAAGCCACTGTAATTTAAGCAGGAAAAAAAGATTAGAGAGTTTCTCTTTCTTATATTTCGTGAGACTGGAATTACGAAATCTTCAATTCATGTTAGTGCTAGTATTGTTTGCAATATTCAATGAAATAAAAAATTATTAAATTATCAATTGTATCAAATTAGCTAATAATTAAGCATCCGGCCATTGCTGACTGTTGAACAAAAACCTATAGCTACTTTTTGACTTTGTACCCTATTTTTAATTGGCAAAGTCTAAAGATTATGAAAACAGGGGTAAGTCCATTTTACATATAAAATGGGTGCCGAGTAAACAAAGCCCAAAATCTATTGTTCACTGGTGCCTTAAAATACAGTAAAAACCTTTAATAGGCTGAACTGCTGGAATTTACATGGATATAAGAGAGTAAGGTAGTACCCGTCCAACTCGGGGTGTACGGAAGCAAAATATTGACTGCTCAATGGCATTTGCACTTATGACATGGCCACCAATGTTGTAAGCAGCCTGCACTATACAGAGGGAAACACAACAATTGTCGATGAATGAATGTGCAAGACATATGAACAACTGGAGGAAAAAACATTGGCTATAATTGAAAGTCAAGGAAGTTGTCTTTAAATTTTTAGCCCGCACAGTTCTAAATCTAGCACTCACAGTATTTCAAATGTGTGTTGGTGATTTTACCTAAATACGGCCATAGCACATTAAAATTATTTTATTAGAAACAACAACCAGAAATATTGGTAGATGTAGCCCCTAGAATTGGTTGTTTCCTCCATTATTCAGCGGACATGAACAATTGGCTTTGGGCATAGGCCAAAAGAGAATACAACTTGCAGTTGAATTTTAACTTAAGTGATGAATCAAAATGCATTAACATCCAGATTTGAAGGATTTGAAATGATGCATTGCAGTTGATTCCAACAGAATTGAAGGTTAGGCTTTCCTTGCTTTGCAAGACATGCACGGTATAATTTTAAACTATGATGCACGGACACTCTCTCGGAGGGTGCGTATCCTGTTGGACACGCGTGTCGGAGAGTGTCCCATTGTTTAATATTTTTTTTTTACACCGACACACTGGAGACACGCTGAGGACATGCTGGGGACACGCTGAGGACACATTGGGGACACGTTGAGGCCACGCTAGGGACACGTAAAAAGGGTTGAATATAAAAAAAAACTAAAAATATGGGGTAAAAATAATAATAATACAATTTGAAAATAAAATAAACGTAACAAATATCATTTCTCTCTTTAACTCGTAAAACCTAGCCCCATTTCCCACCCACCATCGAAAGAAAACCCTAGCCCCAGCCATCGACAACTGCTCAGCCCCAACCCAAGGCCTACACAATACGAGATAGTAAGTATTGGGATATTGCCGGTGATACTTTTGACACACTTGAAGATGTTGGTGAACTTCAAATGGCATCTCTCTCTCTTGATGAGCCGGAGTTGGAGTCGATGCTATTTGGGGATGAAGTTCAAAATGTTGAGGCGGTTAATGTTGAGTTGAATGAGTGATTGTTATTTTTATATTCTCCTTTTGGTTTTTATTATTCTATGGAACAACTTAGTTTATGTAATTATGTATGTTTTTTTATGCTTTAATTATGGAACAATGTAGTGATCATGTTTTGAATATTTGCCATTTGGGCTATTAATGCAATCTATTTTCATTTGATTGAATTCTTAAATATTTATAATGTTTATCGCATATATAATTAATTAATTAATTAAGAACGTGTCCCCCCTACATGTCATGTCCTACATTTTGGAAAAATTGCGTGTCGCGTGTTGTGTCGAAACGCGTATCGCTTGTCGCGACTATGCTTCATAGATTTTAAATCAACTTTTAAGAATACGATTGGCAAACTTCAACCCTAGCAATATTACTAATAAAAAATACTCCCTCCGTCTAAAATTGAAATTAAGAGTCCCACTTGCCTTTTTGGGATATCTCAAAGTAAGAGCCACGTCTCCTTTTTAGAACATAATCAATGCACCATATTTCAATTTAGTAAATAAGTTTTATTCTACACTATTAATTACGTTGAAATTAGGTTGTTGTTTTTTTAAAAAAAGTGGAAAAGTCAAAGTAAGACTCTTAATTTGAGACGTAGGAGTAAGCTTATACAAAATCAAATGGATAAGTGTAAAATGAGCATGCAGTATGTCACAGTATGTATACGTATATATACAGTTATACACACACCAACATAACAAACAAAGAATTGCACTACCTTGTGAAACAAGGCTAACCTTCTGAGAGAGCTGTGTGGTATTCCATATGCTAGATATGCCTGAATAAGTCAAAGAAGAAATACATATGATCACGGTGTATAAAATTGCAAACTTAAAATGACAAAATAAAAATAAAAATTATCTGCTTTGAAATCTTTTACATGCATAACCAACGAGTTGTACATGTTGATCCAAAATGCAGTTTGAGCATTGTTTTCCATCTGATTTAGATTCACTTTCTCCAGTTGTTCCACTAGAACTCTGCAAAAGGGAAACAAGAGATAACATCATAGGTTAACACACCACATAACAATAGATCTAATATCCTAATGTAACCTGTGCAAATACTTTTGAGCAAGTGATGGGACGAGTTTGTGTTGTTCAGAATGGCATAGTGTCACAGGATGGGGTTCATCCCGAAAGACCCAACCAAACAAAATCAGCCAAGGACCCACAATCGCATTGATGTGGAGGGATTCAAGCCAATTCAGGACGGAAATGGTGCGAACTTGTGGGTCCAACATGCCCCTGAGAACCGGCTTGCAAGGGAAGTGTGCCCAGGAGGTCATATTTTACTCCTAAATCTTATATTTATTCCATGTGGGACTCTGTATCCATTACTCTCCACCTCCTAAATTCCTCAACGCCCTTGCCAAGGTTGGTCCACCCTCCCTGCCTGTCCCTCCACCGAGGGATCCAATGTGGGTGCTTAGCGACATTGGTGGGTGCACTATAATCGATAAGGAATATCAATAACAATTCTATTTGATACGTATACACACAAAAGAAACTTGGGTATCAATGCCTTTTAGGCATTTAGCAATGATTCTAGTATTTCCATTTCCCATGTTTTTTCCCTTTTTTTTTCTTTTGTATTGAAAGCACGGGAATAAAGCAAGAGTATTACTAATCCATTTGAAATTACCTACATTAGATCGGAACTCCAATGGATTTTACAACAGAGCTCAATGAACTTCCTAATAATTTAGAACAGGGTAAAACTCAACACCCTATTTTCCATTTATCCTTTTGTACATCATATTAACGTATGAAAAGACCACCTGTAATTATTGATTGCGCAAGATGCATGAGAGAAATTGTTCTCATCAGTCGATATCCAAGAAATTTCAACCATGGATTTGCAAGTCTCTCCAATACCACGTCGGGGGAGTACAACATTAGTGGATGACCTTGACAATAAAGGTGATCTGTTGTTTTGTTCTGGATTTGAAGAAGCGGCTGAACTACGGAGCCAGCAGTACACTGCAGCCATACACATGACCATCTCCTCAGACAACTTGCTCGGACACTGGTAGAGATGATCTTTGAGAGTTCGAAGTACAGATGTTTTCTCCACAGCTGGTAGGTGTTCTCGAACCAGCTACAAATAATTGAGATGAGATAGCATAGACTTTGACAATAAATCGACAATATACAGCAGGTCCAATGATTAGGATGGGGTAAATACCCAAAAAAGAAAAAGAAAAAGATATCCCACATCAGGAAATCGATGCCTTGAAAAAACAATATATAAAGGGGCTACTCCACCCATTGCCAATGGTTTTTGGTTGGATGCTCCGTACTCTAATCAATATTTCAAGCACACAGTTGATCTTAGTTCAGGCATTAGGTTACTATTATAAGAATTCTTCCATTTAGTTGTGGGCCCTTCAAGTGATACCTATTACTAGTGATAAGTCTTGCAGACTAGTGAACAACTTCTCTTGTAGTCTGAAAACTCTCAAATGCCATTGAAATGGAAGTTTATCTCAATTTATCTGATCTCTGCATAGGTAGATTCACTTTCTTCTTTTTTCCAGGTAAGAGCATTGGTAGATTCACATTTTACTGACAGAACCAAATTATAAATTGAGCAAAAACAATATATTAGAGAGTTTTAACAGTTGATCGACATATTGGAGCTAAGAATTATCTAGAAACAACATCTATACACAAGAAGCTAAGAAATATATTGTCGAACTAGGTCTCATGATTAGCAGCATTTATACGACAGAGTTTCAAGAACATGAAGTTGATAACTAACATACATGAAATTTCAAAAGATGTTATCCCAAGGTGATAAACCATTTGTAGAAGGATAACAATTTTGCTTCTAAAATTGCCCCTAGGTCCCACAAAGGTTAGGCAGCCATTTTTGCTTCTAAAATGCACGCCTGGGTCCACAATGGCACTAGGCAAACCACCTAGCTGGCAAGGTGGCAACCAGGATGAAAGGTGGGGTTTTCACTCTTTGTTTTGAAAATTAATTTTGTCTATATTTGATATATGGGGAATGTTTGCTTAGTGAACTACCATCCCCTCTTCAGACGAAAAAGTTTGATTTCTTATAGTATTATATTTTAAAAGATAAATACCTCCTAGCACCTGGTATAGGCTCCCTATCAACGCCCTAAGACCATTGAGCAAAAAAAAGAATCTGATAAAAGAAGAATGCATTGACTTCAACAACAGACTTTGAGACTAAATATTTACAAATAGGGGAAAATAAATAAGATACCCTACCTTAACATGGCCTGAACAAGAATTCTCAAAATGGACGTTTGATTTGCCACTGAACAATGAAGCATGTCTTGTCTTAGACTGCAACAAGTTTCTTTTTCCCGAATCACTAATGGCAGCAAGAGCATGGAAAGGCGGTAAAGGGAACTTTTTCGAGGAACAAAAAGCACTCGAAATTATGCTTGGATGTTTCCTTGAATTGACCTTTGTATGGGCTGGAGAATTCTTGCCCGAGTTTTGTTCAGAAGGTGGTCTACTGGTACAATGTTCGAAAATGCTCCTATATAGAGAGAGGACATGCTGCTCACGATTTGCAACTTCTTCTTCAAGTAACTCGATTTCAGCTATCAACTCCTTTGTCTAAAAGAAGGAAAAAAAATCAGTGTTATTTTTATTTTTTGAGTAGATTTGAGGATCGGTAAAATGAACACTAAAGTCCATAATACAAAATATCATGAAAGAGCATACGCACAATATATGAACAGGTACAACAATATGGAATGAAAATAACTAAGAGGCAGCAATTTATAAGTAGCCACTCACATGGATTTAAACCCTAGAAAAACCTTCAAAGGGTCTTGATTCATTCTAAATGCCTTCATATATAGCTAAAGCTAAGGATCCTTGGGGAACCAGAAGACCTTATTATCTAAACCCAGTAGGAGACTAATTGCTAAAAAGGAATACAGAATGGGAGACAAATCAAAATTAAAATCCTAGATTAAAGAAATTAAATGGTTAAATCATTTCGTAAAAGAGGACTCCCACAGTAACAAAATAAAACAATTAAATAATTGTAGTAGTTCAGCGCAAAGATCCAAGTTTGACAAATTACACTAGCTATTATCTTTAGTGAGAACTGGACTACAGGAGAAAAACTATAAGCTGAATCCAAACACCAACAGAAATTGCTCAAGTGCAGAGATGAATCTCCTTAGACCTTAGTTTCATCCCGTGTGTGACCCTGTTGGGCTGCGGTATTAAACCCCAACTGTCTGTTGCTTAAAATAATCGGGACGAAAGAGAATATGAACTCTGCAGGAAACATGTAAGTAAATAAAGTTCCTTTTTTACAGCATGAGCATTGCAACAGTTGGATGTATTGCTAATTCATATCCCATTTACAAGATTATGTGGAGAAAAAAGTTCCAACTACATTAAGGGGAACACATAAGGAACTAAAAAAGAAATATTTAAGATTGAATATACAAACCACATTACCTGAGTGGCAAAATGCCTATGTCCAGGGGATAAAGTACTAGAAGCTCGGCCCATTGCCCTTTCAAGCAACATCCGCATGGATTTCTCTTGTCGCAGCCGCAATTGGAGCTTCTCGACCTGCAAATTGGTGCTTATGAATATCTTATTTAGGATTTCAGTGTGAAAGTCATTCAGTTTAAATTAGGATACTAGTTTTCTCACGTTTTCAGGAAATATAATAGCTTTCTTATAAATATAACTATATTAGGTTTGAGTATCTGATTCTGAGTATGCCTGACTCTATGGTTTTCTAGGACTTTATCCTTTTTAACTGATTTGATTTAATTGCTTGCACCTTTTATTTTATTCTCTCCCAGTTGACAAAACCAATGTTTGTGCCTGTTTTCACCAACAAACTCTGCGTTCTTGCAGTTACATTAGGACACAAATCAAGAAAAAAGGGAATCAAATCCGAGTATAATTGTCACCGAGAATATAAAATACTAACAAAACTAGCAATGCAAACACTATTTTTGTAGAACAGTAGGTTCTCTGTACCTACCCTAAATCCAAGTATATTAAAATATTGTTAGCAATTGAGAACAAACACACAAAAGCAACAACTTTTTCTGTCAATTCGATATTCAACTCTGATTTAAAACTGGCAACTACATACATATACAAGAGTAATAAGAGAATAATAGTTCCACAAGTATTGAAATGTCTAACTATCCAATGCTTACATCTTTTTCCAAGGATGCTCTCTGGTTTGACGCAGCATCTGTATTATTATCAATGGGATATTCATGAATAGTATTCTGAGTGCTACATCTCCTTGCTGAAATTGGCAATTCCTGTTAAATTGAAGGATATATATTGGTAATTATCTTGTTTTGTGATAACATTGATAATTAGATAACAGCAAAAGATTAAAAACGATGGACATTCCTAAAGTAAGAAATTAACAGAACTTGCATAAGAAATAGGAAAATGCTTTTCTTACCTACAAATCTTACCACCTATTCTTACCGGGTGCATTAAATAGGTTGTACCCTTGTTGTATCTTGTGAAGGTACACAACCCATGTAATACACCCAGTAAGAATAGGTGGTAAGATTTGTAGGTAAGTATAGCATTGCTCTAAGAAATATTAAGACAACATGGCTACAAATTGACATCAAGCAAGACTTGTAGTCCTTACAGGTGATTTACTCAAGCCCTTCCCTATGGAATGAGAAACTCCGCCTTTTGAAAGACCCAAGTTCCTATCAGAGGCACTAGCAAGGGAGAAAAATAAGCCTAATTAGATTAAATTAGTAGTTGTTTCCTTATTTGAGTAGGAGTCTCATGTATATAAGTGTGTAATCTTCTCTCTAATAATATAGAATATAATTTTCTCCTTCTCATAATTAACATAAAATGAAGACCTCTCGGCAGATATTGAAATGTAAAAATATTGATCTGAAACATATATGTATACATAGGTCGAGATGGTTCCTTTGTCTTTCACAACCAGTACTTTACATCCAAGTCATATTACCATTCAACAATTCAAAATGCATTAATGTCTTACTATGATAATAATGGAAATTCATATCTCAAGAAGAATGAGATATGGCAATAGAAAATCTACAATTGTCAAAACAACGTTAATATGATATTTTTTATATGTTATCCAAACTAATGATTCAAATCGAAAGTTGTATATCTGTCCAAACTGGACCAAACGCATAATTCATTCGTGTTTAACTAGAGTGGATAAGTTTTTGATTGAAAAAGATCGCAAGTTAAAAAACCATCTATTCTCCACGAAAATAATGGCAAAATCATTAATTCCTATCAACCTCACTTTACGAACCTCAAATTCCTCACAAAATCGCAAAATGTAATACACCAAGAGCACATTCAACCTCAAGATTCAATTTTAATATATCAGGATATGATCTCCAAATTACACCAAGTATTGGAGAGAGATATGATTAGCCACACTATCAAAGAACACTAAAAGAGAGTAACGAACATATAACAAGTTCTAGAAACTCTAGCAACTAAGAAGGTAAAAAGGCCACCTTTTAGAGCGCCTGTGTTGAGCATGAACTTGTATACATGCCCTAGAATCTCCATTTTCTCCCCTATTAACTCCCTTCTCTTCTTCAGCTACAGAGAAACCACCCATTAAAAAAACCAGAGCAACGCTGTTCGATATCCCGGACAAATTTACATATACACAAATGTATATAGTAGACACATAGCAACAAATCAAATGATAATATTAATTCCGACAGAGATTATGCGGTGACATTGAAGATGAGCATCAAAAGGCAAAAAAAATGATTGAATTCAATGAAGTAGAATGAAAAGTGAGAGGGAATAGTTGTTTAATTGGTGTAAGTTGGATTAAATTTTATAAAAATTGAATGTAGAGAGAGGGATTTTGAAATTGATAATTCCGGATGGAATGTAAAGGGGATAGATAGTACTTTACCTTAAAGACAATGGGACCAAGTTAGCTGCAAGGAATTGAATTCTGTCATTTTTGCGTAGTTGAGAGCATTCAATAAGATCAATTATTTCAACCTGACACACTTACAAACACTGTTGAGAGTCAACAGTGAAGTGAGAAAAGTTAGAAATTTTGAAAGGATGAATAAACCCTAGAAACCGTTTATTACCGCACCGCGTAGGGGAAGCTTTGGATTCGAATTTAGTAGGGATAGTTGGTTAACGGAATACTCATGACGGTACCCTGCACTCGATCGACAATGCCGCGGAAGCATCTCGAACGTTGATCCCCGTTATCATTAGCTTTCAACGCTGTTACTGACTGTGTATTTGACGAGACTGGTAGAGGGGCTTAATTCCCCCCGAAAGTTATATTCAAATTATTTCATTGACCGTATTTTGAATGGGAAAAAATGTTACATTAATATTATTAAAATAATATAAAATTTTAAAAATATATAATACAGAGTATAACTTATTAAAATAATATTATTATTTTTGTAACGATATAATTACTTTAACACTAAAAAAACTTATATTAGTACTCATTGAAATTTTTTGTTCTTACCTATAGCATTTGCATGTTTTAGTATGACATTTTGGTAAAAATAGTTTTAACGATTACGCATAAAATTCATTTTTCTTTTATTTGTTCTATTTTAGATGGTGCTCATGAATAGAGAAAAGTTGTGCATGCGTTACGTACTCAACATGTGAACGTTGAATTTAATTAAAACTGTTTGTTTTGGAAATTAAAAAAGAACTGGTATATTAATTAATTTGAAAAATCACGAGTTATAACCGCAATTAACCTAGAATTAATAGTTCATATTACATACTTTTACCTCTTATGTTGATACCATATATTCAATAAAAATAAAGAATTCTTCTTGTGTTGATAGCAAGCAAATATTCAGATAAAGGAAAGAACGAGTTTGTGCATGAGTTTCGCTTTGATAGTTAATAGCTGCTGAATTTTTTTATTTGTTATATGTTGTCATAATCTTATTATATTAACAAGCATTAACATAACTTTATTTTATACATTTTAGACAATGTGAACATAAAAAATATGTAAGGACATATTAACCTTTACTTATAGAGAGTTAATAAATTTAAATTCATTGCGCATACATAATATAATGTTCAAGTTATATAACAAATTTAAACTCATATATCACACGAATAATATAATGCTCAATAACTTATAATCACTAAGGTAAGTGTTATTGTAGTGGTTGTATTGAAAGAAAATGGACTACCTCATTAATCAATACTAATTTACTACAGAAATTTAGCAATTAGATTTGGGCCTCTTCTCAAACGGTTGAAACTAATGTTCTGTATTTAGGTGGAATTCTTGAAGGTTGGCCATGATCTAATTTAAATCGAACAATCTAATCTAATTCAATATTTTTTTTCCGAATTTATGGAATATTGATTGGATCCACTTTTTGATAACCAAAAAATATTGGGGTGGTTTCGGATTGGGGGTTTTGTAAACCGATCCAATTAGCATGCATATATGTTTTTTTTTCCTTAAAAGTGATACGTGTCTTTATATTATTGGTGGTCATAATAGTCTATTATCATACTATTCTTTCTTTGAAATTTGACTACAAGTTATTTGGTTTACTTTTATCAATTTGTTGGTGATGTTTAGTTGATATTTTGAGTTTGAGTTTTTTAAATCTGGTGTTTGGTAGAATTTGGAAGTATGTTGAAAAGTGAATTTTATTTTTATTCGAGTTTTTTTCAATCAACTAAAAACCCTCATAAAAAAAATTCAAAAAATAGTCACAATAGATCTTATTTTATAGATCTCGACGAGTAGATTTCAAATATATATTTTTTATCTAATTTTGATTTTTGAATTTAAAGTTATAGTGTTTTAAAAGATTTTTTAGAGAGAGAAAGTAAAATTAAATAAATTTTGGGAAGCGGAAAGGTAAAATTGATTTTAAGTTGAGTTTTTTAAATTTGAAAAAATAAACATTAACCAAACAAGTCCGTTGACCTGTTTGCTACTTTTAAAATTTTAAAATCTTCTAGTAGGTATATTCCCAAGACTCTCTTTTTCATTTATGAATTGGATCAGATGCTAAATATAAAAATCGACATCAGATGAGATTAGATGCTAATTAGGTGGTGTTTGGTTAATGTTTCTAGACAAGTTTTTAAAAATTTTGTGTTTGGTCGAATGTTTTGAGTTAGAATTTTTATGTTGAAAAGTGAATTTGGTTTTGTTTGACTTTTTTTCAACCAATGAAAAAACGCATAAATTTTTTAAAAAAATAGTCACAATGGATCTTATTTTATAGATCTCGATGAGTAGGTTTCAAATATATATTTTTTATTATTTTTTGATTTTTGGATTTAAAGTTATGGCGTTTAAAAAAAATTTAGAGAGAGAAAGTGTAGTGAAATAAATTTTGAAAAGTGTGAAAATAGAGTTGATTTTAAATTGTGTTTTGAAAAAAAAAAAATTTAAATCTTGTTCAAAAATAGCAACCAAACACAACCTAACAATCTCCGAACTTGAAACCCCATATAAATCTCATCGGTCTTGTCATAAAAGAAAGAAAGAAAGAAAGAAAGAAGTCAAGAGTTGTGTTAGACGCAATCTACTAATTTATGAACAATTTTTTATATAATTGATGTACGCTAATTAGATAAAAATAAAGTTAGACCACATATTAAATACGTGGCTCATCAATTCATTTTATTGTTGCTACATTAGTTTAATTTATACAAGCTTAAAGTAAGTCAGACATTTTGCAATGTTTATCTCAAAAATCCAAGTAAGCGTGTATTAAAAATTATACGATGGTGTTGAATTATACCAAGTGAATTATTGATTTGCTTGTCTATTAATTGTCCTCTTTTTATAAATCAGAGCAACATCAAATTATATAAGATGTTTTTGTTTTATAAATAAAAAGCTACTATAAAATATATTAAGTGTTAACACTACTCTTTCAGTCTTTCTGGTTGGCTACTGGCTTTGCCATAATTATGAGGGAGAAGATCATTTTATCTTCATGATGACTGTTCTAGTGTATTCAATCTGAAAATCTATTGCTTGGTTGTTCTGCTCCTTTGTTCCATTTGTTCCTTTTATTTAAATTCTTACATTAATGTTATTGTCGTTAATTTGACTAATGAAATTTATTTATTTTTTCCTTATATATGTTGAGTAGTTTATATGGATCTAAAATATTGCACTTTGGATTTTAAGCAAGTTTTAGATATTCTAAGCTATTTTGGAGCAGAAGTTGAATCATTGTGACGTTTTAATTTGTTAAATTCATCTCTACTGTTATCGTTTAATTTTTTATTTTATTTTTTTGATAGGGGACTTCCATCCTTTTAAAGCCGGCTTTTAAATTATTATTTTTTTTCCATTTATTTAAGTCTCCGTTTGACACTCTAGATATTTAATAAGATATGAATCACCATATTATGTAATTCCTCCTTGAATACAGTGTTTTGTGGGATTACCGGTTAAACAATCAAGTCCGGATAATTTATGTATGTTTGGAGTTGCAACAAACATGTGATAGGAATACTTAATCCTATCCCCCCTCCTAGTGCGGCACGTCCAACATAGCACAAGTGTACGTAATACTTTTTTTATCATAAAAACTTTTATGTTCTTTGTGATAAAAGATAATTGATTAATGTGAAAAATTGAAAAATAAGTTGAGTGATGTGGTGTGTTCCTTTCTATCATATTTCATACTCATTTTACAAGTAGATGTCATCAATTTTTCTTTATTTTTTGTAAAAAGAAATTCTCCCTCACAACCAAAAGAAAAATTTTCAAAAGCAAGAGAAAATCTCTCAAACTATTTTCTAACTAATCACAAAAATCAACTATTTTTTCTATAATTTTTTATGTTACTAACAAACAAAGCCTCCAAGTTTCCCATTTTCTAGATATAATTGTTTTCTCTGTAGTAGAAACAATGATACTAATGTCGTATTCGACAAGTGATAGATTAGTAAACTGGCACGATAATTTCCAAATTAAAATTTCGAACACAACATAACTTGAACACGGCAATAATTATTTTATTTCTTGTATACAATAATTAAATCTATGTTATATGTGCTTCAAAACAACAAACATTTCTGTAGTGATACTTTATAAAATTATTGTTGAAAAATTAATGGGAAATTTCAAACTAAAACCCAAAATTATAAATAACAAACATACCTCGTTGAGATACGTATCTTAAAATTTTCCTAACACATAATTTTTGTTTTTAAAAGAAATAATGATTTAAGGACATATTTAATTGATTCTTATAATTAAGAACCTTGCTTTTATAATTTTAGTTCATTTGTACGTCAACTACGTGATTTTGGAGGGAGCAAGGTTATAGAAAATCTGAAAGTATGTTACCTTGTTTATCATATACAAGCCAAATAATGGGCTGGTCTTATGATTTAGACAGTTATATGTGAAAATTTAAAATATCGCCTTTTTATATAATCGTGTAAATAATTATATTAAAAAATTTATTACTTTCTTTGAAGATTTTGAAAAAAAAAATAAAAAATGTAACACAACAACTTGAATAGTCCACAAGAAATTGTAAGTTGATAAAAAAAAATACAATAGAAGAAATACAATTATTTAAAATAATAAAGAAGTGTAAGAAATTTATAAATAAATAATTATATATTAACACCTATATTTTAGTTTGAAATATATATACCATGATTGAAGAACAAAGAAGAAAGAGAATAAATGTGGCCCACAATAGATTAAAAAAAGACAAAAACAAAACATACAGCTAGTTTTATGTGGCCCACAATAGATTACACCTATTTAATTAAATAGATTATGGGTCCTTTCATTTATTTATTTGAATTTGGGTTTTTTTTTTTCGATAAACAAAAGGTAGGAGGATAAATTTGGACTTTAGTTTTAGTATGGTTGGTTGCTAATTGAATGTTAGGCTCTATGCGGTTGCACAATCCCAAGATTAGTCTTGGCCAAATATTTTCACGTTTTTCTTAATCATACACTAACTTTAACATCATCAATATATGCATATAAATTAAATTTCTTTACTATCATCTAAGCTAGTATTATTCACAAAAATAAATTAAACTCTTAATTTAAAATTTAATAATAAATAATAAACTTTTAACTTGGTACACAGATAGTATATTCTCTTTTATTTGTTTTGTATTTACCTCGAAACTTTAGTAATGTTTTTCTCTATAATGTTAAAGTTTTATTTCGCATGGTATGTTTAATACGTCTGTCGACATTGTCAAGATACTTAACAAAATAAATATATAGAGCAAATGACTTATTTGCACCCGAAACTTTGTACCTGGTTTTAAGTTGCACCCAAAATTTCAATTTGTACCACCTTGCAATCCAAACTTCAAAAATTGGTTTTAAATGTCTCCTCCGTCAACATTCCGTCCATTTTTACAACAAACGTTGTCTTGTGAGGGGCATAAGGGAAAATGCAACTCTTTTTCTTCTTCTTCCTTTTCTTCTTCATTCCTTCATAATGCGAAGAATGTTCTCTCTGTATATATACATGCATATCTCTCTCTCTCTCAAACAGACCCCCCTCTTATTTTTCTTATTCTTCTTCTTCCTCGTCTTCCTTCTTTACTTCCTTCCTTCATAATGCGAAAAAGGCTCCCCCCTTTCTCTATATATATATAGCTGCATCTATCTCTCTCTCAAACAGTTTCCCGAAAAAAAAAGACGAAGAAGAGATAGATGGACAAAAGACAAGAAAAACCTACGCCCAAACAAACAAAATCCTTTGACAATTTTTAGGGCATAATGAAGCCCCAGTGCTTGGATATGAAACAATTGTTTACTATTTCTTATCCAATATTTCACCACCAATTGTACATTACATAAATAAATAGTAATATAATATGGATAAAACTATGAACAACAATTTGAAAATAATTTTTGTTAAACCAGTTAAAAAGAAATTCCAAAGTTTATCACATAGACAGATGCATAATTATTCTAAGACTAAAAAGGGCTGCCTGATTGAATTCCAATAAAAATTAGTTGCTAGTATTCTTGATCAAATTTACCAAAACATGATTAAACAGGTCACATTAAAAATCAAAAGTCAATGACCTAATGCGACCGTAAACAAATCGATAGGTATGCATCTATATAATCGACATAAACAATAACGAAAGCAAACAATTACTGACCTTGAGATAAAATGAGATGTGTGAAAGATTTTAGTAATAAACAGGCAACCCCAACCGACCCACAACGGATTCAACAAGAAGGTTTGGGAAGTTTTTGAACAGAAACTGAGTGATAATCCATCAATTACTTTTATATACCATTCTATCGACGGTGAAGAATGTTCTCTCTCTATATATATACACGCACATGCATCTCTTTCTCTCAAACAGTCCAAGAAGAATAAGAGGATGAAGAAGAAGAAGAAGAGGACGGAGAGGAGGATGGGGAGTTACATTTAGCCTTACGCCTTTCGCATGATAACTTCTATTATAAAATGGACGAAATGTTGACGGAGTGGGCATTTAAAACCACTTTTTAAAGTTTAGAGTACAAGGTAGAACAAATTGAAGTTTGGGGTGCAACTTGAAACCGGGTATACAATCCGGTGTGCAAATGGGTCATCCACTCAAATATATATATATATATATATATCTTTAGGAATTTTGTATAGTAACTATTCTACATATAAGCTAAAGGCTATTCAAATAATTATAACTAGTCTAACCTAAATTTTCATGACCTCTAAATCACTTGTAGCAAAATTGAGATGAAGTGCTAATGTTTCACTTAGATTTTGTTATTTTTATAAAAAATTTAAATCACATGAATAGTGACAAATTCAATTTTGTATACACTCATTTGTAAATAAGTGCTTAAAGGAGTACTTAACCTTAAATAAATTTATGACTTCACCTTTGTACATGAATTGATAAATCATAAGATTTTTGAAATTTGTAATTTTAAAATCTCATAATTTTTAATTTAAGTGTTATTTAAAAAAATGTATTTTTTCTTACGTATTTTATAAATTATCAAAATATAGTAATATAAGTTGAGTTTGATGAGATTATTATCCATTTACGTATTGTAGTTAGAGGGAGAAAATCTTAGTGACCAATAAAATAAGAGATATATGACTAAAAAGAGATGGATCAAACCACACTTCGTAATTGTACACGAGATTTCCAGAATCTTAACATTTTTTAGTGAATTATGAAATCACGCAATTTACAAAATTTTAAAATGTTGAGACTTATCCAAACAAAAACTCACAAATTACATAAATCACGTGATTTTCCAAATTATATCTACAAAATCACGTGAAAATAACATAGCGTTACTGGATTTATTAACCAATTATTCGTATTGGGTGCATTGATAGGTTCTATGTTACGAGAATGTATAACCTATCAATTCATCTAGTATGAATATATAATTGAGAATGTACAATTCATCAATAATACATTGGGTATAAATAATTAGTTGATATATCTGGTAAAAATATCATTATTCTTAGTACTAAATATTTAAACCAAAATTTTGCTAAAATAGCCTTTATTACTTGTATATACATTTTATTTAACTAGTTGTCCCCATTTTTTTGTTTATACTAGCTAGGTTGTGTTCGGGCCAGCTTTTGCATGTAATGTTTTTGTAATCATCGGGGTTTGATCTGGAAAACTCCTAGTCGATCCTAGAACTAAACCTAGGGCGGTAACCAATGGACCAGTTATGATAGTTAGCGCCTTTTATAATTTATAATTTTTAGATCTTATTCGAATGCTTTTATCAATGCATATTCTTAAGATAATACCATAAACACCCCATCACCACTCTTGTCAAATTTCAAACAGAATTTAATTTACAATTTGCTAATTATATTAGTTTTGAATATTGATGAATTTGACAAAGAGATTAATTGCTCCCTAAAATACTCAATTGGGGGAGTGTAAAGGATCTAATCCAATTCAAAATTTTGATCAAATTGACTTTTCAATCCCATTTAAGTAAAACTAGATTTCAAAAATAAGAATTGATGTAATAATCAAACAATACGTATTTATTAATAATCAGACAAAATTCGATTTTCCTCTAAATAGTTATTTGCCAACCAATACATATCTTTCAATAATAACATACAGCGCACCAAGTCTTAAACCACCCCACCCTCACTTATTACATTATTATTAGCATATTCATATTCCTATCTCTCTCTCTATATATATCTCTCTAAAGAACCAACCCCTCTTCTCAATCTTTTTTATTTGCAGTTGTTTAATTAATTTATTTTATCATTCTATTGACAAGCGTGCAAATTTATTTGAGTGATAAAAGGTCCCCTTTTAAACTTAGCATTAATTTTACATAATAAACGTTTAGGACACATTTAGATAAAAGGTAATGCGGTATAAAGGAACCATTCCAATAATAAATAATTGCAAAGGCCCAATATAAATTAGTATTGTAAATTATAGATACCATATGAAAAATACATTATATCCCTTCCTTTTTTTACTAACAACACAATAACCATAAATATAACATCTCACATCTCAAAAAAACGTTATTACCAATCCCGATCAAAACAATTCAAAATTTACAACGGTCGATCATTAACACTAATTCTCTAAAATATACTAACTATTTATAAGGTACTAATACATATTTAGTAGCATTTTTTTCAAAAGTAACTAATTACATAGTGCTAAACACAGTTTTAACACCAATTGTCCAACACTAAAATAGTGCTAAAAAGGTTTTAACACCATATGTGAACACATATAACTAAACTGAATATGCTAAACAGTTTTAACACCCCATCCAATTATACACATAAAGGTGCTAAAACAGATTTATCACTATTTTTGTCCAAAATAACTAATCACATGGTATTAAAACAGTTTTAGCATCACATGTAAACACATATAACTAAACTGAAGGTGCTAAATAGTTTTAGCACCCCATCAAATTCTATACA
The DNA here is from genome assembly GCA_021464415.1 of Lonicera japonica. Taxonomy (NCBI): domain Eukaryota; kingdom Viridiplantae; phylum Streptophyta; class Magnoliopsida; order Dipsacales; family Caprifoliaceae; genus Lonicera; species Lonicera japonica. The sequence goes on from CM038464.1 coordinate 22,582,153, forward strand.
TCAAGGTGCTAAAACGCAGTTAGCATTATTTTTGTCCAAAAATAATTAACCACATGGTGCTAAAACAGTTTTAACACCAATTGTCCAATACTAAAATGATGCTACAAATGTTATAGCACTACATGTGAACACATATAACTAAACTGGAGGTGCTAAACAGTTTTAGCACCCATCCAATTTTACACATCAAGGTGCTAAAATACATTTAGCATTATTTTTATTCAAAGTAACTAATCATATGGTGCTAAAACAGTTTTAGCACTAATTGTCCAACACTAGAATGGTGCTAAAAAGATTTTAGCACCACAAGTGAACACATATAACTAAACTGAATATGTTAAACAGTTTTAGGACCACATTAAAGTGCTAAAACAGATTTAGCACCATTTTTGTCCAAAGTAATTAATCACATGGTGCTAAAACAGTTTTATCACAAATTTTTCAACACTAGAATGGTGCTAAAAAGGTTTTAGCATTACATGTGAACACATATAATTAAACCGAATGTGCTAAATAGTTTTAGGACCCCATCAAATTCTACACATCAAGATGCTAAAATATATTTAACACTATTTTTGTCCAAAGTAACTAATCACATAGTGTTAAAACAGTTTTAACACCAATTTTCTAAAACTATAATGGTGCTAAAAATGTTTTAGCACCACAGATGAACACATATAACTAAACCGAAGTGCTAAACAGTTTTAGCACCCCAACCAATTATACACATTAAGGTACTAAAATATATTTAGCACTAACTAATCACATGGTGCTAAAGCTATTTTAGCACCAATTGTCCAACACTAGAATGGTGCCATATCTTTGATATAGGGTTCGTAAAAAAAAAAAGAATTGCGATTAGATTTTTTTTTTCAAATCCCGCTGGGTTGTCGAAATTGGTCGATTTTAATAGTAAAAAGACCTTGATCGTTTTGATTTTTTGCGTGATTATAGTAACTTTGTCTTCCGAATAACATATCAAAAAATTAGTCCAATCTAACGGTTTGATTAAAAGTTACATATTTTTGATTTAAGGTTCGTAAAAAAAAAAGAGTTTAGATCATATTTTTTTTTCAAATCCCGCTGGGCTGTCGAAATTGGTCAATTTCGATGGCAAAATGACCTCTAATTGTCTTGATTTTTCTTAAAATTATAGTAACTTTGTCTTCCAAACAACATATCCAAAAATCAGCCCAATCTAGTGGTTCGATCAAAAGTTATATTTGTTTTATTATTGCACCTGTAAAAAAAAAAGATAAGAACGGTGCTCCTCTCGGCGATACGATCAGAGAGTTGGATGATAGTGGTGGTGGTGAAAAAGTTGAGATCGTTGGTGATGAGGTTGAAGAAAGAGGTGGTGGACATATTTAGCACCAATAAAGTTAAAATTGGTACAATACAACTGTTTAGGGGCTGAGAGAGAGAAATAAGGACACTGTTTAGAGTATTTTAATCCGTCAACATTTATCATTTTTCTTAAAATAAGTTAATATTTTAAAAAGTGTCCTTATTGCAAAACTAAATTATGAAATCAGTAATATTTTCTTTTACTAAACATGAGTCCGGCCTTAGAGTTATAAAACATTACGGAGCGAGTCCCTATAACCCATTATCTCTTTAAATAATATAAAATTTTCATTCACGAGACACGTGGGTGTTTATATATTTATGTAGGCATTTTAAAGTAAAATTATAAAATTGGAAAGCATGAGTAATATTAACTTTAAAACTCCTATATTATTTTTCTAGAATTTCAATTCTTAATTAAGGCTTAATTGGATAAACACATAACATAAACTAACGAAAATTTTAAAAGTACACCAATCAAATGTGAACTTATAAATGTCATATTGCATTTTGAAAATAAAAAGAAAAATCATTTTTGTATTGAAGTGATAAAAATCAACATTTGGAATGAAAATTGGGCACGTACAGAAACTAAGAAAGCCATAGAATTAAATCTTGTTAACAATTTGATGAAAAAGTTTGGGACAACTCAACAACTATAGAATTTTTAATTCATCGAAGGAAATGCATTTAAATGAGTTCTGCCACAACTGAATTTTATACTTAATTATTTTTGTACATTCTCCATGCATAACTTTTGGTAAGTTGGGGCATAGTCAGATAATATATTTTACAATAATTGACAATATAAAAAAAGATTTTTATAAATGTGCCTTCAAACTCTTAAAAACCACGCAATTCAACATAAAGATAATAATATTGAGACCTGGCTATCTCAAATTAAAAATGTCACACTTAGAAGCAACCTATTAATGTTTGATCTTAAAGATGGTTGGATGATTCAAAGTTGTTCTTCAATTGAAGTATGTATTGATTAATGGGTTGTAATAAAAGAAAACAAAATTATAAGTTTTACACAAATCATGTATGCTTTATTAAAGATTTAAGATAGAGTGAGAGAAAGAACTTACATTTAACATATAATTTCTCGTTAATCCTTCTGCAATAAGATTGTCATGCAGCATACAACTTTACAATATGCTAGATTTTTTGGCACTCAAAAAGCATGCCCATAGATGTAAACAAAAAAATACAAAGGAAAACAATACCCCATTTTATAAAAGGTCGATGTAAAACACATTATATACATGTAGAGAGGGATAGAGAAACTTGATCCTTCAAAAGTCAAGAGTTACAATTTATGTTTATGAAAATTAATTAGTACTTACTATTATTAATGTACATATATAGATATAAATAATAGAGAATCATAAGAGTCATTTATTATATTAAATTAAATGAAAAGGAGAGGAGAGGAAGACCATTGAATTTTCCCACTCTTAATTCTTTGTTAATGACGGTGAACTTGGAGAATAAGAAAAGGCTTGCATTCAAAGTGTGCAAACATTATTAACATTAAAGGCTCATTTGGTTCGAGATTTAAATTATTTCTGGAATGCTGCATTCTATTATACAAGGATTTCAGTGTTTGGTTCGAGTTTTAGGCTAGGAATGCATCATTTCAAGAATGGGGTATTTTTTTCAAAGTTCTCTATCTTAAATAGATAAGAATAGAGGATTACTCTGGGTATTTTCTACTAGATTTTCTTTTAAAACTTTCTTTTAAGTCCAAAATATCATTTTTACTTACCAAGACAACAACTTTTTTCCATTTATATTATCTTTTAAAGAAAATAAAAATTGTTTTTAAACCTTTTGTTTTATTTTTATTATTAAATACATACGACAACTTTTCAAAATTCTTAATAATAAAAACTTAAGTTTTACCTTTGTAAATTTATTAGGACTTGTCTTTTAATTTAATAAAATGAATAACATTTTGGTAGTTTACACGTATTTCATTCATATTCTCGTTTGAATCAAATATGAAGAGATAATTTCACGTTTCAGGAAAGAAGAATTTCTGTTCGGACCAAACATTTGCAAGCATCCTAGATGCCATGAAAAAAGCTTTTCAAGAATCTAGAATGCTCATTCCATTTTCAAAACTCGAACCAAACGAGCCCTAAAGGTATTCTAATTAAACGAGAATACTAAATTTAATACACTTCCACCATATTGTTATTATAATATAGATAGATTAATATATCATACAATAAATTAAACATATCACAAATAAATTATACACATAATTTACTGCTGACCACTGACTTTTTATGTCCTCAAATTTATGTTTAACATGAATTATTATTATTTTTAAGGTTTTTTTTAAAAAGACATAAATTTTTCTCTTTATTACAATAATAATAAAAATATATATCTATAAATAAAATTCAAATTTAAAATTTCTCATAAATTTGGATGGCAACTTCATTTTAAGTTTGAAGCTTATAAATTACCAGTACAAAATATATCTTTCTGAATAAGTATTCGGCAAATTCAATTTTCAAATATGATGCCAACAATTAAAATATTAAACCACTAAACTATAAAGCGTTTACTACTCATAGCCATTTCGTAATTAGTTTTATTTTATTATAATTTAAAAATTGGTGAGGTGCCCCATCATTTTCTGTCATATGTGGCCAGCTGTCACTTTTATGTATAGTAACCATAAAATGTGGAGATGTCATAATCTATGAACCGCCCCCCTCATTATTTGATGTATGAGAAAACGACTTTATAAATTAATCATTATCCTTTACTAACTTTATAAATTTAATAATTCTCCTTTAATCATTAAAGGCAGTATCATATGATCCACTTATGCATTTAACCAAAACAACGATTAGTTAAAAATTAATCATTTGATAAGTTGCCAACCAGTTTCTTACATGAAGTGACTTCAAAAGGTTAAGTTAAATAAGTGAAAATATTTATGGCTTGATGTTGAAATGTGGAAAATGACTGGATTAAGGCCTCGTTTGGTTCACGGATTTTGGTACTCGGGAAAGGAAAGTCGTTCCTTTCCTTTGTTTGGTAAGCACAAATTCCGGAAACACTTTTCCGAGAGAAGGGAAAGTAGGGGGTAAAACCATTCCTCCCAAAACATATGGGATTGATTTTCCCATGTGATTTCCAAGCATTTATTACACAAATTTTAGACAATAATACTCTTTCCTAAATACTTTCCATGGTTTACCAAACACAAGAAATGAAATTTGACAGGAAATTTACTTTCCCACCTACATGGGAAAGATAAGGGAATCGATTTCCTTTCCGTGAACCAAACGAGGCCTAAATATAAATAATTTATGGCTTGACTACAATATTTTTTTCATTTTTTGTAATTTGGAGAATAAATTTAGGGCCTATTAAATTTCCTTCAGTTTTGAAAACCGAATAATCCTACATACAATAATTCAACTCAATTCAAAAAAATTCAAATTAAGTCATTGAAGGTAAACTTGAAATTGGTTAATTCTAAAATTAAGAATTAACTATAGTTCTATACTATGATAACATTAATGTATACACTTGATGTTGAGGCTGTGTTTATTCCAATAGTTAACATTATTTCTTGTTTAAGCCTTTTAAATACTGCATGAATTTTTTTAAAGGCACATGTTTACGAATTCATTAGTTGAAAGTGAACTAATTTAAAATTAAATAATTTATGCAATCAAAAGATAATTAGATTATAGTTTTGGTAATCTTTTAGATTGAAAATAACTCAAATACTATTTTTTTTTTTATATAGAGTTATGTACGGGAATGGATCGAGTCGTAATTGCATATTATTCTATTTATATTATTTTAGTGATTCTTAACTATACATTTTTGATTAATTCTAAACTTGTTTAACTTCGTTTGACAAATTCTAAACGTAAATATGATGACATCAGGCATCTATCATTAGGAGCTTTCTTTTGCTAAATATTCACTATGATCAACTATCAAGCTTATCTCCACACAAAATTTTTAAAATTTGTTTTGTGTCTTTTAATTAATTTTAAAACAAACTTAGTTGTCTCCATGTTTATAATGCTAACATATATCAAATTAAGGCCGGTGGAATCGAACCAATCAATGATCATATTTCACTCACTTGGGCCCCATGGTCGGTGCCAACCAAGCCAAACCCTCTACTATGCACTATATTCATCCAGAAAATAATTCAAGAAATAGAAATGTAAAAACGATGGATATATAATATATACGCAAATAGATGGATTTATGTTTGTTTATTGCAAAATCATGTAGTATATAAAGCACCTATTTGTGGAACTTGATAAACCCACAAGAGCAAAGCCAATTTTCTAAGTCTTGACTCTTGGAGCTTAATATTTTTTGTTTCTGAGTCTATTCTCAAGTAAGATCGATAAAATGGTAAAGATAACGATCGGTAGTATTGGTGACTCTTTTAGCGTTGCGTCGCTCAAGTCTTATTTAGCTGAATTTATTGCCACACTTCTTTTTGTATTTGCCGGTGTTGGATCTGCGATTGCCTATAGTAAGTGATTTTGTGTATTTAATTACTGTACAAAATAATATTGGTAAGAGATATATAATTAAACACAAACCGTAAAAATGCCGCAAAAAAGTCATTTGAAGTCGATACAATGAAAGAGAAAACTATATTTAGAACATCAACATTTTGCTATATCATAAAACGAATAATTGATTGAGCCAAACTATCATAGATTTGAGTTTCCTTATTCTTAAACTCGAACACATAACAAATAATATAAAATTAAAGTAGATAATTTTGTTTATCTTTCTAGTTAATATCTTCGTCTCTAATTTGATTGTGATGGATTAATATTGCAGATAAGCTAACATCAGATGCAGCATTAGACCCAGCAGGTCTAGTAGCAGTTGCAGTAGCTCATGCCTTTGCACTGTTTGTGGGAGTGTCCATGGCAGCAAACATCTCAGGTGGACATTTGAATCCAGCTGTCACCTTTGGATTGGCCATAGGAGGCAACATCACCATCATCACTGGCATTTTCTATTGGATTGCCCAACTGCTTGGTTCCATTGTTGCTTGCTTCCTCCTTAAATATGTTACCGCTGGTCAGGTACGACGACGTTATATATTTTAACTATTTTTAGTTACTCTAAACATGTACAATTCGGACACACTTTTACCATTTTTTAAATTATCCAGCACGTTAATAAATTAAGGAATAAATTTTATTGGAGCCTCCTATATATATTGTACGTGATACAAATTCGAGGAATATATAATGTATTCAAAACAGTTTGAATTTCTCTACTAAATAATCATTACTATATATATTGTTTAACAAGTAAATAACTTAAGCACGTAACATGTCCACCAGTCAAAATTGTAATTTTCAGTCTCGCAACCTGTGAATGCGGGGCATATCCTTCCTCTCCCAACATCATACTATATCCATTTGATTTTCTTTCAATTTACAAATTAAATTATTCATAAATTATATAATTTAAGTGTTTGTTTATAAAAATGAATTAGTATATAAAGTTTAAGTTAATACTTAGGGTCTGTTCGAAAACAAGATGGAAAAGGAAAATAAAAAAAAAATTGATTTTTGTGAGAAATTAAAAAAGAAGTTGAGACATGTAATGAGATATCTTCTTACTTTATTGCTTTTTCCGTGAAGAAATTTTCTTTGGTGGTTGAGGAAGAAATTTTTTTTACAAAAAATTACGATGGATGGAGGACAATTACTCATAAAATGTGTAGCATCTCATTAGATGAAAAACATCTCATTAGATAACTCAACTTATTTTCCAACTCCTTACCTAAATCTAAGTGTTTTTATTTTCCATTTCGATGTTATTATCAAACGAACCCTTAAGATACTAAATAAGAAAATATATAAATATAGTTGAAATTTCATAACTTATTGCTATTATACAAGTTTATGTGGAAAAAAGTATACCACATTTTTTTTTGTTGAAATAAAACAATTTATAATTTGTTAATTTACGATTAAACAATTATAAATGAGATAATTTACGCTACTAAACGATTTTGAACTAAAGTGAAATAATAAATAATCTTTTTAACCCCAGTAGGAAAAGAAAATGTATTGGGAAGGGAATTAATTATATTGTGGGATTTAGTAATTTCCCCAACCCAAAGCCATCCTCAGTGATACATCCTTCAACATCATGCACCTAAATCATACGTATACTTTTCTTTTGCTGTTCTAATCATGAAGTTCAAAATGAAAACAAAACAAAAAAAAAAAATAAAAATTTATGGCCTGTGAGTAAATTAAAAGTAATCAATTGCATCTAACCACTCTTACCAAACGCGCATAATTTGTGGGTCTCACTTCATAAGTTAATCCTAGTACTTCTGTCACAAAAATTAATCTGGTCATAATCATATACTTTTATATTTTTATTTTGTCTTTATATATTTATTTATTGAAAATTTAATACCACTTATATTAAAAACGTCAAGAGCAGTTGAATTATTTATATTTATTTTGTTTGAATGGGACATGGTTAGTTAGGCTTATAAGATGATGATACGAGATTGAGATTTATAGTTCCCCGTTGAAAATATTTAAACAAAAAGGAGTCCAAACATTCCTTCCTTCTGCAACCTATTTTGACTTTATTAATTAAAATCATTGCATTGCACATGTTGAGCACTTGAATTGAAATTTTGGGCCTTGCACTCTCCTAATTAAATTTGGGCATTTTTGTTGTGTATTGGCAGTCCATTCCCACCCATGCAGTTGCTTCCGGCATGAACGGGTTCGAGGGTGTAGTGATGGAAATAGTCATAACCTTCGCACTCGTCTACACAGTCTATGCAACCGCCGCTGACCCTAAAAAGGGATCGCTCGGAACCATCGCACCCATTGCCATAGGGTTCATTGTGGGTGCCAACATTTTGGCTGCTGGTCCATTCAGTGGCGGTTCGATGAACCCGGCTCGTTCTTTTGGGCCTGCTGTGGCTAGTGGTGACTTCTCTCAAAACTGGATCTATTGGGTCGGACCACTCATCGGTGGTGGGTTGGCTGGGCTAATCTATGGTGACATCTTTATTGGATCCTATGCACCGCTACCAGCTTCTGAAGATTATGCTTAATTTTATGCTGTGTTTTGTTGTTAAAATGTTATTTATCGTGTTTAATTAGTGTTAAGCGTGCGCTATTTTTCTCTTCTGTTTACCCTTTTTTTTTTTTTTTCTTTCTCTCTAGGTGGGTTGTAATGATTGTTATGCTTGGGAGCCACTTGATCATTACTTGTTCTCGAAATTGTACTTTTCACTTGTGAATTATAAAAAAAAATTGTTGATAATTAATCATTTTTACTTTATGAGTTTGTATTCTGATTTAGAGTTTTTTTTTTTTTAAAGTAATGTCCTAATTTAAGAGGTTTTTTTTTTCTTGGGATATAATAAATGAACCAAATCACTTGTCGATAATTTTATAATTTGTGGTCTAATTTATTTAATTTGACAATTGGATTCAAAAATTATTAATTTGAAAAAATAAATAAATTATTAACATGTTCATATGTGTGAACAAGCTTGTATAAATAATCTTTTTCTTTGCAAAAGAAAAAACAAATTTCAATCTTAATTTCAGTCAACCAATTTTAATTTTTTTTTTATTTAAATCCCAAGGTTTCCCGCTACTAGGATTCACATGTTCACCAAGGAGCAGGACTGGTGTCAATAAAAAGTCCAATGTGGGTGCTCCTTGCTATAGTAAGAATAATTTTTTTTATACCCACGTAATTATGCAATTTACCCCACCTAAATTATAGGATTTGATTGAAAAAAATAGTTTTTAACAACCAAACAAACCTTAAAACTCTGATATTTTTACCCATTGATCTCTGCCTAGTGCACACCCAATTCTCTCTCTAAAAGATATTTGTAATTATATTGGCTGAAATTAAAGAAATTTAGCTGTGCAAATAGAGACATTCAGATTTTATGCAATAAAAAAGAGAACCGAGATGGATTACAAGCGAAAAGAAATCAAGGCAGATGCTTTGATGGTTCCTTCACTTGTTTTGTGATTCATCAAATGAAAACTTCTTTTGAGCTTTAATTATAAATTTCTCTATATTATTTCTTTATTCATCACCAAATTGTTCATGAATTTTTCTATGGAGTTTAAAAACCATTTTTTCAAGCTTTGGAATTAGATAGGTATTTTTAGGGTAATGTTATTAGCATTTCACAAAAACTATTCTAACCCTCCAAAATTATTTCTAGTGACAAAAAAGTGTACCAAAATATTCAAATAAAATATCACTAAAAATAATTTTAAAGTGTTAAGAGTATTTTTGTGGAGCGCTAGAATTGAGTTCCGTGAATACTATTATTCACACGGACAGGCTGTAAAGATGGATCATATAATCTCCAATTGATTAATTCAAAAATCTTTACATCACAACCATTTTTTATAAACTTTTAGATCCGAGCTCTAAAATTTTCAAATTACTTGCAATAACAATGTTAAGATGCAAGCAAAAGCAGAATTGCAATTATAGTGAGAAACGTTCATTAATATGTAGAAGATTGAAGGGTGCTAAAAGATTTTCCATTTCGATGAAAACAGAGATCATCAATTTAGAAGTTTGGGTAAATGGTTTTATAAGGCTCTGTTTGGCATTTGATAAATAAGCGGGATGAATTGAAAGATATTTTAAAAATATAATAGGGTGAGAAGAAGGTTTCCCTAAATTGAGGTGAGAAGAATATTTCGGTGGGTGCATTTCAAAACACCCTATAGTAACTGCTCATATATATTGTCACTGTGTCATATTTTTAAAATATTTTATTCTATTTTTACAATTTTATTTTTTTAATTTTTTTTTGCTTGCAATGAGAATAAAACTCTCACTATTAAGTAACCCACTCCATATCACTAGGCCATATTTCATTTTTATTAGCCTTTTTTTTTTTTTTTTTTTTTTTTTTTTTTAAAAAAAATTATATACCTGTGTTGGATTTTGTTAGCGTTAAGCTGGTCTGACTTTAGGCTCAACATACCTGAGCCCAACCCACATAAAAAACATAGGGCCCAAATTGCTTAATTTTAAAATGAATTCACATTTAATTAAAATTATAAGTTCTTCTTCACTACTAAACCAAGTGACCAAGAGTATCTCAAATGTTATAATCAAAATAATAATTATAATAAATTTTAACAATATTAACTAAAAACATCACTCCAATGGTATAATCAAATGTTAGCAACATTTTAACAAATAACCAAATCTACCCCTTTTATAATTAAAGTTAACAACATTCTTCAATAACGACAATGTGGGACCCACTAATTTTATTAGGTAAAACAAAATCTTTCAAATTTAAATCTTCTTTCTCACATTTTTTTTGAAACAAAATTCAAATTAATTATTTTGTGCCCAATCAATATAATGGATCCCACAAATTTGGTTATCGAGAAAAAATAGCCATTTTGTTTTGACTGATTCTAAGTTTCTTGTAGTTATATATAAAAGACAAAATTAGTGTTGTTAGATATTTAGACTTCTTTTAATAGTAACATGAAAAATGATAAGAAAAACAACTAATTTCGGTGAGAAAATGAAAAATAAGTAGAGAGATATGGTGAAATACTCTATATTTCATACTTATTTTTGTGAGTATATGTCATCCATCATCCTTATATGTTTTGTGAAAAAAACTAAAAAAAAAGGGAGTAAATCTCAAAACGTCACTCAACTTATTTTTCTATTTTTTCACAAAAATACATTATTTTACTTATTATTGTTCATCTTTTTATCAAATAGAGTATTAGACTAACATAATTTCCTGAGCTTGACCCACGATTAATTTGATTTAAGATTCTGTTTAGTTTTGTTCTTGAAATAAATAAGTTGAATTTGTACTTTAGTTCAAAACTCGCTAAAATTTTCCATTATACCTGATAAATTCAAATACTCCAACTTTGGAACATTTTCAATGCTACAGGCTAGTCCAACGCATACGACATGAAGTTAAAGGATAAAATGAATCCTTGCCAAGTTGGGTCATAAACAGGCCATCCCGGACACAACTAAGAAAATGATTCTGCTGTATACAATGCGAATTCGCTCTACATGGTGCAAATCTTAATCACCAAATTGATCATTACTTGTTTTTCATTTTATATTAAAGAATTATAGTGATAGTTTCGAACCCTTAATTCTCTCTTCCAATTTTTATTTACTTGTCTTGGATACACACGGCGATAAGTGTATAAATCTTATTTTCATATATGCATAAATTTAATATAGCATGGAAAAAAATAAAATATAAAAATATTGTTCGTTTAATAATAATGTATTTTTAAATAAAAATAAAAAATTTAAAGGTTCAAATAACAAAATTTTTTAAAAAACTGTTTCCTATCGTTGCCACTTTATGACATCTTCCATTAATTTTATATTAAAATAGAAACAGAGATATTGCATTATCAATGGTGTTACAAAACTATTAATGAATCAATCATTAAAATGGTTGAATGTAAGTTAAACTAATTCGAATTAATGGACCCCGTTGGTGCAGAAACTACATCAAGTGGCACGTGAGCATCCAGATCCAGGAAGCGAACTTTTACCATATGCTTAACCTGAGTCTCTATTAGGTCATCTCCAATCAATAGGGTAATGTTGTAAGGTACATTGGTTGATATAGCATACATGTTGCCCAATGATTTGCCATGGAGAAAGGATAATAGGGTATAAACATCCCCCAACCATTGAAAGTAGAAATTGGGGGCTTGATTAAGGACACGTGGTGATGATTTATGGGGAATTGGGGGGGGGGTTGAGAAATGAACTAGTTTGACTAGTGAAGGGAGTGTTTTGACAGGTAGAGAGAGTGTTTTGAGTGGGTCATCTTTATTACTATGCATGACATTTATTTCATCGTTCGTTATAAATGGCCATCATGCACGATGCCGTGAGCATTGCGCCATACCCTGTTTCCATCCTACGATACAAATAATATCGTGCAGCTAATAAGGTAGCCATATGCTATATTTACCAATCGCTTACACTTTTAACTTACACTAATACCTTATTGGCAACGCGTTATTGAGATGAAATTGCTAAATTTAAACTTTTAGCAAGTGCATTGGAGAAGGTCTTAGGGGTGTTAAGTTTTATCCGAAAATCGATCGAACGGATTGAACCGATTATGATCCATCCGTGAAACTTTGAACCGAAAAAAAAATTGAAATCGAAAACGACAAACTGAACCGAAACTGAATAGTTTGGTTCAGGTTTGGGGCAAGCTAGTCCAAAATCGAACTAAACCGAACCGAACTGAATTGAATTATGTATGAGAAAATAAAAAAAAAGTTAATATTTACTCTAAGGGCATATGTTAATTATACTATAATACAAAAAAGATGGCATTTTATAAGAATATTTTCTTTATTAATTACATATTGTGATCATCTTAAAAAAAAGTCCTTAAAGCGTATTCTTATTATTGAATTAACTATATAATGCTAAGATTTTTTTTTTCACATACATGATGGCAAGATCATTTTATGTAATGTGTTTTATTCTTGTAAATGTACAAATAAAATAGTAACTAAATAGAGAAGATTGTATCTATATGTTTATTTATTGTTTCTAAAAAATCATAACTTTAATTTGAATATGAACAAATTTTATATTACTATTAGTATTACATTGTTATGTTAAATTGATTTAAAAAAAAAATATGTCAAAATCAAATAAAATCAAACCGAAACTGAACATAAAAGTTTGGTTCGAATTTGAGTTTCAAAAATTTTAAAATTATAACCGAAATCAAATTTTTATATTTAATTTAAATTTGGGGTATTTTAATTTTTATCCCAAGCAAAACCGAAAACACTCCTGATCTCCACTCCCCCACCCAGATGTTCATAAGCGTGCGACCCTACTACGCCTTGCTACTTTTTCGGTCTACAGAAAGTTCCACAACCGAAAGCTATTTCTCTCCTCCATTTATGCATTAATAATTCCTCATTTCTAAATTAACAATATAAATGGTATACTACTAATTATGTTATAATTAATATTTAATTAGTAAATACTAAAGTTAAAATAAAATTAAAAAGAAGAAGATTTTTTTTAGACAAAAAGAGTATATATAAATATATAATATTTGAGAATCATATAATATATAATAAATAGAATGCTTTACATCAATCACGTTTTGACACGTGGCACGCTATTAATATCCTTTAATACTTTGCACTAACTATTTGTAAATTTACAATCATATAATACATATATAGTAAGTAAAATGCTCTACAAATAAAAATCCATTACAATATGTTATTAAGGATAATTAAACTCATTAAATAAAATAATTAATCATAATGGTCATTCATATTTTCATGTTGTTATTTTTAACCATTTGAGTATATATAAAATATCATTCATCTCTTTCATCTAATATTCTCTCACTATATATATACAATAAATGTGCTCTAATAATCTCTTTTTCATTAAAAAAAAATGTATCTAATATGTATTTTTTTCCTAATATGTATTTGTAATTAAAATTATTGATAGAATATTTATTATAAAACCTAATATAATCTAATATCAAAAGTTTTTTTCAGCAAATGTCTAAGTTAATTTTTGATAAAATTTTAATTATAAATCTAATTTGAGAACCCAGCCATTTCACTGAAATCTCCACTTTGAAAAATAAATAAATTAATATTATCTTATCTTTTTGTCACTTGATCTTCTTATTTTTATTTGTAACTCTTATATTTAACGCTTTAAGTATTTTATTTGTAACTCTCATAATTTATTCTTTAAATATCTAATTATTACTTTTTATTCAATGACATTAACATTGTTATATGATATATATATATATATATATATATATATCATATAACAATGTTAATATATATTAGCACGGATACATAAGGATAGACATAAATGTGACTTTGTTCATTCATCTTTCTTCTACACACTAAAATGTAATCTTTTTCTTTTCTTTATTTCTATAATCATTATATTTTTCACTTCTTTTTATTGATATTGCTTAAACTTTATTCGTGTTATTATATTTCTTCTAGAAAATTATTTTTCTATCTAAATTTAATAACATGGTAATTTGACGATTCAATGTCAATATTAGTAGAGGAATATATACAACTCATGTTAGTAGTGATTTATGGAAGAGTCTACTTGTATGTGCTAAAGTTTTTGTTTTATTATTCAATTGCAACTTTAATTAAAACTATTTTTTTTGTTTCTTTTAATCAATAAAAAAATTATAGGCAACACTTTTTGGAGTGTTTAAATTCATTTGCGACTTTGATTTTTTATCAAAATGTTTTTTCTCTCAAATTCGAGTATTTAAATAACAATGTAATACTAATTTCTTTTCCTTCCACTACTTTGGCCAATTATGGGCTCACAACTTTTATATTTTAATTATTTGCTTAGTTTTTTAATTTTGGAATCTCAAAATATAAACGGTTAAAATACAATGCTAAGTGTAGTCCTTATTTAAATGTACGAAAAAAATTATTTTTAAATGTAACAATTTCATTATTAAATATTCACGCATTGCATGACTTGCACGCTAGTCACATAGAAAAAGTGCATGCAAAGACTACAAAGCAAGATCACGCCCCTCATTATGAGCTTGAGCTTGTATACATGCTTCTAGAGCAACTCAATTAGCTACAGCATTGGGTGCATTTCCCAAGAGTGTCCTAAAGTTCATCCGCCGAAGTGTAGGACGGAATCATCTTTAAAATTAATGTGTTTAGCAAGTCACCAATCACCGCAATGTGTTCAATATCTCATAACATTTGCGTTCAGCATGTCAAATCAGTAGATATCACTCAATAATAAGTGCACTATTTTTATAAGCAAGAAGTTACATGTTCAAAATAAAATGTTACACGTACGATAGTTGTGACGATTGTGATGCCATGAAAATAGTTTTAAATCGCCATAAAACCAGGACGTGCCCAGGGTGGACCGAAGGGGTACGAACGTACCTCCTAAGATTTTGGAAAAATTTACAATGGACCTATTTGTAATTTGCGTTAATAGTATATAACGAGTTAAAGTATTTATGACATTTGGTAAGCATATAAAAAGTTACATAGGGGGGACTTATATACTAAGGGGGGGGGGGGCACTTACATGCATATAACGGTAATAGCATAGGGTATGCTGTAATATTTATATTATGGTATTTTAATGCTCAAGACAACACAAATCTTCACTATTATCGTGTAGAATTGTTCTATACAGTGATTGATTTAATGATTCAAGAGTTGAATAACTGATTCAATGAACTGAATATGGAGTTGTTACTTTGTATAGCTTGTTTTGATCCAAGCAATTCATTTTCTGAATATGATAAGGTAAAATTGCTTTGGTTTGCTGAGTTTTACCCATTTAACTTTTCAACGTTAAAGCTAATTGGACTTGAACATCAACTCGATAATTATATTTTGGATGTGCGCTCCAATGACCAATTTTCTGAAGTTATATATAGTAGTTGGTGGGTTTGCTAAAAAAATAGTTTAATTGAAAAAATATCATGCATATCCATTAGTATATATGTTTGTGTAATTAACTTTACTCTTATCTATTGCAACTGCAATTACATAAAAAGTCTTTTTTGCAATGAATTTAATCAAGATTCAATTACTCAACCGATTGAGAGATAGACATGTTGAATGATTGCTTGGTGACATAATATTGAGAATGACATATTTAAGACACTTGACAATGAAGTAATCGATTTCAAAACATGAAATTTCGTAGAGGATTATTGTAAAAAGTATCATTTTGCCTTTTTGTACGTAGAATATTCATATTTTTACTTCTTTTGTTGTATGTAAAACGTTCTTATTTATATATATATATATATATATAGTATTTTGACTTCTTGTTGATTTTAATACTTGAATTTTTTTTATATATTTTTAAAACTCTTACATTCATACCTCTTTAATTAAATTCTTGCGTACATCTTTACATAAAACAACGGCATGACGTTACTTATGTATATGTATAAGCGCATTATAAGGGGAAGGGGAGAGAGTGTTGCGAGACCAACCACCGTGCAACCAGGGAAAAATGTTTCCCCCCCCCCCTAATGTTGGATTGTTAGGAATAATAATAATAATAATAATAATGCAGGGTGTTGTGACATTGACAATCCAACGAACTTTGAATCGTAGTCTTCGAAGTACCATGATACCTTTCCCGACACGCACACCCCCCCTTTGGTCCCTCTACCTCTCCCTTTCATCATCATCTTTATCTTATCTCTATTTGTTAAACGGGTGCAGACAGAGAAAGAGACTACATGTGTACAATACAATAATAATTGGAGTAATAACTAAGAAGAAATATTTAATTGTTATTACGAAACCCAACCTGAATTCGTGGAAGGGAGGAATTTAAAAGCACGAGACACTCGGGAAGTATACTATTTTGTCTCTCTGTTGCTTGCTGCTGTTGATCGTTGCCTCACATTCTCCTTTCTCTATAAATATTATAGTTTGCTCTTACAATAATTTTACCTCTCAGGTCAATTTGTCCTTGGAACAGTCAGTCAGTCAGTCTAGTCTGCTGCGCGCAAAGGTTTTTAGTAAAACTAAAACACCTCTCTCCCTCAAATTGAAATTCAGGTGTTCAAGTCGTTGCTGACATTCCTCCTTTTAGTCCGGCCGTGTCGGTCTTTTTTTCTTTTTTCTTTTTTGTAAAGAGGGACGGTGTAATACCATTGTCCATATTTTAACTAGATTTAGTAGGTACGATAAACCGATAATTTTGTGTGATTAGTGGATCCTCCTTGCCGGTTGGAGGAAGCTAACTTTTGATTTTTCCATCTTTCCGATCCATAAATCTAACGTTGCTTTTCCTCCACAAAAAAAAAAAAAAAAAACATGTTTCTAACTCATCTCTACTGTACTGGTCTCGCATTCAAAAGTTGTAGTTAGTACATTTCTCATCCCAATCGACGAAACATATTTTTTATTATTGGTAACCTGTGATAAAGGTACTACTACACTATATTTATATATGTTTAGTAGTTAGTTAAGGGTCAAGATATGAACAGCACGCTGGTCAACCAATTAATGTGATTTGTGAGTGATATGCAACAATTATTAGCAAACAGTCGAGTTAGGCCAGAAACAGTAGTGTCTCCCTTTCAAACAAAATGAGAAGTTGTGCTTAATTTGGTTTCTATTATTTTGCATTGCAGGCTAAGCAAGGATTTCAAGAGAGAGCTACAGAGAGAGAGAGAGAGAGAGAGAGAGAGAGAGATAGAGAGAGAGAGAGAGAGAGAGAGAGAGAATGGAAGGAGGTCATTATTTGGAGTGGAAAAACAAGAAGTCGTTAAATTGGGAGAAGAATGTAGAAGAGGAAAAAAGGTTACCATCAGTTGTTGAACCACAAACACCGAATGAGCCCTTGGAGTTCTTGTCAAGATCTTGGAGTCTTTCTGCTAATGAAGTTTCAAAAGCACTTGCTCAGAAACATACCCTCAAACAATTTGTTCTTGACAATAACAACAACGACGTTGCACTCCCTGAAACAATTGTTGTACATCATTTGGTAACTTCCTCTTCAACATGTCTTTATTTCCTTAACATAGAAACTAAAACACATTTTTTTTATTAATGCACTTGGTCTGTCCCATATTTATTGAGTCTGGTTTCCTTTCTGAAATATAATCAGCATACCAAATCTCAGGATAGTAAACCAGTTCTCTTCTTAAACTATTGATGTTAAGATGAATGCTTCCTTATGGAAGTGTAAAACTCAAAGAAACACTTGGGAATGGTTAGTGTAAATAAACTGCCTCTGAAATGGGACTCTCAATTTGAGACCTCCGAAATGGAAATTAAGACCACCATTTCAGACAGACAGGGATTATTCTTTTCAAAAAAATTATAACTCAAAATCATTACTGTGATGTAATCCTTTCGTGGATAAGCAATAATCTCACCTTCAATTTATTTGTGCTTTCTTGCAGCCAGACAAGGCAATGAATCAAATCAATCCAAGGAGAACAGGGTCAATTGGAAAGTGGCTCCACCAAAAGGAGTTCAGCAGCACCACCATGAAGAAGAAAGATAAAGCGCGTGTGGAAAATGCACGCGCTCACACTGCCCTCTCTATTGCTGGGCTAGCTGCCGCACTGGCTGCTGTGGCTGCAGCACAGAACACCAAAAGCTCGGGCTCAAACATGAGCCCAGCTTTGGCATCGGCTACCGAACTATTGGCATCGCATTGCATTGAACTGGCCGAATCAGCTGGGACCGATCATGATTGTGTGGCTTCTGTCGTAAGATCGGCGGTGGATATTCGAGGCCCGAGTGATCTAATGACTCTCACAGCTGCGGCTGCAACAGGTACTTTGATCAATTTTTTTTTTCATTATATATGATTACATCTTGCTGCAAAGTTCTAAAAGAATAAAACTACATGAATTGCCTGAATTTCGTGAATCATTTTTGAAGCACCTTGGACATTTATTGGCATTAATAATATCAAGGGCGAAGATCTATGTGCATCCCCCCCGGCATATCATTGGTTCGGAGAAGTGCCTCATTGCACTTCGGGAATACCCAATATTTTCTTAGCAGCATATGGGCTAACTTAACTCCACCTTTAACTAGCTACTTTACTCTGTATGCTCATTTGGCTCAAATTTTTGTTCCTTCTTGGGAAAGAAATTGGTAATTTCACACATAAAGGATGAGTTTCAGAATAGGAATGGGAGTTCAGGGGTGGAACTAGGACATGGCAGAGCAGGCTCGATCCTAGCCCAACTAATAAAAGACACGCTATTAGTTATAGACCGAATAAAAAATTGAGCGTGATCCAGCCCCTTCAACTCACCCCTCTGTTGAATCTTGGGTTTGCCCCCAAATGGGATCCTGCATTTCAATCTCTTCTCATGAATTAAAAGAATTTACCATTTTAATAAGATTCTTGAGATGCACATTCTAGACTAACTTTGCAATACACCTTCCCCTTGGTTAACTTTCACTGATTAATTTCAATTCCTATTTAAGCTCTGAGAGGAGAAGCAGCTCTAAAAGCGAGATTGCCTAAAGAAGCAGCAAAGAAGAATGCAGCAATAAGCCCATATGACAAAGGAATGGCTGAAGCTCATATGGTTGCTGCTTTTCATAGTGAAGCGGAAGAACACAATCACCCCTGTATAGGCGACTTACTTCAATACACGTGCAAAGGTAAATTTCTATATATTGTTGCCCTCCAATTTTGAAGCTTCTATTACAGAATCTCAAAATATACAAAAGAACGGAAGCGCGTGTAAGAAAATGTTTTAGCCTGCAATATCTAATTGCTTTCTGTTGGAAATTTATCAGGAGTACTGCGTTGGAAGCACGTAACTATCTACATTAACAAGAAATCTCAGGTATATATATATATATATAAATGAATGAACGGGAAAGGGGGGTTTTAGTGTATGATTTTGATAGTTTGCAACTTTCCATGAACAAATTAAGTATGTCATTGTTTTCTAATGTGGTGTTCACCTGCAGGTTATAATCAAGTTGAAGAGCAAACATGTTGGAGGAGCCTTTTCGAAAAAGAATAAATGTAAGACCTCCCCTTTACTTTGGACAGTTCAACACTTTATCATAGATTTTCAATCATATCATAAGAAAATAAAATGGGTAGTGTTAATAGGGCACTTGTTTAAGTATGCTATAAATGGAAATAATTAGATCTTGCTTGAGAGTTTGTGCATCATGCATGTTGTGCTTTTTTCCTTTCTATATTTTGCGTTAATATTACCCTAAGAAAATTTAGGAGATTTATATATAAAAAAAGAAGAAGGTAGGTAGTACTTATTTGTAGTTAGGGTCAAATGCCGAAATGAGTTGTAATTGATGTAATTTAGTATTGGAGAGATCCATCCTATACATAAAAAGTATATATACGTGTATGTAAACATGCATATGTTGTTTTAGTATTTACAAATCATAATTTTCTTGAATATCTACATTTGCACCCCCTTAACGAGATTTATGTGTACACCCTTTCAGGTGTTGTTTATGGAGTGTGCAATGAGACTGCAGCGTGGCCATTCAGAAAAGAAAGGGAAAATATGGAAGCTTATTTTGGAGTGAAAAGTGCAAAGGGACTCATAGAGTTCAAGTGCAAGAATAAGATCCATAAACAGAATTGGGTTGATGGGATTCAAAATCTTTTGTGTAGAACGAATACCTACATGGGAGAGGCTGATAACTCCTTAAGATTGTTAAACATTAATAAGAGCATTTGATTAGCTTTGTACATGTATAAAAAATGATAATTCTAGACAAGAAGAATGCAAATATTGCATATAACCGTGTTTCATTGTATCATATTTGTAATACAATTTGAGTTTCCGTTTGTCTTTTCAAAACGTGTATCTAATCATAAACTGAAGTTACTTACATTGCTTTTGAGTAATGGTGCGGCTGAATGGGGAAAAGTTATCGGTGGAAATCTTTTGTAACTATGACGTAGTACATCCAATTGAACGACAACCGTTAAATAACAAAATTAAAAGTTCAAATTACTTCAATGGCTTGTTTGAAATATCTAGCTCACTCTTTTTCACAAATTCGACACATGGTTATTCTTGTACCCCTCAAAAATAAATAGTTACAAAACAGCCCATCAATTTCTTACTAAACCCATCAATGGATTAAATTTCGATCTGAATCGACATACTTTATTGAATATGGATTTAAAATTTCAATCCAAATATGATAATCCAATAACTTAATAGAGCAAACATGTATTCTAACATGGCCAATCCTTCTGATCCGATCCAATCCGATCCGGTCCGAGCCGATTTGATATTATATAATTTTTATTTATTAGATATACTAAATATATATTGCACATACTACTCAATTGTAAATAAATACCGAAACCAAATTAAATGAAACTTCTAACTTTTAAGTAGGGTCCTTTGGCATTCTAAATATATAAGAATTTTAAACTAATTTAATAATCATAATTGTAGAGAGAAAGGAATGAGACCTTGTTTATGATTAGTTTGCTACATATTTTATAATTAAAAACTTCATTCTCTTCTTAAAAAGTTCAGATCGGATGTCATATTAAAAATTCATTAAGTTCACAAAATCAAATAAATTTGAGTGTTAACAATTCGTAAGATTATTGAATTGAATATTTTTTCTTAACGGACCGAATAGGATGTAAGGTAATCCAGTTCAAAAGATGATCCAGGTCTATTTTCTCATTGCTACCATCAATATATTGAATAACAATCATAAAATAAAATGTCTATGAGAAAGAATTGAATAACAAAAATGAACGATCAAATACATAATTAAATATATAATTAACACTAAATAACTATTTTGTATATGAAAATCAGTTAGAATCAAAATTGTTTGTTAGTAATCTGTGTCCAATCTAATAGTATATATATAAAATGGGAGGAGTGAGGAAGATTTGTTTTGGGATTGCCACATGGCACTCATTAATTAGTTACATTAATTGTTAATCTTTTTTTTTCCTTTTTCTCTTTGTTTTTTCTTTTCTAAACAAAATTTGTTAATCTCCTCAATTATTAATAAAGAGAAATATTTGTTCTCTTTATTAATCTTAACTTGCACACCTTAAGAATTTACAAATTAGTGTTTGTTTTTTATACTTTGATTATATTTTTTTTTATTATTATATCATAGATCAATTTGAATTTCTTTTCAACTTTATAAACAAGACAGTAAAATTTCTAATTCATTTGTAGAACTATAGTTGACAATTTTTTTTGGTAACAATTTTTTGCTTAAACACAATTTTTATAAAATCGCCCGTGCATAGCACGGGTTATAATCTAGTTATTTCTGAAAACTATGGAATCATCTTTAATAACTTTTTTTCTTTCCTTCTTCTCTTTTTCCTTTTTTTTTTTTTTAAATTCTCTATTTGATAACGCATAAAAATGGAAAATAAAAACATTTGATTTGATAAGAAGTTTAAAAAATATGCGATAAGATACTTTATATTTGATATTTATTTTATTAGACTATCCTTCGTAATTTTTTTATAAATTTTTTTTTCTTAACTATGAAAGAAAATTTGTCAGGACTAATGACCATAATTTAGATATTTTGTAAAGAGAGATCTATTTCCAAAATAGTGGTAATAATAATAGATATTGGGAGACCATTTTGTGTAAAACCAATTTGATTTAGAAAGAAAGAAGCAATTGAAGATAGCTATAAACAGTCACCCGAAGGTTCATAAAATCAACACTTTCGATTCAACAAAATCACATATTAAAAGGAAAAGATGGAAAGAAAATAGTTAATTAAGAGAGAAATAGATGAAATATAATAAAAATAAATGAATTTAATTTTATTATTTTTTGAATAATTAAAAATAAAAAACAATCTTATTTAAATAAAAAAAATTATAATTTAATATATTATTAATAAATTTAAATTAAATTTAGAACAACACATTAATTTTTTTTCCTCTTCCTCCCAATCTCCTCTCGATATTAAAAAGCAACAAAATAAAAAATAAAAAGGATCGGCATCTGCCCCTTATCTCTCCACTTCCTCTCCACTTCATTCCTCCTCTTTTCCTTTCCTTTCCTTTCCTTCTCATTCCATCGAACCAAACGGACTGATACAGTTCCACTAGATCCGTCATCTCTCATTTCATTTGCTCCTCTCCTCTCAGATTTTACAATTTCACTTTTTAGTAAGGATGCCTGTAAGTCTCTCTCTCTCTCGCTCTCTTTATAGATCAAATAGACGAAAATAACTAGGGTTTTCACATCATGATCTGTTTGTATGCTTGATTTGCAGTTGAAGAGACTAATTGAGGTAGAACCACCGAGCCCACTCAGGTACATAATAGGAGCGGCGATCATGATGATCGGAGTCGTATTACCGGTCGGATACATGATGTTTCGCAACAAACGTGTCCCTTCTTCCTCTTCTTATGCCAAACAGACGTAGGTCTGCTTTCCCTTATTTAATTTCCTTTATTATACATATAATGTATAAATCACCAAATTGATAAATATGTATTTGCACTGTATAGTGGGGGTTTATTAATTAGGGTTAGAAGTTAGATTTTTTTTTCCCTCAGGAGCGAAGTTTTGATATGATATGTATTTGCATTGTACAGAAGGTGTTTGTTAATTAGAGGATACAAGTCTAGACTAAAATTAGAAATTGATTTTTGATATTCTTTTATATGATTTATAGATCATCAAATTGATATGTATTTGTATACATGCATTGTATACAAGGGGTTTGTTAATTAGGATTACAAGTCTAGACTGAAAGCAGAAATTTATTTTTGTTGATTTTTTTTCAGGAGCAAAGTTTTGATATGATAGGAAGAAATTGCAGAAGGATTTGCATTAGATTTGATTCGATAGGTCTATAAGGATGAAGTTGAAGAACATCTACACACAGCTTAAATGTAAATGCTTTAAGCTCCGAATTCAGATCTGTTGGTTTCTTATAACTGGAATTGAATCTATGAAATGATATGCTTGTGTTGTTATTTTCTGTTTGTTTTTTCTTTTGGGAGCTGCATTTTTTATGTGCAGATACTAATTCTTGTTTTCAGTGATTTGCTTGAATATTTTTTCCCGTACCGATCTCTATTGATCTATTAACCCCTTATTTGATAGAAATCTGAATTTTGTACTCTTTCCATTGATGTTTGAAATCCGAAACCTGGGTCTTAAACTTTTATTGCCATGGACTTCAGATATTTTACGAAGAAGTTCAGGGAGGAAGATCACAGTAGAATATAAATTTTATTCTTTACCGTTGATACAGCTAAAATTAGTATTTCCTTAAAAAGGAACCAAAGTCCAAGTGGGATTATCAATTTGAGACGGGAGTAATAATTTAATCTTATTGTTAACCCTAAGGAGTTGCCTCAGCGTCAAGGGCGTACTTGACATTGTGTGATTTAGCGCTCAATTTCAGGTTTGATTTAAGATTCTTGGGGCCACTGGTGCATATCCTGATCGATAAGTTTAAGTGGTATTATTAATTTGAGATGGTAGTAATAATTTTATCTTGGGTTTCGTTTGGTTCACGGAAAGGAAATTAAAGTTCCTGTTAGGTTTCCTTTCTTATATTTGGTAAAACATGAAAAATATTCAGAAAATACTATTTGATTTTCCTTTTGATATTGGGTTTGTACAAAAAAAAGAAAATATAAATATATCCATATTTTAATAATACTCTTGTATTTTAAAATAAAAACAATATCATAAAAAATTGGCAGTAGCATATTTAGATAGGGGTATTGTTGTTCAAAACTTTTGTAATAAATGTCAGAAAATCAAAAGGGAAAATCAATATTACGAGGTTTGAGTGAAATGATTTTTCCTCCTACTTTCTCTTCTGTGAGGAAAGTATTTTCGGAATTTGTGCTTATCAAACAAAGAAAAGTACTTTTTTTTTCCAAGTCCTTAAATTTGCGAACCAAACAAGACCTTATTTTTAATCCAAAGGAGTTGCCTTAGCGACAAGGGCGTGTAGCTAAGCGCACGATTTTAGGTTCGATATCCTGCTGTGTCAAGATTTTAGGGGCCACTGGGCGTCTCTTGGTAGAGAAGCACTTGGGTTTCTTGGGATTAGTAGGGGTGGGCCCAAATATTCACAGATATCAAAAAAATAAAATAAAAATAATTCATCTTATTTGGAATTTTCTTTGGCAATCGTTTTGGCCAATTTTATGGTGTGCGCTATTTCCTGGTAGGATGTTATTCCTACATTCCATTAGGTTTTCATTAGTACGAAGACCGCTCTTCATTAGTAATATGATGCTACCAGGATCATGATATGTCCAGATTATAATGAAAGCAGAGTATATCTAGGAATTGAGTTCAAACAGCGCGTGTGCAAGACATGGTGATTGAAGGCTTGAAGCACAAACAAGGACGGATTGTTCCAATACAAAGAAGAATTCTCACGCCTGCTTTCTAAGGATTACGAATTGGAATTTGAACAATCCAGCTGTACCGCGTAAATGGGAAGTTGATTCTCTCTTATGGCTTAAACATTTGGAATGCATGCCCACGGTATAGATGCTGGTAGCATTGATTTGGAGATAACGAATGATTTGTAAATGGATATCTTAACTCTTACCAATTTCATTCCCTCCAAGTGACTGATTGGATTTGATGGGGTGCTCATGTAAGAACAAGGACACAATATGATGTATCACTTACAGATTGAGTGCAACCATGTTACTCTTCCCCTACCTTTCTAGATTTGCTGGGGGTAGAACAAGACTTCTCTGATAATCTTTCTTTGTTGGAGTCAAAACAACTCAATAGAGGGCGCTGCATCTCTTCCACCTTTTTATTGAAAAATATATATCTCCGGCCAGCATCAAAATCCTTGTGAACCTCTGACAACTGTGCCTACAACCTTGCCAGAGGCTAACGGTTGGTGGGTCCTTGTGACCAACGCAAATAACGACCATATGAGAGAGAAGAGACGTTTTTAACAAAAACAGGAGTATAATTGACAATACATAAAATACTATTAACAATAATAACTAGTTTTGCCTTGATCAAACTATTCATTTTAATATCCAAATGTCTAACACACATTCCTTGCCTTTTTTTTCTCTACGAAGTCGTGCAAGGAGATTCCACTTTGGAACTTTAACAGGAATAGGAGCAGGAAATACTCTAGCAAAATGCGTAAGTCTTGACTGATCCTTACAATGGAAAACCTATTTTAACTAAAATTTCTACTAAAAGTGCCCATCCAGACAAAAATAGATCAGATGGTTAATCAATTACACCGAACAATGTAAATACTATGCTAATTCTATAACAAATTGTCAAGAGTATCATACTGTCATTTTTCAAACGGACTAAAAAAATAGCCACCCAGAACATACGCAGTTGCTATGAGTTGTGCCACCTCCCAAGTGCTTCTCCCACACGAATTCTATCCCCACGTCTCACAGAGAACCTGAATTCTGATGACAATGATCTTTCCTTCGGAAATTTTGAAATGGGAGCCTGGAAGACAAGCACCACTGTTGATCCCATGTTGAATGCGGCTACCTGTTTAAACAGTACCATCATCACAAAAAAGTAATGAAATGCCAACGCTCAATAATCAAATGAGAAGAAAGAGACAGCTGCCAATCTTGTTCTCTCTCAACTATATATACATTTTAAGTTAAAGCATGATTGTAATGAAGTATTTATAGCTATCAAATTAATTTGATTTTTGATATGCATCATCTACACGTAATTAATATTAGCCAAAAACCTGGGTTGGCAAATCAAAGATCTAAGGGGGCATTTGATAAAAGAGTTGGAAAATGATTGAAATTGCTAATAATCTTTATAAGAAGCTGTAAAAAGAGACCGTGATTGGGTGAGATGATCTACCATCATTTCAGTTAATACAAGGAACCTCCCTTAATTGTATGCATGTTATGATATTGGATGAAGTGAAGGACCGCAGAACCATGACATTTTCTCTTTAATTCTACAACTATGCACATTTTCTTCGAAAATATTTTTGAAGATGGGAAAAAAAATATGAAGGGGGGGGGGGGGGGTCTTGACAAATGCAATTACGTGCTAATATTGAAGATAAAATCTTTGTAGAATTTCTCTCCGAAATTGACAAACTTATCAAGCTTCCAGTTTTGTTATCCAAACCTCTTTTCCCTTAAGTGTATGATCAAGCTATAAAATTTTTGGAGAGAAAAGTGTTGCCAACCTCATCCCCTTTCTTGAGGGTCACTCCAACGCCTTCGGGTTCATAGATCCTCTCATCAGGTGGCTCTGAATGTAGTAACTTCTTTCTTGGCCTATTGGTTCGCAGTGCAGGTTCAATAAAAAGCTGCCACACACATATTGACCAAAAAAATGTCAGTAACCAGTTGTCTTCATGAATGTCAAAGTCAATGAAGTAAAACAATGTATTGACGTTTACTTTAATGAAAAACCAATCATCACCAAGTCATTTAGTTTCCTTCACATCAGATTATAGAGTGCCAGTGTTTTGATTTTATGCACTGTGCACTCACTGATCCTTTTCTTTTAAGTGTGTAATCCGGAACCCCATTTCCAAACTCTGGAACTGGAATTAGAGAATAATTAGTTATTCCAATTCCATTGGGATTGTATCTCCCCAACACAGCCTTGTGGTATTCAGTGTTTGAGTGATGGCTAGAACAAAGACATAACAACGACAATTTAAAAAAGAAAGTACTGCCATATATGATCACAAGGTGAAAGTTGTAGTTTAAGAATAATTCTAATAACGACACATAATGTACTCCCTCCAAATTAAGAGTAGGTACGGTAGCACACACTCATCGCAATTGTGTATGTCACTGAGAATAAGTACAAATCAAAAGATAAATTTGTCACAGGTTCATAGCTAAAGGAAGGCCCATTACCTCAATAGAACCAATATTTGTTGCACCAATAGCTGCCAATGCCATAAAACCTTCTTTCCATTGACCTTCAAGCACAACCTGGTGATATGGAATTTAAAATGCATCTATACTAATCCAAAAAGATTTTCTAACAGAGAACTTAAAGAAAAGGAGGTTACACATATAGCGAATCTGAAAATATCTGTGTATGGGAATGATAAAGAGAGCAATTTGGTTGGTGCGAGTATTATATATATAACCGAGCTATAATAAAAACCATTTCCATTCGTTTCCATTTCATTAAGCACCCCCAAGGGGTATTACTTTTGAGATCTTTGTGCATCCATCAATTTTCTAATGCTTTTCTAATATCCAAACATCTCTAGTGGCTAGTTAAGCTCGATGTTGCAGTTGTCCTCTATGGAAGAGCATCATGCAAACCATATGCTAGGTAGAGAATTAAAATTGAAAGGATTAACTACAAAAAAGTACAATGTACTTGCACTGATTTTCCAACCTTAAAAATGAACTTTCGTTTAAAAAAAAAATTGACAACATACTTTATGTTTGGTTTTATTTAGTACATTCGTTAGTTAGCCAAGTTAACCCCGTTAACCAAATGATGACTTGGCTAACTTTGTACACAATCAGCTGCCAACTAGGATGACAACTAAGCTTGTGAAAAGAAGAAGGGGTTTAAGTCCCCTACATTAATAGCCATATTGAATAAACCCCCTAAAATAAATTTTATTAGACATAAACCCCTTAATAAATTTTCTTCGTCTCCTTCTTTCCTAATATTTTCATCCCTATTTCCTCAGAAACCTTTATTTCCAAATCAACTCAAACAAATAGACCAAATAATTTTAGTTTTAAATAAAAGATAATTCAAACATCGATTTAAACCAAATTCTTCTTCTCCTTCCATGTCTTTCCTCTTTGATTGTTCATTTTCTCTCCACCACGTCGCTGGCAAAGCTCAGCCGGAGGATGCAATATCTTTTCCCCAATTTCAGTTTTTTTCCTCCTCCTTTTCTTTATGCAGTGACACAATGAAATATCTTTTATACAAGTTCTTTCTCGTAAATTTGGTGTGTTTGAACAGCTTTCTGCCATGGATGGTGTGTTTGAGATTTTTGGAGAGGGTATTTTGGTTTATTGGAAGATGAGATTATTATTAGTGATATTACTTGGTTTATTTGATTTTTTTTAGAAAAAAATGCAGAGTTGTAATCCTAGTTGGCAGCTGAGTAAGCAAAATTTGTGCCACGTCATTAAATAGTTAACGTTGTTAAGTTGGCTAACTGGCGGATGTACTAAATGAAACCAAACAGAAAGTATATAGTCAATTTTTTTTTTAAAAAAGGTTCATTGTCAAAGTTGAAAAATCAGTGCAAGTTACACTGTACTTTTTTGTAGTTAATCCAAATTTAAAAGTATGCTGAAATTTGAAAAAAATATTGACTTCAGTTATTTTCAAATCAGAATTACTCTTTCATTCTCAACATAGAGGTTTCTGATCGTTCTTGTAGCCCGTTCATTCACAGGGAAAAGGCGACCTGTAAAACAAATAATGTAGTACATAAACAGTTAGAAACTTAGGTTGTTGAAATGATTAAAAGGTGCATACAGCGGAAATACAGGATTCAAATTAAAATACATCCAAATGATGTCATTTCTAGAAACTTTCTTTGAGACATCCTCATAGAAGTCTTCTTCTTAGAAGATACAGCATGAAGAATGACACAAGCAGCCAAGTTACCATAAACTTCCATTACAATTAAAATATACTCATTATAGAACGATTGTATATATAAATTAAGGATTTATCATAAATAACGCAAACTTTCTTGTGTAAACAAGCAGCGAAGTACCATAGATTTTCATTACAACTAAAAATCTATATCTATATTTATTTATATAAAAGAGGGCTAGTCTGACGAAAAAAGTTGACCAAATTTCCCGCCTAAAAATTTTCCATAACCTTTTTTTTTTTTTAAAGTTTGCATGCATGTGAACATATTAAAAGCATTAATGGAGTTAATGCAGTGCATGGGGAATAGAACCCATAATTTAACCCAAATATGCTTAACAAACTCACAATGCGACATAATGTGATCCACAGATTCTCCCATCTTCTTACACATTATACACCACGAAGGGGATAACGCCGTATAAGGTCTCCTAGATTGAAGCACATCACACGTATTCAATTTCCCCAAGGAAGCAAGCCACGCAAAAACCTTGATTTTATTGGGGGTACCACCTTTCCAAATGATCTTTGCATGGAGGGATGTAGTCAAAGAGAATGAACAAAGGATTTCAAAGTACGATTTACACGAGAACTCTCCCAACATGTGCCCTACCAAACCCTTGTATCTGAAAAATACTGGTTATATTGTACACTACCAATTGTATTCAGAAGGGTCAAAAGCTCATCACAATCCCTATCGTTCAAGTGTCTAGAAAATTCTAAGTTCCATGAATGGTTGTAATATGAGGACCACACAAGAACCGATAGAATTTTGGCATTACGATTATTGGGCAATTGGTAAAGACGGGGAAATGACTCTTTTAACAGATGATGACCCACCCAACTATCTTCCCAGAAACGGGTTCTATCTCCTTTCCTAACCCCTATCTTAGTATTAACCATGAGGGTATTCTATCCTTTTGCTATAGATTTCCAAGGGGATCGAAGAGAAGCATTAAAATCAATATTCGCATCCCATCCATTAAGGTGAAGACCAAATTTACACACAATGATGGAATACCAAAAATTGTCACGTTCTACGGGAAACCTTCACAACCATTTACCAAGCAAGGCAATGTTCCTTTTGAATAAATTTCCTATACCGACAATTTTTTTTTTTTTGGTTTAAATACTACTTCCCATCTAACCAAATGATCACTCTTGCTCTCACTTTTTCCTTCCTGAAAAAAATCCCTTATCATTTTTTCCATAGTCCAAGCAACCCTTTTTGGAATTTTAAAAATTGATAGGAAGTAAGCGGGCATACTACTAAGAACTGATTGAATTAAAACCAACCACCCCCTCTAGAAAGGAAACTTTTATGCCAATCTTGGAGTCTCCTAGCAACTCTCTTGATGACTGGCTCCCAAAAAGAATAGGAACTCGGATTACCACCTAGTGGTAGCCCTAGATAATTCATAGGCCATGAGATTAGAGAGAACAAATTTAAAACCCCAACTAAATTATCAAAACTCTCCTCCTTATTCTAGGGGCAAAGCTGTGTGGGGGCAAGTGCCCTACCTTGGTTTGAGGCATTTTTTGAAAAAAAATAAAATTTTAGGGACTTACGTGCATAAAAATAAACTTTAGGGGACCTAACTATAAGGGGCAGAAACTTAAGGGACAGTTTGTAAATAGAAAACTAAACCAATTAAACCTAGCTGCCAGTAAACGAAATTTCTTATTTCTCTCATCTCCTCTTGCCGCCTGAAGGAGTCCTTCACCATTTTTTCATTCTTGCCTCTCTAAATATCAATAATTGAATATTTTGTGATTTAGGTCTAAATTCCTAATTATTGAATATTAGATACATACTTATAGATATTTAATAATTTATCCTATCCTATTGAATGGGACATGAATTTATGAATGATTGTTTGGTGACATACATTGAACAAGCAATTTTCAATAACATTGACAAGGAGGAAATATTGTTATTGAAAAGGAGGAAATATTACAATATTTCCAAAATATGAAAAACTGTAAAATGTTATTGTAATTGTTCACGTTTGCTATTTGAGTTGTATGAACTATTATTATTATTATGTTTGCGTTCAAATTTTATGACTTTAAATATGATTTAGTGTGTTCTGATGTTCGACCAAATTTCGCCCCCCATTGGTCTAATTCCTAGCTTCGCCACTGCCTTATTCGATACAAAGAATATGTTATCATTTGCAAACCGTAAATGTGAAACTCTACCTTCATCCCTCCCTATCACAAAACCTTCAATCACTTTTTTGTCACACGTTCTCCTCATCAACCTACTCAATGTATCCGCTACCAAAATGAATAAAAAGGGGGACAACGGTTCTCCTTGACGAATCCCTCTACAAGCTCCAAAATGGCCTCTTGGTTTCCCGTTAATAAATATCGAGAAATTAACCAAAAACAAACATCCTTTATCCATGACCTCCATCTAGCCCTAAATCCTTTTTTTCCCAAAACAAAGTCTAGAAACTCCCAACTCACATGGTCATAAGCCTTTTCAAAGTCAACTTTCACCACAATACCTTTTTTCTTTTTAGATCGGTACTCTTCCACCACTTCATTTGCTATTAGAACCATGTCCAAAATTAGCCTACCATGCACAAATGCCCTCTGTGATGAATCAATTGTCTCCCCTAACACTTTTTTTAATCTTAATGAAAGAACTTTAGCCAATATTTTTTACAATGATGTTACTAAACTAATTGGTCTAAAATCTCTAACAAAGATTGAGTTCAATTTTTTCAGAATCAAGCAAATATACATCGCATTTGTTTCCACGTTCACTACCCCTTTCTAAAAAAATTCACTAAACACCTTCATTATGTCTTCCTTAATTACCTCCCACCCATCTTGTAAGGCTACCATGGTAAAACCATTCGGGCCCAGGGTCTTACACTCACATTGGAACAATGCCCTTGTAAACTACTCAAACGGTTTCTTTAGCCTTTCCGTACTCTTTATGCTAATTTTAGCCCACTCCAAGCCCTCAACTCCAAACTCCGTTTCTCTCTCTTGATTGTACAATTCCTCAAAAAAAGATGTAATCTTCTCCACGATCTCCTTTTCCGAGGATAACACCTCACCATTTGAGTTTTTAATTTTATTGATCAATTTATTAACTTTTCTCCCATTAGCAATTCTATGGAACAACTTAGAATTGTTGTCCCACTCAATGACTCCTTTAACTTTGTCTTTTGATACCAAGACGTTTTTTCCTTAATAATCAACTCCTCCAATCCCTTCCCTAAGTCTCATCTTTCTCTTCTTTCGTTCTCCTCCATGTTGCCTAAAGCATGAAGGTCATCCAATTCTTTTTGTCTCCTCATTTTTTTCTAATATAATATTGCCAAACACTATAAACTATCGGTATTCAAAATGATCGAGCAATGATCCGATGTCACTCTCATTAGGGCTTCCTGCCTACTTGACTTATAAATATCCTCCCAACCCTCCAAAAAAAAGAAATCTGTCTATCCTTGAACAAACCAATTGCTCTCTCATGGTTGACCACGTGAACTCCATATTATTAAGTGTTATATCTCTCACATCGATCTCCCAAATGAATGTGTCAAAATCTCTCATGCTACGAGTGATTCTACCACCATTCAACTTTTCTGATGGGAATCTCACCACATTAAAATCCCGTCCGACACACCAACACTAACCACATAATCCATACAAACCCGCTAATTCCGATCTCTCCCTAGATCTATATGGTCCATATATTCCCGAAAACCACCAAACTGTACCCCACCCACTGGACTAAGTTTGATCGAGACCGTAAAAACTCCTGATAAAACCTTAACACCCTTAACAGTTTTAGGATCTCACATAACCAAAATACCTTCTGACCTCCCAACAAATGGTAAGTAAGCCCACTCTTTGAATCTAATACCCCAAATGCTACCCGCCAATTTCCTATCAATTATTTCCTTTTTAGTTTCTTGCATTGTTACTATGTTCGGCCTTTCTTTACACAAAAGTTCTTTAATTACTCTTCTTTTATTTCTACCTCCCAAACCCCTTACATTCAAACTTATATTTTTCATTTTAAACTCTCGAACATTCCTTCCTCCTCTCCCCGTTTGCCCCTCCTATTATAATTAACACTGCACTCCAAATTTTTGAGTTATCTCTTCCCTCTACCCGCCGCTTTTCTTACACTCATCTTTCCATCACTTGGTTTCTTTTTATGAAAAGCATTTTTATTCATTTTCTGTATTGGAGCAAATGATAAATTCATTTTAGTTAATAAATCTGACAATTTTTCCCATTCCCTCAACCCCGCAATATTTTCCATACTATGCCGACTCCCTTTGTTTTGATCATCGCCTTGCCCGAGACTCATGTTATGAGGATTCTGATTAAATTCCATACATAGTTTATTCTCATCATTGTGGGTAATGTTGCAGCCTGCCCCATGGAATGGTACAAGCCTTTGATCATTTAATAAATTCTCCCCAACCCCCCCTTTTCATTTCACAATTATTACATTCCACAATTATAAGGAATACAATCATGAATAACTAAAGAGTTTGGAGTAGGAATGATGATACCTGCATAATTGTGATTATTTTGCGGCTGAACCGCGATTTTTTCTGGACTTGAAATTGAAGGGGACAACTGCTAGAGGTACTACAATTGTGGAAACACCTTTGTCAATTATGCGTAGCTGCTTCTCCAGTACCATTGAACAGTGTACTGTGTTCAACTCGAGAGGCCCTACGTTTTTAGCAAATAATTCCCGAACCTTCTCTATGGGATCTTCATCCGCCTCATTGTCATGTTCTGTTACCTACTCGTCTTCTTCACTTGCATTATTAATTTCCTCCTCGCCAATTAATTCCCCACCAAATTGATGATCGATCAAGTCTTCACCCATTTTTCCTACTCTCACTCCTTCATCATTCACTATCAAGAGATCTGGATTCAAAAATGCTAAATTGTCCGTTTGATCATTCTCTCCTTCCTCCCTTACCTCTTCATAAGATTCATCCCCATCTTCGTAATTTAAAACTGTATTTATTTTGGCTTCTGTTCTAGGCTGAGTAATTTCACCGGAATCAATTTCTTTCCTTATTTCTCCTTTAGAGAATAATTCTGGTCCTTTAGCCCATGCATTACCAACTTTAATTTTTTCTTTTTGCCCCTGGCCCCTCTAACAACTTTTTTGGTCCCTCTTCATCAAGCCCACCTTCCATTAATTCCTTGTTGTTCATCCTATCTATTGGTCTCGTTACTTTTATATTTTTGGGCCTATTGCAATTTAAATCCTTCTTAAGTAATGCAAAAACTTTATTAATGCTCACATTACCAACAGATTCCTTATTTTGATGTGTTGGGAGATGAGCGTAATTAATGGTTGTGTCCCCCCTCTGTGGTCCCTTCACTTCTGCCTCTCCTATCTCGACCACTTCCTTGCCGCCATGTGTGCCACCGTCATCCTTCTTCCTCTTCCCATCATCTGGCTCTTCATCTTTTCCGGCAAGCTCAATGATACAACGTTTAGAATTATCCAGCTCCGATGTCAACATCTTGGAATTATGATGTTCAATTTTCAACTTTGAAATTGCTCTCAATTTAATTGTGAACCTCTCGTCTCCAATTCCGATATCAATCTCTGCTGGAATAAAACCTATAATGTTCCACTTTATTTTAATTTTTGCCTTGAAAAGTTGTTGCATTTGCTCAGTTCGATGGTCTATTTGAATGAGACCCCCACACTTTTCTCATATAGCCTCGAATATGTCTTTTGTCCACCATTTAAGGGGCAAGTCTTCAATTTCAATCCAACCCTCTGTACAGGAGGCTTTTTTGTTTAACGAATGATTGTACTGTTCCCATCCTAATAAGCCAATCGTAAAAGGACCATGAATAAACATCAATCTTTTTCTGCCCAACAAGTTAGCTTCTTCCTTTTGTTCACAGCAAAAAAATAGCTTTATCCGGCTGAAATGGATGAAGGGTAATTTCCTTATTAAGGAATTTACTCAATGATTTTTGAATCTTACTCCATTTGTCCCAAAGACTCCCTTGTACATACCACGATTTTTTCCCATTTGTTGCTAATTTCTTTCTTCATATCTCAAACCCGTCACCTATTACTCTTCATCAGTTCTAAAACCGTAACCTCTGCGTATGTCATCTTATTCCCTTTCGAGTATCTAACAAATGCCCTATGATTCCTACCTTGTTTTGTCTTCTCTACCGGTTGTTTAGAAAAAGTGTTGCTTGGCACAATCACAAGGCGATACATTGCTTCATTAACTTCAGTCCATCCCACCCCTTCCCGACCAGCTGGGAATATAATCACCTTCCTGTAGCTTGGATAAACAGATAAAGCTTCCATTCTTGTTGTTCCAACGTGCATGGGAAACATAGCATAGGAGGCTGGTATTTACTAAAAAAAAATCATCATTGATGCGTTGCCTTGCTTTCTTCACCCCTTCATACAGCCATTTCACCCCTCCAAAATCTATTGATAGCAAGAACTCTCTGTTACCTACTAATTCAATGGTGACAGCTTTAGTTCCTCCATCCTCAATACTGAAGTGAAACATCTTATGTTCGACTCTTACTATCTGATCTCTATGCCTAAATTTTGACCCTGGCATATCTCTACTCTTCTCCATAGTTCCGGAACTCTGATTTCTACCGGACCAAGCGAGTTTGTTTCCCTGATAGGACTTGTCAATGGAACCTGGGGTTTTTCCATCGATTAGGGTTTGAGGAGTGAGCACAACTCCTGATGAAACACTGATATAAGCAAAAACGACATGGTTAAGGATGGTTAGATTTTGGGTTTTAGGGTTGAGAATCATGACCTAATATTGACTGGTATGAAGGCAAGGGTGTTGAAAATGAAGGTCGAGATCAGTGGTAATGGAAGGAAGGAATGATGGTAACTGAACGATGATCAGAGTTGTGGTAACTCTTCGTCTTCCTATTTGGGACGGGAAACGGGAAAGACAAAAACGAAGCTTAGGGTTTGGTAGAGAGAGAACAAAGGTTAAGGAGTGGTAGATCGTGCGATGCAAGGCAGAAAGGCAGGGTTTTGGGCGTACAAAGGTGATGGTTGATGATCATCCATGGTAGAGAGAGAGAGAGAGAGAGGACGATGGTTTTGCTGTTGTTTATGTTTTACTAATTTTAATCTTAAATGAAATTGTCTATCAATTTTTTCCTACGTAGTTTTAGTTTTTCTATCTCCATCCTCAGGTATCTTTAAGCATTTTCTTTAAATTTCAGCTTTTTTATTTAATTTAATACATATTATTGTAAATTTAATTTAGCGGTTCAGTTTGGTTTTAATTTATTGTTTCCTTTTCATTGTATCTAATTTTTTGACTTTCTAACTCGTCATTGCGATGTTCGTTTGTTCGATTATTAATTATCATTCTTTTTCGCTATAAAGATATTTTTCATGTTGTGTTGAACGTGCAACGCATGTGTGATATACTAGTTACTCTTTATAGAAGGGTTGTACAAAGAAAATAAAGTTACCCGAAAAATGTCGACGAGCAATAACATTCCAATCAACTGGAGAGTGCACTCGATGATAGTCTCCGGGCTTCAAGTAAATTACACAGTAAAAAAAGCCTTTCATTGGGCTGCAATGGGAATTTTGATGTGTAAATATCTTTAATTCTGAAATACATCTGGTAGAAGTGGCAATCAAGAAGCCGGTCTTGTGCTAAGATTCAATTGAAATATAGAATATACATTTTTTTTTATCAGAAAACATAATCAACATATAGAATACGAAACCTACTTAACAGCAACATGCAACCAACCTCAAGCAGTTGGACAATGCTTTGGTGAGTTGGGTACTTAAAGTCAAAAGGCACATACCATATATATAAATAAATGATTTTGTGTTTGTGTTCATGTGAAAAGTAAATTACTAGGACATTGGTTGATGTATGATTGCTTTAGTAATTGGAACAATGATCTCTAAATTTGAATAGTAGATTAAGACCAAATAAATCGAAGCAATATAAAAATCCAATTACATTTGCATAATTAGGTGTACCTATAATAGATCTTAGAACACTAAACTGGCAGCCAGTTCGACACAACAAAGGGAGGAGATTGTCTACTAAACTACTTATCATTGAAATGTAGCAAAACAGAAGAATATCTGAAAAGCAAAATCCAGAAAATATTAGAAATGCTTGAAGAACGGAAAAGTTGGAAAATGATTGTTTTTTTTAAGAAGTTGGATAAACAGATGGCTGAATTGGTGTTCTCCATCTTTTCCTCTTTTTTCATGGAAAAATTGCCTTACTCATCCCCCAAAGAATTGGATTCCATAGAAAAACCGAACAAATAATAGAACATCTCATCAAATCACTCATCTTTTTTCCAACTGTTTATCAAATGCAC
This sequence comes from Lonicera japonica, assembly GCA_021464415.1. Taxonomy (NCBI): domain Eukaryota; kingdom Viridiplantae; phylum Streptophyta; class Magnoliopsida; order Dipsacales; family Caprifoliaceae; genus Lonicera; species Lonicera japonica. The sequence goes on from CM038464.1 coordinate 22,620,077, forward strand.
CCTTAAAACACACCAAAAAGAAAACGATTCGGAATATAAACATATCCATATAAGACCAGTCAGGTTCTAAAACAGACACTCTGTTCGTGAACCAGCCCCAGTCCCTTAACAGAATCCTAACTTCTGTCATTTCTTTGTCTTTTCTTTTTATATGTTTCCTTTCAACAGACTTACCTACTTTCTATTTTTTATTACAAGACGTAACAAGCTTAAAAACAAATGAGATGGGGTTTTACACAAACATTCGCATAGAAAACTGACACAAACAGACTTCTCTCTTCTGTTTAACAAGCATCATGATTAGAAACATATAGCAGTGAAAATAATGCAGATAACAGCAGCATAATTTTAGTGAATATGTGATTACCATGCGGGTACAGGGTCCCGAACTTTGGGAGAAGCCAATGATATTCTCCACCATGACTTCTTACTCTCATCTCTCAAAGTGTTCTCTTGTCCAATTCTATCTTCTTCTTGCATATCCTCCGCAGCTATCATGGGAAGCAAAGAGCTTGCACCAAGAAGAGAAGAAACTGAATAGGAGAATCCTTTAACTTGCTCAATCATTGCCCCAGCTTCTTTTAACTGTCCAAGTTGTAGAACAGTGCCATCCACTGGACTAGCCTATACCACACAAGGAAACGGAGTGAGGTGAGGGTGGGTTTGGTTTTTATTTAATTATTTATTTTTGGGGTGTGTGTGTGTGTGGGGGGGGGGGGGGGGTTAAAAGAAATTTGAAATTTATGAAATGAATTTAGTGTGAATCAGAAAAAAGGGACCAATAAGGTCTACAAAGGCTTGTTACCAGTTACCAGACAACATGGGTCAGGATCAAAAGGCCTGGAACCTTCTTTCAGAGTGCGAATGAAAAACTCCCTGAGAGATGTGTATTGATCCAAAGGCATAGCAGCTTCTTCCAAGTCTGAAATACAGATAACGAGTGAGATATATATAAATATATATTTTAGGAGATAAGATCGTTATACTTGTTAACATGTAGGAGATTCATTTTAGGAGGGTCACTTGTTAACATGTAGGAGAAGAGATCGTTACACTTGCAGCATACTGATCAAAGTTAAAAAATTTAGACTAAAATTAACAAAAATTCTACAGGTATGACAGTTTAACGAAATAAATAGTCAGTAGTCACATTAACAAGTGTAAGAAATATAAATATTCATCATAACAATAAACATAGGTGGTAAAATATTCATATTTAACTTGACATAAGGATGAACTCGAGTTATGTCAACAGCACAAATGGCTTGACAAGGTGCCTTAAGGAGAATCTGGAGCTTAGATTTGGTAAGAATTTGTGTGAAATTTTAAAATTTTGATTTAAGCCTCTAAGGTCTTACTATGTTTCTTCCAAATTAAGAGTCCAATGGTCCATTTAAAACATCACATCTTAAGAGTCCAGCCTTTCGTTTTGGATATAATCAAATTAAGAGTCCACAACTATCTTTTTTTAGGACATCCTAATTTAAGAGTCCGGTTTTCTGTTTCGGACATAATCAATGAACCAAATCCTAAAATAGTTAACAAGTTTCATTATTAACCATTAATAATGTTAAACTTGGTATATCCTTCAAACATTATGAAAGCCAAACCCGGACTCTTAATTTGGGACAGAGGGAATGTTATTGTTCGTATAACTTATTTCATATGCATTGGTTAGTGTTTAATAACAATAAATTTCCTCTCAACATTTTTGCACATAAATCATATCATTTGTCTAACCATCTTAATCTTTATAGCACAAATAGAGTAGAATAACTTCTCTCTATATGTGTGTGTGTCAGTGTATCTATAAAACTGTGCGTGGAAAAGGTGGGTGTGTGTTTTGGTGGGGTGGGGGGGATGTAGTTAACAAAGCTAAAGGATGACAGCAGCGTACTTGAATGAAATGCACGAGCCCACGCTCTATAAACGTATGGACGTAGCCAGATGGGTAATTCCTGAAACACAAATTTCTATCAGGCATATTTAACGGGTTGAACATTAAGTTATAAGTCAATTCAAATAGCAATATATTAAAGAAATTAGGGGACTGTAACATATATTTTAGCCAAAACCCACCAAATAGATTAGTCTCATTTATATATGTACGTATTTGTAGGTAGGTAGGTAGTGTCATGAATAATATAACAAAGAATTGATATCTTAATAGCGTAAGATAGTCACTTATCAATTACATTAGGAGTACAGAATAAGCATCCACTGTCAGTTGCATAATAGGTTAAACAAATCGCACCCGTAGCAGTAAGGATTAAAACCATATTCCAAAGTCTTTCTGGGGATTAGGATACCATGTTTAGAGAAACCACCCAGATCATATGCTGCTAGGGGACTTCAGTGCAGTTCGAACACAAGCTTAAGGGTTTAAGAATGATACCATCAAGGTACAACTGCAATAGTATTTTTTGACGAAGGAAATATACTTAGATTGTTACTAAAGTTTTGACTCTTGGGAAACATACAAGAAGCTCTAAAATATACAGAGCTATATAAATCACTGCCATGTCCACGACTACATTATAGAATTTTTTACATCTATGATTTGCTGTGTTTGTGTGCATGCCAAATAGGTTTGAAAGAAGGCCTCATTGCAATAGGTTAGAAAAAGACAAGCATTCAATACCAGTTATGCACGATGGGCTGCCAAAACAACTAGTCTTCCGTTTCAAATAAACAAACACTTACCACACTGGTCAACGAACCCCAAAATCTTGAAATGGACCGCAGTGGTAACATCTCCAGGAATGAAGCCTATCCCCAACAATACCACCAGAATGTTTGGCAGAAGTCAGATATGAGAAGCACAAAGTTTTTATTATTGAGAAATATAAGAAATGGTGAGACAAAACATATTACTTTGACATCAGGTCGGAACTCAGATTCAATTCCTTTTTCTTTTGCCTCTTCAACCTGTCGAACGGGAAGTAAAAGAGACCAAAAAGAATGATCAATAAAGCAAACCACAATAATAGCAAAAACATGTCAATTGAGCAGTAAAACAGACCAAACAAATGACGATGGCTGCAAAGCATAATTGTTACTAGAAAAGATTTAATGCGAGGACAGGGATAACTTTAAATGCATGCGCAACAGGCTTTCTTATCAAAACGTGAGGGAGTCCATGCACAACAGTCTCACTCATTTAGGAGAGAAAATGCAGTGTACACTGATGCGACAAAGTAGGCCACCGGTTATTGAAATATTTATGGGCTGTTCAAACTTTTATGTAGCAATGCACCCAAAAAATTGACAGCTTTCAGAAAATGAAGTCTCTATCACCCAATGCATATCTAGACTCAAATGCCCAGGCAGGACACAGATATGAGAACTGCCTAATGAAATATGTAGGATGAATATCCTCCATACCCAGATGAGAAGTAACAACAGTAAGCCGCAAGGATTTTCCCCAAGATGGGCAAAAATAAAACATGAATATGGTGCATGAAACATTTTTTTCTCTTTCCCTGAAAAAATGAATTGAATGATATAATATAGCAAGGTCCACATTTTTTGTTTTTATCCTCAAGAGACAGAGGAAGCACATCATCACCAGTTATCTTGTACATTTATTTTGTATGGGGAAAGAGAGAACGAACGATGAGGGTAAAAATAAGATATGACTAGAGAAGAGTAGAGATGAGATGAGATGAGATAAGAGTAAACTGAGAGGACTTTTTGGGGCGTCGCGCGGTTTACGGCAAGGAGACCCGTTGTCTCCGTCCTTGTTTATTTTGGTAGCCAACGTTCTAAGTAGATTGATGAAGAGAGCATGTGAAAGAGAGGTCATTAAGGGTTTTGAAATTGGGCAAAACAAAGTCGAAATATCTCACCTACAATTTGCGGATGATAGCATATTGTTTGTCCCAAATAAGGATTGTTATATCGACAATCTGGTGGGGACAATCAAGGTATTTTCGCTTGTATCCGGGCTGAAAATCAACATGGGCAAGAGCTCCATGGTGCTCTTGAATATTGACCCCACACGGCTGACCGACATTGCTCAAAGGTTAGGGTGCGCTAGTGGAGAGTGGCCGTTAAAACTATTTAGGTTTACCACTGGGCGGAAATCCTAATAGTCTGTCTTTTTGGGAAACAATAATTGAAAAAGTGTCAAGGAGGGTTGAGGGTTGGTACAAGGGCTGCCTCTCTAGGGGGGGCAGATTGGTGCTACTACAGTCCGTTCTAGGGGGTATCCCGATCTATTTTCTGTCCATCTTTAAAATTCCTAAGAAGCTGACAATGATTTTGGAAAAAATAATGAGAGATTTCTTTTGGGAAGGGAAAGGGGAAGGGAAAAAGGATCACTTAATTAAATGGGAAGAGGGATCTAAATCTAAAATGAATGGAGGTCTTAGGGTGGGGAATTTAATCACGAGAAATAAGACTTTGCTTGGTAAATGACCATGGAGATTTCTGTTAGAAAGAGAATCTCTTTGGCATGCGGTTATTGCAAGTACGGCTCTCACTCGAATGATTGGGTTGCAAACAATGAATACAATGGTTCTCTCCATGCTCCTTGTAAATCAATTTCAAGAGTGCGGAACGAATTTGAGCAAAATACAAAATTAGTAGTGGGGAACGGGGAGAGAATTCGGTTTTGGGAAGATGTGTGGGTAGGGATTTGTCTGCTAAAAGAATCATTTCCTAGTTTGTATCGTCTCTCTCGAAACAGTAACATGTCCATCCAAGCAGTCAGTTCATGGTCACCTAGTTTAAGTCATTCTTAGGACTTATCTTTCAAAAGGAACTTCAATGATAGAGAATTTGCTGAGTTCGGTTCACTGATGGATCTAATCCACAGTGTAATTCCAAGTCAAAATCATATAGATAGGTGGGTCTGGGCTGCTCAAAATTCTGGGGAATTCTCTTGCAAATCGTTCTTTGAAGTTCTTTCTCATATGTCAAACTTAAGCTCATCCAAACCATTCAGTTTTGTCTGGAAACAGGGGGTTCCTTCAAAGGTTAAGGTTTTCGCTTGGCTCATTTTGAGAGGTAGAGTGAGCACTTGTGAAGTAATTCAAGAGAGGAGGCCATATATGTGTTTATCGCCATCGTGGTGTGTGCTATGCAAAAGGAGTGGAGAGGACATTGATCACATCCTTCTTCACTGCATGTTTTCACAAAAAATTTGGGCATTGGTGTTTGATATGTTTGGCATAACAGGGGTGCTGCCAAGAAAAAGGTCAGCTCTTCTAGAAATGGTTTGGCAGTTCAAACAGAGCGGAGGAAAGGTGAAAAGCTTATGGAATATTACAGTTTTGGCCATGGCCTGGAGTATATGGTTGGAAAGAAATAGGAGGTTATTTGAAGATAGAAGCAGCTCTGCAGGAGATCTGTGGGATTATATTAGATTTTTGGTTGGATTGTGGGCTAAAGCATGCAGAGTATTCAACAGTTCTGCGTGTTTCTTGTTTGGGGTTGATAGTTTTAATTTCTGTTGCTATGCTGCCCCAGATTTGCAGCTTTTTATATGTATTGCTTTGTTTATTTTAGGCTGAGTCTAGTGGATGTGGATCTCTCATCCACTGTGCCTTAGCCATGCTTCTCCTTTGATGTTTTATCTTTTGAGATGCAATAAAATATCGTTTCTTGTCAAATAAAAAATGGGGGGAAATCACACACAATGAGACAACCTTGCCCAACCTCGTGGAAAATCATACATTGGCACAACTTGTGAGGGTAGATGCAAAGAAGAAAGGTTCCAAAATGCCAGACATCATCTAAAAGCGGGGAACTATTGTTGCCCCCTTGTTCAAAGAACAAATATAAACGAGGATATAATAATTCAAAAGAACTCTCCCCCTCAAGTGTTTTACCAATATCACACAGTTTCCCTCCCTTACCTCCAAGATGTATACTAAAAAAACTCGAGGAGAAGGGACAAAAGTTTCCGTGGGATTCTCTAGTTTCCCCTTCCCACTATTTTGGCGCCCCACCCATTATCACCCCCAATAAGCGTCTAAAAATGGCAAGCCATAATTAATTGAGAAAAGAGGGAACCACCACAACCACGATATGCAATGTTACGCATCATTAAATTGCCAATTCACAATCTCCCTTGTTCAATGGCTTATCAATCACCTTCTAAATTCTTAAAGAGTCGAATCCAAAATGTTGCTCCTAAATGAATCCTAATTATGCCAAATGTGAATAGCATTGAGAGGAACATCACTACAACAGTTAGCAACAAGATCGGGAATGCCAGTTAATAGATAAACACACTAAATCAATAAAGAACTCTTGCAAGAAAAAATTGCCAGTTGCATAGGCATATCCTTGATATATTTAGTAATATCAAATTTTTTAGTTGTTTTCTCCTTGAAATATTATATATATATATACGTTAATTTAATAACTAAATTTAGAAATAAGGGGCCACTATCTAGTAGTTAAAAGTCAATATAGGTAAGTAAACATAAATAGGAACATTATCCCTGTAGTCTGAAGGTATTACATAAACATGGGTAAATAATAACTGCGTTTTATTTCATTGCAAGTCTGTGCGCTCTCTCTCTCTCCCCTTCTATCTTTTTCGTCTTTTTTGGGGTTACAGTACGTAAGGCCTACGCAATAAATGCCTAGGTGCAAAAAGGGGCAAGCCATCACAATCCAGACCAAACAGGAAACAATCAACAGAGTTAAAAATATTCAAGGCTCTAGCCCATAGCCCAACTAGGAAAATTCGTCCAAGGAGCTATATCTATCATCACACAGTCTTCTGTTTCTCTTTAGCCAAACTGTCCATGCTACTGCCATCAACAGAAGCCTCCAAATGCACTCGAACTTCTTCCAGATCACTTAAAAGACCATTTAATAGTAACAGCCTCAGCCCATTTTCGAGGAATTACACCCACTAAACCAAACAAACTAAACAATCTATTCCACATAATTTGAGTAAATTTGCAATGGAGCAAAATATGATTAACGTCCTCTCCATGATTCTTACAAAGAACACACCAGGAGGGAGACAAACACATATAAGGCCTCCACTTCTGGAGTAAGTCGCACTTATTCACTCTACCCAATAAAGCAAGCCAAGCAAACAATTAATCTTGGATGGAACTCCACACTTCCATATGAAGTTAAACTATGGGAAAGGGACAATATCTTGCGGACTTGATAAGAAGTCAAAGAAAGATTTACAGGAAAACTCTCCAGAATGATGAGCGGTCCAAACCTTATTGTCCGAAATATTTTGGTTAAGGCTAACGTCATGTAAAAGGTGAAGCAAAGATAAGTATTCCGAAAATTCCCTATCATTGAAGTTTCTAAAGAAGCTAAGATCCCAGGAGAAGACAGTGGCCGAAGTCCAAGAAACAACTGAATGAATTGTCATGTTGCGGTTATTTAAGAGGCGGAAAATTCTGGGGAAAGACATTTTCAAAGGACAAACCCCAACCCATGTGTCTTCCCAAAAACGAATTGAATCCCCTTTCCCCACCACGAGCCTGATGTTTTGCACAAAAGAACTCCATACTTTTGCAATTGATTTCCAAGGAGTACGGAGAGACAATTTGACATCAATGTTGGCATCCCACCTGTTAGTGTGGAGACCATATTTACTCTCAATAATTTCGAGCCAAAGTGATTATTTTTTCATGTGGAAATCTCCATAGCCATTTTCCAAGTAGAGCCTCATTTCTTTTCAATAAGTTTCCCACCCCCAAACCCCGTTCTTTTTGGATTTCGAAACCACATCCCAACTCTCCAAGTGACTCCCTTTCCCCTCTCCCTTTCCTTCCAAAAAAAGTCTCTCATTAACTTTTCCAGAATTAATGCTAGATTGTAAGAGATTCTAAATAGAGAGAGAGAAAGTAAATTGGAATGCTACCTAGAACTGATTGTAACAAAACCAACCTGGCCCCTTAGATAGGCACCCTTTGTGCCAACCTTCCATTCTTTTAGCTACTCTCTCAATCACAGGATTCCAAAAGAAAATACTAGACGGATTACCACCTAATGGGAGCCCGAGATAGTTAAGAGGCCAAGAGCCACAACTACATCCCAACTGTAATGCAATATCGACTAATCTATTTTCTTCAATATTCAACCCAACAACTGAACTCTTACCCATGTTAACTTTTAGCCCCGAAACTAACGAGAATAACTTGATAACCCCCACCAGATTTTTGATGCAATTATCAACGTTGGAAACAAAGAAAATGTTATCATCTGCAAATTGTAAGCGTGAAATTCTCACTTTTTTCCTACCAATCTCAAAACCTTCAATCAAATTACTATCAAAAGCTCTCGTCATCAACCTACTAAGAACATCAGCCATTATAATAAAAAACAACCAGAGACAAAGGGTCTCCTTGCCTAACCCCTCTCAACACACCGAAAATACCTCTAGATTTCCCATTAATAATGACCGAAAAATTAACCGATAAGACACATCCTTTAACCCAAGTTCTCCACTTGTTACCAAATCCCTTTTTTTCCAAAACAAAATCCAAAAATTCCTAACTAATATGGTCATATGCTTTTTCAAAATCAGTCTTAAACACTATACTTTCCTTCTTCTTTGCCCTATACTCCTCAACCGCCTCATTTGCAATCAAAACCATATCCAATATTTGTCTTCCTTGAACAAACGCACCTTGGGATAAGTCTATAGTCTCCCCTACACTCTTCTGAGTCTCAAAGAAAGAACTTTAGCTAGAACCTTGTATAAGGAGGTAACAAGGCTGATTGGACAAAAATCCTTAGTGGACATGGAATTTAACTTTTTTGGAATTAGGCAAATAAAAGTGGCATTCGTTCTGGTATTAACCACCCCAGTTTCAAAAAATTCCTAGAACACCCCTGTGATATCTTTCTTAATGACTGAACAACCCTCTTGTAATGCGGCATTGAAAATCCATCGGGTCCCGGTGCTTTGTCACCATCACATTCAAAGAGAGCTTTTTTTACTTCTTCCTCCTCAAAAGGTTTTTCCAAAAGTTCATTTGTCTCCTTACGTATACAAGCCCAATCCAATCCTTCAACCCCTAATTTACTATCTTCCTCGCCATTATATAACTTTTCAAGGAAATTCAAGATTTCTCTCTCAATTTCCTCTTCTGTTTCGATTACCCTCCCACTTGAACTTTTAATTTTATTAATCAATTTATTTGCTTTTCTACCACTTGCTATCCGATGGAATAATTTAGTACTATTATCCCATTCGATAACTCCTTTCAACTTCGACTTTTGGTTCCATGAGATTTCCTCCTTCACAATTGCTTCTTCCAACTTCTTCCTCAATTCTCCTCTTTATAATCACCCTTCTTCATCTAGGCACAGAATTAGACACAGAATCTATAGAATCTTATAATTGGCAATATGATTTGCCAGCTAATACATTTCAAATTCAAAATTAGATTCACCCATTTTTTGGTTTTTACTTCCAAATGCAAATTTTATAGTACTTCTATTATACGTAGGTTAAACTTAACAAAACCCAAGAGAGCTGGACAGAATATTCATGCTCTACAGCCATTATGTTTATCTGTCACGGCAAATATAAAAGCTTCTTTTATTACAAAATTACGAACTAAAAATAATTATCTAATAGAATTATGTAGGTCTTAGGATACATTTATCTGAAAACACCACAAAGATGCATATTTATGAGTGTACAAGTGCAATTATACCTTCTTATCTTCGTAGAGACGGCGCGCATGGAGAGCACCGAGCATAACTATAGTTGCCACTGTTGCACCGGGCACCATGAATGAATTGCCTACACAAAAAAATTTGGCTTGTGAAAAAAATCATGATTTCGAAAAATGCAAAACAAATAGGCATCCTCTTTTCTTTCCTCTACATGTTCTTTTTCTAGAGGCGTGCTCTTTTTCCACAGAAATTCTCATTCAGCTCAAATTCATATCTTCCATCAACTTTACCACTTTAGCAAGTAGGCCTAGCACAAATCTAAGCTAATTTGGTATAGAGAAATTTCACCGGTTTCCAAGGCACATTTAACTCAAAAGTAAATAAGTTACGTGACGCAGGCAGGAATATCACTATAGTAACAAGATGGATGGTGCACAGGTGGGAATACATAAACCTGATTTCAACCATAGATTCCATAACAGGTGGAACAAGTCCGGATAGTAGGTATTATGGTTGAAACTCTTCATCTGAAGTCAAGATTATCACAAAGCTTACTTCTCTAACTCTAATTTGGTTTGCTATCATCAAGATGATCACAAACAAATACCAGCTATCCACTCAACATTCTACATACTCAGATGGTTTGTGTTAAAACTCTAACACACTCTAAACTCAATAAATGCAATATGCCGTAAATGTAACATAAACGCTGAATTACGTCACATAAATTATTAATTTAGAGAGAACAATAGTTCTTATTCCATATAATAAAGATTGAATACTAGGACATTATATAGGGAATAACATCCTACCTTACCTAAAATACCTATCAAGGTGGGATTCTACCATAAACAAAATAACATAAATAAATAACTAATCTAAATAATATTAAATTATCAATACTCCCCCTCAAGTTGGTGCGAAGATATCTGTCATGCCCAACTTGCTCACTTGAAATTCGAACGGTTGCCTTAACAGGCCCTTGGTCAAAATATCTGCAACTTGTTGATTAGACGGAACAAAGGGAGTACATATAATTCCACCTTCTAGTTTCTCTTTGATGAAGTGCTTATCAATCTCAACATGTTTTGTCCTATCATGTAAGACCGGATTGTGGGCAATACTGATAGCAGCCTTGTTATCGCAGTATAACTTCATCGGGAGACTTATTGGCCTTTTGAGTTCCTCTAAGACCCTTTGTAGCCAAAGAACCTCACATACTCCTTGAGCCATTGATCTAAACTCAGCTTCTGCACTGCTTCGAGCGACAACACTTTGCTTCTTGCTTCTCCATGTAACCAAGTTGCCCCAAAGAAACGTACAGTAGCCAGACGTAGACCGTCTATCAGTAACCGAGCCAGCCCAATCAGCATCGGTATACACCTCTATCCCTCTTTTATCGTTCTTCCTGAAGAACAAACCTTTCCCTGGGGAGCCTTTGAGGTAACGAAGAATACGGTACACAGCCTCTAGATGCTCTTCACATGGTGAGTGCATGAACTGACTAACCATGCTCACAGCGAAAGCAATGTCAGGGCGCGTATGAGACAAATAGATTAGTTTCCCAACTAACCTTTGGTATCTCCCTGTTTCGACTGGAACACCATCTTTAACATCTCCGAGCTTGGTACCCAGTTCTATGGGAGTATCCGATGGCTTACACCCACTCATCCCAGTTTCTGACAGCAGATCCAAAATATATTTCCGTTGTGATACGACAATACCACTTTTTGAACGGGCCACCTCCATTCCAAGGAAGTATCGTAGGTCACCAAGATCCTTAATCTCAAATTCTCTAGCAAGATTTTGCTTTAGTCGATTCATTTCTTCAACATCATCCCCTGTCAAAATCATATCATCCACATAAACAATGAGAACAGAAAGTTCGTTTCTTGTGGACGTCTTTGTGAAGAGAGTATGATCAGACTGCCCTTGATTATATCCTTGGCCCTGGAGGAACTTCGTTAATCTTTCGAACCACGCCCTAGGGGATTGTTTAAGGCCATACAAAGACCTCTTGAGCTTGCAGATTTTTGTACCAAATTCCTCAGTAAAACCAGGTGGAGGTTCCATATATACTTCCTCTTCTAGGTTTCCATTCAAGAAGGCATTCTTCACATCTAACTGATTCAGAGGCCAGTCCAAATTAGCTGCAACTGATAAGAGAACCCGAACTGTATTTAATTTTGCCACTGGAGAAAATGTTTCGGAGTAGTCGACTCCATACGTTTGAGTGAAGCCTTTAGCCACCAGACGAGCCTTGTACCGTTCTACTGACCCATCGGAGTTATACTTCACAGTGAATACCCATTTACAACCAACAACTGTCTTTCCTTCTGGAAGCTTTACTTTCTCCCAAGTAGCATTCTTCTCCAGTGCTCTCATCTCCTCATACACCGCTTCTCTCCACTCCGGAACATTTAGAGCATCCTGAACATTGTTAGGAATAACCACATTCGACACACGAGAGATAAATGTAGAATAGGAGGGTGAGATATTTTTATATGACACAAAGTTCGAAATGGGATATTTGGGAGATTTCGTACACGCTCTGACTCCTTTTCTAAGAGCAATAGGAAGATCAAGTTGATCAGACCGGGTTGACTCGATATTAGCTTGAGAGTTACCTTCAGGTATCTCGGAAGAGTCATCGTGAGTATCATGATCCACCTCCAGGTTGGGTTCTTGGGGTTGCAGAGGGATGGTTTCTTTCCTTCCTTGTTCTGGATTTTTTCTAGAGTAAACAAGACCTTTATACCGTTTTGCACACATCTCTGGTCCATCGGTAGTCAGATTTTGGGATGACACTAACCCTGGTTGTTCACCATTACCAACACAAGTATCTTCAATATTTAATTCATTTGGTTTCCCAGATTGTGTGTTAAAATAATTAGGTACTTGTTCATACAAAACATCAACGACTGAATTATCAAAACCACAACCTCCATCTTCACTCGTGCTCTCCCCTGAAGATGGGAGTTGTAATAGGATTTCCCCTCGAAGAAGGTCACATCCATAGAAATGTATAATTTCTTGGAAATCGGATCAAAACATTTATACCCTTTTTGATTTGTAGGATAGCCTACAAAAATACATTTGTGTGCCTTTGGATCAAGTTTAGAATTTTTGGGGTCATGATTATGAACAAAGGCAACACTTCCAAATATTTTTAAGGACTGCACACGGAGTATAAGACGAAAAGAATTCCGAGATACCAGTCATGTGATCAGTAGCCCCTGAATCTAATATCCAGTTGCTATGGGATTTGATGCAGGCAATTGTAGCTGTAAACGTATTACCTGACTGAGCTACGGAACATGATGAGCCAGAATTTCCTAAGGAATGAGATTGGACCATTTTACACAGATGCTCCATTTGTTCCTTTGTGAATGGAAGTGTTTCTGAGGAAGACTGCTGCTCTGAATCTGTAGTGCTTGCTTGGAATGCTCGGGGTCCTCCCCTTTTTTTGTTATCCCGCTTCTTCCAATTTGCTGGTTTGCCATGAAGCTTCCAACAACTATCCTTAGTATGACCTGGCCACTGGCAATGATCACACCACAATCTTTGCTTTCCTCCCCGCTTATCACCATCTACTGATTTATCAAGGACTATAAGTGCAGATCCTTCACTCTCTGCACGGGATTCACGATCGTCTCTCAACATCACAGATCGTCGAGCCTCTTCTCTTCGCACCTCTGAAAAAACCTCTCTGATAGTAGGCAAAGGTATCCTGCCTAAAATACGACCCCGAACTTCGTCTAGATCCTTGTTCAATCCAGCCAAGAAGACAAACACGCGACCTCGCTCAACCTTCTTCTTGTAACGAGCACTATCATTCGGGTTTTCCCACTCTTCAGTTTCAAACAAATCCAACTCTTGCCATATGGCCATCATGTCAAGGTAGTAAGCTGTAACCTCACGGTCCCCTTGTTGCATCTTCCACAACCGGTTGTTGAGTTCGAACATTTGAGAATAGTTGTCTAGGTCCGAGTACGTTTCCTTAACCGCGTGCCAGATATCTCGAGCAGTCGGCAGGAACATATAGGGTTTACCGAGTCCAGCCTCCATGGAATTGATCAACCACGAGGTAACCATCGAATTCTCCTCGCGCCACGATTTAAAGCCCGGGTCGTTAGATGGTGGTGGTACCACCTCACCATTCACATACCCTAATTTTCTTTTGCCATCAATAAACAGTCTCATTGATTGTGCCCATTCGAGGTAATTCCTACCATTCAATTTATGACTAATATTGGCCACAGGATTTTCACTCACCGAATACATAGTAGCAAATTGCGACATCGCATCTGTGACCGTAGAAGACGGGCTTGTGGTAGAACCACTAGATGAATCTGTGAGACCCGGACTACTAGCACCCACCATAGCAAGTTTATAGTTCATATGGAATAATGATCAAACTAACTGGACCAAAAAACAGGGACTGAATAGTATTGGACAGCACTGAATAACATGGAACAGTGGCAGATTAACTGGAACAGTATCAAACCGGATCAAACGAACCAAACCTGGACCAGAATGAGGTGCGGAACTGTGAGACGAGGTGGTCTGGAAATTCCGGTGATGATCTGAGCATCCACGCGCCTCCACGCGCGTTGGAAGTCGACGGCGCGTGAGATCCACGCGCGGGAAGGAGCGGCGCGTGTGAGCGCGTGTGTGGACGGTTGCCGGCGCTTCTTTCGGGGTTCGACTCGTCTGGGGATTCCGACCTAGGCTGTGTGGTCGGTTTTAGGAAAACGTCACGGATTACGCAACCAATGACCAGGAAGGCAGCGGCGCTAGGGTTTTAGGCAGGGTTAGGTAATAGCGGCGGCTAGGGTTTGTTTTGGATCCGACCTAAGCTATAAGGAATCTGAACCTCCTCTGATACCATATTAATTTAGAGAGAACAATAGTTCTTATTCCATATAATAAAGATTGAATACTAGGACATTATATAGGGAATAACATCCTACCTTACCTAAAATACCTATCAAGGTGGGATTCTACCATAAACAAAATAACATAAATAAATAACTAATCTAAATAATATTAAATTATCAATATAAATAAATAATAATTAATGGAAAAAAAAAGGGTTCTCCGTGACAAGCATTAAGTTAAATATTGACTCCAATCAATTGCCCAGAGCAAAACCAATTAGATTAAATTTATATCGGCAAGTACTATCCAGTTAGACAAGACTTGTTCAAATTTGAGATTTCCCAAACAAAGCATTGCTTTCTCTTTGAGTTTCTGAGATTTTTTCTAGGGAACAATAAGAGCGAGTAAAGTGTAGCGCACCTTGAGAATTGCTTCCGCTGCCGCCTCCATTGAAGGAAGCTCGAGCGTGTGTGTTCTGACCTTTCAGAAGAAACGAAGTGAAGCGGATGCGCTGCTGGTAGAAATGACTGCGACGTGCGATATTCGCGAAGAGATATAATCTTTGAGAAACCCTAAATTTCATCTGTCTCGGCTATGGATTGGAGTCACTACTGAGAGACGAATTTTGGGGGCTGTGTTTCTTATTTGAAAACACGGCGGTCAGGTTTTTTTTTCTTCGGTTTTAGTATAAAAATACACATTCGGCCTCTAAACTATGGCCGAAAATCAAAATAGACCCTAAATTAAATTTTGTTTTAAATGATCCTTTTAACTATTTTTTGATAGAATGATCCTCTGACCTTTTGAAAGTTTTATTTTCGCCTGTTTGGCTAGAAACCGTCTATTGCTCCAGTGGTTAAAGTGAAGTTTGTGAAATAGTTTAGCCGTTTAGGTGCCAAAATGGCAATTTACTCTTGATGATCGAAGAAGTTTTATTTTAACATTAGATATATACAAATAAAAAAGCATCACATCTGGTAACATTGTCTACGAATAATTGGTAGATAAAATCACTAAATATAAGATTAAATGGTTTGAAAATTATTGCATATTAAGAGATTATTTATAACAAAACACTAACAACCATAGGGTTTTGGTGCATATTTTATTCTGAAGTTTCTATTTAACAAAAAGCTTAACATATATTCATTTGAGTGTGTCTCATGGTGAATAACCGACCTGCCCCCTATACAACTCATTAAATGATTATCTAGTAAATGAAATTGGTAAAAGTATCATTTTTTTATGAAAAATTCAAGAAAGTTTGGAATTCTATTTCAATTTTTCTGTTGGTCGCCTTATTTGAGATGGAGATTCTCTTTAAATACAATAAATCATGTTTCCTCACAAAACTCAAACAAAAAACTGGAAGGGTAAAATATATTAAAACCCGTGAACTATTGTACTTATTTACTTAACCCTTTGATTTATACAAGTCAACAGTAACAACCCCCCCCCCCCCTCTTCCAAAACTTTAGTCTTTATTACTTTACTCCCAAAATGACATAATTGCTTTTATACAAAATTTAAAAAAGAAAATAAATACAAATTAAAGAAAATAAAATAAACTCAACCTACCTCTATCTCAAATTTATCATGTTCACTCTTAAATTAAAAACCCTAATTATATGTGCAGATAACATAGTTCAAAAAAATACACACTTTCAGCTAGTTAATTAAGCTTCGACCTGGGGCTTTCTCTGATTGCCTAACACATTAGAAATATTGACCTAGATTTAAAGTTCTCGTACAAAAGATTTTTCATTGCTCTTTATTCGATCAGCACAAACTACAATACTTGTACAACAACTTAAATGATTTTTGCAAGAAAATGATTAATAAGACCACACACGTACATACATACATACATATATATATATATATATTATTATTAAATAGGAATTGGGTTAACTAATAATGATAATACTCTTTCCTTGGCCTCGTGAGTAGGGGCTCCATGTCCATCACTAAACTGATACATGCTCAGTGAAGTCCTTGCGAGATTCATTGAAGCTCTAACGTAAGTCTTTGGGAAAGGAGATTCCGTAAAAAGATTATTATTTACTTTCTTCCAAGTCTCGCTAATCAAATACTTTACGTGTTCGCGTGCTTCTTTTTCACATGCACCTGTGTCGTGCATGTAGCACTGGATTGATTTCGGTATATCACCTCTTTTTAGCTCATCCTGCATATATCAAAAAGAATTGCATGAATTAATTTTACTGGTATTTGTAGACACGTAGTGTCTATATATAGAGAGAGATAGAGAGATTTTGCATATATACAGAGGAAGTGGCCAAGTCATCAGTGAGGCGAAGAATCATGCATGGCCAACGAACAATGCTGGGGTACAATTCAATGCTTTCCATGGCTTCCTTGGTTATAAGATTTGCAATTGCAAAATAGGCAGCTACAATTAGAGGAGGACCACCTACTGTAAGCCAAGCACTTTCTAGGTATTCACTTAATGTTGGTTTGTATCCCTTGTGGTACCACTTTGCCTCCACTAATATAGACTTGCAATAATCTACCAGCTGATCAATCATTGAACACCATATATATGATCGATATAAATAAATATATAATAATAAATGCGTCAATTACGTGCTAGTAAAATCCTGCTAGCTATTCATACTAAAACAAATTAGGAAAATTCATTACGTGGGATACCAAAAAAATACAAAAACTCAAACTAAAAAAGCATGGGAAAAAAAATTAGAATTGAAATGCAAAAAGTAGTGAAAGAAAAGCTAGTGGTCGGGTATGAAAATTTGTCACCATGCCATGCATACATAGAAGTAAGATATCGTACCACTTTGTGCAAAGAGGGGCTAATATTGCAATCTTGTTCTTTAAGAGCATAATAAACCAATTCGTTAATTATGTTGAAGACAGCAAGGAAACAAATCCTCAAATAGCTTGGAATTTGCTCCATTTCTTTGATGTCCCACCTGAAAAATATATAAAACCCCAATTAATTGAACTAGTTAATTAAAGCTTCGATCACGTACATCCTAACTCAACAACTCGAATGCGCGCGCACCAACTCAAATGCACTAACCTGTTAATGGCATTGGTAAAGAGATGAAGTTCATCCAAAGTACCATAAACATCATAAAGATCGTCAATTATGGTGACCATTACACCGAACTTGGTTACAATCACCCTGTTATATCCAAATTGAGGCTCAAAGGTGAGTCCTATTGTCCAAAAGTAACATTCCACCATTCGGTCCCTAGCAAACCTCAATTTTTCCGGGAGTCTTGTACTACTATACCACCTGTACGTACAATCGTACTTGCATTCATATGATATATAATACAAAGTGCATGGTGTTAAGAATTTTTATAACACTAGATATCTTAATGCATATAGAGGTGTATAGATGTACAGTCGGGCTTTGAAACAAACCAATTTTGAGGGACTTAAAGTTCAACACTAGAAACTGATCGATCGATCAATCAACTTAATTAATTTATGGTTTGCTTTATCACCTGACTATATATGTATATATATGTCGATATAGATATATATGATTCTATATATATACACTATAATTACAGTTCTGCTACCTCTAAAGAGCACAATTATCTCCTTAAAAAAATATATCCATATGGGACGATAAATGTATGGATAATTTTTTCATAAAATTTGTCGGAAATATATGATCTCTTCATCTTTAATAAATAGATGGATCATTTTCACAAATATTCATAAAAATTCAATCCCTTTGGATTAATTGTCAGCTTAGTGTCAATTTTTAAGTAGGCTTAGACCTAGAGCCGATAAAGAGAATGACAATTGAATGTTGAGACAATAGAGCATCTTATATACTCCTCGAAAGTTTAACTCTAGAAAATTAGTATTTTTATTTTGTTGAACAAATCCTTCATTTTATTAACTATAACTCTTAAGTTAATTAAAAAATGTTAACTTTTGGAGTGTTAGGTTAGTGTACTAAATTACTTAAGCAGTGAAATCTTTTTTATAAATTATATTTTTATATATTTAAAGAGTGAATTTTTTTGTCATGTTTGTAAGGTTATTGAAAGAGTTTTTGTAAAAATGGTGTGAGAAGTAAAATTGTGTAAATGCATTTAATATCGGTCCTAAAAAAGGATTAGCAAGCTTGATCATCTATGCATACCTCGACACTTGTTTGATTTCTTCTTGGTATGACGCTTGCACCGTGTTGAAATCCAACTTAGCAAACTCTAATAAAATTGGATCCATGTCTTCAGTTTTCTCATACACATCTATGAACCACCTTGCCTCTAATCGCGGCATCCTCCAATAGAATGGAAGCTCTAAGGCATGACGCACTTGTACACCAAGTGTCTGATCAATTATGTTAATCCGCTCAAGGTTTTCTTTAAGATGTTTAGTTGCAAAATCTCGAGCTATATCTAAGATGGTTTCACCTTCGACCGCAACAAATGAAGCTTCATATAAGTATAACAATCCCTTGATATTGTCGCAGATGCATGTTTTAAAATTTCTTTCGTTGTCTACGAAATCATTAAAAATATCTGCAATTTTTGAAGGAAACTAATTAAATGCATGTTTATAACCATGCACACATAGAGTATTGAGTTTGAAATTTTTATTACCTTCTGTTTTTTTTAAAAATTAAAGTGAACTAGATTCTAAAATGAATTGCTTATTTTAGGGTACCCATTTTACCAACGGAATTATGCTTTTGCCAAAGATTATAATTAATTTGGTAATAATACCATGCTACACCCTTATTTTATATTGAAAAGATTATAAGTTTTGAAAGTTTATAAACCGAAAAACATAAGAAAAGAAACAAAAATAGAGAGAGAGAGAGAGACTCTTAAACTATGTTTAGAATTAAGCATGCATGCTGGAATGCATGATTAATTAGATCTTTGACAAGTGATGATAAATAATTTAATAGTACGTTTAGATCCTTTCATGCACACTAATTAATTAGGGTTCACAGCATACGATTAAATTATTTTAAATTTAAATCGATCAATTGTATATATATTTAAAAAGTAAAAAATAAATTGAATTTTTAATTTAATACAAATAAAGTATATAACACGTAGCCCTATATATATACAAGTATATATGTACCTTGAGGAAGTACAAAAAAGCCGTGTTCTCTTAGAAGCCTAAATTGAAGAGCGGCCACATATAGATGATTCCTCTCTTTCTTCTCCTTATGATATTCATCATGCTCAATTATAAAATTCCTTTTATTATTATAATTGACGTATATGCCCTTCAACATTCCATCAATTTCATCCTCAAAGTGATAACTTATCCCAAGCCTTTGTACGACATCAATAATCTCCAACTGACTCACCACATCTCTTCCTTCCTTCAACATTATTTTAATTACCTCTTCCTTTAATATTTTGGCTCTTTCTTTGTATTTCTCCCCCTGCATGCATTATTACATAGATATAAATAATTTTTTTCATTAATTTTGGACTAACTTATTGATTAATAAAACTATAGGGAATCAATTTCTTTTAAAACAAAAAAGAAACCTTTTAAAAACGAACCCTTTTTTTTTATTGAAACACATTGTGCATGTTCTTCTGTTTCTTTTCAAATGCTTAACTCTCATTTTTTTTATTAGAAAAATAATGTTTAGTTGCGATTGCAGAAGTTCCATTGAGGTCATTATATATCTGGTGATCGACTCACAGTGATAAGTGAGGTCTAGCTAGCAGTTACAAAAAAAAAGATAAGAGAAGAAGAATGTCGTAAGGATGTAATTGGTAATACATAAAATATTGTAATTACTTATAATTTTGCCTTGTCAAAATCCTAATTTTAAAACACATTTGCTAAATAAGGACCATAAGGATATAATTGGTAATGCATAATATATTGTAATTACTAATTTTGCCTTAATCTTGGTCAAAATCTTAATTTTAAAACTCATTTGTAATATAAGGATCCGACCTAGTGAATCATTGCAAAATATTTTTTTTTTCAAAATAAAAATTATATCTTGACCTTTTCTCAAAAGAATAAGTAAATCAAGTTATTCCTATATATAGAACGAGTGTGCTCAATTTCAAGTTATATTAAAAATAAATAAAGTGCATACACTTATATATTAAGTGATTATTCTTGATCCTTACCCCATAGATACTAGTGAGTGATTGAAGAAAATCATCACTCCAAGAACTAGGTTTGTAGTTCGCTGATCTCCTTGCAACTTCCATTAATTTTAATATTTGTGTTTGTTTAATTAATTAATGGTGGAATTATAAACTCAACGCACATATATTTATAGTTGATTAAGTACCCAAAAAATGCGAGGAGCAAGATTTTGATGTTGACAGCTTAATTACTATAGCAAAACTGCATGATTGAGTAGCTAGAGGCGGCGGCTTCTCCTCCTCTCGTCATCTACAGTTTAATCACGTTTTTTAGTAAAACATTCATTTAGCTGCCACTAACTTAATTTTATTTATACTATTATCTATTCTATATAGCCGAGTCTCAGTTCAACCGTTTGAAGATGTGTTAAATTTTGTAATTCTTTTTTTACTCATGCTGTTTATTTTTTCATTAAAATTTTGAACATTAGACCTTTAATAAAGTAATTTGCTACTTAACTATTGAACCACTTAACATATATCTTTGTTTTATATTTTGATTTGAATTAAATATATTTAGGGATGGTAATGGATTGGGTACGGGGCAGGTTTGGCCAATACCAAACCCGACTCACAGTTGCAATAGCTCACTCCGAACCCGATGCTGGTTTTATTTTTGAAACCCAAACCCGCCCCACATAAATATATTAAAACTTGCCTTGTCACGCTCCAAATTTTAACTAAATCTTATCAAATCAAATAAAAAACAAATTCCACCACAATTTTAACTAAATCTTGCCAAATCAACGATGTAAAAACTTAATAGAGCAAAATTAAATCTATTTTAACAGTTTTTCACTATATTTGAAAGAATCATAAAAAAATTTATATGAAACAAGATAATGAGATCAAATTTAGTTAGATAGTATCGAGAGGATGACGGCCCAGATTTAGCTAGGGTGTGCTGACGTAATACTGCATAATAATAATATAGATCTACGCGGGTCGGATTTTTTATATACAAAACCCTATCCCGCCTTGAACCCGGTCTAGGTTATATTTTTGAAACCCAAACTTGACCCAAGCTCAAAAAAACTCGTCTCAAACCCGTCCTATCAGGGTCATGCCCAGTCAGAAACCCACTTGGGTAAGTCTTATTGCCATCCCTATGTATATCTGAGTATCAAATGTATTGCATGTGGAGGTTAATTTAATTATATATATATATATATATATATTACTGTTGAAATAAATTGACTAAATAAATTGAAATTTATAAAATATGATTTACTTAATGAGAAATTACTAATATGAAACTTGACTAAATGCTTGGAACATGGCTTTCAAAATTACAAAATTTTATTGATATATGAATACAAAAGAATAAAACTATGGAGTAGAGATTTTCTTCTTATGAAGTGGGTATGAGACATGCCTGTTAGTTTGAGCCTTCTTCATATTTTGTAGCTGAGTTTGAAGTTGGACCTCAGAATCACACTGGGTTTATTGTGTAACTTTTGAGTTTTGACTAATTATGAATAGTTTAAGTTCTTTTACTTCAGATGAATAATGACTTGCTATGAATAGTAAAACTGTACTATATATTCACTATTTAGAGTACTATTCATGAATAATAATTTTTATTTTTTTGCTGTTACAAAATTGTCATTTTAATTGCTTAATTATTGTATGTGCTTTCGGTGGAGCTTTGCAGTTCACTAGTTGTGTTTCATCCATATGCGTAATTTATGGTATTATATTTATTAGGTTTATATTTTTAGTTGGTTTGATTCTGATGTCAAAAGCATTTTTTTTCAATGTAATTGTTTGAGTCGAATTGAATATTTGAAAATGCGACAATCAACGGAAGATCGCCAAACTTACTGCATGCATAGTACATAATTCAGGACTTAAGATAAGTTGGTTTTATGGTTTGATTCAAATTATAGGTGGTGGTCAAGCATTAAAATCGAAATCAAATTTTTTTTGAGTAAAACTTGATTTTAAGTGTTTTTATCGAGTTTTGTCGAAGTTCGAAAAATCCTATTAACACAAATTAATGAAAAAATATATTTTTTACATGTCTAACATGTTTCATAGGTTTCCTTTGAAATTTGGGTCGAATCAGAGTTCGAATGGACATAAAAAAGTGAAAAATAAGCAAAATAGAGAAAATGCAAAAAAATGAAAGCGTCGTAAAAAGTGGCGAACCGGTACAACTTAGAAAATCTTAGACCTGTCCGGCCTTTAAATTTTGGGCACTTATTTTTTGTCATAAAAACTCGTGTTTAAGTGTTTTTAACCTATACCAAAGAGGATTTTAACTTGGTGTTTTTCTATAAATATAAGCAATTATTTTGGGACAAATTACACGATTCTAGAGAATTTTTTGAGGTAAAAAATACCCACACGCTAAAATCAATTTTTGAGAGTTTTGAGACACCACCTACATTTTATTTACATGTTATATGAGATCTTATTGTTTTTCAAATTTAAGAACTAGGGTTTCAAATGTTCATGGTTCTACGGAAGTGTTTTCAGTTGTGATTGGAAACGAGGTGAGCAAAGTGACTAACTTGCGATAAGGGATATCGCAGACATGGGTGAAAGATTGTGATCAAATGTATAGAATGAGGCAATGTAAGCTGAGAAAAGCTAAAAGCACTGCGCCAAGCATGTTGCGGTTGAATTATACGTTCAAGGAATTGACGAGACTGTTGCATAAGTTATAAGTAAGCAATTATTGTAAGTCATTGAGTCTTTAATTCTGTTCTGATTATAGTAAAGCACTGTTTACCGAGGATTAGTCCTACGCAAGTAGGGATACCTTGTTACTTCCTTGTGTTGTGGATTATTTTTGTGTGATTTAGTGATTGATATAAATGCTAGAAAACACAACCTAAGTTTTGATGTTAAATTGATTAGACTTAAGGTTTTAATTCTGCTTATCAAGTCTAAAATTATTTTTGGTAAAAACCCTAAAATAAACTTAGGCAAAATGATCATAGTTTTTTTTTTCAATTGGTATCAGAGGAGGTTATCTTATTTTGCTACAATTTGCATATGGGTTGATTTGCGTCTATTTATTGCTATTTATTTTAATTTATTTTCCATGGTTACAAAAATTGATTCGTCTAAGTCCAAAGTTCATATTCTTAATGGGTCTAATTATAACTATTGAAAAATTTGCATGACTATTTATTTACAATCTTTAGACGATCAAATTTAGCAAACCGTTTTGGATGGTTATTCTAGACCCACAGTAACAGTAGAAAGGAACAATGGACCTAAACCAGTAGCCTTGTGAATTGCTACGGAATTAGAAGCAATTAAGTTTAATTCTCAAGGTATGAATGCAATCATGGGTCATGTTTCTAAGAGTTCAAAAAATTTCAAACTATATTACTTCCAAATATGGATAAAATATTTTGACCGTAATTTTTGAAAGAACCATAACAATGAAAAGTTCTAAAATTCAAAGTTTCATGACATATTTTAAAATTATAACGATGAAATAAAATAAGTCATTTGATACTTTTCATAGTAAGCTAAAAAAATATAGTTAATTCTCTCTACAACCTTAGTGAAATAATTTCTTAGTCTTGTGTTGTAAAGAAAATCATGCGGTCTTTACTTGGTAAAAACTTATAAATTATAAAATTATTTTTGATAAAAACCCTAAAATCAACCTAGGTAATACGATCTTAAAATTTTTCTTTAAGCTTTTCTTAGATAAATTATTACACAACTAGTGACTGAAAACATCGCAATTATACAAATGGGTCTTGACCATCTTGAAACAGTTCACAGTTATAAGGATCTTTACTGGTGACAGAACCTTGCCCTTATGATTGTGGTGATGACGGATGCTTCTTTATCTTCTTCGTCATCATATAATTCAAAGGTTAATTACCAATCGATACATTGTACTTTACACTTTTTTTTTTCACTTTGGTCGTTGTACATTATTTGGTAAAATAAACAATATACTTTATGTTTGATTCCACTTTAGTCACTCGCCTTAACAACGTTTTAGCTCCGTTTATGGATCCAACATGGCATACATTTTTACTACTTGGCTTTGTTGTTATTTAGCTTGGCTCTTCACATAAGCCCACACATCATCCATTATATCACGTGCGATTCACGTGAGCAAGTAATGACAACAAAACTCATTTCTTCCCTATTTATAGTAACGGTCATCCAAAAATACAAGAACCCTAAATTGATTTCAACAGTTGGAGAGCTTAATTCGTGCCGTGCATTCAAATTGAAGAACCCTAAATCGATTTTAATCAATTAAAAGTAATTATTTGATCAATTTTAAGGTTTTCATGGTGGTTTATGTTACTCAAGTGCAAGTCACCTTAAACTAGGATTATGGAGCAAAGGAATGAAGATTTGCACAAGATGAAACTAATGGTTGAAAAGAACATGCACTTTGAAGAGACACTGAATATGGAGTGGAAGGACGGGTATAAGAATAAATGCATGGAAACTGCAAGGAGTTGAAGGACTAAAGTCATTATTGGAGTTATCATTGTGCTAGTTTTTACAAGTTTCATTATAAGTATGTTTTAAATTTTTATCATCATCTTTTGATGTAACTTCTGTGTAAGTTGGTAAGCTTTTTATACCTTTAGGATGTGAAGCACATTTTTGTGTATAATTAAAATGGAAATGTGTAAGTTGATTGTGTCTTGTGTATGAATTGGAAATGTAGGTGTCATTTCTTGTAAATTGATTATATGTGTAATGGCAAAGTGAATATCATTATTTTTTCAACTTATTTCTGTGAATGAGAAAGTGAATTTCATAAATATGTCCAAAACCAACAAGAAACTGTAAGTGGCCAACAAATTTATTCCATAACATTAGATAATATGTTCAATTACAATGGTATCTAACATGTCCAAAAGAAACAAAAAAGTAAGCAAAAAAAACCACATATGGTTAGACAACATATACTAGTACATACCAAAAAATGGCCAACTACCACTGTTCAAACTAAGTGCATATAAAAAAGTGGCAATTTAAAACCAATTCTAACTAATTATGTAATAAAAAACTTATCAGCTAAAACCAATTCTAACTAAGTACATTTAAAACTTTTTGTTGCTCCCTATTCATGCTTTTGCTTTAAACCCAGAGTCTTTGCCCTTGTGTTGTTTGCAACTGGTGCATTTTTAAGAGTCCTTGACCTAGAGTCCTTGAGTTACAACTGAAGTGCCTAGTGTTTTAACCTTAACTTAGTCAATTTGCTCTGCGAATCATCAACAGCAACACTTTGGTTATTGTAGTTGTTATCCACTGGCACTCTAGCATGGATAGTGGGTGGAATAAGGTTGTTAACCTTGGTGAGACTAGTAGGATGACATTACCACCTTATTCTTGTGACTGAGAGGCTTGAGGACCATTAACTGTCCTTCTCGTTTGAACCATGGTAGTGAATGTTCTGGAAAAATGGTGGATTACTTATTTGTTATGAAGCTCGTGGAGGTGAAATTGCTAAGAACATGGATAATGGATTTAAAATTCCCACAAATGGCGCCAATTGTGGGTGCAAAAAAAATTAGGTCTCCTTATAAAGTAAGTTCTAAGCAAAATCAAATGAATAGTAAATGAAAAGTGATGGCTGGGACTGGGATTTTTGTTTGTCAAGTAGGTTCCTGTAGATGCTTTTATGTTAATAAGGCTATATGCCATCCTTTATGTGTGTATATAACTTTATATTGACTTTAATGCAATCAACAAAGAGAATGTTTACAAGCTACCAGCTCTTTTATCTCTTTTATACTAATTATTTAGAATTTAAGACCCTTGAAATAGATTTCCCTCATTTTATTTATAAGTATAAAATTAATGTTACAATGCTTCATTAGGGTAAACGGTAAAATGCCTATAAAGGGCGAAACTTGGCATTTACTCTAGCGCTTTTATAGGTGTCACAAAATTTATCCATAACTCATGATTTGTCTATTTTACAAATGTCCTATTCTTACAAGTGGAGGCGACCATCTTAACGGGCAGCACGATCATTTCGATGAGTGGTTCAAGATGGGATTTGTACTTGGTTCCTTTGTGGTTCAGGGCTTAGGCCATTCCACCCAATAGGTCACTTATTTAGATCGGCTCAATCATTCCTCATAAATTTAAGCTCTCTCAATTGCCCCTAAATATGTGAACTCGGCCACCGAGTCTAGTTCACGTGCTTAGTCTCTTGGCAAATAGTAAGTTTAAAATTTTTATTTTTTTTAAATTCAAGTATGAATTTCTCATATTCTCTGCGAAATTGCAATACTTATGGCCAAAATTAATAGTCTTTTGAGTCAAATTTGATTTTTAGTATTTTTACTGAATTTTGCTAAATTTCGAGAAGCTCCATCAACATAAATAGATGAGGAAACTTATTTTTTTTCATGTAAAACTTTTCTAAAAGTTGTCTTTGAAATTTGAGTCGAATCAGAGTTCAAACGAATTTAATACAACAAAATAAAAATAAATAAACAAATTTATAGTTTATTTATTAAAGAAAAGAAAAGAAAATGTTTTAAGAATTCAAAAAGTCCAATGCATTATTTTTTCAATACATGTGTAGCCACATCATGGTTATAGGCCAAGCCCATTTTAATTCATGAACAAAATTTAACCCAGGTAAGATTAGATATTAAAAGCAGTGCAACAATTACAGGGTGGACTAGTACACCCTTGTTAATGTGTACCGGTTCGGTGCATTTTTGGCCCTTGGAATTAAAATCCACAATTTTGGATCGATACATGTGAACACCTCATTTTGCGACTTCTGCAAGAATCTCGAACTCTAAGAAAATGAACACACACGTATGCACAAGCATTCCTAAATGCATACATACCATATACATATGATACAGGTCAAAGAATGAAGCTGAAAGGACACCCGAATGAGAAGTTACGAGAATTACTAGAAGCCGCCAGAACCAAAAACCGTCAAAACTCCTGAAAACTTGTGAAAAGAGAGTTCCCCATTTATGAACATCCTCAAACTCTGAGGGTTGTTAGACATTGCCACAACGAGCAACATTCTAAAAAATCAGATCGATCAGATACGCCATTTAACAGGAATTAAAAAAATCGCATACGGACACACCCCCTAGGGGTGTGTCCCCACGACACTCAAATGTGTGTGTCGTGGGGACATAAGCCTTTGAGACTTGTGTCCGCGAACAAATCCCTCAAAGCTGGTTTTTTATTCTTTCTCGTTTTGATATTTTTCGACCTCCAAAAATCATGGAATTTTGTGGAGAGCTGGGAAATGTTATTGGGAATAACATATCAAAAAATCAGCTCAATTCGACCGTCGAATTTTTGGAAATTTGAAAAATTGGGAATTCAGCTTGGAAAATCAAACGAAGGCCTTTCCGGTGTCCAAAAATTCTGAAATTTGGACAGTAGGTAGGTCTTAACATGGGTAATAATGTGTTAACAAATCAAATCAATCCAATATTTATTTTGACTGGAATTGCAAAAAACCGTCACACGTTTAAATCAGGGGTTTGTCCGCGGACACGAACCAAGTGTTTATCCGCGAACACAAGCTCTAATAGCCGTGTCCTTAAGACACAAGGTACCCCGTGTCTGCGGACATGCCCTTTGTCCACTGACAAACACTTCCAGCCGAGCCCATTAATTATTCTAAAGTTATAAATATACCTGCACTGACCCCATTTGAAGTATCAGTCAACTATAAAATTTCGGGAACAATGCTATAAAATAGTATTATACTAGTTTCGAGGCTCTTAGCTATTTTTTTCTCATCCCATCTTTAATTTTTTGTGTGTCTTTATTTTATCAGTTATAATTGGTCAATTGCATGTAAAAATTATTGTTTATTTCAAAACCAGTCCATATTTCATATTTAAACTCCGTTTTCAAAACCAAAGGCGTAGAATGAGCTAAAACCATTTTTAAACATATTTTTATCAGTTAATTTTACAAAATCTTGTTTTTATCAGTCTCGATTTACGAAATAATCAATACACGTTTGCACCCAATTTAATCTATAAATCGCGGTGCTTACCTAAGTATCCAATATGAAAGTACTGGATTCGTCAATGCTGGTTTAAATTATTATACTGTGGTACACTATTGACAAACGAATATCGAGGATTGTTCGATATTCGATTCTAAATCGAATTAGCTTCCGAAAAACCCTAAATCTTTCTAAAAACACTTATTTTGTTATATATCATTATAAAGATCATTTTTTCAAATCACACACACATACCGATTTTCAAAATTGAAAGGCGAATTACGAAACACATGATTTTCATCTTCACCCCAAAATCCCGTTTTCCTAAAATTATGGGTTGATTTGCAATTACATCAATTAACATGCAAATGTTCGGTTATAATTCCACGTATATATTATTTAGAGACCAAAAGGGCGAATTGGATGCCCAACACCTTCCTAATTTGTAACTTAATCCCCGAACCTTCGAATCAACTGGTTTTGCATTAATTGTGTTTAAGAGGTCACTTAATTCATAAACGTTTCTCTTTTATATAGACTTTTGTTTGTTTAGTAAAACAAACTTGCGACGCTGATTCCTTTGTAAATCGTCACTTTTTCTATATAATAAAACGAACCATTTTCCAAAATTAAAAGGGGAAATCGGAGGAATCGCAGTCGAGGGGACCGACATCGAGAGCGCGGGTTCTCACAATACATAGTTTTCCTTTTGGACCGGTCCAGCACATAATTTTAGGTAAGGGTGTTTTTGGTTTTGGTTAAGCTAGAGATTGGGATACCCCAAATCCTCTTCAAACTTCATAGTTCGGTTTCAGTTTAGTTAGATTTCGATTTTATTTTCTATACCTATGGGACCTAAACCTTCCTTAAATTATTTAGTTTTGGTCTGGTTCAGTCTCATCAGTTTTTTTATATTGTTAAAACTTTAGTTAAAAATTGTATTAAAAATCAAAACCAACACTAAAACTCTGCATTATAATATTAAAAAAATTGCACTAAAACTATTAAAAGAAAAAACTCAAAATTTCCTTAAAAATGCACTGAAACTGTTAAGAAACAATCCATGAAACAATTACCAAAAAACAAAAGCTTCTCTAAAAACAGCCTATAAATATATCAAAAAATAATTGAAACAACCATAAAAATAGTCTACAAATAGTCCATAGACTATCTTCAAAAGCCTAATAAAACAGTCCACAAATATTTAAAACAATCAATAACAAAATAATCTACAAACAACCCATGAATCATCAAAATAATAATAAAAAAAGTCCATAAAATAGTCTAAAATTCCAATAAACAATGCTTAAAACAGTCTAGAACTCTAAAAAAAAATTCAATAATAACACAACATCATCTTTAGTCTTCAACTTATACCATTTGCAGCTCTTTATCTTCTACCTTTTGCCTCTCACTTGATCTGATGAGAACTCAATGAATTATAGGGTAGAGTCACAATGACCCTTTTCGATGATTAAACATGATTTTCAAACTTAATAAATTTAGGAAAAAAGGCAAATTAAATCCTAAAGTTTGGGTGTAGATTCAGTTTCTCCCTTGATGTTTAAAAAAATGCAATGTCTTCCTTGAAGTTGCTACAGTGGTTTAATTGAGAACCTCGTCCTAATTCCGTCAAAATATTTTACACTTAACCCCCTAAAACTTTAAAAGTAACACTAAATCCCTTTAATTTATATTTTTTTAACTTTTAATTCCACCATTGATATATATATACACCCCCCATTCGACCACCCTCACCGCCGCAACACCACCGTCATCTCCATCTTGAGATGAATGATTAAAAAACGGACATTATCCAACACCTTGAGATATAATTGTGATGGATATATATATATATATATATATGTGTGTGTGTGTCTTGTATGGAACTATATATATGTATATATATGTGTACGTGTGTATGGAACTATATATATGTATATATATGTGTTCGTGTGTTTAGAGAGAAAAGGGAAGTGATGATGGTTGTAGTAAGGGAGTGGACGGAGGTAATGGTGTATATATATATAGAGAGAAAGGTGGTGTGGAGAGAGAAAGACACATTTACATATTTGTATATATATAGAAAGAGAAAATGGGAGGTTGGTGTAATTTGTGTGAGAGAGAAAGACACATTTGTATGTGCACTTTGTGTGTGTGTGTGAAAGAGAGAGATAGATTGAGAAAAACATAGTGCAGATGTTCTTTCTTCATTACCACCAAACTCTTTTTCTTCATCACCTTCTTCGCTCTCTTTATCGCCGGTGATGTCTCTGGCAAAGCCTCAACATTCGTCTCATGGCTAAACACTTCCTCCTCTTACTCTAACATCTCCGGCGCCAGTGAAGCCTTGAAGTGGGTCTGTAACCGAAATAAATATACAATAAATTCCCCTCCATATTTAGTTGCCGGCTAATTTATACATTTTTCGACACCTCGAGAGCTGTTAATCTTCGCCGCAAACCTCATTAGAGCAGTCCCCGCTGACTGCAGCTCGTGTACGTCACTGTCCGTCATCAAGAAGCTAGTGATGAATCTTAACAAAAATGGAGTTAAAAGTTACAAAAATATAAATTAAGAGGGGTTTTGTGTCTCTTTTAAAGTTTTAGGGGGTTAAGTGTAAAATATTTGGACGGAATTATGTCGAGGGTTTCAATTGAACCACTGTAGCAACTTCAAGGAAGATAAAGATATAAAAATAAAAGTTTGAGTGAGAAAGAGAGAAAGGAACGCAGTTGTAGCAGGAGAGAGTGAGAGATAAAGGGACGCTGAAGATGAGGATTGTGCGGCAGAGAAAAATGAGAAGAAGAAGTGAGATAGAGACATACACATTTTTCGGTCCATTTCAGTTAACCCGAACTCGAACGGACCCGAATCAATCGATTTCGATTTTTTTTGGTTTAAAATTTTTTGAATCACAACGAATTGGTTTAGTTTGTTCGTTCGATTTTCGGATTTTTAACAACACTCATAATTTTAGGGCACGCATTTTTTTATCGCAAAAACATATTTTTAAGTATTTTAAACTTATTTAAAAGAGGACTTTAAGTCAATATTTTTCTATAATTATAATCCATTGGTTTTGACAGATTACTATAGCAAAAATGCATGATTAAGTAGCTAGCAGCAGCTGGTTCTCCTCCGCCTTTCATCATCGACTGTTTAATCACGTTTCTAGTAAAAAATTCATTTATTTGCTTGTAACTCTCTATTGTAGATGCTCGCATTTCTGATGTATGTATTGCCTAATTTGTTTTTGTAAAAGTCTGGTCTAAGAACATCCACAATGATTTTAGTAACTATGATTAATTTATTATATATATATATTACTATTGAAATATATAAATTAATTGAATAAATTGAAATTTATAAAATAAGATTTACTTACAATGAGAAATTACTGATATAAAACTTGACTAAATGTTTGGAACATGGCTTTCAAAATTACAAAATGTTACTCATATATGAAAACAAGAGAATAAAACTCTGGAGTATGAGAATTTCTTCTTGTGAAGTGGATATGAGACCTATTTGATAACTTGAGCCTTCTTCTTTTATAGCTGAGTTTGAAGTCAGACTTTAGAATATTGCAGTGTGTAACTTTTGACTAATTGCGAATATTTTAAGTTCTTTTACTTTAGATGAGTAGTGACTTGCCATAAATAATAAAAATACTTTTTACTGTTGATGAATAGTGATGTCAAATAATATTCGCTATCTACAATACTATTCATGAATAATAATTTATATTCTTTAGTGTTCCAAATTGTCATGTTATTTAATTATTGTGTGTACTTTCAATGGAGCACTGCTTTGACTGGTTGTGTTTCGTCCATATGCGTAATTTATGATGTTAGCTTTTCTTGGATAAGTTATTACCCAAGTAGTGACAAAAACACTTAAATTATGCAAATGGGTCTTGACCATCTTGAAACGGTTCACAATTATAAGGATCTTTACTAGTGACTTATCCTTGCCCTGATGACAGAGATGCATCTTTGTCTTCATCTTTGTCTTCTTCATCATCATATAATTCAAGGGTTAGTTACCAATTGATACATTGTACATTACACTTTTTTTTAACTTTGGTCATTGTACTTATTTTTTTAAAAAAGACAGTATACTTTCTATTTGATTTCAATTTAGTTACTTGTCTTAACAACGTTTCAGCTTTGTTAGTGGGAATGCAACGTGGCTAGCATTTTTATTATATGGCTTTGTTATTTTCTAACTCGGCTCTCTATATAAGCCCACACGCCATCCATTATATCACGTGTGATTCATATGAGGAAGTAATTATTAAGTTTATATTTTTAATTAGCTTGATTCCGATGGTAATTAAAAACTTTTTTTTTGTTATAATTGTTTAAGTCGAATTAAAGATTTGAAGTTGTGACAATCAAGCTAAAACTCGTCGAGCTTACTAGATGCACCACGCAGAGTTCCAAGATCTCAATTAAGTTGATTATATGGTTTCATTCAAATATATGTAGTAGTTGAGAGTTAAAATCAAAATCAAAAATCTTTTGAGTCAAACTTGAGTTTAAAGTGTTTTTATCGATTTTACCAAACTCCGAGAAGTTCTATTAATACAATTTGATGAGAAAACTTTATTTTTTTCTTGTCTATCTTATTCTAGAAATTACCTTTGAAATGTGGGTTGAATTGAAATCTAAACAAATTTAAAATGTGGGTTGAATTGAAATAGGGAGAAAACGGTTTTGAAAATATCAAAATGTCAAAGCCATACCATTTCACCCATGCGCAGCCCTTAAAGAAAATGGGGCAAGCCCGTTAAGTATTCCAAGGAAAAGTCAATGAAAATTAAGGGAAGTGGCAGCACACGACCCTAATTAAAAGTGGCGTGAGCACAGAGAAACCAAAAATAAATAAATTTTGGTGTCTTCTTTAATTTATAAAAAAATGGATAAAATAATCACACATCTTATATAAAATAGTTATATCCAATCTTTTATGGCATATAAGATTTAAGTGGGATTTATTTACCCTGTATGAGATTCTTACGGAATTCTGCCAAACGTTGGATAGGATAGCACTAAACACAGCATATATAATAATTCACTTAGTTGAGTCTTAAACTATAATTTCTCCATCATAAATTAGTAGTGTTCTTTGATTTTTCCATTTTTTTAATAAACATACTAATTTCGAATTATGGTTGAAAAAGCAACGTATTCTATATTGTTAAGTTTAGTAGATTGAGTATGTTTAAGGCTGGCAATATTTGACACGACATGTTAATTCGACATGAACTCGACATGAAATTAGAGGGTTTGGGTCAATCATAAACGAGTTTGGATCAATTTCGAGTCAGACATGCTTAACATGCAAACTAAACGGGTCGTGTTCGGATTAACCTGCGAACTCGAAATTGACCCAAAATTAATTTTTTTGCAACTATATATATATTTTATTATTTTTCCATCTTGCTTGAATAATTATATTCTTATTTTGAGTATTGATAGTAGATGATAGTTATTATATTTTTTATGATGTATCAAACTAGTAATATTTTATGTTTTTGTTTCGGTGATAGAATGCTACCTATTTGGACTCTATATTATTATTATTATCACATTGTTTTGATTAAATATTGAATTTTGATATTGGGTGAACTTGTTATTAGTTATTCAAAATTTAAAACATGTTAATTATTTTCACATAAAACTTAATTGTCATTATAATCTTAAAAGGTTAACCATGTTGTGTCGAGTTGCAGGTTGTTTATACGACTTATTTATTAAACGGGTTAGTCGGGTCGTGTTGTATAACTTGTAAAATAAACAGGTCGTGTTCCAGTTAATATAAATGACATGATTAATTAAACGAGTCGTATTCAAGTTGACATTAATATTGTAATATTTATGTATTGACACGACCCAAATACGACATGCAAACTTGAATTACCGGTATATTGTATGTGAAAAAAAGAAAATAAAGTCTTAATTTAAAATGAATTAAAGAAAAGTTTAATTCGAAAATAGTAGATGTGATAGTCCAGAAATCAAATTTTTGAGGCTAAGTCATCGAGTACTGTCAAATGATATGACATGTTTTAGGACTGTTAAGCGTACATTTACCAGGGGGCTTGAATCATACGAAAATTAGTCAAGTGATTTAATTGATAACAAATTTGTCCCCCAAACGTGATTGAGAATGATCTTTTAATTTGTGAAACATCAATTCGTTAGCTCAATTAATTATAAATGTGATAAAATAAAAAATAAATTTTCAAATGTTTTATAGAAAATTGTTTGAAGATACTGCAAAGAATAATTTTTGCCAACATCTTCAAACAATTAATCATCAATATAAAATAAAAAATTAATTTTACTAACATGACACAATTAAAATAGTATATTAACAAAAGAGTCAAAATCTACCAAACCATAAAGAAACTTCAAAATAAAACTTTTAATAACTATATGACAGTGGTAAAGTATCAACTACCATATCTGAGTTTAAGCTATGTGATTGCGAATATGAATGTTCACACTGAACGCCCAGCCTTGATCGAGCCTAATTTTTGCCCTTTAAACCATGTGGATCTTATCCATCGTTTGTAGTTATAAAAAGATATTTAACAACTACTATTAGTTCTCTATTGTTATAATTCTTTTTTTTCTTCTAAAAAGTAACAATTAAAATTGAAAATTATATTCATTAAAAAAAACTTGAGGTCGAAGACAAACTCGATCAAGGCCTTAAAGGAGGCATTCTTGCAATTTCGAAAAGCAATAAGGTATATATGTACAGGGGCGGAGCCAATGCCCCACGTGAACTTGTTTGAGTAAATGGCCCCACGTGGACTTGTTGGAAATTTTATTAAGTAGGGGGTCTGTTTGTGATAGCATAAAAAGTCAAGCGTTGATGATGTAATAAAAGAAAACTTGTTGGGCAAGGGTAGAGGGGCCTACGTGCGATAAGACATACAAGTTCAGGGGGTGGTGTTTGTAATTAGTGGATGAAAGTTTGGGGGCTTCTTATAATCTCATAAATTTATTTTTTTGGTTAAATTTTTTTGAATATTAA
Organism: Lonicera japonica; assembly: GCA_021464415.1. NCBI lineage: Eukaryota > Viridiplantae > Streptophyta > Magnoliopsida > Dipsacales > Caprifoliaceae > Lonicera > Lonicera japonica. The sequence continues at coordinate 22,655,720 of CM038464.1, forward strand.
GATTTAAGTGTTTTAATATTGATTTGCTTCTTAAATTGTTAACGTATTTGTTTGTTGGTTATTGTTTATTAATGTTGATTTGCTTCTTAGATTGTTAAATATTAATATTAATGTTGGTATCTGCTTTTAGGTGTTCATTAATATATTTGTTTGTTGGTTATTATTTATTAATGTTGATTTGTTTATTAGATTGTTAAATATTGATAATAAATTTTGTTATTGAGGTTGATTTGCTTATTAGCTTATTATTTGATAAGTTAATAATGAAATTAATACATTTATTTTTTGTTATTGAGGTTGATTCAATATTGGCTCAGAAAATTTCTAAACAAAAATTTTTGTTGGCCTCACCTAAACAAAATTCCTGACTCCGCCACTGTATATATATAGAACAATAACAATTTTTTATATATTGTTCATTTTTTGAGTTTTGAAACAATTGGGTTTCATTCCTAATTGTTGGATTAAGATCGAATACAAAGAGACAAGTTCAGTTGAATTAAAATTAAGCTTGCATACCACGCAAGGTGAAGAAAAATTAAGTGGCCGCCTTGCTCATTCTGCATATGTAGCCGAGGTCGCGCTCCATCTCTTTATTATATTTTGGCTCCGTCTCTGGTCATTACATGATTGTTACCCGCCATATATATATATATGCATGAGTGGTCATGGGAGTGAAGGAATGAGAGAAATATTTGACGCATATATATATATATATGGAACATATATAACAAAAAAAAATATAAAATGAAAAATATATACATGCATGACTGTTACCTAGATTTGCTTCTCTTTCTCTTTCATTTTAATTATATATACTGGAATATATGAATTGTAAAAGTAATTATAATAAAAACAGAAATCATAAAACAAAGAATTCCAACAACAATAATAACAATAAAATATCGAATTTTACCTCAATGAAAATAGAAACGTGTACCTAGCAATCTTTTGGACGGTAATGTAACTATTTTTGTATTTTCTTTATATATGTTTGACATTCTTACAATTTGAGAGAAAAGATAATTAAGTTACGAAAACAAAAAAAAGGTGAGAATTAACTTAACGTAAGAGAGAAGAAGAGAAAATACATCATTGGAGCCCCAGAAAAATAACAGCACACAATTAAATGGGCAGTTGATATATAGAACAGTAGAGGAGGATATTGCTTTATCTATACTTCTATACTATTAATAAAGCCTCAAGCTATATTTTGGTGTGCCACTGAAATGACTAAATTACCCTCTCTTATAGTGCTCTTCCCACTTTGTGATTTGGTTATTTGGTAAATTCAATCCACTAGCTACCTCCATTAACTACATATACACATCATAATTTCTGCCATCTCCTTTCAAAATTAACTTCCTATACATTTCATTTGTCTCTCTGGAAAGAAATCATTGCTATTGGGAGTTTTTTCTCCGCATTGTTGTTTTAAGGTATTTCTTCCTCTTAATTGTGCATGTATATATATATATCAAGTATTTCTTCCCCTTAATTATGCATGTATATATATATATATATATATCTATATTATATATGTCGTTACTTTAACTGTTTTAATAATCTACTTTGAGTGTCGGAATAAAAAAATAATAATTAATTTTAGTACGTGCTTAATCTCAGTTGAAAGACAAAATTTTACTATTATGTTGGTGATGCGATATTAAGGCCCACAATGAGGTTTAGTAGTTGGAGACAGTGTTGGTTGTTTAGGTAGCAATGGAAGGGGGAGGAATCAATTGAAATCAATTGCTATGGCTTTTTTTTTATAGTCTATGATTGTGAGAAGTAGTCCATTTACTTCTCTTCCTTTGCTCTCCTATTGCATGCGTCTTCTTGCCCTCCCCCAAGGTCAAGGTATATTTGTATATATTAGGAGAAGAGATCATTATACTTGTTAACATGTAGGAGAAGAGATCGTTACACTTGCAACATACTGATCAGAGTTCAAAAATTTAGACATAAATTCTACTAGTATGACAGTTTGAACAAAATAAATAGTCACATTATTAAGTGTAACAAATATACATATTCATCGTGACAGTAAACATAGGTGGTAAAATATTCATATTTAACTTGACATAGGGATATGTCAACGGCACAAACGGCTTAACAAGGTGCCTTAAGGAGAATCTGGAGCTTACATTTGGTAATTAAGAATTTATGTGAAATTTTAAAATTTCTATTTAAGCCTTTAAGGTGTTACTCTGTTTCTTCCACCAAATTAAGAGTCTAATGGTCCATTTAAAACAACACATCTTAAGAGTCGAAGCTAGCTTTCTGTTTGGATATAATCAAATTAAGAGTTTCACAACTATTTCTTTTTAGGACATCCTAATTTAATAGTCTGGTTTTTTGTTTTGGACATAATCGATATACCAAATCCTAAAATAGCTAACAAGTTTCATTATTAACCATTAATAATGTTAAACTTGGTATATGGCCTTCCAACATTGTGAAAGTCAAATATGTACTCTTAATTAATTTGGGACAGAAGGAATATTACTGTCGGTATAACTTATTTCATATGCATTGGTTAGTGTTTAATAACAATAAATTTCCTCTCAACATTTTGCACATAATATCAGATGTACGTCTAACTATCTCAATCTTTATAGCACAAATAGGGTAGAATATCTCCCTCTATATATATGTGTGTGTCAGTGTATGTGTAAAATTTATAAATTTTAAAGATGAAATATTTTATAAATTTTAAATAAAACAATATATTATAAATTTTAAATAAAACAAAATTATAAAAATCTGCAAATACTCTAAGGTGAATGTACACCTCAATTGGATCTGCCAGTGCCCACGCTCTATAAATGTATGGACGCAGCCAGATGGGTAATTCCTGAAACATAAATTTCTATCAGGCAATATTTAACAGGCCGGGTTGAACATTAAGTTATAAGTCAATTCAAATAGCACTATATTAAAGCAAACCACAATTGTAGCAAAAAAATGACAATTAAGCAGTAAAACAGATCGACCAAACAAATGACAAGGGACACAAGTTCTAAAGCTTCCCCTTCCCAATATTTTGGTGCCCCGCCCATTATCACCCCCCCATAAGCATCTAAAAATGGCAAGCCATAATGAGAGGGAACCACCACAACCAAGATACACTATGTTTTGCATCATTAAATTGCCAATTCACAATCTCCCTTATTCATTGGCTTATTGATCACCTTCTAAATTCTTAGAGAGTTGAATCCAAAATGTTGCTCCTAAACGAATCCAAAGTGTTACTCCTAAATGAATCCTAATTATAATATCAATTTTTTAGTTGTTTTCTCCTTGAAATATTATATATTTGTTAATTTAATAACTAAATTTTAGAAATAATGGGCCATTATCTAGTTGTCAAAAGTCAATATAGGTAGTAAACATAAATAGGAACATTATCCTTGTAGTCAAAAGGTTACATAAACATGAGCAAATAATAACTGTGTTTTATTTCGATTCCAACTCCGTGCTCTCTCCTTCTCCGGAGAGATAATCTTTGAGAAACCCTAAATTTCATCTTTCTCGGCTATGGATTGGAGTCACTATTGAGAGACCAGTTTTGGGGGCCGTGTTTCTTATTTGAAGGGTTAAATATATTTTAGTACCTTATACTTTTGTTCGATTAACATTAATTTGGGTCTCAAATTTTATTTTTCATTAAAAAGAATATGAACTTCTGTTTGGTTGTCATTTTAGGCCTCGGGTTTCTCCCGTGCCGGAGATATTACGTGGATACATAGTATCACATGTGGAAAAAATTAAAAAAGAAAAATAATTTCCACATGGAACAATTAAAGTAGTGTAAAAAAAAGAAAAAGAAATTCCAAATAAGATTAAAACAAATAAACTGATTTTTAAAAATCCAAATAAATTTGAAACCCTAGAAATTTTCTCTCTCTCTCTCTCTCTCTCTCTCTCTCGATTTTCTCTCTTGAAAACATTAATGGAATTTCCCTCTTAAAATTGGAAACCTAAAAATCAATTGCCTGGTTTCAATCATCAATGCCCTCCATCCATTTGCCTTTGTTTACGCCCATCTCTATCTATAAACCCATTCAATTGAATGCTTTAAATCATCTATGGAAGTTCAAATACTTTTTCCTTTTCTCTTCTTTTGGTATCAAACATCAATGACTCTCTCTCTCTCTCTCCCCCCTTCCTTTTTGTTTTTGTGATTTTTAGCCTTAAAGGAGTCGAGTTCCAAAGTTGGGTGGTGATGAATGAGTTTTCCGGCAAGAGGAATGGCGGTGAGGTCGGGTAAGGGGTTGAGTACAACTTTGGCAAGGGTGGCGGGTGAGGTCAGACAAGTGGCGGTGGAAATGCTTTAATTTCAAGAGAGGAAGTTTGGAGAGAGGAATTCCCAGGTTTCCAACTTATTTATATTTTTGAAAAATCATTTACTTGTTTCTTTTTTACTATTTTATTTGATCCACATGGATTCTTTTTCCTTTTTTTATTTTGTCCATGTGTGATATTATGTAACCACGTAATATCTCTAGTACCGGAGAAACCATCCATTTCTGCCCGGTGGCCTAAAGTGACAACCAAACAGATGAAAAATAAAGTATGAGGCCCAAAGCGCAAATGGGGTAAGAGAATAAAGTTAAAATATATTTAATCCTTATTTTTTTTTGACAAGAAAAAAGGACTTATATTAAATCAACAGCCAAAATATCCCATAAAAAAGGTGGGGAAACAGACTCCCAACACCTTGTGCCAGACAAAGAATCAGCCGCCCTTGCTAAGGAATGAGCTGCCTGATTCGCTGAGCGACGAACGAAATTGAAAGAACAATTCACTAAGTCCTTGGCCAAGACTTTACATTCTCTAACAACTTTACCCACATAAGATAAATCACACGAGTCTCCTTATTTGAAAACACGGCGGGTAGGTGTTTTATTCTTCGTTTTAGTATAAAAATACACATTCGGCCCCTAAACCATGGCCGAAAATCAAAATAGACCCTAAATTAGATGTTTTTTTAAATGACCCTTTTAACCAGCTATTTCTAATAGGATGATCCTTTAACCATTTAAAAGTTTCATTTTTGCCTTTTCGGCTAGAAATCGTCTATTGCCCTAATGGCAAAAACTTATTTAAGGGTCAAAGTGAAGTTTGTGAAATAGTTTAGATGCCAAAATGGCAATTTACTCTTGACAATGAAGAAGTTATACTTTAAAATTATATGCAAATAGATAAGCACCACATCTAGTATCATTGTCTATGAATAACCGGTAGATGAAACCAGTAAATATAAGATTAAATGGTCTAAAAATTATTGCATATTAGGAGATTATTTATAACAAAACACTAACAACCATAACTCCATAAGTGTGGTATATATTTTGTATCTTATAGGAATTTTTGTTTAACAAAAAGCTTGACATATGTTCCTTTAAGTGTGCCCTGTGGTGAAGGACCCATCTGCCCCTGTAGAACTCATTAAATGATTATCCCGTAAATGAAATTGGTTAAAATATCATATTTTTAATTTTTTATAAAAAATTCAAGAAAACCACCATTTAAAATCTTCTATCACCTTATTTGAGACGGGGATTCTCTTTCAATAAAATAAATGAACAAATCATATTTCCTCACAACACTCAAATAGAAACTGGAATTTTGAATGACAAGAAATTTAAAAATTCAAAAAGCACTTACACTTTCAACTAGTTAATTAAACTTCAACCTGGGTTTTCTCAAAAAAAGAAAAAAAAGAAAAAGGTAACTTGGGTCTATCTTTGTCTAATTGTGTATCACATTAGAAATATTGACCTAAGTTCAAAGTTCTCAATCGTACAAAAGATTTTCCATTGCTTTTTATTTGATCAACACAAATACTTGTACAACAACTTAAATGAATTTTTACAAGGAAATGATTAATAAGACCATGCACACACACAAATATATATATATATATATATATATTAATTTCTAACAATAGGTCGATTCATAAATTTAAATCCTAATACATATAATTATTAAATTGGAATTGGGTTAACTAATAATGATAATACTCTTTCCTTAGCCTCGCGAGTAGGGGCTCCATGTCCATCACTAAACTGATACATGCACTGTGAAGTCCTTGCAAGATTCATTGAAGCTCTAATGTAAGTCTTTGGGAAAGGAGACTCCGTAAAAAGATTATTATTTACTTTCTTCCATGTCTCACTAATCAAATGCTTTATGTGTTCGCGTGCTTCTTTTTCACATACACCCGTGTCGTGCATGTAGCACTGGATTGATTTCGGTACATCACCTCTTTTTAGCTCGTCCTGCGTATATCAAAGAGAATTGCATGAATTAATTTTACTGGTATTTATAGACACGTAGTGTCTTTATAGAGAGAGATAGAGAGATTTTGCATACAGAGGAAGTGGCCAAGTCATCAGTGAGGCGAATAATCATGCATGACCAACGAACAATGCTGGGGTACAATTCAATGCTTTCCATGGCTTCCTTGGTTATAGGATTTGCAATTGCAAAATAGGCAGCTGCCATTAAAAAAGGACCACCTACTGAAAGCCAAGCACTTTCTAGGTATTCACTTAATGTTGGTTTGTATCCCTTGTGGTACCACTTTGCCTCCACTAATATAGACTTGCAATAATCTACCAGCTGATCAATCATTGAACACCATATATATGATCAAGATAAATAAATATATAATAATAAATGCGTCAACTACATGCTAGTGAAATCCTGCTATTCATACTAAAACAAATTAGGAAAATTCATATGTGAATTTTCTTTATGTAGGGTACCAAAAAAATACAAAAACTCAAACTAAAAAAGCATGGGAAAAAAAATTAGAATTGAAATGCAAAAAGTAGTGAAAGAAAAGCTAGTGGTCGGGTATGAAAATTTGCCACCATGCCATGCATATATAAAAGTAAGATATCGTACCACTTTGTGCAAAGAGGGGCTAATATTGCAATCTTGTTCTTTAAGAGCATAATAAACCAATTCATTAATTAAGTTGAAGAGAGCGAGAAAACAAATCCTCAAATAGCTTGGAATTTGCTCCATTTCTTTGGCGTCCCACCTGAAAAATATATAAAAACCCAATTAATTGAACTAGTTAAAGCTTCGATCACGTACATCCTAACTCAACAACTCGAATGCGCACCAACTCAAATGCACTAACCTGTTAATGGCATTGGTAAAGAGATGAAGTTCATCCAAAGTACCATAAACATCATAAAGATCGTCAATTATGGTGACCATTACACCGAACTTGGTTACAATCATCCTGTTATATCCGAATTGAGGCTCAAAGGAAAGTCCTATTGTCCAAAAGTAACATTCCACCATTCGGTCTCTAGCAAACCTCAATTTTTCCGGGAGTGTTGTACTACTGTACCACCTGTACGTACAATCATACTTGTATTCATATGATAATATATAAGTGCATGGTGTTAAGAATTTTTATAACACTAGATATCTTAATGCATATATAGGTGTATCCATGTACAATCGGGCTTTGAAACAAACCAATTTTGAGGGACTTTAAGTTCATCACCAGAAATTGATCGATCAATCAATCAACTTAATTAATTTATGGTTCGCTTTATCACCTGACTATACATGTATATATATGTCGATATAGATAAATATGATTCTATATATATATACACTACAATTATAGTTCTGCTACCTCTAAAGAGCACAATTATCTCCTTAAAAAAATATATCCATATGGAACGATAAATGTATGGATAATTTTTTCATAAAATTTGACGGAAATATATGATCTCTTCATCTTTAATAAATAGATAGATCATTTTCACAAATATTCATAAAAAATCAATCCCTTTGGATTAATTGTTAGCTAAGTGTCAATTTTTAAGTAGGCTTAGATAAAGAGAATGACAACTGAATGTTGAGACAATACAAAATTAGTATTTTTATTTCGTTGAACAAATCCTTCATTTTATTAACTATAACTCAAAGTTAAAAAAATGTTAACTTTTGGAGTGTTAGGTTAGTTAGTGTACTGAATCATTTAAGCAGTGAATTTTTTTTATAAATTAAATTTTTATTTAAACAGTGAATTTGTTTGTCATGTTTGTAAGGTTATTGAAAGAGTTTTTGTAGAAATGGTGTGAGAAGTAACATTGTGTAAATGCATTTAATAACAGTCCTAAAAAAAAGATTAGCAAACTTGATCTATATATACGTACCTCGACACTTGTTTGATTTCTTCTTGGTATGACGCTTGCACCGTGTTGAAATCCAACTTAGCAAACTCTAATAAAATTGAATCCATGTCTTCAGTTTTCTCATACACATCTATGAACCACCTTGCCTCTAATCGCGGCATCCTCCAATAGAATGGAAGCTCTAAAGCATGACGCACTTGTACACCAAGTGTCTGATCAATTATGTTAATCCGCTCAAGGTTTTCTTTAAGATGTTTAGTTGCAAAATCTCGAGCTATATCTAAGATGGTTTCACCTTCGACCGCAACAAATGAAGCTTCATATAAGTATAACAATCCCTTGATATTGTCGCAGATGCATGTTTTAAAATTTCTTTCGTTGTCTACGAAATCATTAAAAATATCTGCAATTTTTGAAGGAAACTAATTAAATGCATGTTTATATCCATGCACACATAGAGTATTGAGTTTGAAATTTTTATTACCTTCTGTTTTTTATAAAAATTAAAGTGAACTAGATTCTAAAATGAATTGCTTATTTTAGGGTACCCATTTTAGCAACGGAATTATGCCTTTGCCAAAGATTATAATTAATTTGGTAATAATACCACGCTGCACCCTTATTTTATATTGAAAAAATTATAAGTTTTGAAAGTTTATAAACTGAAAAACTTAAGAAAAGAAGCAAAAATAGAGAGAGAGAGAGAGAGAGAGAGAGAGAGAGAGAGAGAGAGAGAGAGAGAGAGAGACTCTTAAACTAGGGTTAGAATTAAGCATGCATGCTGGAATGCATGATTAATTAGATCTTTGACAAGTGATGATACATAGCTTAATAGTACGTTTAGATCCTTTCACGCACACTAATTAATTAGGGTTCACAGCACACGATTAAATTATTTTAAATTTAAATCGATCAATTGTATATATATTTAAAAAGTAAAAAATAAATTGAATTTTTAATTTAATACAATTAACGTATATAACACGTAGCCCTATATATATACAAGTATATATGTACCTTGAGGAAGTACAAAAAAGCCGTGTTCTCTTAGAAGCCTAAATTGAAGAGCGGCCACATATAGCTGATTCCTCTCTTTCTTCTCCTTATGATATTCATCATGCTCAATTATAAAATTCCTTTTATTATTATAATTGACGTATATGCCCTTCAACATTCCATCAATTTCATCCTCAAAGTGATAACTTATCCCAAGCCTTTGTACGACATCAATAATCTCCAACTGACTCACCACATCTCTTCCTTCCTTCAACATTATTTTAATTACCTCTTCCTTTAATATTTTGGCTCTTTCTTTGTATTCCCCCCCCTGCATGCATTATTACATAGATATAAATAAATTTTTTCATTAATTTTGGACTAACTTATTGATTAATAAAACTATAGGGAATCAATTTCTTTTAAAACAAAGCTTTTTTTTTTTTTTTTTTACTGAAACACATTGTGCATGTTCTTCTGTTTCCTTTTCAAATGCTAAAGTCTCATTTTTTTATTAGAAAAATAATATTTAGTTGTAATTGCAGAAGTTCCAATAAGGTCATTATATATCTAGTGACGCACAGTTATATTAAAAATAAATAAAGCGCATATATATATATATATATAATATTAAGTGATTATTCTTGATCCTTACCCCATAGATACTAGTGAGTGATTGAAGAAAATCATCACTCCAAGAACTAGGTTTGTAGTTCGCTGATCTCCTTGCAACTTCCATTAATTTTAATATTTGTGTTTGTTTAATTAATTAATGGTGGAATTATAAACTCAACGCACATATATTTATAGTTGATTAAGTACCCAAAAAATGCGAGGAGCAAGATTTTGATGTTGACAGCTTAATTACTATAGCAAAACTGCATGATTGAGTAGCCAAGTCTACAGTTTAATCACGTTTAATCACAAATATTAGCTACAGCTAAACTGCGAGGCGGCGGCTTCTCCTCCTCTCGTCATCTACAGTTTAATCACGTTTTTTTGTAAAACATTCATTTAGCTGCCACTAACTTAATTTTATTTATACTATTATCTATTCTATATAGCCAAGTCTCGGTTCAACCGTTTGAAGATGTGTTAAATTTTGTAATTCTTTTTTTACTCATGCTGTTTATTTTTTCATTAAAATTTTGAACATTAGACCTTTAATAAAGTAATTTGCTACTTAACTATTGAACCACTTAACATATATCTTTGTTTTATATTTTGATTTGAATTAGATATATTTAGGGATGGTAATGGATTGGGTACGGGGCAGGTTTGGCCAATACCAAACCCGACTCGCAGTTGCAATAGCTCACTCCGAACCCGATGCTGGTTTTATTTTTGAAACCCAAACCCGCCCCACATAAATATATTAAAACTTGCCTTGTCACGCTCCAAATTTTAACTAAATCTTATCAAATCAAATACAAAACAAATTCCACCACAATTTTAACTAAATCTTGCCAAATCAACGATGTAAAAACTTAATAGAGCAAAATTAAATCTATTTTAACAGTTTTTCACTATATTTGAAAGAATCATAAAAAAAATTATATGAAACAAGATAATGAGATCAAATTTAGCTAGATAGTATCGAGAGGATGACGGCCCAGATTGAGCTAGGGTGTGCTGACGTAATACTGCATAATAATAATATAGATGTACGCGGGTCGGATTTTTTATATACAAAACCCTATCCCGCCTCGAACCTGGTCTAGGTTATATTTTTTAAACCCAAACCTGACCTGAGCTCAAAAAAACTCGTCTCAAACCCGTCCTATCAGGGTCATACCCAGTCAGAAACCCAATTGGGTAAGTCTTATTGCCATCCCTATGTATATCTGAGTATCAAATGTATTGCATGTGGAGGTTAATTTAATTATATATATATATTACTGTTGAAATAAATTGACTAAATAAATTGAAATTTATAAAATATGATTTACTTAATGAGAAATTACTAATATAAAACTTGACTAAATGCTTGGAACATGGCTTTCAAAATTACAAAATTTTATTGATATATGAATACAAATGAATAAAAGTCTGGAGTAGAGATTTTCTTCTTGTGAAGTGGGTATGAGACATGCCTGTTAGTTTGAGCCTTCTTAATATTTTATAGCTGAGTTTGAAGTTGGACCTCAGAATCACACTAGGTTTATTATGTAACTTTTGAGTTTTGACTAATTATGAATAGTTTAAGTTATTTTACTTTAGATGAATAATGACTTGCTATGAATAGTAAAACTACTTTTTACTTTTGATAAATAGTTTTATGGGATACTATTCACTATTTAGAGTACTATTCATAAAAAATAATTTTTATTTTTTTACCGTTACAAAATTGTCATTTTGCTTAATTATTGTATGTACTTTCGGTGGAGCTTTGTAGTTCGCTAGCTGTGTTTCGTCCATATGCGTAATTTATGGTATTATGTTTATTAGGTTTATATTTTTAGTTGATTTGATTCTGATGTCAAAAGCATTTTTTTCAATGTAATTGTTTGAGTCGAATTGAATATTTGAAAATGCGACAATCAACGAAAATTCGCCGAACTTACTAGATGCATCGTAGATAATTCAAGACTTAAGATAAGTTGGTTATATGGTTTAATTCAAAATGTAGGTGGTGGTTAAGCATTAAAATCAAAATCGAAAGTCTTTTGAGTCAAACTTGGTTTTAAGTGTTTTTTATCGAGTTTTGTTGAAGTTCGAGAAATCCTATTAACACAAATTAATGAAAATACATATTTTTCACATGTTTAACATGTTTCATAGGTTTCCTTTGAAATTTGCGTCGAATTGGAGTTTGAACGGACATAAAAAGATGAAAAATAAGCAAAATAGAGAAAATGCAAAAAAATGAAAGCGTTGTAAAAAACTTGTAAATTTTGGGCAATTTTTTTTTGTCACAAAAACTCGTTTTTAAGTGTTTTTAACCTATTCCAAACAGGATTTTAACTCGGTATTTTTCTATAAATATAAGCAATTATTTTGGGACAAATTACATGATTCTAGAGAAATTTTTGAGGTAAAAAATATCCACACGCTAAAATCAAATTTTGAGAGTTTTGAGACACCACTTACATTTTATTTACATGTTATATGATATCTTATTGTTTTTCAAATTTAAGAACTAGGGTTTCAAATGTTTATGGTTCTACGGAAGTGTTTTCAGTTGTGATTGGAGACGAGGTGAGCAAAGTGACTAACTTGCGATAAGGGAGATCGTGGACATGGGTGAAAGATTGTGATCAAGTGCGTAGAACGATGCGCCAAGCATGTTGCGGTTGAATTATACGTTCAAGGAATTGACGAGACTGTTGCATAAGTTATAAGTAAGCAATTATTGTAAGTCATTGAGTCTTTAATTCTGTTCTGATTATAGTAAAGCACTGTTTACCGAGGATTAGTCCTACGCAAGTAGGGATACCCTGTTATTTCCTTGTGTTGTGGATTATTTTTGTGTGATTTATTGATTGATATAAATGCTAGAAAACACAACCTAAGTTTTGATGTTAAATTGATTAGACTTAAGGTTTTAATTCTGCTTATCAAGTCTAAAATTATTTTTGGTAAAAACCCTAAAATAAACTTAGGCAAAATGATCATAATTTTTTTTTTCAATTGGTATCAGAGGAGGTTCTCTTATTTTGCTACGATTTGCATATGGGTTGATTTGCGTCTATTTATTGCTATTTATTTTAATTTATTTTCCATGGTTACAAAAATTGATTCGTCTAAGTCCAAAGTTCATATTCTTAATGGGTCTAATTATAACTATTGAAAAATTTGCATGACTATTTATTTACAATCTTTAGACGATCAAATTTAGCAAACCGTTTTGGATGGTTATTCTAGACCCACAGTAACAGTAGAAAGGAACAATGGACCTAAACCAGTAGCCTTGTGAATTGCTACGGAATTAGAAGCAATTAAGTTTAATTCTCAAGGTATGAATGCAATCATGGGTCATGTTTCTAAGAGTTCAAAAAATTTCAAACTATATTACTTCCAAATATGGATAAAATATTTTGACCGTAATTTTTGAAAGAACCATAACAATGAAAAGTACTAAAATTCAAAGTTTCATGACATATTTTAAAATTATAACGATGAAATAAGATAAGTCATTTGATACTTTTCATAGTAAGCTAAAAAAATATAGTTAATTCTCTCTACAACCTTGGTGAAATAATTTCTTAGTCTTGTGTTGTAAAGAAAATCATGCGGTCTTTACTTGGTAAAAACTTATCAATTATAAAATTATTTTTGATAAAAACCCTAAAATCAACCTAGGTAATACGATCTTAAAATTTTTCTTTAAGCTTTTCTTAGATAAATTATTACACAACTAGTGACTGAAAACATCGCAATTATACAAATGGGTCGATCTTGACCATCTTGAAACAGTTCACAGTTATAAGGATCTTTACTGGTGACAGAACCTTGCCCTTATGATTGTGGTGATGACGGATGCTTCTTTATCTTCTTCGTCATCATATAATTCAAAGGTTAATTACCAATCGATACATTGTACTTTACACTTTTTTTTTCACTTTGGTCATTGTACATTATTTGGTAAAATAAACAATATACTTTATGTTTGATTCCACTTTAGTCACTCGCCTTAACAACGTTTTAGCTCCGTTTGTGGATCCAACATGGCATACATTTTTACTACTTGGCTTTGTTGTTATTTAGCTTGGCTCTTCACATAAGCCCACACATCATCCATTATATCACGTGCGATTCACGTGAGCAAGTAATGACAACAAAACTCATTTTTTCCCTATTTATAGTAACGGTCATCCCAAAATACAAGAACCCTAAATTGATTTCAACAGTTGGAGAGCTTAATTCGTGCCCTGCATTCAAATTGAAGAACCCTAAATCGATTTTAATCAATTACAAGTAATTATTTCATCAATTTTAAGGTTTTCAAGGTGGTTTATGTTACTCAAGTGCAAGTCACCTTAAACTAGGATTATGGAGTAAAGGAATGAAGATTTGCACAAGATGAAACTAATGGTTGAAAAGAACATGCACTTTGAAGAGACACTGAAAATGGAGTAGAAGGACAAGTATAAGAATAAATGCATGGAAACTGCAAGGAGTTGAAGGACTAAAGTCATTATTGGAGTTGTCATTGTGCTAGTTTTTACAAGTTTCATTATAAGTATGTTTTAAATTTTTATCATCATCTTTTGATGTAACTTCTGTGTAAGTTGGTAAGCTTTTTATACCTTTAGGATGTGAAGCACATTTTTGTGTATAATTAAAATGGAAATGTGTAAGTTGATTGTGTCTTGTGTATGAATTGGAAATGTAGGTGCCATTTTTTGTAAATTGATTATATATGTAATGGCAAAGTGAATATCATAATTTTTACAGCTTATTTCTGTGAATGAGAAAGTGAATTTTATAAATATGTCCAAAACCAACAAGAAACTGTAGGTGGCCAACAAATTTATTCCATAACATTAGATAATATGTTCAATTACAATGGTATCCAACATGTCCAAAAGAAACAAAAAAGTAAGCAAAAAAACCACATATGGTTAGACAACATATACTAGTACATACCAAAAAATGGCCAACTACCACTGTTTAAACTAAAGTGCATACAAAAAAATGGCAATTTAAAACCAATTCTAACTAATTATGTAATAAAAAAGTTATCAGCTAAAACCAATTCTAACTAAGTACATTTAAAACTTTGTGCTGCTCCCTGTTCATGCTTTTGCTTTTAAACCCAGAGTCCTTGCCCTTGTGTTGTTTACAACTAGTGCATTTTTAGGAGTCTTTGACCTAGAGTCCTTGAATGACAATTGAAGTGCCTAGTGTTTTAACCTCAACTTAGTCAATTCGCTTTGCGAATCATCAGCAGCAACACTTTGGTTATTGTAGTTGTTATCCATTGGCACTCTAGCATGGATAGTGGGTGGAATAAGGTTGTTAACCTTGGTGGGACTAGTAGGATGACATCACCACCTTGTTGTTGTGACTGAGAGGCTTGAGGACCATTAACCGTCATTCTCGTTTGAACCATGGTAGTGAATGTTCTGGAAAAATGGTGGATTAGTTGTTTGTTATGAAGCTCGTGGAGGTGAAATTGCTAAGAACATGGATAATGGATTTAAAATTCCCACAGATGGCGCCAATTGTGGGTGCAAAAAAAATTAGGTCTCCTTATAAAGTAATTTCTAAGCAAAATCAAATGAATAGTAAATGAAAAGTGATGGCTGGGACTGGGATTTTTGTTTGTCAAGTAGGTTCCTCTAGTTGCTTTTATACTAATAAGGCTGTATGTCATCCTTTATGTGTGTATGTAACTTTATATTGACTTTAATGCATCAACAAAGAGAATGTTTACAAGCTACCGGCTTTTTTATCTCTTTTATACTAATTATTTGGAATTTAAGACCCTTGAAATAGATTTCCCTCATTTTATTTATAAGTATAAAATTAAAGTTACAATGTTTCATTAGGGTAGATGGTAAAATGCCTATAAAGGGCGAAACTTGGCATTTACTCTAGCGCTTTTATAGGTGTCACAAAATTTATCCATAACTCATGATTTGTCTATTTTACAAATGTTATTCTTACATGTGGAGGCGACCATCTCAACGGGCAGCACGATCATTTCGGTGAGTGGTTCAAGATGGGATTTGTACTTGGTTCCTTTGTGGTTCAGGGCTTAGCCCATTCCAACCAATAGGTCACTTATTTAGATCGGCTCAATCATTCCTCATAAATTTAAGCTCTCTCAATTGCCCCCAAATACATGAACTCGGCCGCCGAGTCTAGTTCACGTGTTTAGTCTCTTGGGAAATAGTAAGCTTCAAATTTTTATTTTTTTAAAATTCAAGTATGAATTTCTCATATTTTCAGCGAGATTGCAATACTTATGGCCAAAATTAATAATCTTTTAAGTCAATTTTGATTTTTAGTATTTTTACTGAATTTTGCTAAATTTCAAGAAGCTCCATCGACATAAATAGATGAGGAAACTTATTTTTTTCATGTATAACTTTTCTAAAAGTTGTCTTTAAAATTTGAGTCGAATCAGAGTTCAAACGAATTTAATACAACAAAATAAAAATAAATAAACAAATTTATAGTTTATTTATTAAAGAAAAGAAAAGAAAATGTTTTAAAAATTCAAAAAGTCCAACGCATTATTTTTTTCAATTCATGTGCAGCCACATCATGGTTATAAGCCAAGCCCATTTTAATTCATGAACAAAATTTAAGCCAGGTAAGATTAGATATTAAAAGCAGTGCAACAATTAAAGGATGGACTAGTACACCCTTGCTAATATGTACCGGTTCGGTGCATTTTTGGCCATTGGAATTAAAATCTACAATTTTGGATCGATACGTGTGAACACCTCATTTTGCGATCCCCGCAAGAATTTCAAACTCTAAGAAAATGAGCACACATGCATGCACAAGCATTCCTAGATGCATGCATACCATATACATGTGATATAGGTCAAAGAATGAAGCCGAAAGGTCACCCGGATGAGAAGTTACGAGAATTACTAGAAGCCGCCAGAACCGAAAACCGTCAAAACAGCTGAAAACTTGTGAAAAGAGAGTTCCCCATTTCTGAACATCCTCAAACTTTGAGGGTTGTTAGATATTGCCACAAGGAGCAACATTCTAAAAAATCAGATCAATCCGATAAGCCATTTGACGGGAATTAAAAAAATTGCGTACGGACACACGTTTTGATAGTTTTCGACCTCCAAAAATCATTAAATTTTTTGGAGAGCTATGAAATGTTACTAGGAATAACATATTAAAAAACCAGCTTGATTCAATGGTCGGATCTTTGAAAATTAAAAAATTTGGGAATTTAGCTTAGAAAATCAAACGAAGGCCTTTCCGGTGTCCAAAAATTCTGAAATTTGGACAGTAGGTAGGTCTTAACATGGGTAATAACATGTTAATAAATCAAATTAATCCAATATTTATTTTGACTAGAATTGCAAAAAACCGTCACACGTTTAAATCAGGGGTTTGTCCGCGGACAAGAACCAAGTGTTTATCTGCGAACACAAGCTCTAATAGCCGTGTCCTCAAGGCACAATGTAACGCCCCGCCCTTGGGGGCAATAAAAATGGATAAATAGAATACAATTGCTCATTAATTACAATAGATTTCCAAAATGCAACGGAATCAATTTCTATAACTTCTAAACTACAAGAATCTCTAAAATTCCTCCATGAGCTCTCACCATCCCATCTCGTGTCCTTAGCGCGAGTACCTGTAGATGAAAAACATGTATGAGGAAGTAAACCGTATACAGAGGATAAAGATGAATATGTGGAATCAATAAAACAATAACAAATACACATACATAAGCCCATCACCGTACAAAGCCTCATACCTGGCTCTCTCATGGCTACATGCCAAGTACCATACCAATTCATGCCTCACCTCACCCACGCCCTCTCCACGGATGTTGCAAACCAAGCTGTTGGACTGTTGGCAAATCCCCGATAGGTGTACTTAAACATGTACCAATCAATCACCAAGCACTTAAGCCGACACATAAATAGAATACAACTGTTCATTAATTACAATAGATTTCCATAATGCAACGGAATCAATTTCTATAACTTTTAAACTACAAGAATCTCTAGAATTCTTCCACAAGCTCTCACCATCCCATCCCGTGTCCTTAGCGCGAGTACCTGTAGATGAAAAACATGTATGGGGATGTAAACCGTATATAGAGGATAAAGATGAATCTGTGGAATCAATAGAATAATAACAAATACACATACATAAGCCCATCACAATACAAGGCCTCGTACCCGGCTCTTTCACGGTTACATGCCAAGTACCACCATACCAATTCATGCCTCACCTCACCCACGCCCTCTCCGCGGACGTTGCAAACTGAGCTGTTGGACTATTGGCAAATCCCCGGTAGGTGTACTTAAACATGTACCAATCAATCACCAAAGCACTTTAGCCAACACATACCACATATAGCAAGCAAAGCCAGCCATAACATAACTGAGCCAAGGAACAAGTAATAACAAGATGAATACAAGAATATGGATATCAAAGAATAGCTCTATAGCTTACGAAATGCATACAAAATACTTCCCATACCTTAACCATAGACATCGTGCCATATCTAAATCAATGTTTAGTGAAATCCCAAATCTCTCGCGTCACCATGTTCCTAGAATAGCAAAACCCCAAATAGAAGAAGCTTAAACTCCAACACACAGGACCCTAACCCATGCTTGAACTCCCATGGAGAAGAAATGATGTGGAAGATGGTAAATATTAATCTTGGATGGTGGTTTAGATGATTTGGAGCTTTAATTCTTCGATTAGGAGGTTAGATATGTAGAAATCTCTTTTTATCTCTCCCTAAAGCTCTATAGAACTCTCTAGGGGTGTGTGGGTCTATTTGGGTCGAAGTTTGGAGCAAAAAGGGTCAAAAAATGCTTAAAAACGCTCAAAACCGATATTGTTGTTGCTTGTTTGTTGGCTCCATGATATTCGTGTTGGCCTTGCTTGTTATATATGAATTGGCTAAATGCCAATGAGGATTGATGGGTACATTATTAAGTACACCTACCGGAATCTACCAATAGTCCAATAGGCCCTTTTGGGATGTCCAATGTGAGGACATAGGTGAGGTGAGGCAGGGATGGACGGTGGTGGTGGTGCATGTGACCAAAAGAGATATCAGGGTTAAAAACCGAGATTTATGATTAATGTCTCAAGTCATTTACTTAAGGAATGCCATCGAAAATTTTGAGGATGAAATTTTTATTAGTGGGGGAGATTGTAATATCCTGTATTTTAAATTGAATTATATTATACTCATGTGAGTGATCGTTTGATGATTCGGGTAGTCCGAATCGATTTCGATTGGCCGAAGTTTTGGTTCTTCGTGATTCGTTAATTCTAGCTAACTTTGAGCTATCGTAATTTCTTCGTTATTTATCCTACTGAGATTTCGTTCACGTAAGTGTCTAGTATTTGTACCATTCTATAACTTTCATGTTTTGGCCGAAGTCCAATTCACACTCCTCGTGGGTCAAAACAGGGCGCAAAGTAGGCCTATTGCAAAATTCTGGTCATTCGGTAGCGCTTCGGCAGAGCGCTGTCTTCGGTGAATTTATGGAAAAAATATATTCAGAATTTAGGAAAACTTCCTCTTAGAAAGTTGTAGATCTTTGAAATACCTTTCCGTGGACATAAAGAACGCATCAATCAGAGTTTCGAGCGAAAATTATGGCCAAAACAAAAACAGTGGTCCAGAGCCCAAAATTTATAGCGCGGACCGGTATGGCCTTTTTTGCATACCGGTCCGGCACTAAATTTTTGGGAAATTTGTGCTCTGGGAACCGGTATTCAGTATTTGGCATACCAGTCCGCCAGTTAACCATTCCCACCGACTTAAGCACGTTTTTAAGCTATTTTTGGTCATTTTTCATCCAAACTTCATACCAAACATTTCCACACTCCTCTAGAGAGTTCTAGAGGGTTCTAGAGAGAGAAAGAGGAAGATTTATATGCATCTATCTGTCTGAATCAAGGATTCAAGCTTGATATCATCCAAAACCACCTCTAAGGTACTATTCATCATCTTCTACCTTGATTTTCTTCTATAAAAGCTTAAGCATGAGCTTTGGCTACTTGAGTTGGGTTTATACATCATTGATTCGGGGATTTTGCTATGGTAGGAACGTGTTGACAGAAGAGCTTGAGTATTTCACTGAACGGGGCTTCGGTTTACATCTTTCTTCTTTCTTTTGGTCCACAAACTTGAGGTAGGGGTTATATCTTTTCAAAACTCGATATTATGATTTTATTTATCAAAATATGAATGATTATATACATATATGTTTGATATAAACCACAAACTGCTTTGTTATTGATTATACTCAGATGATATATACATGTATGCTTACTATGAAAACCATGATTAGTTGATATTCATAAATCATGCATGATTAAGCTATGATTCAATGATACGAAGCGATATATGCCAAATAAACTCAATTCTCACGTAGTATTTGATCTCTACGGGATGTCCCTCAGGTGTATATGTGTTTATATAGTTGATATGATTGAACTAATAAATAGTTTTGGTATGCACCAAGGGACAAGTATGAGGTTTGATGAGGTTTATATGTCAAATGTTTTTTCTAGCTTGCATTTAGAGCATGTTGTGCACGTTTGCATCATTATTGTGTTAACTCGGCATCTTGAGGATATCTTGGCAAGTTCGGAGCCTCCTTATAACATATGGTGTGAAAATTATCTCTTGGGAGAACTATATCTCGTATCCATGTTATGGATGGCTTTTTATGCTCTTGAGGCATTTTTGAATGTGTGATTATCTCTCTTCGGGAGTTCTTATTCGTATGGGAATATATTCTCGGCTATGTTGTTTGGTAGGATGTTGCCCACAGTGATTAGTATCTATGTTTGGGCTTTCCGTCGGTGAAGGGGAATAATTGTGGTTAGTGCTTGCCGGTATGAAAAATAGGCAGGGCCTGGTGCCCTTGGGTTGAAAAACCCTAAACCTTCGAGGGGTCAGCAAGTTGTCGGCTGTCTAGAGCCAGCGGTGAGCAGTCCAAAAATCTAGACAACGGCAAGGTACTAATATTCTGGTTGACATGAAAATGAGCTGTTGACGTGATATGGTGGATTGTGGTCCAAATTGTTATTATATGTTGATATTCACCCGAGACGGAGAGACCATATTATGATCTCGATCTTATGTCTCTTGAGGGCGGTCAGGCCCATATTATGAATGTTCATGGATTAATCTTCTAGCGGGGCGGTCAAGCCCACGGTTATTGTTATAGTTATAATTCCTGATAAGGACCGGCTATGGTCTTGGACATGCAGACTCATATCATTTGCTATCTCGGCTCACTCATATTCTAGTGATTCGATGTAACGGTTGACACAACAGAGGTAACCTGCATAAGCATGAACATGCATGATTTTGTGAAATTATGACAAGTTACAAATCATGTTTGAGTTATATTATGAAAATGTTTACTTTGTTTAAAGTAACGAATCAATAAGTGTTTTCAAAGTCGTTCCCTTTTACTCCCCCTGCTGGGCGATATGCTCACCCCGTTTTTCTAAAACTATACAGGTATTCAGGAGTCCAAAGAGGGCATGGATGCAACGGGATCGGGGACGTGTTAGTAGCTCTGATACGGACTTATTTTTGTCATGTATATATTCTCTCGGGAAGCCACGGCTATCCCGAAATGTAGTATATTCATTTGGGTTATTTAGTTGGTTATATAACATGAATATGTATATGCTTGTATGTTTGTGTGCAGTACAAACATCATCAATATGATTATGAATTTGTTGTTTGACACTTATGTTATTACTGGTTGTATTTCTTTGTGCATTTACATATATACTCATTTTAGTTAATCTAAGATAGGTTAGTAGCACTCCAAGTCTTAATTATGGGTGTTGTCTTGTAGATTAAGGTAGAGGTGTTACACAAAAGGTACCCCGTGTCCTCAAGACACAAGGTACCCCGTGTCCGCGGACACGCCCTTTGTCTGCTGATAAACACTTCCAGCCCAGCCCATTAATTATTCTAAAGTTATAAATATACTTGCACTGACCCTATTTGAAGCATCAGTCAGCTCTAGAATTTCAGAAACAGTGCTATAAAATAGTATTATACTATTTTCGAGGCTCTCATCTATTTTTTATCTAATCCTAGCTTTAATTTTTTATTTGCCTTTATTTTATCAATTATAATTAGTCAATTGCATGTAAAAAATGTTATTTATCTCAAAACCAGTCCATATTTCACATTTAAACTCTGTTTTCAAAACCAAAGGCATAGAATGAGCGCGCTAAAACCATTTTTAAACATATTTTTATCAGTTAATTTTATAAAATCTTGGTTTTATCAGTCTCGGTTTGTAAAACAATCAATACACATTTGTACCCGGTTTAATTTATAAATCGCGGTGCTTACCTAAATATCCAATATGAAAGTACTAAATTCGTCAATGCTGGTTTAAATTATTATACTGTGATACACTATTGACGAACGAATCTCGAGGATTGTTGGATATCCGATTCTAAATCGAATTAGCTTCCGAAAAATCCTAAATCTTTCTAAAAACACTTGTTTTGTTATATATCATTATAAAGATCATTTTTTTCAAATCACACACACATACTAATTTTCAAAATTGAAGGGAGAATTACGAAGCACATGATTTTCATCTCCACCCCAAAATCCCGTTTTCCTAAAATTATGGGCTGATTTGCAATTACATCAATTAACATGCAAATGTTCGGTTATAATTCTACGCATATCTTAGTTAGAGACCGAAAGGGCGAATTGGTTGCCTAACACCTTCCCGATTCGTAACTTAATCCCCGAACCTTCGAATCAACTGGTTTCGCATTAATTGTGTTTAAGAGGTCGTTTAATTCATAAATGTTCTTCTTTTACACAGACTTTTGTTTGTTTAGCAAAACAAACTTGCGATGCTGATTCCTTTGTAAATCGTCACTTTTTCTCTATAATAAAATGATCCGTTTTCCAAAATTAAAAGGGGAAACCGGAGGAATCGCCACCGAAGGGACCGACGTCGAGAGCGCGGGTTCTCACAATACATAGTTTTCCTTTTAGATCGGTCTGGCACATAATTTTAGGTAAAGGTGTTTTTGGTTTTGGTCAAGCTAGAGATTGGGATACCCCAAATCCTCTTCAAACTTCATAGTTCGGTTTCGGTTTTGTTCGATTTCGATTTTAGTTTCTATACCTATGGGACCTAAACCTTCCTTAAATTATTCAGTTTTTGTCTAGTTCAATCTCATCAGTTTTTTTATATCGTTAAAACTTTAGTTAAAAACTACATTAAAAATCAAAACCAACACTAAAACTCTGCATTATAATATTAAAAAAATTGCACTAAAACTGTTAAAAGAAAAAACTCAAAATTTGCTTTAAAATGCACTGAAATTGTTAAGAAACAATCCATGAAACAACTACCAAAAAATAAAAGCTTCTCTAAAAATAGCCTATAAATATAACCAAAAACAATTGAAACAACCATAAAAATAGTCTACAAACAGTCCATAAACTATCTGCAAAAGCCTAATAAAAAAGTCCACAAATATTTTAAACAATCAATAACAAAATAATCTACAAATAACCCATGAATCATCAAAATAATAATAAAAAAGTCCATAAAATAGTCTAAAATTCCAATAAACAATGCTTAAAACGGTCTAGAATTCCAAAAAAAATTCAATAATAACACAGCATCATCTTTAGTCTTTAACTTATACCATTTGCAACTCTTTATCTTCTACTTTTTGCCTCTCACTTGATCTGATGAGAACTTAATGAATCATAGGGTAGAGTCACAATGATCCTCTTCGATGATTAAACATGATTTTCAAACTTAATAAATTTAGGGAAAAAGACAAATTAAACCCTGAAGTTTGGGTGTAGATTCAGTTTCTCTCTTGATGTTTAAAAAAATGCAATGCCTTCCTTGAAGTTGCTACAGTGGTTTAATTGAAACTCTCATCCTAATTTCGTCAAAATATTTTACACTTAACCCCCCAAAACTTTAAAAGTAACACTAAACCCCTTTAATTTATATTTTTTTAACTTTTAATTCCACCATTGATATATATATACACCCCCCATTCGACCACCCTTACCGCCGCGACACCACCGTCATCTCCACCTTGAAATGAATGATTAAAAAATGGACATTATCGAACACCTGAAGATATACTTTTGATGGATATAAATATATATATGTCTTATATGGAACTATATATATGTATATATATGTGTACGTATGTTTAGAGAGAAAAGGGAAGTGATGATGATTGTAGTAGAGGAGTGGACGGAGGTAATGGTATATATATATAGAGAAAGGTGGTGTGGAGAGAGAAAGACACATTTACATATAAGTGTATATATATATATAGAAAGAGAAAAGGGGAGGTTGGTGTAATTTGTGTGAGAGAGAAAAACACATTTGTATGTGCACTGTGTGTGTGAAAGAGAGAGATAAATTGAGAAAAACAGAGTGTAGATTTTCTTTCTTCATTTTTCATTACCACCACACTCTTTTTCTTCATCACTTTCTTCGCTCTCTTCACTGCCGGTGATGTCTTTGGCAAAGCCTCAACATTCGTCTCATGGCTAAACACTTCATCCTCGCACTCTAACATCTCTGGCGCCAGTGAAGCCTTGAAGTGGGTTTGTAACCGAAATAAATATACAATAAATTCCCCTCTATATTTAGTTGCCGGCTAATTTATACATTTTTTGACACCTCGAGAAGCTGTTAATCTTCGCCGCAAACCTCATCAAAGCAGTCCTCGCTAACTTCAGCTCGTGTACATCACTGTCCGTCATCGAGAAGCTAGTGATGAATCTTAACAAAAATGGAGTTAAAAGTTACAAAAGTATAAATTAAAAGGGGCTTTGTGTCACTTTTAAAGTTTTAGGGGGTTAAGTGTAAAATATTTGGACGGAATTAGGTCGAGGGTCTCAATTGAACCACGGTAGCAACTTCAAGGAAGACATTACTTTTTTTGAAACATCAAGGGGGAAATTGACTCTACACCTAAACTTCAGGGTTTAATTTGTCTTTTTCCCATAAATTTATAAAATTTCACAATAAAAATTACATCACTTTAACCAAATCTCACAAGAAAAAGTCCATTATATTTAACCATTAAATAAAAGAAATTAGCATATTTCTTAGAATATACCATAGACAAAGCAAGACTCATAACAAGGAGAATGCCTTATTCTTTTTTTTTCATATGATTCTTTAACGCTAGAGAACCTTCTATTTTTCTTAAAAAAATGGGCAATAATCTAATTTCCAAGGATCCAATTAAAATAAGAACCGAAACAATCACATAGAAAAAATTCATTCTAAATTACTCCCTCCGTTCCAATTTAATTGTCACACTTTGAAAAACTAAAAATTAAGGAGACATAATGATTACTCTGAGAGAAAATATTTATTTCCAAAAATTTCCTTTACTTTTCTTTCTAATAAAAAAGGTGGCGGGACCCATCTTTGTCTTCTTCATCGTCATATAATTCAAGGGTTAGTTACCAATTGATACATTGTACATTACACATTTTACATTTTTTTTACTTTGGTCATTGTACTTTTTTTGTTTTTTTAAAAAAGATAGTATACTTTCTATTTGATTTCAATTTAGTTACTTGTCTTAACAACGTTTCAGCTTTGTTAGTGGGAATACAAGGTGGCTAGCATTTTTATTATATGGCTTTGTTATTTTCTAACTCGGCTCTCTATATAAGCCCACACGCCATCCATTATCTCACGTGTGATTCATATGAGGAAGTAATTATTAAGTTTATATTTTTAATTAGCTTGATTCCGATGGTAATTAAAAACTTTTTTTTTGTTATAATTGTTTTAGTCAAATTAAAGATTTGAAGTTGTGACAATCAAGCTAAAACTCGTTGAGCTTACTAGATGCACCACGCAGAGTTCCAAGATCTCAATTAAGTTGTTTATATGGTTTCATTCAAATATATGTAGTAGTTGAGAGTTAAAATCGAAATCAAAAATCTTTTGAGTCAAACTTGAGTTTAAAGTGTTTTTATCGATTTTACCAAAGTCCGAGAAGTTCTATTAACACAATTTGATGAGGAAACTTTATTTTTTTTCTTGTCTAACTTATTCTAGAAATTACTTTGAAATGTGGGTTGAATTGAAATAGGGAGAAAACGGTTTTGAAAATATCAAAATGTCAAAGCCATACCATTTCACCCATGCGCAGCCCTTAAAAGACAAATGGGGCAAGCCCGTTAAGTATTCCAAGAAAAAGTCAATGAAAATTAAGGAAAGTGGCAGCACACGACTCTAATTAAAAGTGGCGTGAGCACAGAGAAACCAATTTTTTTTTTGGTGTCTTCGTTAATTTATAAAAAAATGGATAAAATAATCACACCTCTTATATAAAATAGTTATATCCAATCTTTTATGGGATATAAGATTTAAGTGGGATTTATTTACCCTGTATGATATTCTTAGGGAATTCTGCCAAACGTTGGATAGGATAGCACTAAACACAGCATATATAATAATTCACTTAGTTGAGTCTTAAACTATAATTTCTCCATCATAAATTAGTAGTGTTCTTTGATTTTTCCATTTTTTTTAATAAATATACTAATTTCGAATTATGGTTGAAAAAGCAACGTATTCTATATTGTTAAGTTTAGTAGATTGAGTATGTTTTAAGGCTGACAATATTTGACACGACATGTTAATTAATTCGACATGAACTCGACACGAAATTAGAGGGTTTGGGTCAATCATAAACGAGTTTAGGTCAATTTCGGGTCATACACGCTTAACATGCAAACTAAACAGGTCGTGTTCGGGTTAACCCGCGAACTCGAAATTGACCCACAATTAACACAATTATTTTTAATTTTTTTGCAACTATATATATATATATTTTATTATTTTTCCATCTTGCTTGAATTATTATATTCTTGTTGTGAGTATTAATAGTAGATGATAGTTATTATATTTTTTATGATGTATCAAACTAGTAATATTTTATGTTTTTGTTTCGGTGATGGAATGCTACCTATTTGGACTCTATATTATTATTATTATTATTATTATTATCATATTATTTTGATTAAATATTGAATTTTGATATTGGGTGAACTTGTTATTACTTATTCAAAATTTAAAACATGTTAATTATTTTCACATAAAACTTAATTGTCATTATAATCTTTAAAGGTTAATCATGTTGTGTCGAGTTGCAGGTTGTTTAATACGACTTATTTATTAAACGGGTTAGTCGGGTCGTGTCGTGTAACTTATAAAATAAACAGGTCGTGTTTCAGTTAATATAAATGACACGATTAATTAAACGAGTCGTATTCGGGTTGACACTAATATTGTAATATTTATGTATTGACACGACCCAACACGACACGCAAACCCGAATTGCCGGTATATTGTATGTGAAAAAAAGAAAATAAAGTCTTAATTTAGAATGAATTAAAGAAAAGTTTAATTCGAAAATAGTAGATGTGATAGTCCAGAAATCAAATTTTTGGGGCTAAGTCATCGAGTACTGTCAAATGATATGATATGTTTTAGGACTATTAAGCGTACATTCACCAGGGGGACTTGAATCATACCAAAATTAGTCAAGTGATTTAATTGATAACAAATTTGCCCCCCAAACGTGATTGAGAATGATCTTTTAATTTGTATGTGCATGTATGTGAAACATCAATTCGTTAGCTCAATTAATTATAAATGTGATAAAATAAAAAAATAAATTTTCAAATGTTTTATAGAAAATTGTTTGAAGATACTGCAAAGAATAATTTTTGGCAACATCTTCAAACAATTAATCATCAATATAAAATAAAAAATTAATTTTACTAACATGACACAATTAAAATAGTATATTAACAAAAGAGATCAAAATCTACCAAACCATAAAGAAACTTCAAAATAAAACTTTTAATAACTATATGACAGTGGTAAAGTATCAACTACCATATCTGAGTTTAAGCTATGTGATTGCGAATATGAATGTTCACACTGAACGCCCAGGCTTGATCGAGCCTAATTTTTGTCCTTTAAACCACGTGGATCTTATCCATCGTTTGTAGTTATAAAAAGATATTTAACAACTACTATTAGTTCTCTATTGTTATAATTCTTTTTTTTCTTCTAAAAAGTAACAATTAAAATTGAAAATTATATTCATTAAAAAAAAATACTTGAGGCCGAAGACAAACTCGATCAAGGCCTTAAAGGAGGCATTCTTGCATTTTCGAAAAGCAATAAGGTATATATGTACAGGGGCGGAGCCAATGCCCCACTTGGACTTGTTTGAGTAAATGGTCCCACCTGGACTTGTTGGAAATTTTATTAAGTATGGGGGTCTGTTAGCATAGAAAGTAAAGGGTCGATGATGTAATAAAAGTAAAGCTGTTGGGCAAGGGTGGAAGGGCCTACATGCGATAAGACATACAAGTTCAGGGGGTGGTGTTTGTAATTAGTGGATGAAACTTTGGGAGCTTCTTATAATCTCATAAAATTTTCTTTTTTTGGTTAAATTTTTTTGAATATTAAGATTTAAGTGTTTTAATATTGATTTGCTTCTTAAATTGTTAACGTATTTGTTTGTTGTTTATTGTTTATTAATGTTGATTTGCTTCTTAGATTGTTAAATATTAATATTAATTTTGGTATTTGCTTTTAGGTGTTTATTAATATATTTGTTTGTTTGTTATTATTTATTAGTGTTGATTTGTTTATTAGATTGTTAAATATTGATAATAAATTTTGTTATTGAGGTTGATTTTCTTATTAGCTTATTATTTGATAAGTTAATATTGAAATTAATATATTTATTTTTTGGTTATTGTGGTTGATTCAATATTGGCTTAGAAAATTTCTAAACAAAAATTTTTGTTGGCCTCACCTAAATAAAATTCCTGACTCCGCCACTGCATATATATAGAACAATAACAATTTTTTATATATTGTTCATTTTGTGAGTTTTGAAACAATTGGGTTTTATTCCTAATTAATTGTTGGATTAAGATCGAATACAAAGAGACAAGTTCAGTTGAATTAAAATTAAGCTTGCATACCACGCAAGGTGAAGAAAAATTAAGTGGCCGCCTTGCTCATTCTGCATATATAGCCGAGGTCGCGCTCCATCTCTTTATTATATTTTGGCTCCGTCTCTGGTCATTACATGATTGTTACCCGCCATATATATATATATGCATGAGTGGTCATGGGAGTGAAGGAATGAGAGAAATATTTGACGCATATATATATAAGGAACATAACAAAAAAAAATATAAAATGAAAAATATATACATGCATGACTGTTACCTAGATTTGCTTCTCTTTCTCTTTCATTTTAATTATATATACTGGAATATATGAATTGTAAAAGTAATTATAATAAAAACAGAAACCATAAAACAAAGAATTCCAACAACAATAAGAACAATAATTAAAATATCAAATTTTACCTCAATGAAAATAGAAACGTGTACTTAACAATCTTTTGGACGGTAATGCAACTATTTTTGTATTTTCTTTATATATGTTACAATTTGAGAGAAAAGATAATTAAGTAACGGAAACAAAAAAAAAGGTGAGAATTAACTTAACGTAAGAGAGAAGAAGAGAAAATACATCATTGGAGCCTCAGAAAAATAACAGCACACAATTAAATGGGCAGTTGATATATAGAACAGTATAGGAGGACAGTGGCGGACCCAGAAATTTAACCAACTGGGGGCGAAATTCAAAACAAACAAAAATATATTTAAAACACATCAATAACCGAGAACAAATTTAACCACAAACATAATCGCATTAATAATAATACTTGATACAATTAAAAGTCTTAAAATACTTAATACTTACAAATTACAATAAAATTTTACGAGATTTTATATTTTGAAAGTGTTATAGCACGTGTTTCTTATTAATATTATTGAAGAGGAAGAGAACAAAAAGAAAGAAAGAAAGAAAGGAACAAAGGAACTAAAAGAAGTCTGATAATTAAATGAAATCTGATCTCGGCAGTGGAAACTGGCAAGTGGGTGGGGTTTGATAATTTTGTTGTTATTACACTTAGGTACCCTCAAATATAAATTTATGCACATAAGTCCTTATAATTTTATTTTTTTTAAAAATACCCTATATCTATTAAAAAAAATTAAAAGCCAACTGGGGGCAATTGCCCCCATTTGCCCTAGTGTAGGACCGCCCCTGGAGGAGGATATTGCGCGCTTTATTATTATTAATGAGGAAACACTTTAACCCCGGGGGTTGGCCTAGTGGTAGCTCACTAGGCCGCAAGTCCTTGGTCAACCGGTTGGTAGCCGGATTGATTCTCGGCGCTTGCAGAAAATCCACTTGGGCCACGCTCTTTACCTCCTTGTGCGAGCTCCCGGAGCGGAGCAAATTAGTCAAGGTTGAGGTGCGCGCAAGCTGGCCCAGACTTGGACACTGCTCGGTAAAGACCAAAAAAAATGAGGAAACACTTCGAATAGCAAAGGAATAAAAGCGTCACAAAGAATGTTACTGAGAGCAATGATTGCATATTTCCTTCGTAATACTTATAGCACATAGATAGATACTTGACATTTGGCAATAAATATTTTAGTAGTTTAGATCTTCGTCTCATGCACACGAATTAGGGTTCACAAACCATTAATAAATTATTTTAAATTTAAAAATTCAATCACAATTAATTTGATTTAAATAAAGTATATAACATCCCTTATTAATTAATTATATACAAGTATGTACCTTGAGTAAGTACAAGATACCCATGTCTAAATTGAAGACTGGTCACATAGAGCTGACCCCCTTCTTTCTTCTCCTCATGATCATCATATATGCTCAGGCAAATAAATGTGCTGAGGTTCTAGCTCACATGGAAAGTGAACAAACTGAACAAGAAGTCAGTATGCTCATTCTCCGTAATGAAGTTGTTGAAAAAATACAGCGTGATCCGGAAGGAGTGGCCTGCGGCCGGAATTAACTGATCTCTCCTCTCTTTTTTTTTTCTTTTCTGTTTTCTGCTCTTTTTTCTTTAATTCCCTGTAACCAAAAAAAAATATGCTCAATTATAATATTCCTTTTATTATTATAATTGACGTATATGCCCTTCAACATTCCATCAATTTCATCCTCAAAGTGATTATTTATTCCAAGGCTTTGTACCACGTCAATAATCTCCAAATTAGCCCACCACATATTTTTATTTTTTCATGAAAAAATTGTCTTACTCATGCTCGAAAGAATTAGATTCCAAAGAAAAACCGAACAAATAATAGAACATCTCATTAAATCATTCATCTTTTTTTCTAACTTTTTATCAAATGCACGCTTAAAACACACCAAAAAGAAAAGGATTTTGAATATACACATATCCACTACAAGACCAGCGAGGCTCTAAAACAGACCACTCAGTTCGTGAACCAGACCCAGTCCCTTAACGGAATCCTAACTTCCGTCCCTTTTAATTATATGTTTCCTTTCTACAGAGTTACCTACTTTCTATTTTTTATTGCAAAACCTAACAAGCTTAAAAACAAACGGGATTGGGTTTTACACAAACATTTGCTTAGAAAACTGACACAAACACACTTCTCTCTTCTTCTGTTTAACAAGCATCATGATAACTTATTAGAAACATATAGCAGTGAAAATAATAATGGAGATAAAGGCAGCATAATTTTAGCGAATATGTGATTACTATGCGCATACAGGGTCCCTAACTTTGGGAGAAGGCAATGATATTATCCACCATGATTTCTTAATTACTCTCATCTCTCGAAGTGTTCTGTTGTCCAATTATATCTTCTTCTTGCATATCCTCCACAGCTATCATGGGGAGCAAGCAACAAGCTTGACTTGCTCAATCACTGCCCCAGCTTCTTTCAACTGTCCGAATTGTAGAACAGTGCCATCCACTGGACTTGCCTATACAACACAAGGAAATGGGGGAGGTGTGGGTGGGGGTAAATCAAAGAAATTTGACATTTACGAAATGATCGAATTTGGTGTGAAGAAGAAAAAAGGGACCAATAAGGTCTACAACGGCTTGTTACCAGTTACCAGACAACATGGGTCAGGATCAAAAGGTCTGGAACCTTCTTCCAAAGTGCAAATGAAAAACTTCCTGAGAGGTGCGTAAAGGCATGACAGCTTCTTCCAAGTCTGAAATACCGATAATAAGTAAGATATATATATATATATATATATTAGGAGAAGAGATCATTATATTTGTTAACATGTAGGAGAAGAGATCGTTACACTTGCAACATACTGATCAAAGTTAAAAATTTAGACAAAAATTCAACTAGTGTGACAGTTGAACGAAATAAATAGTC
This sequence comes from Lonicera japonica, assembly GCA_021464415.1. Taxonomy (NCBI): domain Eukaryota; kingdom Viridiplantae; phylum Streptophyta; class Magnoliopsida; order Dipsacales; family Caprifoliaceae; genus Lonicera; species Lonicera japonica. The sequence continues at coordinate 22,687,865 of CM038464.1, forward strand.
ACATTATTAAGCGTAACAAATATACATATTCATCGTGACAATAAACATAGGTGGTAAAATATTCATATTTAACTTGACATAGGGATGAACTCGAGCTATGTCAACGGTACAAACGGCTTAACAAGGTGCCTTAAGGAGAATCCGGAGCTTACATTTGGTGAGAATTTATGTGAAATTTAAAAATTTCTATTTAAGCCTTTAAGGTGTTACTCTGTTTCTTCCACCAAATTAAGAGTCTAATGGTCCATTTAAAACATCACATCTTAAGAATCCAAGCTAACTTTCTGTTTTGGGTATAATCAAATTAAGAGTCCACAACTATTTCTTTTTAGGACATCTTAATTTAAGAGTCTGGTTTTTTGTTTCGAACATAATTAATGTACCAAATCTTAAAATAGCTAACAAGTTTTATTATTAACCATTAATAATGTTAAACTTGGTATATGGCCTTCAAACATTGTGAAAGTCAAACATATACTCTTAATTTGGGATAGAAAGAATATTACTGTCGGTATAACTTATTTCATATGCATTGGTTAGTGTTTAATAACAATAAATTTCCTCTCAACATTTTTGCACCTAATATCAGATGTCTAACTATCTCAATCTTTATAGCACAAATAAAGTAGAATATATATCTCTATATATATGTGTGTGTCAGTGTATCTGTAAAAGTGTGTGTGAGAAAGTGCGGGGGGCATGTACACCTTAATTGGATCTGCCGGTGCCTCTTAAATATAAGATCAGAAGAGAATATCAATATAATTAACAAAGCTAAAGGATGACAGCAGCGTACTTGAATGAAATGCACAAGCCCAAGCTCTATAAATTTCTATCAGGCAATATTTAACAGGCCGAGTTGAACATTAAGTTATAATCAATTCAAATAGCACTATATTAAAGTAAACCACAATTGTAGCAAAAAAATGTCACTTGAGCAGTAAAACAGACCAAACAAATGACAAGGGACACAAGTTTCCAAGGGATTCTAAAGCTTCCCCTTGTTACAAAGTTTATGCAATTTAACCCTATAAACTAATTTGGTACGAAGCGAATATGAACCGGCATTGAGTCCTGTGATAACCACAGTCTCCTTAAAACAGTTACGCCGCCTCTCGAGTGTGCTTTGAGGCTACTAACCGGCGTCTGTTTCCCAGGATAAAATGATGCTTCAGTGTTTCCATAGCACCTCAATACACTAAACGAATGAACTAAATATGTATGAACTCACCACCGGATCAGAACCTACAGTCTAGAGAGGAGATGAAGCAGGTTTAGTAGCTAGAGTATAGAAGATTTCGAGATTGAGTTTTTGTGAATGTGTGTTGGAATGAGCCAAAGGTCTCCTTTTAATTCAAGGGGTTATTAGTTTTACCTCCCTGTTATCGTAATTAATTGGATTTGAGGACACGATAAATCTATATATTAGTAACAGGTCCTTCTTGCCTTAAATAACAAAAAGGCAACAATTAAGACTTTTCTTATAGACTAAATTACCCCCACGGAATAAACAAGGAAAATTAACGTTAATATTCTTACCATAACTGTTGGATTTTTCAGTAAACATTCTATAATTATGTTTGTCTATTTAATATGCGTATTTTTTGATTAACACCATATATGTAAATATTTATGAACACATATACAGATACATACACACAATTGGAAACATGTAATCATCAAATAAGATTCATACTGTATGAAACCTTATAATATATATTTTTATAAAAATTTTGTATGAAATTTAATATTTATTCAAAATTGAAATGTTGAATGTAACATCTGTATCAGAAAATTTGTTGCATGTAACATCTGTATAAGAAAATTTGTTGCATGAAACATCTGTATAAGAAAATTTGTTGCATGAAACATATATGATATATACAAAATTGATTTTGACATATCATAAGAAAATTACTAATTTTAAAAAAATTCATATATTATATTGATGGAAATTATTGTTGACTATATAATATATAACAGTTTATATATATATATATATATATATTTATTAATAATCATAATAAGAATTTAATATAGAGGAAACTGTGATTAATAGAAGGTAATTATCTCTTATATTGGAAATTGCAGCATACCTGTGTCAACGCGCCAAAACAGATATATGAATGTCCACACCTCGAATTATGGTATACACCGGCATCATCAACAGACACGTCCCTTCGCATTCCGATTCGTGCATTAATGTATATACGACTGTTCCGATGGATATGCGGTCGTCCGTTACAATATATATTAGACCAAACAGATATATCATTTGTAACTGTACGAAATACGGGTTGTATCAATGGAGAGTCCGAATAGAGTATTAAAACGTACAACATCTTCACCGGCAATTCTAGAACCAAATAAAAGACAACGGACGTTGGAGCAATCATCTGTATCGTCACCAGACCAAAACATAAACAAACACGATGTTGGTGAATGTCAAACCAAAGACGAACGTGTGTGTCACGATGATAGATCCAATGATCCATCTATGGATAATACGAATGCTCTGGCAGCTGATGAAGAAGATGATCTGGGTGAAAACGAAGATGACGGGGATGGTGACGAAGAAAGCGACAATGGCGATTCTGACAACGAAAACGAAGGTGAAGAATCCGGTGATGGTGTACAATCCGAAATTGCACCCTGGCTTGAGGATATTGAAGATATTGAGCGAGAGGAGAATGAAGATCTGTCTACAACTGATTCTTCGTCTTCCGGATCGGACTTTGACGTTAGTGAAATTGGACGAGAATACGGTGAAGAAGACGATGATAGATACGCACACAACTCTTCAACAGACAATCCCTACCCTGGCTGGTGAAGGCTGGTGAATGATGATGGTTGACCATGGTTTTTTCTTTGGATGGTATGTTTTTTTTTTTTGGATGGTTACGTTGTGTTTGTTTTGAAAAAAATATAATTTTGCTAAATTTGGTAATGTTGATGACATGTTAATAGTTTTTTTTTTATTACTAATTAATTATAATTTAAAATGTTTTATTAATGTATCTGCTATGTGATTGAGAGTCTTAATATGCGAGATTTGGGGCTTTTATTTTATAATCTGTATGATGGAAATGGTTTTGTGTTTTAACTATATATGATTGGATATTTTCAAATTATACTTACCTAAATTGAAGAACATACGTCCTTTAAACAAAACGTGTATTATGTGAACTTGTTTGCCAATATACCTTCCATGAACAGTTGCATTATTTATTATATATATAAAACATAACAAGCTTTTCAATTTTCATATGTAGACATCCTCCATATAATGTAAAAACATATAAATAATATGACCCACCAAAACTTCTCCCGTTTTGCAACACGCTGGTTGTTGTGAATCCAAATAGCGATGTCCTCCCAAAGGAAAAATCCACATGCTGAGTTCTGTTTTAGAAACTTATATATGTCAGTTGTATATCAAGATTATTATCTGAAAATATGAATGAATATAAAAATTTAAACTAACCGATGGATTGGGGCATGTGAGAAATCGACGGCCAGGGTTTTGTGGTGTTGTCGAAGTCCTAGTTACTGTTTGAAGCCCGCAGTAACAAACGAATCCCATTGCCATTGCAGAGTTAAGCCTGGTCAAGTGGTTTGGTTTTATTGTTTTAATGTAACTTGCTGTGAATGTTAATATATACAATATTATTGGCGGGAGCTTTGAAGAATTAGAGAACTCTTTTTTGGAGGGAATCCATAATTCATTGCCCATAATTTATAAAAAGATAGAAATATTCTGTAACAGTATAATTGTTTAGTTAATCATCACAACCCAAGATTATTCTTACAATTATATTCAACAAATACAATTAGTTGTTTATTATATTTTGAAACATATTTATAAAATTTAATTAATATACATAATAATAAATTAACAAATGTATGTACATGAATTAATTGGTAATTGAAGTACATAGAAAGTCGTACACAAATAAAAATATTATGTGATTATTTAATTGTTTAGTTGTTTATTACAATAAATTATCAATATTATAATAATGTACAATATATGCAATGTATTATTTTAATATATCTAGAAACTAATGGATCATTATTAACTAATAAGTGTAAGTACATGCTAACAGTTATATATGTATATATGTACGCGTTATATTGTTATAATTATATCAATATGAAACTGGGATTACACCCCTAGTATTGAAACAGGTTTATAGAATTTAATTACTATACTTGATAAACAGTTAACAGATATATGCAAGAATGTATTTATAATGTAAGTTGTTTGAATTATATAAACAACTATGACTAATCGTACTATTGTGTATTTATAATGTAAATATTTTGACTAGCAGATCATATTTGTATGCATGTAACGTAGTAGTAAAACACGAATAAATATGTGGTTTAACAGATATAAAATAACTTATTAACAGTCAACTTATCTTACTTGTTGAATATGTTATTAAAAACAATTTAAATATGTTGATTGACCATTTTGATTTTCGACTAACATTGTAAATTGATTCAATTTATAAGTTCGTGTAACTTTCTACATTAAATACCTATTTTGATAATTTTACTGAAAGATGAATTGAATGTTAATAGGTAAGGTTATTTTTAAAAATTTCATGCTTATTTTTGTCCATATATTGTATTTATACATATATATTATAATTTAATATATTTTTCAAATATTTCCACAAATTTGGTTGAAATTATACAATGTAAAGTGTTATTATATAACAGTTATATGAACTGAATTATGTGATCTTTAAGGTAGTTAAGTGTGTATTATAAGTTTAAACATTTTCTTAAATCTTGATTAATAAACAAATATTTGATTTTATTTAGTTTTTTATAACATATCCATAAACGGGATCAGAATACATATATTGTACAGTAAAATATGTTCGATTAGAATATCATAATTCTATGTATGTAACGTAATAGTAAAACACGAATAAATATATGGTTTAGCAGATACAAAATAACTTATTAACAGTCAAATTATCTTACTTGGTGAATATGTTATTAAAAACAATTTAAATATGTTGAACGACCATTTTGATTTTGGACTAACATCGTAAATTGATTCAATGTATAAGTTCGTGTAACTTTCTACATTAAATACCTATCTTGATAATTTTACTGAAAGATGAATTGAATGTTAATAGGTATAGTTATTTTTAAAAACTTCATAAGCATTCGTCTGATCATATCTATTATAAAAAAGGTAAATTTTAAATAAATAATGCGGATAGAATAATTATCAATACTTATAATTAAAGTTTTGGTTATTTGTGACAGAAACAGACAATTACAATCCAATTGGATATATATGCATGAAATCATGTTAATATGGAATTTTTTCGAATGATAAAACAGATATATGAAACAATGTATCTATATGATTAATCGTACTATTGTGTTTTTGGGAAACTATGATTTCATGCTTATCTTTGCCCATATATTGTATTTATACAGATATATTATAATTTAATCTATTTTCCAAACATTTTCACAAATTTGGTTGAAATTATACAATGTAACGTGTTGTTATATAACAGTTATATGAACTGAATTATGTGATCTTTAAGGTAGTTAAGTGTGTATTAAAAGTTTAAGCATTTTCTTAAATCTTGGTTAATAAACAAATATTTGATTTTATTTAGTTTTTTATAACATATCCATAAACGGGATCAGAATACATATATTGTCCAGTAAAATATGTTCGATTAGCAGATAATAATTATATGTACGTAACGTAATAGCAAAACACGAATAAATATGTGGTTTAACAGATACAAAATAACTTATTAACAGTCCAATTATCTTACTTGGTGAATATGTTTTTAAAAACAATTTAAATATGTTGATCGACCATTTTGATTTTGGACTAACATCGTAAATTGATTCAATTTATATGTTCATCTAACTTTCTACATTAAATACCTATCTGGATAATTTTACTGAAAGATGAATTGAATGTTAATAGGTATGGTTATTTTTAAAAATTTCATAAGCATTCATCTGATCATATCTATTATAAAAAGGTAAATTTTAAGTAAAAAATGCGGATATAATAATTAACAATACTTATAATTAAAGTTTTGGGATCCACGACAAAATTTTATATTGATATTATACGGTTATAATGTCATGTGTTAACTAAGTTTAGAACGGTCCGTCGTAATCATTGCAATTCAGATACATATATTTATGTTTTTGATATAAAATTTCTGTATGTTTTATATGGTGAACTAATGAATATATTGTCGGCCCATAAATTATGCAATAGTTCGTTAAACGTCATATAAATGCTTTATACCGTGTTAATAGGATTGCAAATCTGACAAACATAATATCTATTCTTGAACACCCCACCATAATCACCACAGTTGGTTATTTGTGACAGAAACAGACAATTACCATCCATCCAATTGGATATATATATGCTTGGTATCATTTTAATATGGAATTTTTTCGAATGATATAACTGATATATTCAACAATGTATATATATGGTTAATCGTACTATTGTGTTTTTGGGGAACTATGATTTCATGCTTATTATTGCCAATATATTGTATTTAAACAGATATATTATAATTTAATTTATCTTTCTTGCTGAATATGTTATTAAAAACAATTTAAATATGTTGATCGACCATTTTGATTTTTGATTAACATCGTAAATTGATTCAATTTATAAGTTCGTGTAGCTTTCTACATTAAATACCTATTTTGATAATTTTACTGAAAGATGAATTGAATGTTAATAGGTAAGGTTATTTTTAAAAATTTCATGCTTATTTTTGCCCATATATTGTATTTATACAGATATATTATAATTTAATATATTTTCCAAATATTTCCACAAATTTGGTTGAAATTATACAATGTAAACTGTAAAGTGTTATTATATAACAGTTATATGAACTGAATTATGTGATCTTTAAGGTAGTTAAGTGTGTATTAAAAGTTTAAACATTTTTTTAAATCTTGGTTAATAAACAAATATTTGATTTTATTTAGTTTTTTATAACATATCCATAAACGGGATCAGAATACATATATTATCCAGTAAAAATATGTTCGATTAGCAGATAAAAATTGTATGTACGTAACATAATAGCAAAACACGAATAAATATGTGGTTTAACAGATACAAAATAACTTATTAACAGTCAAATTATCTTACTTGGTGAATATGTTTTTAAAAACAATTTAAATATGTTGATCGACCATTTTGATCTTGGACTAACACCGTAAATTGATTCAGTTTATAAGTTCGTGTAACTTTTTACATTAAATACCTATCTTGATAATTTTACTGAAAGATGAATTGAATGTTAATAGGTATGGTTATTTTTAAAAAATTCATAAGCATTCGCCTGATCATATCTATTATAAAAAAGGTAAATTTTAAGTAAATAATGCGGATAGAATAATTAGCAATACTTATAATTAAAGTTTTGGTTATTTGTGACAGAAACAGCCAATTACAATCCAATTGGATATATATGCTTGATATCATGTTAATAGGGAATTTTTTCGAATGATACAACAGAAACAGACAATTACAATCCAATTGGATATTTCGAATGTTAATAGGTATTGTTATTTATGTTTTTGATATAAAATTTCTGTATGTTTTACATGGTGAACTAATGAATATATTGTCGGCATATAAATTATGCAATAGTTCGTTACGTACATATAAATGCTTTATACCGTGTTAATATGATTGCGGATCTGACAAACATAATATTTATTCTTGAACACCCCACCATAATCACCACAGTTGGTTATTTGTGAAAGAAACAGACAATTACCATCCATCCAATTGGATATATATGCTTGGAATCATTTTAATATGGAATTTTTTCGAATGATATAACAGATATATTCAACAATGTATATATATGGTTAATTGTACTATTTTGTTTTGGGGGAACTTTGATTTCATGCTTATTATTGCCAATATATTGTATTTAAACAGATATATTATAATTTAATATATTTTCCAAACATTTTAACAAATTTGTTTAAAATTATACAATGTAAAGTGTTATTATATAACAGTTATATGAACTGAATTATATGAAAAGAATAGTTAATGATATTATCAGGTGTATCATAGTGTGCTAAATTACAACAAGTTATATGATAACAAATTTAATGTCATAATAATTTAGTATGTTTTATATTTTATATTATATTTAATCTAAATGAAATGTGTATTGTTTCGAACGAATCTTAATATATTGACGTCATAAATGTCAATACCCTATAGTATAACGTCTATAATGTGAAATTGATTCGGTATCTTTTATAATTATTGTTTCTTTTTTAAAAAAAAGTTAAATATATAATATATTGTTTACTATGTGTAATATTAACTTTGTATATATTGTCCATATAGTTTAAATTAATCGCAATTAATAATTACGAACATTAAAGAGATAAGTTGAAATGTATATATTACCAATGAAATGAATAATTAATGATATTAAACATTCGGATAAAGTGGGCCAACATGGATCCTGGTACGGGTCCAACTAATATATTTTGATTTGTTTCCATAATGGATTTCAACCGTAATTTCGAGTTGAAATACTTGAATCATAAATATATATAACAAAGACGCATTAATTTTGGAAAAAAAGGAATATCCAGCTAAAAAAAAAGAGGTTATGCTATACCTGTTTGAAGTAAATGCGTAAGCAATAACTGTAATTTCGATCGAATTGTTTAAGGACACAGGGGCGTTGCTGTATATAACGTAAACTTATAATGATAAATTTTGAATTATTATTTATTTTTGACAAGTTTTTCAAAATTCAAAAAAGTTGACTTTCTTAAGGCATATATATTCGACTCAAATATTGATAGCATCATTAATGATACAACCAATATTCAAAATTTATTAATATATAAATATAAGTTATATTTTTGGAAATAAATTTCATTAATAGATATTCTAAGATTTTTTAATATGTATTTTTTAAATTTCCTACTAAAACCTTCAATATAAATCCCATAAAACGTTTTAATTTTTATATTTTTCATTATATCGTCTAGAATTCATATTGCGTAAAAGATTGCAAACACGTAAATTTAATTATTTATACGGCTATAATTATGTAATATTATTAGTAACTGTTCAATTATAAATTACAAAGCTGTATATAATAACAATATCATAATAATAGCTGAACACATTATATAAACCCAATCGATTTAACATTTCACGTATCACAATAAACTCTTAGTAATTATCGCACGATACCATATCCTAATTGCGTAAAACCGACAGCTAATAATTTGTAATTAATGCGAATACAATTGCTCATATTACTTACATGTAGAAGTTAATTATGATTCCCCTTTTTTACGCCCCCATGTACTGTATGTATTTGTATATGGAATAAATGACAATAACTGAGAAAAAGGTTACCATTTTGTCTCTAACTCGTTTAAATTTATTAAAATTCAATAATTGAAACGGACAAATGTTGTAATTAATTTAACAGTTGAGGATGTTCAAATATGATCACGATGAAAGAAAATAACGGAGGGATATTGTATAAAGTAAATACACATGTATACTGCACAGATGAGTAAAAATTAAATATATTAAAAATTTGTAGATAACATATACTATATTATATTACCAACTATATTAGACTTTTTAAATATATGCAAGTGTCCACGCATAATCAGATGCAACTATAAAACATACGTTACATTATAAATGTATTTTATAAACAGATAAAAATTAGTAGTGAACTTCTACAAGTGTCCACGCATAAAATGAATGCAAGTAAAAAACATATGTTACACAATAAACGTATGTTATAAACAGATACTGAATATCGAACTAATAAAATACCTGCACACACACACATGTATATGCGATATATAAACAGATATACATATGTTACACAATAAATGTATTCTATAAACAAATAATAAAATTATTAGTGAACAGGTAGAATTGTTTACGTAAACAGATAATGTAAATATGTTTTAAAAACATACACATCTACATCTATATATATATATGTTATATATTTACCGTTTTAAAGATACACAATATATTGTAAACAGATATATATATATATATATTTACCGTTTTAAATATACACAATATGTTACATAATAATATAATCTTAATTATATCGTTTTACAGATACAACTATTTACCGTTTTACAGATACAGATGTCCATATGTAAAAAGATACACGGAAAAATACATATGGTAAATAATAACTGTTTGTTATATACAGCTAAACAGTATTAGTTAACAGATACAAATGTCCATATGTAAAGATATACAAGGAAAATACATATGAAATTCAATAACTATTTTTTAAATCTTGATAAACACTAGTAGTTAACAGGTGCAAATGTCCATATGTAAATATACACAAGGAAAATATATATGATAAACACTAACTGTTTGTTATAGACAAATAAACAAAAGTAATTAACAGATACAAATGTCCATATGTAAAGAGATACAATGAAAATACATATGAAATTCAATAACTGTTTTTCATATACAGATAAACACAATTAGTTAACAGATACAAATGTCCATGTATAAAGATACACAAGGAAAATACATATGATAAACACTAACTGTTTGTTATAGACAAACAAACACAAGTAGTTAACAGATACAAATGTCAATATGTAAAGAGATACAATGAAAATACATATGATATACATTAACACGTTCTTATATACAGCTAAATATTAGTAATTAACAGATGCAAATGTCCATTTGTAAATAGATACAAGGAATATACATATGTGTAGACAATAACTGTACATATAAAAAATGAGTAAATAACAGGTACAAATGACAACATACTAATAGATGCAGCAAAAAACCATATGATACACAATAAAATGCTTTTATAAGACAAATAAAAATTAGCATACTAATAAAATACTAAAAACATATATGTAACATCTACATATCAGAGTAGTACTAAAGTCATACAAAAATAATAGTAATATATTAAAAATATATTAATGACAGATACATAAAAATTCATTAAACTAAGATAAATAAATTAATGATGTATCTTATATATACATATAAAAACTAGTATGTAACGGATGCAAATATTATGTACCTGTTAAAAACGTATAAGTGACATATACATAAAATTTTATTAAACTAAACCAATATGAAAATATAATTTTTCAGAAAAAATTAATATTTATTCTTCGAAAATTGACAGGTACATAAAATTTTAAAAATATTGAATAATTAAATATAATTATGTATATAATATTAAGTTTTTTGATGATTTTTAGAAATTGCAGTAAAAATCAAATAAAAAAAATGATGATTTTTTCATAGAATACACTTTTTCAGAAAATTAATGAATATGATCTCACTCGCAAATCACGTTGAAATCAAATGAAAAACAATAAATAAATAAATTATCAATCAATACATCTTTCCTTATAAGAGATCAATGGCAAAATCGTCATCTCTTGAGAAAACCCAAACTAGCAATTAATGATGCAAACCCTAATTTAAGAAACAATTTGAATAGAGGGGTGTGATCCTAATTATACAAAAAGGACTGTCCTCTCTACTAATATATTTCAAAAACAAGGATGAAATCCTAGTTTCCTATTAATTCAATTAGGGAATAATGTCCATTAACATAGCCATTAATCCGAATCAGTTTCTTAAAAACTGACCATTAAGTGGTAATTTAATTGAGATAAATGCAACAAGTTCAAAATTCAAATTGGAAAAAATTAATTTTTCGAGTGCAAAACTTAGCCTGCGCAAGGCTCGCTTTTTGGTCCGACATTCTTGTCCGCCGGTGCGGGCACACACGAGCCGCAATGGTTTCAAGCTTATTCCGGTCCATGATTTGCACCCCCTTGCGCGCTTGTGTGCGGAAGAGAAAGCCTTTTATCTTGAATCATTCAATAAGACATTCACTTGGGCTTAGTTATAAACCCATAAAGATTTTTTCATTTTTCCAATGTGGGACTTCCCACTTTCATTTACATTTTCCATTTCAACTTGCTCACTTTGTGACAATTTCTCATTCACCCCTTAATCATTTTGAGCATATAAATACACGATTTTGATATACTCACGTGGGAGAACACGAATATATTAAGAACTTTCATAACCAAGTGCAAAGTCTTATTATAAATTTTTCCTCAAAATGGTGGAAAATGTGTTTCTTATACCCATTTTCTAACAATTCCCCATATGAATGGAAATTGGCGACCAACGGCTCGAAAAGATGGTGGTAAGATTCGATGGTCGAAACCTGCTTAGGATAGGTAGGTTTTACTCTTTGAACCCTCCCCTGTGATACTATGTTTACTTTACTAACCAAACAGTAGGCGCGATATCCTTGAACTATTTTGTCATTTGTGTAAACGATGACATAGCTCACACAGGAATCTTTCTCAACCATTTCAGTTCTCACTATTATGTTTATTAATGGGCATGAACATATGCCTAGTTTTGTAAGAGTTTTACAAGAATTGTGCCCTACACAATTCCCTTAGAAGCGGCCCTTCTTCCCTCATACATAGGGGATCTCTTAATTAAGGGTAACCCGCCTTAGCCCGCTCGACTTTTCGACGCATAAGAACCATTAAAAGCTTAGCTTAACCTTCATCCATACGGGCATCAATGTTTAATCATAGGAATATGTTTGGGGGAAATCCCCACAGTGATCCAACATTGTCTTTATAATTTAGTTATCCTTTTTGAACTTACTTCTTGGGATCTCTAGTCATGTAGGTTGGGTATCCACTATAAAGACTTATTAATTCATGGGCTTTAACCCCATTCCCCTCGATGATTTCTCAACTAGCTCTCGATTTAACCATTTGGTTAACGGATCCACAATATTATCCTTAGACTTTATATAGTCATAGAGATAATGCCAGTTGAGAGTAATTGTCTAATGTTATTATATCATCGACAAATATGTCTAGACTTACCATTATACATATTACTTTGGGCTCTACCAATTGCAAATTAATTATCTAAATGAATGCAAATTGGAGGCACATGCTTCGTCCACATTGGAACGGATCCTCCTCCTAACGTAATTGGGTTTTGAGGATTTCCATGAAACAGTTCCTTCTCCTAACGTAAATACATATTCGCTAGTGGACTTGGAGTTTTTCTCATTAGATATTCAGTTTGCATCACTGTATCCTTCAACCACAGTAGGATATCTTGAATAGTGCATTCTATAATCACGAGTAAGTCGCAAGTATTTTAATAATCTCACAATTGCTTGCCAATGCTCAGATGCGGGATTACCCGTATATTTACTTAGTTTGCGCACTGCATAAGCTATGTTTAGTCTTGTACAACTCATTAAGTACATTAGACTGCCTATCACCCTAGAGTATTCTACTTGAGAAATACTATATCTTTTATTCTTAGATAAATGTGTAGATAAATCTATTAGTATTCTTGCAACTCCAGAATTATCTTTATCAAATTTTCCAAGAATATTATCGATATAATGAGTCTAACTCAATATAAGCTCATCTGGAGTTCTTGTGATTTTAATCCCTAGGATCACACCAGCTAAACCCATGTCTTTCATTTTGAACCTTGAATTCAACATATTTTTCGTATCTTAAATCATCTTATTATTGCTCCTAATAATAAGCATATCATCTACGTACAAGCACACCATGACATATTTACCTTCAGTGTTTTTGATGTATACGCATTTGTCACACTCATTTATTTTTAAGCCATGTGCAATCATAACGTGATCAAACTTCTCATGCCATTGTTTTGGTGCTTGCTTCAACCTATATAGAGATTTTACCAATTTACACACTTTCTTTTCTTGCCCAGGGGCAGAAAACCCCTTCGGGTTGATCCATGTAAATTTTTTCTTCTAAGTCTCCATTTAGGAAAACGGTTTTTACATTCATTTAATGTACTTGGAGATTACGTAAGGCTACAATCGCAAGTACCATTCTAATGAAGTTTATTCTCGTCACTAGAGAATAAGTATCAAAATAGTCAAGGCCTTCCTTTTGCCTATAACCTTTGATTACAAGTCTCGCCTTGTATTTATCAATTGATCCATCCACTTTCCTTTTCTTCTTAAAGATCCATTTAGATCATAGTGATTTACAACCTAGTGGAAGATTCACTAGTTCCCAAGTATGATTTTGTAGAATGGAGTTAATTTCACTATCGATGGCCTCTTTCCAAAAAGGACCTTCTGTCGAGCTTACGACTTCTTTATAAGTTTGAGGTTCACCTTCCAACATAAAGGTCAGAAAATCTGGACCAAATGATTTTTTCGTCTTAGCCCTTTTGCTATATCTAGGTTCTACCTAAATTTTCTCATCTTGTTCATAAGAATCTTCTTATTCAAGAGAATCATCATCAATGATCTCGTGGGGTTGCTTTGAAGAACTTGCATCTTCTTTTAACTTGCACAGGAATACATGTTCGAAGAATGATGCATTTTTTGATTCCATAATCATGTTCTTGTGTATATCAAGTACATTAGATTCATGCACAAGAAAACTACATGCACTACTTTTTTCTACATATCCAATAAAGATGCAATCAACGGTTTTTGGTCATATTTTCACCTTTTTAGGTTGAGGCAGTGCCACCTTAGCCAAGCATCCCCATACTCGCAAGTAATTATATGATGGCTTCCTTCCTTTTCATAACTCATATAGGGTTCTCTTTTTTTCTTTTTAGGTACCTTATTTAAAATATAGTTAGCTAAAAGAACGGCTTCTCCCCACATGTTTGGTGGTAAACCTGAACTTATTAACATACCATTCATCATTTCTTTTAAAGTTCGATTTTTTCGTTTTGCAATGCCATTAAATTGAGGTGAATAAGGTGCCGACATTTCATGTATAATCCCATTTTTTGAACAAAATTCAGTAAATAGTGATTCATATTCACCTCCACGGTCACTCCTTATTGCTTTGATTTTCTTATTAAGTTGATTTTCAACTTTATTTTTATAGAGAATAAATTTCTCTATTGCCTCATCTTTACTTTTAAGTAGATATACATAGCAATATTTTGTGCTATTATCAACAAAAGTAATAAAATATTTATTCACACCTCTGGTTTGTATCATTTTTAAATCACATATATCACTACGAATTAAATTAAGTGGTTAAGTGTCTCGTTTAACACTTTGGAAATATGATCTTATTAGTTTTGCCTCAACACAAGTTTCATATTTATGTTTAGAGTCGATTTGGAATGGTGGTATATCATCATTAACATGTCCTAGTTTACCATACCACAAATTAGAAGACTCGAGCATATATGTAATACTCCGTAATGTAATTAGTATAAATTAGACACATATTAATCTTGACTAAGTAAATTTTTTAAAAAGTTTAGGAATCTTGGTTGAGTATGAACCGAATTGTAAAGTTGCAAAAGTTCAGGGTTAAAATAATAAAGTTATAAAACTTCAGGGTTAAATGCAGTAATTAAGCCAAATGATTTTTTTTCTTTATCAACCGACTTGCTTCACTTCACTTTCCTTTTAATCTTCATTCTTCATCCTTCTTCCATTCTTGCCAAGAGAAAAGAGAAAGAAAATAAATATAAGTATTAAAATTACTCCTTATAAATTGGTTATCAAAATTCCGCCGAATCGATTCGAGCCTTAAGGGGAAGTTGTTCTATATGTCGAGGGCTACGCGATGGGTATAAGAATTTTAGAGTTGTGCTGGTCGGGGTTCGGATTATCAACTCAAATTTCATTCTTTGAGGCTAAATATTTTAAGGTAGGGGTTTAATTATTTTTAAAACCCGATAATATGATTTTATTATATATGAATCATCATATTTTAATTGTCTTTGTTTTAAGAATTATTACATGATGAGGTTGGTGATGTTTTATGATTTATAAAGCCATGGGTAATTTGAAACAAGATATGCCATTATACTTGATATATATATATATATATATGTTAATTAATATACATGAGGTATCCCTTGGATGCATAAATGTTGTATATTGATGAAATTAATAAATTAATAAATTATATAAATCAAGGGACATGTATAGAGATATGTTGTAGTTATATGGCATAAATCGTTTCAAATGTTCATTTGTTAGCATTTTATGCATATTGTGCATCATTATTGTGTCAACCGGATTCTTGGAGATCTTTTGGCAAGCTCGGACTATTCTTATGGCCTATCTTGAGTGCATATATCTTGTATCTATGGTGTTGAAAGCTTCTTATGTCTGTTGTATCATTCTGGGATGTGATATGATCACGTGATGGATCCGATTATGATTTTTATTGTGGCCCTTCGATGATGAAGAGAATATGTTTTGATGCGTGCTTGCCGGTGTGAAAATAAGTAGGGTTCGATGCCATTGGGTTAAAAATCCCTAAGCCCCCGAGGGGATAGCAATGAGGTCGGCTGTCTAGAGCCAGCGATGAGTAGCCCATAAATCTAGACCTCGACAAAGCACTTGTAATTCTGTGATATGATATGGATGGACATGTGGTTCAATTTTATTATGATATGATGATGATCTTTGATGGGCCGGATGATGTTATATCATGATTATGTTCGATTTATTCTCTGGGGCGGTTAGGCCTATTCTTATTCTTATAATTTTGGTTCAGCCCAGCTTTGGTATCTCTTGGGGGAGGTCAGGCCCATTGTTATTATTATTATTATTCAGTTCGGATTATGTATCTCTTGATAACGTATTATGATAATTGATACAAGAGAGGTAACCTGCATATGCATATGCATGCATTGTTTTATCAGTTGAGCCATGATTTATGATTAAACAGTTAATTACTTTTTGTACGTAATATTGCTTGTTATATCCCCCCTATTGAGCTGTGTGCTCACCCCATTTTATGTAAACAAATTCAAATATCCAAGAAACGGATAAGACAGAAGAAACGACTAGGTCGAAAACGAAATAGAGGACCTCTGATACTGACCCATTCTTGTTGTATATGTGTGTGTATATGGCAAGCCACGGCTAGCCTAAGTTGTTATTTACTGTGCAATACATGTTGACATGATGTGTATGCCTCTCGGATTATATGTATGTGTATAGATGTATATTACACTCATGTTCTATATTATCGCCCACAGCATGAGTATCAGGGTTGTTTATTCCATGCAATGAATTTTCTTTGATTTATTGTTTCATTATTTATTTCAGATCTACTTTTGCTCGTCTAAGGTGGGTTAGTAACGCTCCAGGTCTTAATTATAGGTGTTATCTTACTAATTAAGGTGGGGACGTTACAATATAAGTAGAAGTTCTAGCTTTATTTTTATTCTTTTCAACCATGGTCATTACATTTATTTTGAACATTCTATCACTCATATACCCCTTACCAACAAACATTTCACTATTAGACAAAACAAACTTATCACTCTAAAAAACAAGACGAAAACCGTGCTTGCTAAGCAAAGAACTAGACACCAAGTTCTTGCGAATTTCGGGCACATAAAGCACATTATTGAGAGTCAATTATTTGCCCGAAGTCATCTTCAAGATCATCTTCCTTTACCCCTTGACTTCTGAGGTAGCATAATTTCCCATGTACATATTCTCTCCATTTTCCACCAACTCAAATGAAGAGATCTTCTTATCAAAGCTCAAATGGCGGATTGCACCCGTATCAACCCACCATTCCTTAGGATTGGAACCCACATCACGAGCTATGTTCTCCACCACATTAGCTTGATGATTCTTCTTCAGGAACCTGCAATCTGAAGACTTATGACCTGTTTTATCACAATTAAAACATTTGCCTTAAAATTTAGGCTAAAAGATTCCTCCCTTTGGACCCATATGGATCCCTTCATAATGTATCTTTTTTAATGATATAAGCTATTTGAAAGTTTTCACTTAGATTTATTCCTTCATAATGTATCTCATACAAAATCAGTTATTGCTCTTCAATTTGGTCACAATAATTTTGGAATCGACCATCTTAAAGCTAAGAAACCGGCCAACAATGAACTTTTTGGCACCGGCATCCTCAACTTTATACTTGTGGTCCAATGCTTCCCATAGTTCTTTAACCGTTTTCTTATCACGAAACACATCATACAATGAATCGGACAAGCCGTTCATGATCGTGTTTTTGGCCAAGTAAACAGAATGGTTCCAAGCATCAGTGGCGCTGACTGCTTGAATGTCTTGGGAACCTTCCTCAACAAAAGGTTTTTCCTCGGTCAAGAATCAAGCTAGATTCAGCGTGGTCAGGTAGAACATTATCTTTTACAGCCATCACTTGAAGTTCTGCCCACCAAATTTTTCAGGTTTATCCCCTTTAATAGAGACAGTCGATGGTGCGGCAATCACAGCAGGCATGGCAACAGTAGCACCATTGGTTGGTTCAACCATCTTATCACAAAAAACAAATTTACAATCAGTTTCAATAAGAATAATAAACTGCAAAATAATTTAGCTTTAACTGTTTTAAGATTGTTACTAAATTTATGCAATTTTATCCTATAAACTAATTTGGTACGAAGTGAATATGAACCGGCACAGAGTCTTGTGATAGCCACAGTCTCCTTAACTCAGTTACGTCGCTTCTCGGGTGTGCTTTGAGGCTACTAACCGGCATTTGTTTGCCAGGATAAAATGATGCTTTAGTGTTACCTTAGCACCTCAGTACACTGAACAAACGAATTGAATATGTATGAACTCACCACCGAATTAGAACCTACGGTCTAGAGAGAAAATGAAGCAAGTTTAGTAGCTAGAGTGGAGAAGATTTCGAGATTGAGTTTTTGTGAATGTGTATTGGAATGAGCCAAAGGTCTCCTTTTAATTCAATTGAGGAATAATAACCATTAACGTAGCCATTAATCCGAATCAGTTTATCAAAAACTAATCATTAAGTGGTAATTTAATTGAGATAAATGCAACAAGTTCAAAATTGAAATTGGAAAAAATTAATTTCTCGGGTGCAAAACTTGGCCTACACAAGGCTCGCTTTTCGGTCTGCAGGTGTGGGCACACACGAGCCGTAATAGTTTCAGGCTTATTTCGGTCCGTGATTTACACCCCCTGCGCGCTTTTGTGAGCGAGAGAAAGGCTCTTATCTTGAACCATTCAATAAGGCATTTACTTGGGCTTAGTTATAAACCCATAAAGATTTTTCCATTTTTCTAATGTGGGAGAACACGAATATATTAAGAACTTTCACAACCGAGTGCAAAGTCTTATTATAAATTTGCCCTCAAAATGGTGAAAAATGTGTTTCTTATACCCATTTTCTAACACCCCTTCCCAATATTTTGGTGCCTCGCCCATTATCACCCCCCATGAGCGTCTAAAAATGGCAAGCCATAATGAAAGGGAACCACCACAACCAAGATATGCTATGTTATGCATCATTAAATTGCCAATTCACAATCTCCCTTATTCAATGCCTTATTGATCACCTTCTAAATTCTTAAAGAGTCGAATCCAAAATGTTGCTCTTAAATGAATCCAAAATTTTACTCCTAAGTGAATCCTAATTATAATATCAATTTTTTTGGTTGTTTTCTTCTTGAAATATTATATATATTTGTTAATTTAATAACTAGATTTTAGAAATAAGAGGCCATTATTTAGTTGTCAAAAATCAATATAGGTATTAAACATAAATAGGAACATTATCCTTATAGTCAGAAGGTTACATAAACATGAGTAGATAATAACTGTGTTTTATTTAGATTCCAACTCCGTGCTCTCACCTTCTCCGGTAGAAATGACTGTGACGTGCGCTATTTTCAAAGAAATATAGTCTTTAAGAAACCCTAAATTTCATCTTTCTCGGCTATGGATTGGAGTCACTATTTAGAGACGAGTTTTGGGGGCTGTGTTTCTTATTTGAAGGGTTAAATATATTGTAGTACCTTATACTCTTGTCCGATTAGCATTTTGGGTCTCAAACCTTATTTTTCATTAAAAAGTACATGAACTTTTATTTGGTTTTCATTTTAGGCCCAGGTTTATCCGGTGCCGGAGATATTACGGATACATAATATCACATGTGGACAAAATTAAAAAATAAAAATAATTTCCCCGTAGAACAATTAAAGCAGTGTGAAAAAAAAAAAGAAATGGCAAATAAGATTAAAACAAATAAACTGATTTAAAAAAATCCAAATAAATTTGAAACCCTCTCTCTCCTCTCTCTCTCTCAATTTTCTCTCTTGAAACATCAATGGAATTTTTTAAATTGGAAACCTAAAAATCAATTGCCTGGTTTCAATCCTCAATGCCCTCCATCCTTCTGCCTCTGTTTCTTTACGCCTATCTCTATCTGTAAACCCATTTAATTGAATGCTTTAAATCATCTATGGAAGTTCGAATACTTTTTCCTTTTCCTCTTCTTTTGGTATCACACATCAATGACTCTCTCTCTCCCCCCTTCCTTTTTGTTTTTGTGATTTTTAGCCTTAAAGGAGTCGAGTTCAAAAGTTGGGTGGCGATGAATAAGTTTTCCGGCAGGAGGAATGGTGGTGAGGTGGGGCAAAGGGTTGAGTACAACTTTGGCGAGGGTGGTGGGTGAGGTCAAAGAAGTGGAGGAAGGAGTTGGGGATGGCGAGGAGGATGAGGAAGGAGCAGTGGCAGTGGAAATCGTTTCAAAAGAGGAAGTCTTCAAAGAGGAATTCTCGAGTTTCTAACTTATTTATATTTTTGAAAAATCATTTTACTTGTTTCTTTTTTACTGTTTTATTTGATCCACGTGGCTTTTTTTTCTTTTTTTCATTTTTTTATTATGTCCACGTGTGATATTATGTAATCACATAATATCTTTGGTACCAAATAAACCATCCATTTATGCCCGGTGGCCTAAAGTGACAACCAAACAGAAGTTGATGCATTTTTTAATGAAAAAATAAAGTATGAGGCCCAAAGTGCTAATCGGGCAAGAGTATAAGGTATTAAAATATATTTAACCCTTATTTGAAAACACGGCAAGTAGGTGTTTTATTCTTCGTTTTAGTATAAAAATACACATTCGGCCCCTAAACCATGGCTGAAAATCAAAATAGACCCTAAATTAAATGTTGTTTTAAATGATCCTTTTAACTAGCTATTTCTGATATAATGATCCTATAACCTTTTAAAAGTTTCATTTTTGCCTTTTCGACTAGAAACCATCTATTGCCCTAATGGCAAAAATTTATTTAAGGGTCAGAGTGAAGTTTGTGAAATAGTTTAGATGCCAAAATGGCAATTTACTCTTGACAATGAAGAAGTTATACTTTAAAATTATATGGAAATAGATAAGACCACATCTAGTATCATTGTCTATGAATAATCGGTAGACAAAACCAATAAATATAAGATTAAATGGTCTAAAAGTTGTTGCATATTGGGAGATTAATTATAACAAAACACTAACAACCATAACTCCATAAGTGTGGTACATATTTTATATCTTATAGGAGTTTCTGTTTAACAAAAAGTTTGACATATTTTCCTTTGAGCGTGCCCTGTGGTGAAGGACCCACCTGCCCCATATACAACTCATTAAATGATTATCCGGTAAATGAAATTGGTTAAAATATCATTTTTTTAATTTTTTATAAAAAATTCAAGAAAGTCTCCATTTAAAGTTTTATATCGCCTTATTTGAGACGGGGATTCTCTTTCAATAAAATAAATGAACAAATCATGTTTCCTCACAACACTCAAATAGAAACTGGAATTTTGAATGAAATCGTACCACTTGGTACGATCATAAAGATTTTCTTCACTTGGTATCAGAGGAGGTTCCCTTATTTTGCTACGATTTGCATCTAGGTTGATTTGCATCTACTTATTACTATTTGTTTTAATTTATTTTCCATGGCTACAAAAATTGATTCGCCTAAGTTCAAAGTTCCTATTCTTAGTGGGTCTGATTTTGCATGGCTTTTCTTATAATTTATGAGTTTTATTGGAATAATCAACAGTTGAGGCATGAACTTGCTAAATTCAAGGCTAGCATGGAATTGATGGAGCAAAGGAATGAAGATTTGCACAATATGAAATTGAAGGTTGAAAAGAACATGCACTTTGAAAATACACTAAAAATGGAGTGGAAGGACAAGTAGGAGAATAAATGCATTTTAAATGCAAGGAGTTGAAAGACTAAAGTCATTGTTGGAGTTATCATTGTGCTAGTTGTTATAAGTTTCATTATAAGTATGTTTTAAGTTTTTATCATCATCTTTTGATGTACCTTTTGAGTAAGATTTGACGATGAAATACATTACGTCTAATTTGGATTTTAATTATCAGCTATATAAATTATTAGTTATTTAAGTAGTATTTATCTGAGTAATATTGAAATACAATACGTTTCAATTGGATTTTGATTCCCAGCTATTTGAGTAATAATATTTATGATGGAATACACTAAGTCTAAATTTGGGGTTAGTTAAGTATTGGGGTTATTTGAGTAATAGTTGATGATGCAATACTTCGGCTATGTGAATTGTATGAGTTATTATTTCTGATAATTGTTATTTTTATTATTTGAGTACAAATACATTAATTACAATATGATAATATGTACTAATTGAGTAAATAACTGACATTGGAATACAATTTCTAATGTGTGTTTTTTATTATCATGATGGGCACATTTAACTAACTTTATGTCTGAGTAATTTATGACTGAGTGATATGGATTATGATTCTAATTAAGTACTTTTTATGAGTTATGATTCCATAATTTGGTTACTGAATTAAAGCAGTAATCTAACATTGAAGTATAGTATATCATCACCCTAAATTTAAGTCATATGCATAGTGTGCTTTGTATTATTAGTATTATTAGTTCATTGAATGTTAAGACAAAAGAACATCTTATATACTCCTCGAAAGTTTTAACTCTAGAAAATTAGTATTATTAGTTCATTGAACAAATCCTTCATTTTATTATCCATAACTCTTAAGTAAAAATTGTTAACTTTTGGATTGTTAGGTTAGTTAGTGTACTAAAATATTTAAGCAGTAAATTTTTTTTATAAATTAAATTTTTATTTAAAGAGTAAAATTTTGGACTTTTTATGTTAGCTCCTATTTATAATAAGAAATCAAAGTTACTCCATATTATCATAATCTTTTGACTTAACCCCCCTATATTTCAACAGATGTCTAATATAGTCTAAATTTGGTACGAATTGACCATATTTCCTAATTTTGGGGAAAATTTAGGGTTCATATGTGTATGGATGAAGGAGAAAGTCTAGAGGTTAAAGACAGGGATGTTATGACAAACCTCAAAATCGAACGGCCAAACCGATCTATAAAAAACCAAACCGAAACAAAGAAATTGAACCGAAACCGAATATGTTTGGTTTGGGTTTAGGGTGTGGCATTGTAAAACTGAATTAAATTGAATCATTGAATATGTGACACGAAAATAACACTATTTAAAATTTTATGTTCATAAAATTTACAGAATTTATTGAAAAATCGACTGTTTGAGTTATCATGAATATTGAACCTTTATTATAATTGCAAAAGTTAATATTTTTTCAATCCAAAATAACTATTTTTCTAACAAAAATAAATGTTGTCTTACAATTTATTTATTTTTAAAAAAATTTTATGAAAACTGAAAAGTTAATTGGTTTGGGTTTGAGTTTGGAAGATTTAGAAACTAAAACTGAACCGAAACCGAACTTTCGAATTTGGTTCGGGTCTCCTAATTTTTAGCCAGACCGAAACCGAAACCCCCTAGTTGAAGATGGAGATAATATTGTCAACTCGTGATAAACGCATAATATTGTCATTCATGTGCTCATTTTCGGAGTCGTTTGACACGTTTAACTCTCTAAAATCATTCGGTTTGCTAATTAATCTCGCGATTAGTCTCGTAGCATATTTTGTATTTAACATTGCTTGAAAAGGCATTTTTGTGTTTATTTTGTTGCCTTTAGATCTTGAGAAATTCATTGAGAAAAAGAAGAATGATCAACCGAACAATTTTTGGCATTTAAAGCAAAAAGTCAACGAAAAGTCAAATAGTTAGATCAATCAAGCTCATTCCTTGATCTATCAAGAGTTGACAACAAGAGTTGGATTTATCTAGCTTTTTACTAGATCAATCAAGGAATTTTTCCCATCACTTGGATCCATCTAGCTCAAGCCAAAACTAATCTAGATGGCTTACTTTGTCTTTTATGTCACCTCCCATATTTTGCTCATCTATCTCATAGCTAGCTTGGAGACTAAAAAGTGGTTCAAATCTCTATCTCTTAGAATATTGTATTTTATACAAAAATGGCTATTTTTCAATGGACAAATGGATAGTTTCTCTCGGATCTTTAGTAGAGAGAGGAAAGGGAGACAACACACTCATCTATATATATAGTCCCCATTATTGTATTGAAAAATTCTTAGACTCTTAGACTTATTAATATTTTTATTTATTTGTCTTGAATATTAGTCTCTCTCTAGAATTTGTAATTTATTATCTTCATTGAAGAGAAATGGAATACACTTCTATAATTCTTGTCTCTACATTTATTATGGAGTAAATTTCTTTACTAAAGCTAAAAGATGAAGTTTGCAATGCATTAATTATGTAAGTTTATTTCTCATTCCATTGTTAGTATTGTTAAATACTTGTTGAATCATTCATCTTCTCCATTTAATCAACCATTCATAAACTAGTAAGATAATCTTCATAAGATGATTTGTCTTTGTATGCCTTGTATACATAGTTCTCAAGCATTAATGAAGAGATTATACACTTGTGTATTTCTTACTAGCCTATGTTCACTCCTTCTATAAATTAGATACTTTTCATTGCCAAGCATGATTAGTATTTGATATTCATGGAAACACCACAAATTTGAGATTCCAATCCTTGAATGCCTTAATGATATGTTGAGTGCTTTCTACACTTTATGTGATTTTGAGACTCGATATTTTATTAGTTAAGGTGTTGCCAAAGAGGATCTCTTAAGTTTATGTCATAAACAACTCCACTAATCACCCTAAGGATTCAACTTGTATTTATCAAATATGTCTATACCGGATGGTTTATCCTCCACCTAGACCTTCCAATCTTAAGCAAAGGAAATGTTATAATTTATTGTGCTTAACTCTTTAAGTGGCTATTTTCATAATCAAGTCAATTGCCTAGGAAAAACTAACAATGAGTTCTCAAATACCTAGTTTAAATTTATGCCTTTTATTTTGGTGTATCTTAAATTTGTATCTTGGTTGAGCATTATATGGGAATGGGTTGCACTTGCTTCACACCCTTTGATTACAAGATATAAAGGAGAGATACACTTATGTTAAGTTTTGCTTACACCCTTTCTTTATGTGGCATTTATATGGGAATGGGTTGCTTTTGCTTCACACGCTTTTGCTTAGAAAAGTGTAAGATACTTAACACTTAGGAATTGCATTAAGAACTTTGAATGAGATTGATTCTACATAATGTTGCAAAGCGAATGAATTCTATAATGCCTTAGCCTTTTCTCATCATTTGATTCATCACTTTAATTTTTATTGCATCACTTTAAAATCAACAATTAAAATCAACCAATCCACTTCTTTAAACAAAACTTTGAACTTGTAATCACCACATCGTCTTTCCGACTATCCTTATGGTTCGACACTTGGACTTACCAAGTATTGTAACTTGACAACCTACACTTGGGTCATAAGCGCGGAAGTAGTTTCGGCCAAGTCAACTTGTACAAATTTGGACAATGTTAGACATTCTTTAAAACCTAAGGGGTCAAGTCAAAGGATTAGAAAAATAGGGAAGTAATTCGAATTTTGTATTATAAATAAGGGGTAACCCAAAAAGCACGTGAAATTTTTTGACGTGTTTGTTACGTTATTGAAAGAGTTTTTGTAGAAATGGTGTGAGAAGTAACATTGTGTAAATGCATGTAATAACGGTCCTAAAAAAAACGATTAGCAAGTTTGATCATCTATACATACCTTGACACTTATTTGATTTCTTCTTGGTATGACGCTTGCCCCGTGCTGAAATCCAACTTAGCAAACTCTAATAAAATTGGATCCATGTCTTCAGTTTTCGCATACACATCTATGAACCACCTTGCCTCTAATCACGGCATCCTCCAATGGAATTGAAGCTCTAAAGCGTGACGCACTTGTACTCCAAGTGTCTGATCAATCATGTTAATTCGCTCAAGGTTTTCCTTAAGATGTTTAGTTGTGAAATCTCGAGGTATATTTAAGATGGTTTCACCTTCGACCACGACAAATGAAGCTTCATATAATTATAACCTTCCCTTGATATTGTCGCAGATGCATGTTCTAAAATTTCTTTCGTTGTCTATGAAATCAATGAAAATATTTGCAATATTTGAAGAAAACTAGTTAAATGCGCGTTTATATCCTTGCATACACGGAGTATAGCTAAGCTGATCCCCCTGTTTCTTCTCCTTATTATTATCATGCTCAATTATAAACTAAATTCCTTTTATTATTGTCATTGACGTATATGCCCTTCAACGCTCCATCAATTTCATTCTCAAAGTGATAACTTATCCCAAGCCTTTGTACAACATCAATACTCTTCAATATTGCCTCATCACATCTCTTTTTTCTTCATGGAAAAATTGTCTTACTCACCCCCTCCCCCGCCCCTAAAGAATTGGATTTTAGAAAGAAAAAAAATGAATAACAAAACATATCATCAAATCACTCATTTTTTTCATATTGACAAATTACTATATATAGCAAACAATGCACGATTGAAGAAAATCATCACTCCAAGAACTAGGTTTATAGTTTGCTGACCTCCTTATAACTTCCATTTTTTTTAATATTTGTGTAAGTTTAATTAATTAAAGGTGAACTTTATATAAGTACCCAAAAAATGTGAAACGGCATGTTTTTGATGTTGACAGATTACTTAGTAGCAAAAAATGCATGATTGAACAGTTAGCACCTGGCTCCTTTATTCTCCTCCTCTTGTCACCGACTGTTTAATCACGTTATTAGTAAAAATTACATTTATTTGCCTCCAACTCTCTTTTATAAACGTTCACTTCATTTCTGATGTCTATATATATTGCCTCATTTATTTTTATAAAAGTCTGGTCCAATGATTCAAGTAAGTATGATTAATTTATTTTTTATATATTTATATATATCTACGCACACAACGCTTAAATTTTTTAGATTAAAATATTATAAAATAAGAAGATAGTCGTATGCTAAAAATAGTTGGACAAAGTTTTTTACCATAATAATTGAAAAGTGATGTATAGGAGAGGGCTAACCGGAAATTAAACTTATTTTGCCATGGGCACAAATCTTTTTATTTTGATTTTAATAGTCATCGTCCATAATTAATTCATTTAGATACTAAAATCTGAGTTTTCGAGAAATAGTTTTTAATGTTGATGATTTCACATGTTTTGGTTCTTATGTGTTTGACCCTAGTGTCAAAACTTGTAGCGACACTCGCGTCATAACACATGTTTGGTTATTATCATGTTTTTAGTAAAAAAATCATTTATGGAAAATGACTATCTAAATGATTGTTATTTTTACTAAAACGTACTATTTTATTAACCACTTATTCAATTAAGGCTAAGTATTATCAAATTTCATTAATAATATTTTAACTCATGTAAAATAGTAAATTCCATATATTTTAAGTAATTATTTCTTATTTTTTCATTAATCAATTAAATTAGTAAATTTGACCAAATAAAATAAAATATAATATATTGATCGAGTATTTTTTAAAAAATATTTCAAATTAAGAATCTAATACTTTTTTTGTGTTTAAAATTATAAGTATTTTAGTTTTTTTTATTTGTGAATGATCATTGCACCAAACTTTATAAGAAAACTAGTTATAGTTTTAACAATTGAATTAACCTCTTTTAATGGTTTAATAGTTTTAAAGCCTTTTTTATAAATATAAAAAAAATATTATAAACTTGAGCATATCATATTTCTAATTAGTAATGGAAAAATCTAATTTAACATTGGCACAAATATCACATGATTGAGTGTAAAATTCCACTTTTTTTGGATGTCCCAAATTGAATATCTCAATTTGAACATAGAATTCACTTAATATCTCTTTAAAATCTCTTTATAAATCTAAAAAAAATATTATATACTTGAGCATATCATATTTCTAATTGGTAATGGACAATCCAATTTTACAATGACACAAACATCAGATGGATGGATTTGTATAAAAGACAAAAAAATCGCCTTAATTTTGTAATTATGAATTCAATGATAACGGATTTTTTTTTTCAAAACTAAATATAGAGTAAAAGTAAGAGTGAGTATTTTTTTTAAAATTTGTGATTAAAAATTTTCTGTAAGTTTAAAAAACTTATAACGTTTTCATGCTAATAAGATCCTTCATTTATTTGCCTCTAATTAACTATCTATTATAGACACTCGTGTCATTTCTAATGTATGTATTGCTTGATTTATTTTTATAATAGTCTAGTGTAATGATTTAAGTAAGTATGACTATTTTATTATATATATCTGCACTAG
The DNA here is from genome assembly GCA_021464415.1 of Lonicera japonica. Lineage (NCBI taxonomy): Eukaryota > Viridiplantae > Streptophyta > Magnoliopsida > Dipsacales > Caprifoliaceae > Lonicera > Lonicera japonica. The sequence goes on from CM038464.1 coordinate 22,716,397, forward strand.
TAGCACTTAAGTTTGATAGGCTAAAACATTATTCAATAAGAAGATAGTTGTTTGCTAAAGATAGTTGGACAAAGTTTCTTACCATAATTGTTTGCTTGCCGGAAATTAAACTTGACTGGCAACACATTTGTTCGCCGGGAAAGATAAGGCTATCTCTCTTAATTAAGCAATCTCTTTTCTCTTTTACTATATTATAAATCTATACATACAACAAATAGGGTATATTTATCTTACTATACACCAAAGTTCAACATTGTTATTACTCTAAGGCTCGACGTGTCACTCGAGCCCAGGTCACCACAACGGAAACGATCCAAGGGCGGACTTAAAATTTTCAAAAGGAGTGCATGAGCTATTATTAAAATAAAATTTAATAATTGAATTAGTATTTATATTTTTTTTTCTATTACAATCTTAGATATAGTTTTACAATCAAATTTATGTGTTGCAAGTATTTTGAATTGGTCGATTACCTAGTTTAGATTAAATTTATATAATTAAATATATAAAATACAAAAATACATCTTCAGAAAAATTACGTCGTTCCACGGTATTAGAGTAGGCTTATGCGTTGAGCACGACCAACTAAACAAAAATTATCAGTTACGATTTTATTATTGCGGATTATTCTATAAGAATAATAACTTAAATTTGAAGAAAGACTTTGACAACAATAATAACTGGTCTAGTGATTAAGCTTGAAGCTGAAAATTGCTTAAGGACATTTGTTTAATCCCCGTTGCAAATTTATATGAAAAATAATATTGCAAGTGTAAAAATAAAAATAAAATTCATGTACACAAGTAGCAAAAAACCAGACTCCAGTATGTCGAGTGATTAGAGATTGTTAACACATAGAAGAAGAAGGACTGAAATACGTGTATTGAATGATTTAGAATATTGCTCCATGAGCCCTCTATTTATAGGGCAAGAATATATGAGCTACGGTTTACATGGATATACATATAAACATATGAGATAAATCCTAACTAATTAAGAGATAAATACAAGGATAATTACAATATATTTTAACAGAGATCAACCATGGGGGATTTCAATGTGGTGAGGGCGCCTGATGAAATTAAAGGATTGGTAGTGATCGATGATGTTGATCTTGCTGAAGTTAGGGATTCAATGATTGTCTTAATTAATAGTATTGAAGTTTTGGAGATGAACAGAAAGGGTTTCCAATTTACGTGGGATAATAAATAAACGAGGTGGGAAGCAACTATAAAGAGTAGAATTGATATAGTTTTTGTTAATGATATAGGTTGCTGAATAATTTTCCTAATGCGGAAGCGGTAGGTAAGGCTAGCTAGAGAGGTCTCTCACCATTCTCCCCTAGCTTGTTATTTCCATTGATGAGCATAGAAGGAAGGGTAATAGACCTTTCAAAATTTTCAATTACTGGATGAAGCATCATAGCTTTGCTAATATTGTCTGGGATCAGCCTTGTAATGGGACCCTTATGTTTAAAGTCTCACTAAGCTCACGAGACTGAAGCCTGAGTTGAGACGGTTAAATAAAAAATGGTATGTATATATGGCAATTTATCTCTTCGGGTTAAATCTGCAAAGAAGGATTTCGTTCAATTTCAAGTTAGTATACAACATGGGCAGGTAGCTGAGCAGGATAGGGAGAGAGTGAAGAATCTGTTGCAGAAATATGTTAAACTTTGTAATGATGAGGAGGAATTTTACAAGCAAAAATCTCAAATTAGTTGGTTGAAGTGTGGGCATAAGAATACTTGTTATTTTCATAGAAGAGTGAAGACGAATACAACTAGAAACAAAGTTATGTCTCTCATGGGGATGGATGGTGACAGAGTTTAAGGTGAGGAGGCTTTTCACAAGGAAGCTATTGCTTATTTCAGTCAGTTCTCTTGGGCCAAGCTTCTAATACTTCTGGTAATGCTTGATGGAGGTTAAGAAATATATGTTACCAATTAAATGAAGAGCTGCAATTGGAGATGATTAGGCCTGTGACAGTTGAGGAAGTGAAAGCTGCAATGTTCTCCATTCACGCCGACAAGGCTCCTGGTCCGGAGGGTTCAGTGCTGGGTTTTTTAAGAATAACTGGGATTTGGTTGGAGGGGATGTGGTTACTGTTGTGCTTGATTTCTTTTGTTCTGGCAAACTGTTGAAGGGGTGGAACTCTACAGCTATTTCTTTGATTCCTTAGGGGCAATTTCCTAACACGATTAGAGATTTTGAGACCTATCAGCTGTTGTAATGTGGTTTGCAAGTGCATTTCCAAAGTGTTGGTGGGGCGGATAAAGTTAGTTCTGAATAATCTTGTTGGTGCTCAACAGTCTGCCTTCACTCCGGGGAGGCATATTACCGATAATATCCTTTTAATGCAGGATATTTTGAGAGGATGCCATGGAGGAGGGGGGGGCCGTCTAGATGTACTAAGAAGATTGATATCCAAACAGCCTACGATTCTGTTGATTGGGTCTTCCTTAAAGAGGTGTTAGTTGCTATGAATTTTCCTTCTCCCATGATTGATTGGTTGATGGTGTGTGTTACTACTACTTCCTATTATATTAGCTTGAATGGATGCTTAGAGGGGTTTTTTAGGGGTGCTAAGGGTTAAGACAAGGGGGAAAGATTTCCCCTTATCTCTTTTTATTAGTTATGGAAGCTTTTCTTCATATTCTTGGGGTTTATACTTGGCAACCTAATTTCCAGTTTCATAAAGGATGAGAGGAGTTGGGAATTACTCATGTTATTTTTGCGGACAATTTGTTCATCCTTAGTGCTGCTTCTTTGGATTTAATTTGTTGAGCCATCGTTGAATTTGGGGAGTTGTCTAGACTTTTGCCTAATTTCCAGAAGTGTAACATGTTTATTACCGGAGTGGATGCTGAAGCTAAGGTGGCATTGAGTAGTTTGATGGGTATGGAGTTGAAAGGTCTTCCAGTTCGTTATTTGGGAGTACCTCTCATCTCTACGAGATTAAAGTATGTGGATTGCAAGAGTTTGAAGGAGAGAATGCTAAAAAAGTCATCAATTGGACTGCGAAAACGCTGATATGCAGGTAGACTGCAGCTAGTTGTGTCAATTTTACAAAGCATTCAAGCCTTTTGGAGGAGTACTTTTATCCTGCCTAAACGAGTCTTTAAAGGTGTTGACGATATCCTTGGAAGGTTTATTTGGTCTGGGCCTGAGCTTAGCAAGCATGGTGCTAAAGTTACGAGGGAAGATGTGTGTACTCCTTTTCAGGAAGGAGGCCTTGGGATAAAGAATATTGTTATTTGGAACAAAGCTTGCGTGGTTCAACATTTGTGAGACATAGCTAGAAAGAAGGATTCCCTTTGGGTGAAATGGCGCCATCAATATCGACTTAGAAATAAGAGTCTTTGGGGTGGTAAATGGACTACTGAGCAATTGTGGACATGGAATAAGTTGACGAAATTATGATATATTGCTTGAAATACAGGGCGGGAAATGGCATAAACATTTGGTTTTGGTATGATAATTGGCATGATGCTGGGCCTTTATTGAAGGAGTTCGGCTCTTGAATTGTATATGAAACGCTGCCAGTAACAGAAGTGCAGAAATGGCAGATTTTATAGTGCAAAATGACTTAATGAGTGGAGGAATCCTTGGCCTTTGTCCACTGATTTAATTCAGGTCCTGTCAACTTGGCCTAACTATAGACCTAATGAGAATAGAAGTGATGAGGTGCAGTGGGTTTTGGCTAGTAATGGTCAGTACTCCACCAAATCTGTTCGGAAAAGATTAAGAAGGAATAATAAGGTGCATCGGTGTAAATTTGTATGGCATATGGATTATATTCCTCAGTACAGTTTTATTTATTGGTTGTTGTGTAGAGATAGGCTAAAGACTAGAAACCGATTGTACAGCTGGGGGGTAATTGAAAATGCCCAGTGCGTTTTGTGTGGAGTGCATAAGGAAAATAGGGATCATTTGTTTTTCCCATGCCCTTATTCAAATTATGTGTGGAATGGTGTTCTTGCTAAATTTGAGTTGAGTTTTTCTTGTAGTAGCTGGGGATTGGTGTTGGATCAGTTGATTGGGTGGTTCAAAGGAAATGAGTTGGCTGGTAGGTTAAGCAGGACTGCATTCAATGTGGTGGTTTATTTGATTTGGCAAAGAATAAAACTAGAGGATTTTTGGTAATCAATGTCGGTCTGAATGTGTGTTGATATGTGAGATAGAAAAACTTGTTGCGGCCAAAAGTGTGTACTTGGTCAATGAAATGAACTTATAGGCTCCGTTTGATAGTAACATGAAAAATAAAAATAAAAACAATTAATTTAGGTGAGAAGATGGAAAATAAATTGAGGCATATGATGAGATCATCTCCATCTCATATTTGTTTTTATGAGTATATGTCCTCCATACTCTTTTATTTTTAATATTTTGTGGAAAAAATTTCTCCACCATGACCCAAAGAAAATTTTGTCATGAAAAAAAGCAAAAATAGCAAGAGTTAATCTCACCACATCCCTCAACTTATTTTCCATCTTCTCACTTAAATTAGTTATTTTTCTTTTCATTTTCCATGTTCCTATCAAACGGAGCCATAGTAATTAAATTTTGTGTGAAAAATGGGGTGTTAGAGAAGAAGTGTTGAGGGTGTAACCTGGGGTATGCCCCTTGTATGAATGTATAGTGTTTGTTTTGATCAATGAACTTAATTTATAATATTTATATATGTATATATTGATCTTTTAGGCTCCGTTTGATTGCAATGTGGAAAAAGATAATAAATTGAGTTAGTTTTGGTGAAAATATGGAAAATAAGTTGAGTGATAGAGTGATATCCTCTTGATTTTTAAGTTTTTCCATAAAGAAATTTTCTTTGCATTATGGTAAGTAAAAATTTTCCACCAAAAATATAAAATGATGGAGGATATCTAATCATAAAATGAGTATCATCTATCAAGTATTTTCTATCTTCTCACACAAACGTGGGCAAGAAATACCACCACAAAAACTACTCGAAGGAAGTTATATATAGCGAGAGGACTATAGCCTAAGAAAAGTTCAGGTGAGGGATATCAATTTTCAGTTTTTTTTGAGGAAATTTTGACTTTGTACCCCATGTTTTACCCCTTAATTTGAGTTTCCACCCCCACATTTTATTTTCTTTGACTTTCCACCCCGCCGTTAGTGACTTCCGTTAATTGATCTTAAGTCATTTTTTTCTTGGCCAAAATGCCCTTGTGGCTTCTAACCCTATATTTAATTTCAAATTGTGTTTTACACCATATTTTAAAAGATAATATAAAGAGAGTCTTCATTGTAATTTAAAAATATATTACTACAACTATATTTCAGTATAATACGTTATATTTATGCATGTGTGCGCACTCAGGGGCGGATCCAAGAATTTTCCTTTGGAAGTTGACAATATGTATTAACCATACCGCAAAAAAAAGTTAGATTCTTGTGGTTATATTTCGTGCTATCACGTATTTGTTTACTTTTAAAAGTTTCGCTATTAAATGTAATTTATAATAATAAATGTTGCTATTTTTGTTGTCATAATTAACATTAATATTTTATATTGAGCAACGGCTTATATTTTTCTAAAAAATAAATTTTCCTGGGGGAGGGGCGGTTGTGCGTATTTGAATTCGTTTAAAATATTAATATGTAAATAAAATTTTATTTTTTTTGAAATTAAAAATGAAATAGCATTAATAAAATGCAAACATTACAACAAGATTAAATGATAACTTTATACAGGTTACAAAATTCGTAAATACATATTAGATTCCTTTGGAGCATGGGAACCACTCTACATGATAGAGTCGAGCAAATCTTATCCATCCACTAAAACTTAAGAGTTTGTACTGAGTTACTTATAAAAAAGTTAAAACTGGGTTAGAAATTGCCTCTCTTAGACTCCGTAAAATCCTTGGATCCATGAGTATTGGTCTTTATAGCTTTTCTAAAAATGAAATTTAAAATACTATTTTTGTTAAAAAAAGAAAACTACTGCCATCATAAACCTATTTTCTCTCTCTATCAGTTTAATCCATAAGTGAACAATCAATATCAAATGTGAGGGAGAAAGTAAGAGGTTGGGTTTATTATTATGGTTCAAGAACAATTGTAAATCCTCCATGGATGAGAAGGGGAGAAAAGAAAAAGAAATATAGATGTTCAGAGGTAGAGAGAAAAAGGAAGAGAGGCTGAGTCTCACCATTTTTTTAGTTAAATAATAATATAGTAGTAGGAATTATTACATCTTTCGAGGGCGACTGCCCACTCACTTTGCTAGATCAATTCTTGTACACATGTCTTGTAATTCATTTTCTTGTGTAGACATGCATAAATATAACACATTTTATTGATGACCCTCTCTATATTATCTATACTATATATAAAAAGATGAATAACTAAAGTGTTTTTCCCTTTTTTTATTGAGACAAATATACCCTTGATTTTAAACACAAAATTTTAAGATTTACATTAAATATATATATATATATATAACTTCATATTTTTTATATTATAGTGTTAGTATTCCAAATAAATTTAAATTGTATTTTATTTGGTCAAACTAATTAAACAAGTTAGAATTAATATTAGTATTTCAAATAGCGTATAACTCCATATATTTTTATATCAGTATTAGTATTTTAAATAAATTTAAACTCCACTTTATTTGGTTAAAATAATTATATAAGTTAGAGTTTGTGTTGAATGTGGTGTTTTCCAAAACTCACCGCAAAAGTATTTATATTTAATAAATTGTATTAAAATTACAAAGCTATTTAATATTAACTTTTACATCATTAGGCTATACAATCTATTATTTATATGAGTGTTATATTATTTTGTGATACTGTGCATAATAATCCACATACGTTTAATATAATTAACTATCTACCAATTCTAAAAATTTATTAAAAATATATTACTCCCGTATATCTTTGGTCATTTTTTATTATGTATCTATAACATTTTTATATAGTTGACTAATTTTATGATTTTCTTATAATTATTAATTAAAATTTACACTTGATACTATGGTTTTGCTTATTTGTGATTATTTTTATTTCATACTAACTATTCAATTCTTAATATGTGTATATTCATTAATGGACTTAATTAATCATATTTGTTAAGCACTAAAACCACGTGCAACACACGTACACAAAAACTAGTCTTTTTAAATGTATGGTGGAAATACAAATAAAAATTAAATATTTATTGAGAAGCTATAAGGGTATTTTAGTCAAGAAAAAGGTGTCTTAACATTAACCGACTAAAGCTACAAATAGAGGGGTGGAAAGTCAAAGAAAATAAAATATGGGGTACAAATTCAAATTGGAGGTAAAATATGGGGTGCAAAGTCAAAATTTCCCTTCTTTTTTCTCCTCTTTAAAAGGTGGCCTCCTAGTTGATCTTTTTCTCTCCCATGGTGATTTCATTTTACTTGTTTCCTTTTGAAACAAAAAATGATTCGGTATCTATTTTTAAATATTTTTAGGACGCATTTTTTATTTTTTGGTATTTATTTCTGGTGATAAATTACAAGTATTGTATCGTGACAATTAAACCAAGATTTTTCGGTCACAAGTACAATATCTGTGTTTGAGAAATCATATATACTTAAATATTATATCTATATATCTAAATCTTCGCTAGAGGCAGATATTAAGGACCAAAACTTTAAAATATTATATTTGTATAGTGAATCGCATCTTAAAATTTTCTTTTAATAAGAATTGAATCCTAAAATCCCCTTGAAAAAATAGTTGTGCTACCTTGTGGTATTATTAAAGCTTATAAAGCTATTTATGTCGCAATGCAATTTGATCATGTTTTCTAGAAATATGCTATGTATATATACAATGTTCCCCACTTTTCTACGATATAACCATAGATTCTAGAACCCGTGATATAGCCTATATCTTTACAACCTCTATATACTCTTTGAAGCTAGCTAACATATATGTTGTAATGTGGTGATTTTATTAATGTTATTTCAGGGAAAGAACAAAGAGACTACTTTCCTTTCCACTTTCACCAATAATTTTATAGCAAAATAATAGTGCAAGCTGACATTAGAGTTCAGAAGGAAAGGGCTCAAGGGTTTAATTCCTGTACATATAAGTACATAACTAAAAAGAAAGCATGACTTATTCTTCATATAATTAATGTCATAAATTCGAATACCATTTCAAGTAGTACTTACTTTTTCAAATTAAAAAATGCGAAATTTTATAATTCTATGCACTACCCGCCCCTCCCTCCATTCTTTTAACAATATAGAAGAATAGAGTTATTCATCAATTAGTTTAAAACACCAAGCTCTTTCATTATTTTTTTGCATAAAAATGAAATAGCCACTTCCGAAGCCTTAGGTTATTATTTAGTGAACTTACAATTTCTAACTCTGACAATATTATTTTGTATTGTAAAGATCTCGATGTACCAAAATTAAAATTATAACTTTATTCACCAGCAATGTTTACTAGTGCTTATTAGATAATTCCTTTATCCCCATGGCCCCATTTATCTAAGTTCACTAAGCTTACACCTCCTTATATCTTTACAGTAATATTATAGGGTATGAGAAATGTAAATGCCAAAGCAATATTGGTTTTTGCCAAAGCAAATTATGTATTGAGTTAATGGACATAATGCTTTTCAAGATACCATGTTGCTTTCGCAAAAGCTATTTTAGCTTTGCCGATAGCGCTTCCCACGTGTAATATGAACACACAAATACTTCACCTAGAAAAAAATTATTCCACAAATAGATACAAATCTTTAAACCTGCAAAAGAGTAATTTACTAGCTTTTAGAACAAGCAGAAGCACCACTCAAGAAGAGGATTTGAATGCATCATCATTTAGAACATCCTCAATTTTAACAAACTGGCCTTTCTCTATTGAAAGCTGTGCTGCAACTCCTACTGCTACTGAAACCAACCCATCATTCAAATCCACAGGTGGGGCCTGGACAGTATTATTGCCCTTAATTGCGTACAAAAAGTTAAGGTGTTCCAAATAGCTAGAACCATGGTGCAGTCCATCGTATCTGATAAGAAAAATCGATTGGGAGATACATTAGGGAGATCGATGAAACAATTCACTTGCACACATTAACTGGGGATAAGGTAAGTCATAAGTGAACAGATTTGTTAGTAAATAAAGAAAAGGATAGTGTTGACTGTTGCTTGGAGTTAATAACAAAAATGAATGCGAAGGAAAAGACTGACCAGAGAAGGTGGGAAAAGGTAAAGAAAGAGATTTACGTTTTATGCAAGTTTACATCATATATTCGTTCGTGTGATATAAAAAATCTTAGAAGGATATTAGGTCTGTTTTTTTAATATTTATATTCCACTGAAAGTAGGATTTTCTTTGCCACATTTCTGACTTTTGGAAGCATACAAATGAGGCTTTCGAAGGGTTAAGTATACTTTTCATTTTCCATCTTTTTTTATTCCTTTCCAATGGATTGTTGATCGTTCTGTTTCTTCTCTCTCTCCCTCTCATTCCCTCCATCCAAACGGAGTACTAGAGACCAAAAAGAAAGTTTGAAGAGTGTATTGATGGTTTGAAACAAGGGACAGTTGAAAGGATAAAACTCACTTTATCCGGTGGTCCTCAGCTTTTAAGGTTTGGACTCCCTCTCTTCCTTCGGTTCGAGTGCCCAAATGAACAATGCTCTCGGGAACAAAGGCCTCGCCCTGTGAACAACTCATAATTTGAGCCAAAGTAAGATCAAATAGAAATGAGAACATAGCCCCAGTCCAAAATTAAGAGTCGCTCTTTGACTTTCACAAGTTACAATAATTTCAACATAATCAATGGTGGAGATTTGGTACATTGATTATCACCCATACAGTAAATGTGGTACTTCATTTGGGATGTCCCGAAGCGAAAAGGTGACTCATAAATTGGGAGAATGTAATAAAAGTGAACATCGACGTAGGAGAGAAATATTACCTTCCCAACATCACCAACAACTGAAATTTCTTGCTCATTTTTACTCCCTTCTGCAAACATACAAAGGTCAAGCATGCCCCGAGAGCCGTTATCAAATTCAACAATGACATATGCGTTGTCAATTATATCAGGCACCTGTTGGAGAAAACAAAAGTGTGATTAGATAACTACCCGGTAAAAGTATTAAGTTTTTTTTTAATACAGTATTAAGTCTTGAGAAGGTTCAAGTTCCAAGATAAAGAAAGATCAAGCATGTTAAAGCTCATCCTTGTTATTGACAACTATGACGGTTACTCTCTCCATCCCATATTAAGAGTCCAAACATTCCTTTTTGGGATGTTTTAGATTAAGAGTCCACTTTCCTTTTAAGGACATAATCAATGTACCAATTTTTACAATATATAGTATAATACATTAGTGATGCATAAGGGGGTATTTGCATCTTTTTCATTCATGTGGGGGTTTTTGCAACCAATGCAGTACTTCAGGGGCTTCTTGCAATTTCCCCTAATCTATATTACTCTAGAAATAGTACAATATGGTTTTACCATCTCTCTCTTTCCAACGTATATTATATGATGTCTGTTCAAATTTACCTTTCTAATCATACATTTCATCTTCTCGATTAATATAACAATAGCTCCATAAGCCATTACACGAATGCGTGTGCGCGCACGTGCACTTCATGAGTGCATGCTTGCATTCAAAAATAGATAGTGGGGTAAACTCCCCTTAACTACGTTGCAAATAACCCCTACACGAATGAAAAGATACAAATAACCCCTTATGCATCACCAATGTTTTAAATTGCGGTAGCATAACGTGTTGCGTTTTGGTTCCAGAATTGCGTAGCGCTCATAAATTGTGTAATAGCGTAAGCAATTCGGAAAATGAATAGCTTAATAATAAACAAAAAAAATCAAAAATAATATTATACTAAAGAACATTAATAAAAATCCATCGAAAGACTTCAAATAACCAAATTATAAAAATCCAAGTAACATAACTTCAACACACATTCAAAGTTTCAAACACATCACCCCTTTGTCCAGCTTCGTTTCAACTTCCAACAGAGAGTAGCTTCGTTCCAGACTTCCAGTGGAGAAGAGAGAGAAGAACGGAGAAGAAGTCGTTCAACTGAGAAGAACGGCTGCTAGAGGAGAGAAAAGAAGGCTAGGGTTCCTTTTTCCCCTTTTATTTTTTCAAGTTGGTGGTTCCAAATAGCATGAGTAATTTAGTAATAGCGTAAAATAGCGCGAGTTTAGCGTAAAATAGCGTGCCACGTCATCAAATTGTGTAATAAAAAGTAACTAGAGCAACACTATGTAGCGTTTTAGGGCTAAAAAACGCAATTGCGCTTTTCAAAACACTGGTGTAGGGGGTTATTTGCAACGTTTGGAGAGAAAATTCAAGTGGAAGTAGCAATAGGCCAATAGTTCAGTGGGTTCCTTGCAATTTCCCGCAGACAGTATAATCTTTATAGAAATACTAACACATGACCATACCATCTCCATCTTTTCTCTTGAACATAGTTATAAGATACATATCGGCCATTTTAGTGGAACTTACCTTTCCATCGTATATTTCGTCTTTGTGATTAACATCAATACCTCCAGAAGCCATTACACGAACAGGATTCGCACCAACAAACAGCCTCATCAGATCAAAAAAGTGACAACACTTCTCTACCAGAGTACCCCCACTGTTACAATTGAATCGGTTCCAATTGTTGACCTATGACAAGCACGAGTCAGAAATTAGAAACAGCAGTGGTGACAAAGGTGGCAAAGGAAATAAGTTAACTACATTACCTTGACCAAAAATGGGAATCGGTGTTCCCGAATTGCAACCATCTTGACTTGTCCAAGAGTTCCACTCTTAACAATATCTATCAGCTTCGCAACAGGTGGCATGTATCTATACTCCAGTCCAACTTGTACAAGCATATCTGGTCTTCTTTTAGCTGCATCTATGACCTGGTTCTCAGATCCTAAGATTATTAGACATTTAGATAGTGATGGATAGGAGAGAGAAAAAGTAAACATGGATAAGAAACAGACACAACGCAATATAAAGAGAAAGCAGTATTTCAGCTACTACGAAAACCCCAGCTAAGAAGCACAGGTACAGATATGATATGGATACGCCAATATGGATTTTTCAGTGTTATAGGCTGTCAATAGGTTGTAAATAGCTTAGTACGGAAAGCTCAATTCTAATTGTAAGAAAGCTTCCTTATTTATGTGTAAATGATTGTATATATAAGGCGGTGTATTCCCTCATTCATAATATACAAGAAATATGATTTGTCCTCTCTGTCCCGGTTCCTTAATTTCTGTTCCTTAGAGATTACATGGTATCAGAGGAGTCGGGGTTTCTAGGATTTCTAAAGTTGCAATTTTAGTTCACCTCCTTTAAGTCTCAGTTTGTCGACACCTACAGCATAGGAGGAACCACCACCCACCAATCGGTTGTCATCCAAAGTCCGGTGGCCAGAAACCCAGCGCGTGGGCCTCACGCGCCACCACTGTTTTCCACCTCCGTCGCCACGCGAGGTGTGTGTGGGCGCGTCTGCCACCTGAAAGGCTCCATTCAAATTTTGTACATTGGGTCTGGTTGTTCTCTTCACAGATCTGTGATTTGTTTGGTGTGCTTTCCACTTTTGGTTTGTTCTACACATATCTGGTACCGTTCTGTCCTACTTTTGTTTTCTGGTACTGTTCATTGTATTACTCTGCCATTGTTCTGCCACGATTCACTGTGTGCGCCCTATTTGGTGACTTGTTTTATTTTTAGCTATAAAATTATTTGAATATGTCGGATAAAAAGGCGGCAGTCGTTTCTAATGTAATTTCCGTAATGTCGAAAAATCACTGAACACAAACTTAATGGCTCTAACTATCTGGATTGGAGTAAAATCATTCGGATCTATTTGTGTAGTATTGATAAGGATGATCACATGACTCACGACCCACCTTCAGACGATTCTAGATAGACATGGCTAAGGGAAGATGCCCGATTATTGTTACAAATTCAAAATTCCATTGACAGTGAGGTGATTAGTCTGATCAATCACTGTGAATTAATTAAGGAATTGATGGATTACTTGGATTTCTTATATTTGGGGAAAGGAAATGTTTCTCGAATTTATGAGGTTTGCAAAACCTTTTATCGTGCAGAAAAACAAGATAAGTCTCTTACGAGTTACTTTATGGAGTTTAAGAAGACGTATAAAGAACTTAATATGATGTTGTTACCGTATAGTCCCGATATAAAGGTCTAGCAAAGTCAAAGGGAGCAAATGGCTATCATGAACTTTCTAGCCTTCCCCCTGAATTTGAGAGTGCTAAGAATTAATTCCTCTCCAGTCATGAGATATCTTCTCTACAAGATGTCTATAGTAGGGTATTTCGCACAGAAGGCACTTCATCAATTCCACCCATCCCGAATAGTGGTGCACTAGTCAGCCGAAATAATGATTATGAGACTGGGCGATCACATTACAAGAGTGGTAGTAACAGAGGAGGATTAAATGGTAATAAGATCCGCACACAGGGTTCAGGGGGAGTTGTGTCTCACTATTGCCGTCATACATCGGAAAAATCGATTCTTATCTCAACAGATGAATTTGCCAAATTTTTCCAGTACCAAGAATCTTTGAAAGCTTCATCTACGCCGGTCACATCTGTCACTGCTATCGTTAATTTAAGTAAACCAAATACATATCTCCTTTCCTCATCCATCATTGATTCTGGTGCAACAGATCATATGACAGGTAATTTTAACCTCTTTTATACTTTCCAGACTCATAAATTCATGTTTAATGTCACCTTAGCATATGGGTCATCATCTTGTGTTCTCGGGTCTGGCACAATTACTCCAACCCCTCTTCTTCCTCTATTATTTGTCTTAATTGTTGTCTCATTCTTTCTTGATCATTGCTTGTTTCAGGATCTTATGATGAAGAAGATTATTGGTAAAGGACACAAATCTGGAGGCCTATACATTCTTGACACACAAATACCTAAATCCATTTCTTGTTCAAACGTTACTTCAGCTTTTGAGGCGCATTATAGGTTGGGCCATCATTCTCTTCCTTTGCTCAAGAAGATTTGTCCACAATTTAGTAAGGTGTCTTCATTAGATTGTGAGTCATACAAGTATGCCAAACATCATCGTTTGAGTTATAGTCCAAGAGTCAATAAGAGGGCCAAGTTTCCTTTTGAATTAGTTCATTCTGATGTTTGGGGTCTGTGTCTAATTCTGTTTAAACCATGATTTAAGTATTTTGTTACATTTGATGATGATTAATCTCGTGTAACTTGGTTATATTTAATGAAAAGTCATTTTGAGTTGTTTTCTTATTTTTCTGCATTTTGTGCTGAAATTAAAACTCAATTTAATACCTCTGTTCACACACTAAGTAGTGATAATGCCAAAGAATATTTGTCAACATCTTTTCAAACTTACATGATTTAGAATGTTATTATTCATCAAACATCGTGCGTCGATACTCCATCTCAAAATGGAGTAGCAAAGCGAAAAAATCGACATCTCCTTGAAACTGAAAGGGCTCCATTGTTTCAAATGAATGCCCCTAAATTTTTCTGTGCTGATGCAGTTTCAACAGCATGTTTTCTGATTAACCACATGCCTTCATTTGTTCTTCAAGGTGAGACACCTTATAGCATTTTATCTCCTCATAAAGCATTATTTCCTATTGAACCTAGGATATTTGGTAGTACTTGTTTTGTACGGGGTGTTCGTCCGAGTATTATTAAATTCGATCCAAAATCTCTGAAGTGTATCTTCCTTAATTATTCTCGACTTTAGAAGGGATATCGGTGTTGTTGCCCTAACCTTAACAAGAATCCCGTGTTAAGTGATGTTATCTTATTGAAAAACACACCGTATTCTTCATCTTCTACTCCCGACAGTCCGGAGGAATATGACAACTGGTTAATCTATACGATGTTGCCTTTCAAACCTGTCACTGAACCAGCTCTTGTCAAGCCTCCCATTTATCAGGTCTATTTTATACAACGTCACCCTCCTGATTCGTGTCCCGCACCAGCTCCTTTGTCATCAGACCCAGTTTCAAGTGATGATCTTCACATTACTTTACACAAAGGTAAACATCAATGTATTTACCATGTTTCTTCTTGTGTCTCTTATAATCATTTGTCTCATTCTTCCCGTTCATTTATTGCATCTCTCGATTCCATATATATTTCTAAAACTGTTCATGAAGCCATATCTCATCCTGGTTGGCATAATGCAATGATAGAGGAAATGAATGCTTTAGAAAACGATGATACTTGGAACTTGGTTGATTTACCTGCAGGGAAACAGGCTATCGAATGCAACTAGAAGCCCATCTTGTTGCCAAAG
Organism: Lonicera japonica; assembly: GCA_021464415.1. NCBI lineage: Eukaryota > Viridiplantae > Streptophyta > Magnoliopsida > Dipsacales > Caprifoliaceae > Lonicera > Lonicera japonica. The sequence continues at coordinate 22,731,731 of CM038464.1, forward strand.
CGTACGCTCAGACCTATGGCTTGGATTATTCTAATACCTTTTCTCCCGTGCAAAATTGACATATGTTTGGTTGTCTCTCTCTAGCTGCTACTCGTGATTGGTTATTGTATGAGTTAGATATCAAGAATGCATTTATACACGAGAATCTTCAGGGGGAGGTGTATATGTAAAAACCTCCACGGTTTGTTATGACAAGAAATAATGAAGAACTAGAGAACAATGAACTAAATTGTTTGGAGAAAATTCTCCGTCTATTCCCAGCAGCTTACTCTTCCTTTTATAGTATATTACATAGGCTTTGCCAGTTCCTAAATCCCTTAATTAGGGTCAAACTAACAGCTACAAGATCCCTTAATCAGTGGGATTACAACATATTACAAATCACTACTTAATTTATTTCCTTAAATGGGATTATTGACCTCTATACAAAATCTTTGGACATAATCCCTGTATAATATCACCATATCTTACAAATATTATAATTAATATATATAATTATGATACCCCCCTCAAATTAATGATGGTGAATAAACCAGCAACAATTTGTTAACAAAGAACTCATGTTTCTTCCACGGAAGAGCTTTCATAAATATATTTGCAATTTGAAGATCTGTTGGGACATGAGGAAGAGTGATGAGCTTTGCGTCAAATGCTTCTCGAATATAGTGACAATCCACTCAATGTGTTTTGTGCATTCATGAAACACCGGATTAACAACTAGTTGAATGGCGCCTGTGTTGTCAGCATGTAGAGGAGTAAGTGTATGCTGAAGGAATCCATGTTCAATAAGTAGATGTTGTAACCGAATAACTTCAGAGCATGCAGAGGACATCGACCAGTATTCAACTTCGGTAGATGATTTGGACACCATTTCTTGCTTCTTGCATTTCCAAGAGATGAGAACGTTACCTAGATAGACACACCAACCAGATGTAGAATGGCGTGTATCTACACAATGGTGTGTATCTACACAACCCGCCCAATCTGCATCACAGTAGACAGCAAGCTGTAAATTTGAGTCATTGGGAAAGAAAATGCCGCTTTCTTGTGTGCCTAGAATATATTGAAGGATGCGCTTGACAACAGACATGTGAATATGTGTAGGTTGATCCATAAATTGGCTAACAAAATTCACCGCATGAGTAATGTCGGGTCTAGTAATAGTTAAATAACTAAGAATGCCAACAAGTTTGCGAAAACTTGTAGGATCGTCAAGGAGATTGCCATCTTTTTTATATTTGACATTAAGCTCTAAAGGAGTATCGACGGGTATGGTATTCTGCACTCGAGCTTGTGCAATAAAATCCTTAGTGTACTTATACTGATTAATGAAAAGTCCTCGCTAAAATCTGTGTATTTCTAAGCCCAAAAAATATGTAAAAAGCCCCAAGTCTTCCACGTGAAAAGAGGCATAAAGAATTGCAAGTGGAGAATACCATCAGGATCACTCCCAGATATAATGATATCATCAACATATACCAATAAAATGGTAACCCCATGAGATGTACGACAAATAAAGAGAGATGGATTATATTGACTCTGCTTGAACTCTGCATGACATAAGGTTTATCACTTTGTCTAAATTTTTCAAACCAAGCGCAAGGAGCTTGTTTCAATCCATAAAGGGACCGATGCAAACGGCATACATGATTCGGTGGTGAAGCACTAATGCCAAGGGGAATATTCATGTATACTTTTTCTTGGAGGTCCCTATGTAAAAATGCATTCTTAATGTCCATATGAAACAAGAGCCATGATTGTGAAGCAGCGAAGGCCAAAAGAAATCGAACAGTGGTCGTTTTAGCCACCAGAGCAAATGTCTCGTCAAAATCCACACCATATTTTTGTCGATTTCCTAAAGCCACAAGACGAGCTTTGTATCGATCCAAGGAACCATCTGGTTTCAACTTGATTGAGTATATCCATTTACAGCCAATCGGTTTGGCAAGATATAGACATGGAACAATATCACATGTATGATTCTGCTCAAGAGCCGTGAGTTCCTCTTTCATAGCATGTTACCAACAATGATTCTTAACAGCCTGCAAGTAAATATTAGGTATAGAGATAGAAGACAAAGTGGTGTGCAGTGAAAAATGAAAAAAACCAAAACGATCAGGTGGTCGAGTGGGGATGAGTTGGCTTACGAATGAGCAAAGGATCAGGATTAGAAACTGGGGTTAATCCAAGAGAAAGTGACCTTGCAGCGATAAGGTCCTGTTTTTGACGCCGCACATACACATGTCCTGGTTTGAACTTGGTTACCGAAGGATCAGAAAATGATGGTAAGAATGAAACCACATCCATAGTGTGTGTCCATTAAAGTTCGAAAAAATTACTGATTTTCAAAAAATATAACATTACGAGATATCTGTATGCGAGGAACATTAGGATCATAACAAAGATAACCCTTTCGATGAGATGCATACCCCAAAAAAACACATTTTTCAGATTGGGCTGAGAGTTTGTCTCGTTCATGTGGTGGAAGATGGACAAAACACACACAACCAAAAGTACAAAAATGAGTGTAAGAAGGTTGGGTGCCAAATAAACGAAAATAAGGAGACTGGTTTTAAAGCTTGGTTAAAGGAAGAAGGTTAATAAGGTGGACAGAACGGATGCGTCTAAAAGTAATGTCCGAGCTACATCGACGAGGTGACGGTTTTTACGCTCTGCCACTCCATTTTGTTGGGGTGTATACGGACATGGTCGTTGGGAAATGATGCCATTAGATTGAAGATATTCTTAGAAAGATGTAGACAAATATTCCCCCGAGTTTAATCGAAGAACCTTGATAGTTTTAGAAAACTGATTTCTAATTAGAGCAACAAAGGTTTTGAAAACATTAGGAACCTTAGACTTGGCGTGCATGAAGTATATCCATGCGAATCAACTATAATCATAAATGAATGTGACAAAATATTTGCAGTGAGTATAAGATACGGTGGGAGCAACCTGACATGTATTTGCAGGATGGCTTAACACATTTGAGGTAATAGGTGTATGAAAGGAACTCCCAACTGTGACAGTATATGCCGTGTTAGCTTTTTTCGTTGGCCGCTTCCGACATTCAGAAATTATATGACCTGATTTTTTGCAATAGTTGTAAAATTTCTTTGATCATTGCGCAGCAATATGCCCAAATTCTTGGCAGCTATAGCATTGCACTTTGCTCATATCTCGGGCCTTCGTCTGGATAGCAAATGCAACATCATGGGTGGCAGAACTTCCTTTTTGCTCCATGATAGCCTAAGATAACAAGCGATGCTCTTCTCTTAATAGGTCACCGAGATAGTCCTTTAATGATGGGACAGGATCACGGTTCATTAAGTGAGAGCGAATAGTTTCAAATTTCCTACACAACTTCATTAAAAATTGATCTCGCTGACTGTCTTCATGAAATTATTGGAAGGCTAGAAGTGCTTCATCATGAATAGTCGAATAAACTAATTCCTTAAATTCAGTCCACAAATCCATAAATCCAGAGTAATATTCATTAATAGATTTTGTTCCCTGACAACATTCAGAAATATCAAGCTCTAATTAAAATTTTCAAGAAGCGTTAACTTTGTTATAAATTCTTTTCAAATAATCTCACATCTTTTTTGCTGTCTTATAAGGTCGTAAATTGAGAACAAATTGTGGTTCAACCGAACTCACAATCCAAGTCATGACTTTTACATCAACTTCCCACACATGATTTTATATTATCAGAAGGTTTCTGCGTGCTGCCATCTATATGGCCCCAAAGGTTCTTACCTTTCACAAATATTCTAAGTTGAAATTCCTATGTAAAAATACTTTTTGCCAGTGAAGCGAATAGGTAACCACTCAGATTTTTCAACCATTGATGATGATTATAAGAAAACTAAAGAAATGAAAAAGGGGTACAAACTCAAAAGAAAAATAGCGTGGAGACAAAATTGGAATAACTCACTAGGATGGTTGAACCAGGATAAAGATGCCAAAATGAACTAAAACTGCTTCCAGGAATAATAAACCAAAATCTCTTGCCAGAAGGAAGAGATAACTAAATTTGCCAGGACCCCTCTTAGACTAATAACCTTGCTCTGATACCATGATAAGAAATAATGAAGAACTAGAGAACAATGAACTAGATTGTTTAGAGAAAATTATGTCTATTCCCAGCAGCTCACTCTTTCTTCTATAGTATATTACATAAGCTTTGCCAGTTCCTAAATCCTTTAATTAGGGTCAAATTAACAGCTACAAGATCCCTTAATCAGTGGGATTATAGCATATTACAAATCACTAATTAACTTATTTCCTTAAATGGGATTATTGACCTCTATACAAAATCTTTGGACATAATCCCTGTATGATATCACCATATCTTACAAATATTATAATTGACATATATATATAATTCTGTTATATTGCTCAGGGGGAGTATGGGAAAGTCTACCATCTTCGAAAATCTCTGTATAGTTTGAAACAGAGCCCTCGTGCTTGATTTAGAAAGTTTAGTCAGGCCGTTGAGCAATTTGGCACGGTGAAAAATAAATCTGATCACTCAATTTTCTACAAGCAATCTAAAGCTGGCGTCATCTTACTAGTCGTGTATGCGGATGATATTGTCATTACTGGGAATGACACTACAGGAATTCATTCTCTTAATCCTTTCTTCACACTCAGTTTCATATGAAAGATTTTGGGATGCTAAGGTATTTCCTAGGTGTTGAAGTTAGAAATAGTAAGAAGGGTATCTTTTTTTCCCAAAAAAAATACGTGCTGGACTTGTTAACTAAGACGGAAAAATTAGGGGCAAAGCCATGTAGTACTCCCATGATTTTGAATGTGCAACTTACGAAAGATGGTGAACTGTTTAGAGATCCTGAGAAGTATAGAAAATTGGTTAGTAAATTGAATTATCTCACAGTTACCCGTCCTAATATTGCATTCTCTGGTAGTATTGTGAGTCAGTTTATGTCATCCCCAACGGTTCATCATTGGAAAGCCTCAGAGCAAATTATGTATTGCTTGAAAGGAGCACCTGATCATGGTATTCTATATGCAAACCATGGATACACTCAAATTGAATGTTTCTCTGACGCAAATTGGGCAGGTTCAAAGGTGGATAGAAGGTCCACATCAAGCTATTATGTCTTCGTTGGAGAAAATTTGGTCTCACAAAAGAGTAAGAAGCAAAAAGTTGTGTCACAATCAATGTTTTGATTTGCGCGCTACGAGGTGCACAATAACGCGCTATTGCATTTTTTGTGGGAGAAACGCCATATAACGCTGGTCTAAATGCTTTTTAACCAAATTGCTCACATAATTTGATGACATGGCACACAATTTCACACTATACTCACGCTATTTCATGCAATCACCAAATTTCTCACGCTATTTGGACAAGCCACTTAAAAAAAAGGTAAAATATAAGTTATAAGAAACCCTAGCCTCATTGGATCTTTTCTTCTCCTCTTCTTCTCTCTTATTCTCCTCTTCTTGGTCAATCTATTTTGGCTGGGTTAGTTTGACCAGATTAGGGTTTATTACGGTGGTAGTGGGTGGAGTCGCTCTTCTTCTCCTCACTCCCGTTTAGCCAGCATCGTCTCTTCTTCTCTTCTCTCCCGTGTCGACGTCACCTCTTATCTCCTCTCTCTTGTTCTTCTCAAAGGTAACTTTATTTCCATTTGACTGTTCTTACCTTTATTTCCATTTGAGTGTCGTTTTTTATCATAGCTAAGCCAAATATAGCGCAGTTAATTAATTTTGTTATCTCTTTTTAATTAATTTTTTTTTTTGAACAATCTTTTTAATTGATTTAGTTATCTATTTTGAATTAATTTAGTTAAAATATCATTCTTTGGATGAAGTTATTTTTTTAACTAATTTAGTTAATTTATTTTATATACCTTCTTCCATTTTATAATTAATTTAGTACTTATTTAATTTATTTATTTAGTTATTTTATTTTATACTCTATCTAAATAAATTAAAAAACAATTAATATTTAAATTAAAAAAAATAGTGATATTTAAATTAAAAAAAAAACAATTACTATTTAAATTAAAAAAAAGTGAATATTTAAATTAAAAAAAAACAGTTATATTTAAATTTTTAAAAAAATAGTGAATATTTTCTTGATTCTTATATACTCTATGAATATTTAGATTAAAAAAAAAGTGAATATTTTCTTGTAGAATGTCATCTACAACTTCGAAGAATGATTCGACTTGGAAATATGCATATCAAAAAAAAGGGGATAACGGTGTATATTGTAAATATTGTCATCATAAATCTAAAGGGGGTATTACTCGTTTGAAAGAACACTTAGCTCAAACCCATAAAGGTGTGTAGCTCCTTGCCCAAATGTTCCAAATGATGTGAGAAATGAGATTTGTGGAAGTTTAGAAAGTTCTAAAGTTTTGAAAATAGAAAAATCAGCATTGTTACGTGAGATTGGTGAGGGTCCCTGTGGTGGGAGTAAGCAATCATCAAATCTTGGAAATGGGGAGGGCGGTTCAATTAGTGGTGGTAGTAGTGCTAAATCTAAAGGCACACTTGATACTTGTGTTAGTTCGGAACCAAGACAAACAACCTTTAATTCGGCATACAAAAAAAAATTGCTTAAGGATGTTAAGCGTAAAGTTGGTCGTTTTGTTTATTTAGCCGCACTTTCTTTTAATGTTGTCAATGATCCATATTGGTTGCCTATGGTTGAAGGGATTGCTGAATATGGAAAAGGATTCAAGCCTCCTTCAATGCATGAATTAAGAACTTGGATACTTAAGGCAGAGGTTGATGACATTAATACTATTTTTGAAGAACACAAAAAATCTTAGAAAACATATGGGTACACTATTATGTCCGATGGGTGGACGGATGGGAAGAGTAGAGCTTTGATGAACCTTTTAGTAAATAGTCCCATAGGCACTTTCTTTTTAAAATCTGTTGATGTTTTTGATAGCATTAAAAATGGAGAATTAATTTTTAAGTATCTTGATAATGTTATAAGTGAAATTGGAGAGGAGAATGTTATATAAATTGTCACAGATAATGTTATAAATTATAAGAATGCGGGAAAAAGAATTATGGAAAGTGGGAAGACTTTGTGGTGGACACCCTGTGCGACGCATTGCATTGATATTATGTTAGAGGATATTGCAAGATTGAGATTATTGAAGGAGGCAATTGAAAATGCTAAAAAGGTGGTGATGTTTATTTATGGCCATAGTACAATTCTTGCTTTAATGAGAAAGCATACAAAAGATAAAGAACTTCTTCGTCCCGCCGTAACTCGCTTTGCCACTGCATTTCTCACTCTTCAAAACATGCACAAGCAAAAAAGAGCTCTTGAAATAATGTTTGCGTCTGAAAAGTGAGTTACTTCTCCTCAAGCGCAAAAACTAGAAGGGAAAGTAGTTAAGAGAATTGTGGTAAATGATCCTAACTTTTGGCCATATGTAGCATTTTGTGTGAAAAGTGTTGTCCCATTTATTAGTGTGCTAAGGGAAGTTGATTCGGAGGAGAGACCGCTATGGGTTATATATATGAGCTCATGGATAGGGCAAAGGAAACCATTAAATTTAATTGTGGTGGAATAAAAAATACGTACATGCCATGGACTCCACAACTTCATCATCCTTTACATGCGGCTGGATATTACTTGAACCGACAATTGCGTTATGAAGATAGTTTCTCTAATTGTATCGAAGTTAAAGATGGATTGTATGCTTGCATGGATCAGATGTTGTCTTTCGACGATCGTCTTAAGGCCGATATCCAATTGGATTACTATGACAATGTACAAAGAGAATTTGGATGTCTAATGGCAAAACGAACAAGAAAGTTGCGAGCTACGGGTATTATTTTATTCTTTTTAGTGAATGACAATTATTCTTTTTATTTAATTACGATTATTCTTTTATATTCATATTTTTATTATCTTTTAGCCAAGTGGTGGAAACGCTTTGGATGTAAGACACCCGAACTTACTAGATTTGCTATTCGAGTGCTTAACCTTACTTGTAGTGCTTCGGGATGTGAAAGGAATTGGAGCACTTTTGAGTAGGTAAATATTATATTTCTTAACCTTATTTATGATATAATATTTAAATTAATCAATGTTCTAATTTAATACTCTTTATAATGTTAGATACATACAAAAAACAGGAATAGACTTGAGCATAAGAGATTGAACACGTTGGTCTATGTGAAATATAATTTTAAGTTAAGGGAGAGAAGTATCACGAGGAGAAACAATGTTGATCCTATCGTGGTTGATGAAATTGATTCGGATGATGAATGGATAACAAGATCCCCTCCTCCCTCGAGAAGCCTTCTTGGCATGAAGATGATGAGTTATTTTCCGGGGATCCCATTATTAGTGTGCCACCCGGCATCTTTGAACTTCTAGATTCCGATAAACGAGTAGAAGTTGATGTTGATGATGATGATTATGATGATCCTTCTCCTCCTCCTCCTCCTCTTCCGGTATCAAAAAAATGGTTGGTGAAAGTTCAAGTATATAGCAATAATTGGTTTTTAGAAACATAGTTTACCATTAGTTCTTAAATCTCATTTCTTATATTATAGGCGGAAGCAAATGCAAAAATGTGAGATTGGGCCTTATTGACAAGGACGTGGAGATGGAAGAACATGGTGGAATAAACTCAAAGATCTTTGATAGTGGAAAGTTCCCCAACATAGATAATCTTGATGATGATAGTGAGATAGAGTTGGATGTCACCGATTATTTTTAGTTTGTCATTTAAAAAGTTTTTACTTTTGAACTTGATGTGTTTGAAGCTTTGAATTTGTGTTGCAATTATGTTACTTGGATTTTTTATATTTTGGTTATTTGAAGCCCTTTAATGAATTTTTGTTAATGTTCTTGAGTATAATATTATTTTTAATTTTTTTTTATTCCTACGCTATTCACTATCCGAATTGCTTACGCTATTACGCAATTTATGAGCGCTACGCAATTCCCAAACAAAAACGCAACGCGTTACGCTACCTCAATTTATAACATTGGTCACGATCAAGTGCAGAATCAGAATATAGGGCTATGTCACAATCTATGTGCAAAATAATGTAGATATATCAACTCTTGACTGAAGTGGGCATTAAAATTTCAATACCAGCAAAATTATGGTGTGATAACCAAGTTGCTCTTCATATTGCATCTAATCTTGTGTTCCATGAACGAACTAAACATATTGAAATTGATTGTCATTTCGTTCCTGAAAAAATACAGGAAGGTTTGATTTCCAACAGATACGTGAAGACCGGAGAACAATTGGGAGATCTTTCCACAAAGGCCCTAAACGAAGTTCGAGTATATTATCTTTGTAACAAGCTGGGCATAATAAAATATCTATGCTCCAGCTTGAAAGGGAGTGTTATAGGCTGTCAATAAGTTATAAATAGCTAAGTATGGAAAGCTCAATTCTAAATGTAAGAAAGCTTCCTTATTTATGTGTAAACGATTGTATATATAAGGCGGTGTATTCTCTCATTCATAATATACAAGAAATATGATTTTTCCTCTCTGTCTCAGTTCCTTAATTTATATTCCTTAGAGATAACATTCAAAAAAAATGTTGGATGTGGATATGTTTGGGGATTCGTTGAACATTATATATATATATATGTATGAATTACTTAGAATAATAATGAACATATACTATCGTCTTTTTTTTTTTTTGGTAAATTCAAATCTTTATAAATCAAACCAAATCAGAAGAACAACAAATCCGACAAGGGCTATACTAACACACTCAAAGAACATGCATTAGTAGCATTGTCATTATTATTATTGATATTTTGGAAGATGTAACAATCTCACAATAATATTTCCTTCTCGGTAAGTTCAAAAGTTTTATATAATGTTTCATCTTGGCCTCCCCTATAATTTAGAAGTGCAAATTGATGGCCTTTAATCTCGGTTTAAAATTATAAATTAACCGCCAAACTTATTCAAGCCTATCCCATGACGTATCCCAAACGTATCCCAAATTTCAAAAGATCCTTGTTCGATAATTTCCTTCTTTTCTTTTTTTCCTGCAAGTGGGAATTTTCATTTAAAAAAATATGGAATTAATAGAGATTACTGGCATAACCTGCAAGTATTAAGGAAAGAATCACACCAAAGCACAGCTTGGCATTCAGGCAAAATCTACAGTCAAAAGATCCCATCCAAACAGAACAGAGCAGTAAGCACAGCACAACAATGAACAAAAAAATTATAAAAACCAAACAATTCGGTTCCGATTGATTGCAAGGTGGAAAACAAAAATAAATTGAGTTAGTTTTGGTGAAAAGATGGAAAATAAGTTGAGTGATAGGGGTGATATCCTCTTGATTTTTAAGTTTTTCCATGAAGAAATTTTCTTTGCTTGGTGGTGAGGAAAAAAATTTCACCAAAAATATAGAAGGATGGGGATATCTACTCATAAAATGAACAACATCTCTTACCTTATTTTATATATTTTCACACAAACTAACTAAATTTATTTTCATTGTCCATCTTTGCAATCAAACGGAGCCTTTGTTTTTCATTTCTCGTCTTTTATTTTTCTTTCGGGGCGGGGTGGTACAGTCGTGTGAACTCATCTATTACTTTCTTTTTACGTTTCACATCAGATATTTTTATTTTTCTTGAGTGTTAAGAGTCATTTCCTAAAGTGGTAATAAACATACCCATTTTAATATCCATCTAGAAGTGTAATTTCTGTATGAAATCAGTCAAGATATTATGACATAACTGACCTGTTTGCAGTCGTTAACGGTTGTGCATAATGGTTTCTCCACCAGTACATGATGCGGTTTAGGGTGGTTAATGATATCCATTAGGATTTCGTAATGAGTCATGTTTGGAGTTGAAACCACCAGTACATCACAAAGTCCACTGTCCAGAAGCTCCTGGTGTCCTGAAAAAACCTTGTACAATACTCTACTTCATTAGTATTTACTACTCAACTATATATTCACGTATAATTCCTCTCTAAATGTTATAATACTCCCTCTCCCCCAAATTACAGCTCCAATTGGACTATAGCACTTACTAAAGGATACACTAATTTAAACAGAATTTGTTTACTGTTGTTAGATTTGGTGCGTTGATTATGTCCCAAAAAGGAAACCACACTCTCATTTGGGTAAAGGAATAGTGGACTCTTAGTTTAGGATGGAAGTTATGGAACGAGTATAAATTATTTGAGGAACTTTTATGCCAGCTTTCGCTAGAGAGGTCAAATCTTGATCAGCAAAAAGAGGCTTGATTTCACAAATAGCATTTTGCAAAATACTAGTCTATATGGTTCACGGGTGGCAATGTGTACTTCTAGGTCATTGTTTTGCTAGATACAAATGCAAGAGGATGAGATAAAAAAAATTATTCACACAAGCACCTTAAACACAAAACACGGTATTGCTTTGCAAAGACAAGAGACACTTGAGTAACACAATTTTTGTTCCCCATTCATATATAAGAAGACTAGCACGATATTACTACTACTTCATGTCAATTTCATGTTAGAATTTTGACACTAACAAAACAGAGTATCACTTGACAAATTCTAAACACGAGCATTGCCAATTTTGTGCCAATTTTACTGAAGTGTTATCGCATCGTCTCCAAGATTGACACCCTAGATTATGAGTGTTCCCGTTTTGAAAAATATATCATTATTCCTAGAGCAACTAAATATCACCATAATTCAATTTGAAAGTTATGGTTTCTACTCCTAATGCTTCAATTCGAACTCTCAAGTGAGCTCCTCCATCCATTTTTCTTATAAGAGGCATAATTCATCTCCCCTCTCGGCCTCTCCCTCCTTCAATTCTACAACCTCAACACAATTGAACAACTAAAAAGTTCACAGCACACTTCATTATAAATTTTCACTGATCCAACAATACAAACAATCATAATTTTGCTTATCTACTCAATCGAAATTGAAATAAAAATCTCGCGTAAAACAACAATAGTAGAGAAACTATTCAGTAGCTACTAAAACAAGTAGTCTCGTGGATGATATAATTAGGTAATCGTGGAAACAAAAGATGAAAACGAGGGTTTTACTATATTTACCTTTAGAGGCCAGTGAAAAGATCGCGCTAAGTCGAGAGCGAGTTGTTGAGAAGGGAGATGAGGATCGGCGATGCAAACAACAGCAACGCCTTGGGTACGGAGGTGATGCAGATTTATTAGATGCTCTCTTCCCATCATCCCGACTCCTATTATTCCGTAATTCACTACTTTGGCTGCCATTGGTGTCTCTTCGGTAAACGCCTCTTCTTACACTTGCTGAGAGTTTGTGACTTGTGATCGTGCTGCGTTGTTGTCTGTCAATTTTGATTTATTTTCCTTGTTTGTCTTTTCAAGGAGATGTCGAGTAATTAGCGCAACGCTAACCACAGGATGCCCCGGTGGCATGTTTCAAAATTGCCGTTTCGGAGGTCAATTCTGGCATTTAATTTTTAATTTGGATATTGGTATTGATATCGGTTTTGGTTTTGGTGATATAGACCGATTTATTATTTAAAAGGCTCAAAAAATTACAAAAAAAATATGAAAAAATTCTAAAGTATAAGATTAATAAGATTGATCAATTAGATAAGCATAATAACATTATTTAGTACAAATTACATATCTTACATCAAAATACAATCATCTGCCGCACTTAGTAATAAAATATTACATCATAATTCAATAAATATATAACAATACAATCTTATAAAATACAAATATCTTAAATATAAATTCAATTAGGCCTAGAATAATGATATAGATTATAATTATCATCATTACTTAAGGACTCCAGTTATAGGATATAAATAATGTTGGGAATTGGCACTTATGGGTTAAGGATAAGAATAATGACTAGATGACCCATAACCAGAAAATTTTGGTTGGCCATGGTGATGATAGTACCCAAATCCCCAATAATCGCTGCTACTTGAAAATCCATCATGATACGTTCCATGACCAGTTCTATAATAACAACCGCCAGCAGTAATACTATTATTTGATCTCCCACTACTAGCATAATTTTGTGCAAAACCTTCATAACTAGTGCCAAAACCATAACTAGATATTCTGCTTCCGGAAATGCTATATCTACGACTATCATAATCATAGTCGTATTCATGTCTACCGTAATAATGTTGGTTTAAGTTTAAACTCTGCAATTGATCATCATTGCGCTGATAGCTTTGTGAATGAGGATTATAGTCATTAGAATACTCATCATAACTAGAGAATCTAGTTAGATCTGCTAGATGCCTACACTTTTTTTCTTTATTTTTTTTCTTACTTATTTTCCGTTTCTTTTTCTTCTTTCTTTTCTTCCTTTTAATCTTCTCTTTTTTAGGATTAAACCAATTTAATTAAGCAAAGATTAATAAATTACTTTGGAACAATTGAACAAATCAATATTTTTTTTAATAGTTTCTAATTTAATTAAACAAAGATTAACAAATTATTTTGAACAAATCAACATTTTTTTCAATAAATACCAATTTACAATTCAAGTCTCTAAAATCCAATATGGAGTAACTTTTTTTTTTTAACTTTAATCACTTTATTTAATTATTCAATACGGAGTGAAATATCGGTGAAATATCGGCGACTCGGTGTAATTTCGGTAAAATATCGGTGATATTTCGAAATACTGCGATTTTAATCATATCGGGTCATAATAGCGGTTCGGCACCCCCTATTCTAACTCGGTATCGACCATCTCGGATCGGTTTCGGCTGATACTTTGAACCATGCCCGGTGGCTTTTCTATCCCGAGTTTTTGTTAGGATCGAGACAGATACAACTTTTAATATATATAAATTATTATATAATATTATTTTTATCATCTACTAGCCTTTTGGTAATATTTTTTTTTTTTTAAAAAAGGCCAAAATAATATATTTAAATATTATATTCAAAAAATAAATAAATAAAATTTTTATGTTTGTTCTTTAGGCTTTAAATTTAGACAACAAAATAAACGTTATATTTATTTATATTTATAATAGATTTGGAATGCTATAAAATTTATTTGGACCCACAATATAAATACCCTCGTTTTATTATCCTTGTATCCACATTAAACTATCTGAAAATTTTATTTATTCTTATTTTTAATTATTTTTATTTTAAATGAATTGCTCCATCATAATATACAATTTAATAATCAAATTAAACAGCCATCAATGAACTGTGTAAAAATAATTGGTTGATAAAATAGATAAACATAACATTGCTCCATGTATAATTTTAAAAGCTAACAACTATACAACCCGCACGATACATAGGTTTTTACAACTCTTTTTCTTTTAGAAAGTACGTTATAAGAATTTTATAATTTTGTTTTGTTCAACTATCTATAATACAAATTAGAGTTTTACTATTTATCAACAACGACTGCTAACTTTAATAATCTAATGGCCACAAACTATTTGCATAAATCCAAGAATTTAGATAAGTTGTGGCAATTATGTAATATATAACAATACTAAATGTCTTAAAGGACAACAATCCACGAACTACTATAAAATCGAACAAAATAATATTATACAGGGATATCAAAAAAGTATAAAACTCACATGCATGCATGGAAACTTTTTTATTCCTATTGACTATAAAATGGATATTCAACACACATGGAAAATTTCAAAAACATATGTACTATTCTTAACCTAGGCTGCTACTAAAACAAATAATTGCTAATAAAGCTGCGATCTCTAACTAAATGAGTTAATAATTGCTAATAAAAAATGAGCACCCGTATATACATTATTCAAATGAGTTACATAAACCCATATGTATACATTCTTCAAAATTAAAAATAAAAAAAGTAAACCACGAAAAGAGTAGAAAATCTCAAGTATTTTGATGGGTGTTTAGCCATGAAAATCTTAAGAAAGAGAGAATATATATATATATTTGGTGAGAGAGAAAGTATTATGTAATTGAGTAATTATTAAGGTGAAAAAAGGCAATAAAAAAAATTATGTAATTGGGTAATTTGATATCTACGTATTTTGATGGGTGTTTAATTATGAAAATCTTAAGAAATAGAATATATATATATATATATTTGGTGAGAGAGAAATTATTATGTAATTGGGTAATTATTAAGGTGAAAAAGGACAATAAAAAAGTATTATGTAATTGGGTAAATTTTATCTATGATAGTTTATTATGTGAATTTATTGGTAAATTTTAAATATACAAACTCTTACATGGTATTTTGTTTTAAATTTAATGTATTTTGAATTTCATAAAAATAGATTTAGAAAAAATATATGAGATTAAAATTGGTGGAATAAGAGACATAAAAATTTGTTGACTTTTTTGATTTTGTGGGTTGAAAACACATTTAATGGTCCAAATTTTTTCTTCTATTTTACAAATTAATGTAGACCATTGATTAGATAATTTGGTGATTTGATGGTTCTTTCCCTTATAATATAGATATAATATAAATTAAGATCTAATATTAAAAACTCTTTCAATATAAATCTTTATTATCTTTAAAGATTTTGTTATCCTTTCTTCTCTCTGTTTCACTTCGTGCCCCAAAAAAGGAATAAGCATCTAATATCCAATTATTATATATATTTATAAAGAAGATAAATTTATCCGTAATCTCTCTCTCTCTCTCTTTCTCTCTCATAAAACAAGTTTTGAAGAGAAATTTAATTTAATTTTTTTGTGTTTGAAATTGAAATTAGCTTTTATGAATTCATTAAATTAGTTGTTAAAATTATTTCAATTACTTTAACGGTTTTGCATTAAATTAATTATCATTTAATTAAGAATTTAAACGGTGTAACGGCTACTAATTGAATTGGTTTTTATGTCTACCCAATTAAAGTGATTTTTCTGACCATCCAAACGGTAAATTTTTATAAGGCTGTATATTGATAAGTTTGCCTCCCAATTTATACTAAATCAATCAAAGAAAAAATACGTCCCATAAAAAAATTTGGGTGCCGGTAAAAGCACCCTTAATTTTCATTGTTAGCACCCATTTTTTAGGCACCCAATCTTAATTTTTAATTTAGCAAAAGCACCCTAAAATAATAAGAACACTCATTACGGTTGCATCATTTGTGCTCCTTTACGATTTTGTGACACACCAATTTATTTTTAAATGACAACATTGGTCACCAGCCCTTTCTGTTTATCTTATCTCCTTTTATGCTCCCTTACAATCTTCTCCCAGACAAATTTATTGTTAAATGACAGCACTACCCCTTTTTGTTCATCTTCTATTCACCGTCTTCCTAAACTCCTTTAATTTGCCAACCTTTTTCAATTACCATTTTCTCTTTACAACTCCTATTCTCACAACAAAACCTTTACATTTATTGGTATTGTAAATACCAAGTGTTGAAGATTACAGTTAAATTGATATAATCAAAATCGTTAATTGCAATTAACGTTGCCAAGACACCAATGGCATCATCAAAGTTCAAGGTGAACGAGATTTGACGATGGTTACAAGATACTTGCATTTACTGCTGGGTCTCGCTAAGGATGAAGGTGCAGTTTTCGCAAGGACATGACCATAGTCTTTTTTTTTTAATCTCTTAAATTTCAAGTTCATATCAACATAAAGCGACATAAGGGTTTTACAAATAAACCGTATTGATTGCTTTAAATCATGCCTTCAAGACTTGATATACTTTCAAAAAATTGCATCTTGACACCATTGATTTTGTTGAAATTGTAAATTGATTTTGTTGAAATGGTAACGGGAGAAAAGAAAATTTAGATAGAGAAAATTGAAGAAACAAATTAATCAAAAAAAATATGCTTCAACCTGAAAAGTTTGTTTGCAACTTTGATTTTGATTTCAGTTTTTTGATTTTTGATTTGTTAATTGAATTTAAACATCAAACAATATTTTTACATTATTAGGAGAACATGCATCAACTTTGGTGGATGGTGCCAAGGTGGTTATATTGAGAATTGGAGGCTTGCATACAGAAAATGGAAGGATTGCAAGCTAAAAATTGGAGCAAATAAAAACAGAGGAGAGGGAAAACATAAAGGTAAACCACAAATTAGTAAAAAATGGTGAATGGTACTTTTGTCTTTGTAAGTTGTTGAAATAAAGGTGCCTTAAAAGTAGAAAACATAATTTAATAACAATATTTTTTTCTTTTAAAAATGATGCTTAAGTTAGAATTTCACGGTGCCGCTACTAGCACCCAAAAATATTTTCTCTCCATGTTTTTTGAACATACTAGGGTAATGCTCATCCCTAAGGGCAAAGAACAATATAATGAAAATAATATTTAGTGATGCTTTAAATTAATTTTTTGGAACACTTTTTTTGACACTAAAGAATATTTTAAAATGATAAGAGTACTTTTTGTAGAGCACTAATATCACTAACCTTAAAAAAAATACATAATAAAAAAATATTTTTTGAGATATACCAGTATCACTCGGTATTATTACGAAAAATTATAGACTGAGTAAAGTCAATGAACCAAATAGCTATATATTTGGTCACACTCTTGTTACTTACACCTAAGATCAAGTAAAAATAAAAATAAGAAAGAAAAAAAATAAATTATTTTTACCAATAGAAATGATTATGTGGCATTAGTGGGAGGGTGCCGGCAAGTGTTGATTCTTCCATGAGAGCGGATAGATTATAGCGAGAGAAATAGTGTAAATTTATAGAACTTTTTTTTCCAAATTAAGAGATAAAATGGAGAAAATTTGGGGACAGAGAGTTAATGAGAAGAAAATAAATACAATTAATATTGAGTCAAGATTTACTTTTCACCTTTAGATCTGTGTAAATCGATTTGGGCCATTAGATTTTTAAAATAGTGGTCTCCATCGAACAGTGAGTGCTTTGTTTTTTACTATAGACTGTTTGCTAGTGCCGTCCGGCACTATTTCACTAATTAAAATACAATAGATTACATTATATAATTAGAAAACTTAACTACTCTAAATTACGATACTCCAAATAAATATTGTAGCACTCTAGGCGATTCTTAATTCAATAAAAATCTATATTAATTAATATTTTAATTGTTTATTGCATTTGATTGTATATTTACTTTGTCTTAAATGGATGGTCTAACTTTCACTTTGGTATCCTTTGGTGAAACTCTAGTTTAACCTAATCAAATATCAAAAATACACCTTATTTTTGCCGCGTGAGATTTAATTAGTTGATAGTGTTATAAAATAATTAAGAATGTTAAATTTTGAATTAACCCCCTTTGAATTATACACATTCAACAAACAACCTTAACCCCGTGTTAAAAGTTTCTACTCGCTACCTTCGCTGGACAATCAAATCACCACCACCCCATACATCCCTTCACCAATATACCCCCAACCAACAAACCACCAAATCGGTAAAACTACCTCCATCCCAACAAAATAAAGGAATCGTAAAATTTAGTTAAGTGAACCTCCATTGATAGAGAGAAACTTGGATACAGAAAAATGTCAAGTTTAAGGAGAAAATGGTGAAAATGGGAAGAGTGGTGGGTTGTATATAAAATTTTAATAAGATAATAGTTAAAAAAAAAGAAGTAAAAACTCTACTAAGCCATCATATCACCGTTAGATTCATTATAGTCATTGAGGGCCTTCCAATTTTAATTGTAGTGGTCAATTCATGTACAGGAAAAGGGCCATCCGATATGTATTATATATATACCCATAGAATTATAGATAGTAGGATGTGCCCGTGCTATCTGGCAATATCAAAAATTTTAAAAAATATAAAATATATTTTGTGCAATTAAAAAAAATGTTTAATGTTTAATATAATTCGAGTTTTTTTTTCCTTTAAAAAAAAACAACGTACGTACGGCCATTGTTCATTGTATCGCAACAGTAGTAATAACTTTTGTTTATACAAAACATAATTCTAGGGTTTGGTCCTACTTACTGAAAGATAATAATGTGTCAACCGGCACGCTCTACTTAGTTTTTGAGCTCATTTCTTCTCCATTTAATTTTATCTTTTTAGATTAAAATTTTTGAAACAGGATAATTCAATTTTAAAATGAAAATGAGTTTTCGGTAAATTTAAAATAAAATCAAACTCAAATTTTTTAGGGCAAAAATAAAAAATATTAATGGTCTACCCAAGATCACGATTGCAAATTAAGAGTCCATATTTAATTTTTATATTTGACAGAAAAAATTAATATTAACTATGAAGAGTAAAAAAAAATAAAAATAAAAAATTGTTTCCATAATTATTAGATTGATTACATTCAAATATGAATAAAACGATGTTTAAATAATGACTGGAAAAGTGATAAGAATTCTAACATTATTATATGTTTTTTTGGTCCATTGGAGCAATGGTGGGGAAGAGAGATAAGAATTCTACCAATGGTGGGATTGAGCCTTAGTGAATATCAATGTGAGTTAGTCTTATACTAAATAAGCTAACCTCTTAACTTGGTGTAAATGTAGTTTTTACATAGTATTTTAGTAGAATTGAGATTAAAATAAGTAAAATATGGTATAACACTGTATAAAAATAAATATATAGTTTTTACCTCAAATCATCACTGTTTTCATCAAATTTACTAAACCAAGTTGTATCATAAAAATTGGTTATGTAAAACTTTATATATTTAACTTTTAAAGCTAATTTATTTCTTATCTATTAAATGACCAATATTTTCATTTGAAAATATTATACAGTCGACATAGTTTATAGGAAATATATGACCATTCCTATTTGGTTCAAATTAAATCAAAATACCATTGAAACTGAATTTATTAATATTTTTTGCAATACAAATATCTTCAGTAAAAAGTATAAAACATTAATAATCTAACAAAATAACATTCTTATTAAAAAAAATACTTTTGTTTTATTATTATTTTAGAGAACACCTTTTTTTTTAAAAGGAAGGCAATAACCCGAGGGAGGGTGTGGGAAGGAGCAGTAGTTTGTTGATTGTTGTCCTTTAAGAAATGTATTAAATTTGACATTTAGTATTATTGAATATTACATAATTGCCACAATTTATCTGAACACTTGGATTTATGCAAATTCTTTGTGGCCATATTAAAGTTAGTTGTCATTGTCGATAAATAGTAAAACTCTAATTTATATTTTAGATATCAAAATAAAGTTGTTTGCAAAATTTCACGACGAATAATAGCCGTCATTAATCAATTTTGAGATGTTTTGTAGTGTAATTTAATTTTTTATGTTTATATTTTAAATTTATTTAAATATACAGATTGGGCAACTAGTTAAGCGTGAGCTCTGTTGTTGCATTTATCATATGATAATTATTCGTTATTTCAAATTAAATTAGTTAACTATTTTATTTGATGGCAATAAACTAATGTTGGTTTTATTATAAATAATGTGTATTTACTTCAATAAAATTATAATTTTGCCGGTTTCAAAAAATAAAATTATAATTTTGCCCTCATTATTTGTTATATCATTTTACACCGAACACTAGTTAGCAACCCGTGCAATGCACGGATGTGTTAATAAAATTCAATTTATAATTGCATAGGTGTATAGTGTGTTTTCATTGTATAAGGTCGGGGACAACAACATACTCACTCTGCACGATTGTTTTACAATTCCTAGATTTAGAAAGTTCAAAGATGCCTTTGCTAAAAGGCACTCATCAAAATAGAGCGCATCTTTTCTTTCCATCATTATAAAGTGGCATACTAAAAAGCATGTAGTAAAAATACATTACAATTTAGTTGATGACCATAATCACAATCCGCGAAATTGTAATCAAGAGCAACTATCAAAAAAATACACTGCATAATTTAATATTTATGCAATTTCTAACCTTCTAGTTAGCTAGAACATTTATAGTAGCCTCTTAACTATAATTATCAAATGATAGTCCCCGTAACACATACACACCCCCAAACAATATATATGTAATTTAAATGCAAAAAGAAAACAAAATCATAAAAGCATCTGCATAATTGAAGAAAGAATGTCTGAGAAATTGAAAATAAAAAACCTGACAATAATTTATAAAATAAAGGGATGCAAAACAATAAATATGAAATTTACAGATAATAAAATATACACATAAACTGGTTGAGATAATTGGTTAGCTAACAAATATGTTTGTAACATGTTTAACTATAATACATGCATTAAATCTAGGACGGTATAGTTATACAATATATAGCTTCTAATTCAATAATGAAATGCGGAGCTCTAAGTTAAGAGAGTGCTTAGATGAGTTAGAAGTAATTATTCATATACTAAAGATACATGTGTAAAGAACTATTGGATTATTGGTTCAATCGTCACTCATTAGGCGCATGTTCTTATAATCCCTCAACATTCTTATGCAAATGTTCATCAAACCCTTTCCACACATGAACCCACATAATTAAGTGTAGAATTCCCAGCTTCCTTTATGTTTTTTTTTTATTTAAAGTGGATATTACAAAATTATAAAAGATTACGTCAATTTTTTGGACAAAATGAAACAAATTAGATTTTAAAGGTGTCAGTGAATAATTTGCAAATACATAATATCTTACCTTTGACAAAATATGACGATCAACTTGATATACATTCCAATTTCAAGGATCCAATGAGTAAATTAATTGGGTTTAGTGTTTGCTCTCCCTCAACTTCGTTTGTTCTCCTAAAGTGCAAATGGCTTATGGTTATAATTAAGGTAAATGTATTAAAGCTACCATTTGGCTAGCCAAGACCGGAAGTTAAGCAATCCGTAAAGGATTTGTGGGCGTGTTAATGTGGAACAAAATTGAAGGAAATATTTGGCAATAGAAGTGGTAAAAATACTACAAAAGGTAGTAACTTATATATATATACACAAGTAAATCCTCCTATAAAAAATTCACTTTGTCCTCGCATTTAATGAAATATGTGAGGTAGAAAAGAGGGTACCTGTTGCTATGAATTTGTTGTCCAGTAGAAAAGAGAGGATAACATTAAATACAAAACACGAATATAAATAAACAAAAAAAAACACACACACACACACAAAATACAAAACAAATTTACAAAGAAGAATCACAACAATTAAAGTACGAGGAAATAGAAAATACAGTATCTTGATTTATTATGCATTACTCTTATTTTAACTTGTTACAACTTTATTAAAGAACATATAAATTCCAAACAACTCTTTGTTTTCAAGCGGTGATTCTTGTACTCTCATTAATTATTAAGTACTCTCTGTCCTAATTAAAGAAACAATGATTTTCAATATAATCAAACACCACTAATTCTTTATTGTGATACGGTACATTGATTACCTACGGATTGGGGGAATAAGACTATCAATTTGAGACACTCTAAAAAAAAAGTGGGACTATCTTTTATGTTTTGGAGATTTGAACACCACCTCCATTCAACAGGTTGATTTTCATATTTGAAAACCTAGACATTATTATAAGAAGCTTTAAAACTTCATAAGGAAACAATTAACAAAACATAAATAACAACTTTATTATAATATAATTCTTCATTCGTAAGCATAATTAGACATCAAAGAAGTATAGTACATAATAGCAAAAACAGAAGCTAAAGCAATACTTCGTCTAACTTTTGCTAATTTTTTTTGTAATATAGTAGAAAAGTTATAACTACAATTATGAAAAAGTAGAATCAAAGAACGTTACAGAAAAAAATAAGGCCACAAATAATAACATACTAAAAGAAGATGAACTCATGCACATGAATTCTCTTTCGGCATATAATTTCAAGAAAGATAATCAACATATAAGCAGGGAATCTAAACCAAGTTAAAAAATTTACAAACTCGAGCACTTGATCAGGTAGACATGAAAAAATTGGCGGGTGAAAATACACATTTGACCACGACTCCCCTGCATGAAGTAGCATAACATTTGAGTGTTAGAATATTTAGAATTTGATTTTAAAGATTAGATATGCGAGGAAGAAAATAATAAAAGTACAGAGTTTATAATCTACAAATCTAAGTTGCTTACCAATTAAGATCTGTCCAACAATATCAGAAGTAAACTAAGAACTTAATATTAAAGTATGAAAACCAACTAATTCAAATAGAAACCTTAATTCATTATCTGAAATTCATAGAAACAAAATTGAAGTTTTACAAACGATTACATATACAAACGAAGAATCCGAAAGAGGTCACTCTCGTAAATCACAAACCGGAAAAAAAGACACCAGAAGGAAATTATAAAAGACGTTAATAGCAAAAGTTAAAAGCAGGGTTTATGAGAAATAGCGTGAACGAAATGCAAGTTCAATAAAAATTCAAAACATATAAACCATACCTGCTTAGGAAATATGCCAAAAAGTTATATGGACTCAACGCCAGGAAAATCTGAACAAAATAAAATGGGAAAAAAGAAGACAAATAAAAACTTAATAATCAGAAGAAGCATCCTCCATGTAGAATGCATATCGGTGATAAAACTGCTCACTTTGAAAGAAGAAAGGAGGACGAGAGGTTGAACGTCTATGCATAGATAAGCATGAATGGGAAATTGAAACAATATCTAAAGAAGCGAAAATGCATGAATCTATTTTTAGTGGAAGGAAAAGAAGTCTAGTCAGTTGATTAGGGATATTGAGAAGAGGGAAAGGGAAGTGTAATTAATCAGAGCATTAATTAAGATAGACGAAAATTAAAATTCGTTAAATACTTATTTTACTTGTCCCGGACCAAATAATTTTTATTTTTGAACCAAATAATTTTTATTTTTATTTTTATTTAATTATTTGGTTCGGGACAAGTAAAATAAGTATTTAAAGAATTTTCTAAGTAGCTTGGGCGGTGGAGTGTTTCCAGAGCACGCTAGAACAGCAACACAGACCTATATAAATTGGCGCGCATTTTGAAACCAGTGAACTCGGTTTTGCTTGTGAGTGAAGAATGGAAGACGAAACGGGAGAGAGATCAAGTTTCGTGATCGGTCTAATCGAGAACAGAGCCAAGGAGGTATAATTTCCAAATCTCTCTCTCCTTACCTATCGCATAATCTACGCTAGGACTATATCACTACTTGCTTCTATATAAAATACGATTGGGTACTAACAATTAATTTACAGAAGCACGACTTGAATATGATTGGACATAGATTTTGATTTTTGGAGTTGCGCGTTTTTGTGAAGAAAAATGCAATCATTCAGGGAGTATTTATACTTGTTTATGGCAATATGACTACTTTTATGTATACATAATACGATTCGGTACTACTAGTTGATTTACGGAAGCATGATTTGAATCCGATTGAACATAGATTTCGATTTTTGGATTTAGGCCATTTTGTGAAGAAAATTGCAATTGTTCAGGGAGTATTTATTATTTATATTTGTTGTAATGATTGTAGTTTTTGATGCCTCTGCAAGTTCTAGGGTGTATTAAAAAAAATTCCCTGCAGTAGTCTGTCTGAAGATAACAAATGTTTGGTAGATGGTTATCATTGAATAACTCCTTTTGATCTACAACTTGTTGAATTGGGAATTATAACTTTATGTTTGAATCTTTGCTCTGTTTTTTTTTTAAATAAAATAAAATAAAATATGCTCGTGGATATTGAAGAATTTTGGAGCTTACCTATGATTTATTCAAGAGGTTTGTTATAATATAGTGGAGGTTGATGGTTAATTAATTTATCTTCATAGTTACAATCACACAATCATGACTCCTCTCATGTTGGCCATTAATCCACACCTATTTATAGCTTAATCGTATTTACTTCCATGTTTGTTGTAATATAACATTTAAGTTTAACTATAAACTTTCTCACACAGATCAGTCCATACAGACTGGACCTTTAGCGACGAAAAACCGTCACCAAAGGTTCCAGTCTGTAAGGATTGATCCGTATAAGAAATGCACTGTAAGTTTAACTATCCTAATAGTTTTAAACTTCTTTAGCATACTAAAAAGATCATGTCTCAGCGCCGTGCTTGTGGTAATTACGGAGGCTATATATGTTTTGTAGGAAATGCCATAGGAGAAGAAAAATAAATCTCAAGTAACTAATTTGACTTGCTAATTTTGTGTGGCTCATTATAAATAATTAATTAAGATACGGCCTTTCTTGATAATAATGAGACTCCCCCAGCTGTAAGTGGTTTCTGATTATTAGTGATTTGTTATTCTTAACCAACAAGATCAATCTTGTGGACAGGTTGGCGTGGCTGCTTTTGACTTGAGGTTGGCTTCACTGCATCTTTCTCAATACATTGAGACTAGTAGTTCATATCAAAATACAAAGACGTTGCTGCATTTCTATGATCCCATGGTGATTATTGTTCCTCCTAATAAGTTGGCACCCGATGGCATGGTTGGAGTCTCAGAACTGGTGGATAGATTTTGTCCTTCAATTAGAAAGGTTGTGTCTGGTGTGTCTTGTGCGTGCGTGCGGTATAGCATGTTCAGAATGTGTAGTTTCTAAGAAACTAAAAATATGCAGGTTGTAATGTCCCGTGGTTGCTTTGACGACACCAGGGTAATCTAAAATCCCTCCTTATATTTTACCCTTTGTTTGATAGATTATCTTTGCCCCCTTGGTTGAATATTGGTGCTGACATGTTTGGTTCTTTCGTGTAAATTCCATGGCAATTTATTATTAAAGGGAGCTGTTCTGGTAAAGAATCTAGCCGCAAAGGAACCGTCTGCTCTTGGTTTGGATACTTATTACAAGCAATACTATCTTTGCTTGGCTGCAGCTGCTGCAACTATCAAGTGGTACTTCAAATTTTTGTTTCCCACAAAATGAGAAAACAGCATGCATTCCTAAATCTAGTTTATTGCAAAAATTATCATATATGTGTGTGCTTTGATCATCATTGTGGCTTGATGGCATTTTGTTCTGGTTGCTTGGATTTGTTGTTCATGTTTTATGATGGATTTTAGTAATAATCTTCGCAGTGGAAAGTTCAGTATTCTGTCTAGAACTCTATTTTTACTAGATACTGCACAAAAATAATCTATGATATATTATATCTTGAACTTGCTGTAACTACAGGTTTTTTTGTGACCTGGTTTTAATACTGATTATTTTCACTTTGGTATGAAATGTGAACTGTATCAATAGCGGATTGAGGGTGGTATGCTGGGGTATTTGGTCTCTAGCATTAGCTATCAAAGCTGATTTCTCGGGCAAGAGAGCAGCTAATGGTGATATGATGATCTGTTTCTTGAAGTTGGTCAATATGCCCATTACATTAGCTAACTTGGAAGACGATTGCTTGGTAAAGAAGGGAGAAATGATACTAGAGGTCATCCAGAGACATTATAATAACAACATTTACTCATTTTTATGTCAACAGTGAAAACATATAGCTTTAGTTGGTCCTTTCGCATGATCATTAATGTCAAACTATGCGGTAAAGGTCATTAGCATGAAGTTAGGGTTTCATGTTTTTGTTCCGGAATTTGTTTATTGTACTTTAATAGTATTTGATATATACTGTTGACAGAGATCTTGTGCTCAGGGTATTAGATTACTTTAAAATCCTAACTAAGAGTCTACTAAAGGACATGGGTGGGCACATGATTATGTCACAATTCTTTACTTTGGTGTCATACAAAGAGTGCATACTGTGGATAACTATAGGCAGGTTAGTTGAGTTTAAGATTTGATGTCCATATGCCTGAGTTTGTTTAAAGCATCGATTAAGTGAAAGATTTCAATGTCTACTGGATTTCTATGCTAAAAGCCCAGTCTTCATACAACTGATTAGCATGTACCCCAAAATTGGGTAATCCTTGTTTTAATGAACCTTGTTAATATGCTTATATTGATTTTTGTGTGTTTGGGATGCTAGTTGGTAAGTGGAGGGTTGTTCTTGTTGGAAGTTGTTTGTGTTAGTTGTTCTTTTTGGTTCTTTGTTGGGGACATCTTGTCCCCTTTATCTGTATACTTTTCAGATTGCAATAATATTTTATGTTTCTTATAAAAAAAATGAACCTTGTTAATACTATAGGTGCCATTAAAAGATCACATGTTTTTCATCTGAATTGTCATTTAAGTTTTATGTAGAACTGTCAACCCAATATGCATTTTGTTGTAACGATACGTTACACCCTTTTCTTGGTTAAGTGTTTTACTTCTGATATCCGAGTTTCAATTGGATCTTGTGCAGGATAGAAGCAGAGAAAGGAATCATCATTACGAACCACTCGTTGGTGGTATGTGTTTATTTTGGGAACACATAGTGAAACTGAAAGAGTAAAGGAAAAGCAAGAAACTTTCACCTTATAAACTATCTATAAAATATATGGAAGCTCAGTGTGGTCAACATTTGAAGTGACCTTTACCACCTAGGACAAATGCCACTTTAAAATGGGACTTGTACATTTGGTGTATAAAGCAGAACCAATGTTGAAGCTCCAAGTGGGTGCCACTATGCAGTGGGCAAAGCCATATGGAGCCCATCTAGTGGGCTTACATGGTGCTTCACCATTGGGTTTGGTGTACTATCGTGTGTTACACTAGGTTTACTCGCTCCTCTCCCATTAGTCACAAGTCACAACTCTCAACTTTTTCTCAAAAATGAATCTACACTCTCACAATTGCTCCCTCTCCTCTCTCACCACTTCTAAAATCCTTTTTTCAATCTCCATCTGAAAAGTTCACAATCTACACATTATTTAAAACAAATGTCTCTATATGTGAGTGGTTATGTGTATAACATACATGTAGACATAATTTTTATCCGGTTAATAACAAGTTAATGGCCTTGTAACCTGATTAAATACTCCTGGTCCCATAAAAAGGAGTTCTCACTTTAGATTAGTCATGGATCAGGTGACAACCCTTTGATGTAGTTCTGGCAATCCAAGAGATCTATAAATACTCACACCCTTTGCTCACTGTAGCAACCTTGCCCCACTCCATAGGACTAGGTTAATACCATCACTTGTGTCAGCATAAAATAAAAATAATAGTTAAGAATGATTAATTTGTTGTGATTCTTGTGAATAAATTTCAAGAATGTTTTACAGTTTTAGATACTTGTAAACACAGGTAGGGCGTATGCACATCTTTTATCTTTGAAATTGGTTAGACAATTGCTACTACTGGTTTGTCTATGAGCATTATGTTCCTTAATTGGTTGGAATATGCTGTCTTGTGGAAGATTTGAATGCATTGATAATGTAACTCACCCAGTAGGAAGAAGCTGATCTTTAAGTATTACACCAACATTACTCTTATAAAGGCCACTGGTTTTCCAGTTTCAGTCAAATGGACAGAGTGCTCACAAATAACAAGAGAGTATTAAAATAATGATCTAATAAATACATCAACTGATTTTCCCTTACTCATAGCCCCTTCCTTTTTTTTAGCAAATAAAATCCCAGGTGCAAGGGAATATGCATGTAATGAATACAATTTTTAAAGAAAGACCATCAAGAGAATGTTGGGGGTTTTTCATTAACCTCGCCTAGTATATTAAACAAAGCAGTTAGCTTTGTGCTAAACACAAAAGGGGGCAATGGACAATAATAGATCAATACGGAAATTATCCAAGAAGTTATCTATGGATTTAGAAGGTTAATGCCGTTTCATTTTGCAGGAAGCTAATTACCCTTCATACGGCTAAAGTAATTGGATTTTTTGCCTCAAGATTCTAGTTTATGACATTTTTGTTAAGAACCATCTCTCCCAAAAGCTTAAGCTATTAGGAGAAGGAACCATAATGAATATCATGCTTAACAACCTCCCTCATTTGCGACCCCATATTCGCATGTGGAGAGTAGACAAATTTTGAATTTCGGATTAACAAATGGGGGATAGAGGTGCCAAGGCTTGAACCTTGGACCTCCCAGAAAACCAACCTCTGATACCATGTTGAGAACCATCTCTCCCAAAAGCTTAAGCTATTAGGAGAAGGAACTGTAATGAATATCATACTTAACACTCACGAAATAGAAAACTCAGAAATGAGTTACTCTTGAGAAGCATCTAGCGTTGAACCTACTTTGATAGTCGTGCTTTCTCGTCGCTTTCAAGTTTTCTCTTTTAACATAGGTTATGTAGCTGTTTGTGTCTTACTTTCTAAGGATTTGTGGGGCTAATGTGTCCGTGTTCTGTTGCATCTGTGTCTAACTTCACGGTGTGTCGTTGATGTCACTTCCACAAACTACACGTTTTCTAAGACAAGTCATAACTCTTACTTTTGTTATGTTATCTATATTTTCCCAGGTTACATTCAATGGATCCTTTGACCACATGAATATTGATGCTACTAGGTGCACTTCCTGAATGCCAAGTGCAACTACTACTTTATCTATCTTGATATATTCAATTGATATTCAACCATGTATAAAATGAAAATTCAACTTATTATTAGATGCGCTGTCTCTTGGGAAATTTGTCATTGAACTTCTGTAGGGATGATTTTAAATGACTTGTCTCAATATTATGACAGCGTCCAGAATCTGGAAATTATTGAGCCATTCCATTCCGCTCTTCTGGGAACAAGCAGTAAAAAGAGAAGTCTGTTCCAGATGCTTAAGACGACACGGACTATTGGAGGGTATGTTAGAAACTATATATATTTTTTTTTTGATCAGAAACAAAGCTTATATATTGATTGAAAAAATCAGATACAAGCAAAGGTGCTGGATGCGGATGAGAAATCCACTACCAAGCACACCAGAAAATAAAACAAAAAGGAACAGCTCCATCCTCGATCACAAAACAAACAAAAAGAACCCTACTACAAATCAAAACTGATCCCATGCCCAAAAAACAAGCAGTACCCCCTAACAACGACAATCATACTCCTAGGCACTAGGCAAACCTCTAAGGCCTAAATAAGGCTACTGCATAGCCAAGCCCCAATCCCTAGCAATCTCTGATATAGTTAAGATTCCAAAATTCTTCGAAGAAAATGCCCAAAGTGAAGCCAGGTTCTTGATTATGTCCCAAGTCTTTTCTAATTCTTCTTCGATTTCTTCAAAAATTCTCTTATTTCTCTCTCTCCAAATACACCACATCACAGCCATGCAACTGCACCTCCATAATGTTTTGCTTTTCTTTTTGTCACCTATGAAGAACCACTTGATGGTAAGCAATTCATACCAAGAATCCGGAAATACTGCAATCAAGTCGAATTCCTTTAGGACCTTGTTCCATATTTCTTGAGCAAAAGAGCAGTGTAATAACAAATGATCAATGTTCTCTCTGTCCCGCTTGCACAACACACACCATGAAGGAGATAGATGCATAAAAGGCATTCTGAATTGAATTAAATCCGCTGTGTTGACTTTCTTTAATGCAACTAACCATGCCAAAACACGAACTTTAGGAGGAATGCCTGATTTCCAAATCATATCCGCTGGAGCAAAGATATAACCTGCATCAGATTTAGTAAGAATTTTAAAAAAAGACTTCACTGAGAACATTCCATTTCTATCTCCTCCCCAAACTCTACTATCCTCTTCATCACTAGCCACTTCAACACCATGTAACCTTCCCAACAGAGCCCTATATTCCTCCTCCTCCGATTCTGTAACATTTCTTCGCAGTATCACATTCCATGAATGATATTGGGTAGAATCCCAAGAAAGATTATCAGCAACCATAGCCCTCGGATTCTGCACTACTCTGAACAGACCCGGGAATTGATCCTTTAAACCTATATCACCAACCCATCTATCTAACCAGAATTTTGTTCTTGACCCATTGCCAACTCGATAATTCACATTAGCCAAGAAGGTCTCCAACCCATTTGCAATCGCCTTCCAAGGGTTTCTGAAAGTACCTCTACTTGCTTTATTCGCATCCCAGCCATTCTCGAGTACTCCGTATTTGCTTCTGACAATACGGTGCCAAAAAGCACTATGTTCATTTGGAAATCTCCAAAGCCATTTACCAAGCAATGCTCTGTTCCTCTTGATCAAATTGCCAATGCCAAGCCCTCCCATCTCTTTGCATTTGGACACCGTTTCCCAATCAACTAAATGATTTGTTTTCCCTTTATCCATTCCTTCCCATAAAAAGCATCTCATTAATTTTTCAATCGTCTTAGCTACTGAAACCGGGATCTTGAACAATGAAAGAAAGTATGTAGGTATACTATCAAGAACTGATTGAATGAGTGTCAACTTCCCCCCTTTAGATAAACATCCCTTGAACCACCCTTTGAGCCTTTTAGTAACCTTCTCTATCACCGGATTCCAAAAATTGACTTTCCTTGGATTGTCACCCAAAGGAAGTCCCAAATAGGACATTGGCCAGCTACCAACTACACACCCAATTCTCTCAGCAAGGGCCCCCATCTCACCTTCACCTACATTAATTCCCACGACTTCCGTCTTAGACAAATTGATTTTCAATCCTGACGCATACCCAAAGATATCAAGGATTCCCATTAAGTTACTAATTTTGTGTTCATCATTTGAGAGGAAAAAAATCGTATCATCAGCAAATTGAAGATGAGACAAACTTACACACTCCCTACCAATTGAAAACCTTTCAATAAGCCCTCTTGTTTTCGCCTTTTCCACCAACAGATTGAGCACATCCGCAACTATAACAAATAAGAAAGGTGATAATGGATCA
Source organism: Lonicera japonica (assembly GCA_021464415.1). Taxonomy (NCBI): domain Eukaryota; kingdom Viridiplantae; phylum Streptophyta; class Magnoliopsida; order Dipsacales; family Caprifoliaceae; genus Lonicera; species Lonicera japonica. Next base: position 22,763,256 of record CM038464.1, read on the forward strand.
CCTTGTCGTAACCCTCTCGAAGCTTTGAAATTCCCTCTTGGTTTCCCATTCATCATTACTGAAAAATTCACCGTCGACAAACACCCTTTGATCCATTTCCTCCATTTCTCTCCGAAACCCTTACGTTCAAGAACATGGTCCACAAAATCCCACTCTATGTGATCGTATGCCTTCTCGAAATCGATCTTCAAAACGACTCCTTTCTTCTTCATCTCCCTATATTCTTCCACTCCTTCATTAGCGATGAGTGCCAAATCAGGTATTTGCCTATCCTTAACAAACGCACTTTGAGCCATGCCAACAGTCTCGCACAACACCTCACGTAACCTCAAGGATAAAACCTTAGCTAAGATCTTGTAAAGGCTAGTGACAAGACTAATAGGCCGATAGTCTTTGAGCTTGAATGATGCTATCTTCTTCGGGATTAAGCAAATGTAAGTAGAATTTGTACAAGCGTTGACCACTCCCTTCTCGAAAAACTCATTCATCACCTTCATAATATCCTCCTTTAAAACTGTCCAACACTTATTGAAAACTTCCATTGTGTACCCATCCGGCCCCGGAGCTTTGCTACCTTCACATGAATCAATTGCCGCTTTCACCTCATCCTCTACAAAAGGCCTCTCCAACCAAACCTTGCTCTCAGATCTAATGGGGTTCCAATTTAACCCCTCAAATCCCACATGCATTCTTTGTTTCTTTGTGTACAACCGCTTAAAAAAACTCACCAACTCATTTTCAATTTCTTGCTCTGTACTTACCACCGACCCATCCTCTCTCTCAAGCTTGCTTATAAACTTATTGGCCTTCTTTTGATTGACAACCCTATGGAAGAGCTTCGAGTTCGCATCCCATTCAATTGCACCTTTTATTCTAGCTTTTTGGTTCCATGATATCTCCTTCTTCAATAACAGACTCTCAAACTCCAATTTCAATTGGTTTCTTTCTGCTTTTTTGTCAACCCCAATGCTTCCCCTAGCCTCTTCCTCTTCAATTTCCTTGATGCGCTTCGACAATTGTTCCTTTTTTATTCTAACATCCCCAAACACTTCTAGATTCCATCTCCTGATTCAGAGTTTGGTTTGTTCCAATCTTTTCATGAACTTGTAGCCTTCCCACCCATCTAGCTTGCTCTCCTTCCACCCCTCACTAAACATTCCCATGAAATCTGCATTGCTTAGCCACATATTCTCGAATCTAAACGGCGAAGGACCCCACCTAAAAGGAGTCGTATCCAACAATAGAGGGAAATGATCCGATGTCAACCGCATCAAAACTTCCTGCCTAGCAATTGTCAACTCCTCCCACCCTCCTGAAAAAAGAAATCTATCCAATCTTGAGTGTATCCTCCCATTTGACCAAGTAAAATCTGCGTTGCTAATATTCGGATCTGTTAGTTCCGCATCTCGGATAAATGAATCAAATTTGCGCATACTCTTAGTCCATCTCCTAATCACTCCACCTTTTTTCTCCGACGGAAATATGATTGTGTTAAAGTCGCCCCCTAAGCACCATTTATCGCCGCACAAACCGGATAAATCTGCCAACTCCTCCCAAAATTCCTTCCTATCTCTGTATTTACATGGCTCGTAAATACCAGATAGCCACCAACTTTCCCCTTGTTTCGATTTCAACTTGATAGACAAGGAAAAAATACCCTCAACACACTCTTCACACGTCACCACTCTAACATCCCAAATAATAACAACTCCTCCCGATTTACCCATCGAAGGGATAAAAGCCCAATCTTTATACCTTACCCCCCAAACAGAACCAACAATATCCCATGAGATCACGGCTTTCTTCGTCTCTTGTAAAATAACAATGTCTGGCCTTTCTTTTGAAATTACTTCTTTGATGCTCCTCCTCTTTTCCTTCCCCCCCAAACCCCGTACATTCCAGGATAAGATCTTCATCGAAAGCTTTTGTCACCCCTTCTACTAGAACTCCCGCCCCCTTGCTTATCATAGTTCACTTCACATTTTAAGTTGTGTAACTCCCTGTCCCCTTTATGTCCGGATCTTTTTTTCACCTTTGCATATTTCTTCTCCTTGCCTTTAGTAGCATACATCGTGATTCCCATTTCTTCTAAAATCTCGCAAAATTTTTCCTTATCAACTTCACTTAACCCAAACCGCCTCTCAGAATTGCCTGACTCCCTAGCTGCCATTACTAGTCCTTGAATTGGTGTTGACACCTCACTATAGATCTCAACTGGACTCTTTAATGTCTTAGCCCCCTCCTCATTTCTGATTGGAATTTTTGTTCCATCTTGATCTTCTTCTGTAAAAATCTCTCTAACTCTGACATTTCTATCAACTTTCTCCGCCCCTCTACTTCCATTTACCAAAATCTCTCGTTGCTTATTTTGGTGTTCTCGAAATTCCGCTCCTGCCCTCTTGCTAATGCACAAATCTGCTTTTATATCTCCTGATATAATTGTAAATAACAACCCAAAACTACACCCGAAACGATGTTGTAGGATGCCCATTTTCCTTCGTGTGTATGACCAACTGTTGGTTAAGGCCAACAATCTCTTGCTTGTCCATCACTACGCTGTTACTGATACCAAGAGCTTTATCCTCATTAAACAGATGACCACACCAACCAACATTGCCATCATGATGATTGAGACTATTCTGGTCACTGAAAATTTCATTCTCTGATTCCTCACTGTTTGAAACATACTCATCGTTGCTTTCTGATGTCGCTTCGTATGCCTGTCTTGCTTCATCATCCGTCATTTCCATGTTGTCGCCATCACTCATAAACTCAATGTCCTCTTCCAAATAATCATTGTCAATTTGCTTGTTGTTTCCCAAAGGAGTTTCCGCCCATTTGTCCTCGATCATATCTTCCTTATCTGAATCCTCCCCATCACTAGCTTTTAACGTTTCACAGCACTCTTTCTTTCGTCTTTTGTACGTCTGGATTAGCTTTGGGGACCATTTAAATCTGGTGAGCTTACTTTTCTTGAGTCTATTCCAGCCTTTCAATTTAGTGCCATAAACTTGTACCAAGTCCTCTTTAACTGGCCCTTTCACAAATTTCCTTGGTCCCTTCATCACCCATTCTTCCTCCTCATCCGTTTCCAGCGATGAATTACGATGACTAGGGCCAGCTTCCTCCTTTCGGACGCCCTCCTGAGTCTCCTCGATTATTGTTCCTTCCGATGAAGCAACATCCCCAAAGGAAGAGATTCCATAATCTGAATCTTCAGGTACTTCAGCCTCGGCATACTTCTGAATTTGGTCCGCAAATGACACCTTTTTAACGATAATTTGATCTTTTCTTGTTTCATGCAATCCCCCTTCGTTTATTGTACTCCGTGAACCCTCACCCTTTTCCAATTCCGACCGTAAGCCCTCTTCCATCTCATTATCAAAGTACCCTTGCGTAGTATCTGAAATGATCAAAATGTCCTCCAAATTTTGATAATTGCCTTTGTATTGTTTCATAGACATTAAATACTCCTTTGGGCTACGTTGTCTAAGATCTAACTTGGAAGTGGAGGAGAGGCTTAAGATGAAGGGGTTTGAACAAGAATCCATTTGCACCTGCAACAACGCTTGAATAAAGCCGTTGTGATTTCCCCTAACTTTTATTCTTGCCACCAACAAATTTTGAAAGTCGCGGGTCCTTTTATCAATCTCAATCAGTCCTCCACATCTCTCTCCTATTTTTCTGAATACTTTCTCGTTCCACCATGCAACTGGTAACCCTTGAATATTTATCCAACCACTCGTACATGCAATTTTCCTGTTTTGATAAATGCTTTCTTCTTCCCATCTCTGTAATTTAATAGCAAATGGTCCACTTAAGAACACTAAACCCTTATTGCCATACATCTCAGCTTTTTCCTCGCTTTTACATAAAAACATGGCTTTATCAGTAAGAAAAGGTTTCAACTGGAAATTGGTTTTGTAGAACTTGTTCAACGAATTTTGAATACCCCTCCATGAGTCCCACACCAATTCTCTGATGCATACAACCACTCGCTTCCATTCAATAACACCCCGTACATTCATCGTATCGGCCACTTGTTTTCCTCTAGTTAAATCTTCCCTGTTCAACTCGCAATTCTTAACAATCTCTGCATATGAGAGCCGGCTAACCACCCTTCTGCCCGAACTAACTTGTTGATAGTTCCTCACCACCTCTTTATGGTTAACTTTTTTCTCCCCACTAGACGGACAACCGAGGATTCTTTGTAATGAATCTGCAATCCCTCTCCAACCATTGCCCTTAATGCCAGCCGGAAAAATTACTGTATTCATGCTAGTACCTTTCCAAAGTTCCACGAGTCTGATAAAACTACCATTTTTATTCGCATATCTCTCCATAACAAACAGTGCATAAGATGCTTGATATTTCTTGGGCTTAAATATTTCATTGAAATTATAAGCAATTGATTTTAGTCCCTCAATCAACCATTTAACATCCCCGAAATCAATTTGGATGGAGTAAGAATGAAGACGATTCATCTCCTTTATGATCACTTTGGACCCATTGTCATGAATATCAAAATAGAAAGCTTTGTGTTCAAACCTGAAAATCTGCCTTCGATGTGTGTAAATATTAGTCACCATTTTACTTAAAGAATACTCTTCCCCAAAAAACCCAGAAAACCAAGCTACTACAATGCATGAGTGGAGCTATGAAGGTTGAAACAGTGAAATGAAAGACCCTCAGGCTTTATAAACTGCCAGCTCTTAAGAATGGAGGCAATCATTCTACAAAGGTGGCTGAATCATACCAAACGAAGGCTAGAACACGGTGAGTAACAGTGAGACGACTCGATCTGGAGATTTTGGTGATGGTCGGAGCAACCACGCGCCGTGGTTGACGACGGCGAGTGAGATCCACGCGCGGGAGCAGTTGGCGCGTACAGGCGCGTGCGTAGGCGTTTTCCGGCTTTGCTTTCGGGGGTTGGGTCGTCTGTGGATTCCGACCAACTCTATGTGGTCGTTTTCTGGTAGGGTCACTTATTGGGTACAGTGTCGGACGGGGTGGTGGTAGACGGTACTCATTCTAGGGGTTTTTTGTTATAACTATATTAGAGCTTATCTATATCTATACTATTTAGAAACTATATTAAATAAGTTGATTCTACATAATACACAGTTATTTCTTAAATCATGTCTTATTATTTAGATTCTGCCAATGTCTCTCAGCCTCCTCTGATTAGGTTACAAGCGTTAAATGCTTTTCATTATTCATGGAAAAGAAAGGATTGTCGTCTTTACTTTTAAGCTAGTACTTGGTTTGAATAAGCTGTTAGCCAGTGTGGAATTTTTTAGGGCTATTTTTTTTTTCAAGTACCATTTTTCTCACAACCAATATCAGTGGTGATGTATCATATCCTTGACACGTTGTCGTCGTCTCTACATTCAAGCTACTACAGTTTGTGACTTGTTTCATATTGTCTGGTCCACTTCAACTCATGAAAATTTTAGATCAAGGAAGGATAGTTCTAGTAAGAGATTGTATATGAGGAGCAACACACAATATTGGTAGTAAAAAACTAAAAATGCTATTGATCTGGCAAAGGAAGTAAAATTTTGGGTTTGATGTGGCTCTTTTTTTTGATAAGAAACGAAAGATTTATTGCTATTCAAAGAAAGTTACATCAAAGAAAAAGCAATAAAGATAGCAGTGGATGAGAAAACCACTACTTAAATGAGACAACTCAACCCAAAACAGCAATAACAAAACCAATTAGACCAAAAAACTACAACAATCCAACTCAAATAAAAGCCTATCAGTACTATCAAAAATATTAGCTGCCCTAGCCCAAAGACCAATCAAAAATCTCAAGTGATCCCATAAGCTAGATACTGATCTTTAGCAGTCTTCAAAAATTCTCTTGTTTCTCTCTAGCCATTTGCCCAAGCTGCAGCCATCACTGACACCTTCCACAGATTGCCAGCTTTTGCGTTGCTGAAGCTACATTCCAGGCCAATGAAATCTACCCATCTTTTGGGGACAGCCTCTACCCATCCAAATGCCTTGAACTTGAAACCTATGTATCTTAGGTTGAATGATACATAATATATACGTTTAGAGGGCTACTTTTGTACACTACATAATATTATTCTTTTGCGATGGTTATAGGAAAGGAAAGTTTATGACATCCTTGTGGATTGCAGACCTTGTGAGCATTTAATATTCTGCCAAACAAAATTCTTTTTGATTTATAGCCAATTGTCTGCAGGACTAGACTTCTCCGGGCCAATCTTTTGCAGCCTTTGAAAGATGTTGAAACTATCAATGCTAGACTCGATTGCCTGGTCAGTCGAATATTGCTGTCCCAACTGATTTTTGATCAAGTTAATTGGATTCAAGTTGTTAAGCATGTACATCCAATTTTAAATTATTAGGTGTGATGAGTCGTCTATTGTACATCCCATAATTACAGGTTCTCATACATTTAGGCATTTATGATTTTTGATCTCTTTTCTTTATTTGTAGATTTAGCCATTTATGATAGTTGATGACTGAACAAGATATCTTAGAATTCAGAAACAATAATGAAATGATTAGAAGAAACTAACATGTGGAGTAATAAAGGTCCAAAGTTACAAAATCTTCTAACGGATTTATTTTGTAGATTCAGATCTTCTAATTCAATCAATTAATTGACACTTGTTGAATTTTACTCTAGGATGAATTGATGAGCAACGAGCAGCTGTTTTTTGGCCTGTCCCAGGCTCTCCGGAAGTTTCCAAAAGAAACTGGTAAGTTGGCGAGAAAAGAAAAGAAAAGAAAATAAATGAGTAATCATAACTGACACATCAATATAGTTTCGGAAAAACTTAACTTGCCATGCTTCTAATTCCAGATAGGGTTCTTTGTCACTTCTGCTTCAAGCCAAAGAAAGTTACAAATGATGTATTGAGCATTGACAATTCTAGGAAGAGCCAAATTTTGATATCAAGCATTATTCTTCTCAAAACTGCTCTAGATGCCCTGCCCTTACTCTCTAAGGTACTTCAGATTGTTTTTCATGTAATGTTAATTTCTTTGATTCTCAACTGATTTGAGATTATAATTGTGTTTTTTTTCTTTTTTTTTTCATCCCAGGTTCTTAAGGATGCCAAGAGTTTTCTTCTTGGAAATGTTTACAAGTCCATATGTGAGAACGAAAAATATGCTTTGATACGAAAAAGGTACTTTCCTTGGCAATTGTCAAAGAATATGCCTCCCCCCTTTCCCAGATAGGACATAGGATGATTTAACTTTTAAAGAATTTAACTAATCTGGAAACAAATATTTTCCCTATTTTTTAATTTTTTTTTATTCAGAAACAAAGGGCTTTTTTTAAAATCAACTAGGACGAATTTCTAAATGAAGAGAAGGGATCCAGAATCAACCCCAAAGCAAAAATGATTAAGGCAGCCTAGCTATCATCTACTCTTGATATATGGGGATTATGGGGACACACATGCTTACAAAACGAACGGAAGTCTTCCATCCTGGGAAATTATTTTTACATGTCATTTTCTCATTGTTTTTGGGTTCTAGATGCCCTCTCTTTAAAACAGGGTGTTCTAGCTCCTATTTTTTTCCCGACTTTTTAGTGTGACCAATTCTGCTGCTGTCAAGCTCCTTCATCTGCATAATTTTAGTGTGGGACGCTGCTAAGTTCCTGCTGACTGCCAATGTCACATCCTGGGTCCTACCCAATAAGATAATGTCCAATTTGGGCCCAAGCCCCCATGATTTTGTTTTATCCCTTAGGTCTCTTACTAGGAAGGACTAGTGACCACATATATAGGACATCAATTCACCTTACCCAGATGATGTGGGATGAACAGTGTGTTAACCTACTAGCAGCTACCACGGCCACACCAGGGCAGATACATCATCCCGGCCACAACACTAGGTTCATTACACCCATCCCCCTTAGGGCCCAACATTCTCGTTGGCACACTTCCAGCGCAGTAGGTGCTGGCCGGCTGCCACTATGGATGTTCATTTAATCCCACTTCGCCTGGATGAGGTGAAATGATGTGCTATATATGTGTGGTCACTAGGCGTTCCCTTTTTTTTTTCTGGTATATTTGTAAGTTTGGCTCTTGCCTAGGAACAAAATTGTGACTTTCCCCTCCCCCCTCCAATTCCTTCATCTTTTGTGCATTTGGTTTGCATGAAAGTATTGCTGCAATTTTCCTTCAACTTTTTTGTGGGAAAGATATTCCGTCAAATTGCATCCTACCAAAATGGTAGGATTTTGTAGGAAAGTTTTGAGAAAATTAATTGTGTAATTTTATATAATATTAATTAATTACCAAACAATTTATTTGTAAATCATTATATATTTTTGTTTCTAAAATTAATGTGGAGACTAGTTATTTGTAAATTCATCTATTATTCCAAACAATTTATAATATTAATTTATGTGGGTGGCTAAAATCCGACCAAACCCATTTTGAAAGTATCCCACCCAGATTGAGTACTTGGTAACCAGGAAATATGAATGAAGGTGATGAACAATAAGAATAGTAAACCGAGAGAAGACCAATTTGTTTTGGGTTAGGTTCCTCCGGTGGCTTTAATTCCCAATCCGGCAGTACATCCTCCCTTGTGTGTGTCAATTCGATTAGCTTGAAAGCTTGTGTGTCAATTCTATTAGCTTGAAAGCTTGAGAAAATGAATACAACTGTTGATTAGGGTTTTTACTTGAGGGAGAAGAAAAAGAAGTGTGGGAGTGAGTGTAGGGATGATTAGAATCAATTGTCTCTAGCTATGGGTTTTCCTTCCTATTTATATGTATAGGGTAGGGTTACATTAGGGTTGGAATGAGTGGAAATTACTATAAAGGGCAAACTTGGGCATTACTCCAAGAAACCATATGTCCCTAGCCCTATTCACAATTAGACAAGTGGCTATTCCCCATCACTTATCCTCCAACTTAACTATTCTTCCTTCGTTGACCGACCAGAGTTGGTTGGTCAATATTCTGCTAATCCGTTGTGGTCGGCAAACAATACTACTCAAAGTTCGTGGTCGGCTAGAGAGTTACGCATTTGAGGCAGAGTTAGGCTTCTAGACTTTGATTGCAGGCCGACCAAGATATTGGATCCCCAAGCATGGCCAAAAGCCCTAGTTCAATTTTTACCTCCCACAATTTACGTATTAGTATTATATTTTCTTTATAAAAGCTATTGATTTAATATAATATTATTGTAATAATATAATAGTAAAAGATATAGAATTACAATTTATATTGTAAATAGTTATAGTTGTGAATGTCCTTGTATGTAGAAGTATTTTATTTTTCTATAATTTTAATAAATGTCAACTTTTAGTAATAATTTGTAAGAATTTATTTATATATTTTATCATGTTAATTATTAGTATAGACCACACATTTTTATTCTGATGTCAAACAAACGCACACCGGAAAGTAAGTTTCCTTTTCCTTCACTTCACTTCACTTTTCCCTGGAAAAGCTTTCCGCATAATTTTCCTGACAGCCAAAACATCTAATGTTCAATTGCAGCTCAAATTTTCATTTGCATCTGGATTAAGGTTTTTATTCATTCTATTTGTAGTACTTACTGGTATAGCTGTATGTTCTTCTTTCCTTACTGTGGTTTGGTGGTAGCGTAAATTCGGGTTCTATAATAATAAAAGATAAGCTGGAGTACATTCTGTTGTTAAAGCTTTAAGGTGATTATAGTTCGCATGATGCAGAATTTTTTGTTTCTTAGTTCCAGTGCTCTACTGTTAGTCTGTTACACATACTCATCATTGAAATTTCTGTCATACATACTCAAGTTTAATAACCATTTTCTTGAAAATTATGTTTCTTTCAGGATCGGAGAGGTGATTGATGAAGACGTGCTTCACGCACGGGTTCCTTTCGTTGCCCGGACGCAGCAGTGTTTTGCTGTAAAAGCTGGAATAGACGGCCTTCTGGATAATGCACGGAGATCATTTTGTGACACTAGTGAAGGTTTATCCACAAATTAAAAACTTCACCTTTTCCTCCACATGTCTCAAACTGTAGCATTCTAATCGACCTTAAATTGGCAGCAATACACAACCTTGCAAATAAGTATCGTGAAGATTTCAAGCTGCAGAATTTAAAAATCCCGTTCAATAACAGGCAAGGATTTTATTTTAGCATTCCCCACAAGGACATACAGGCAAAGCTTCCTAGCAAGTTCATTCAGGTATGTAGTGAGATATTTTTCTGCATTGTGTAAATTTATTCAAGTGATTCTTGCTGACTTTCTGTATGCTTGTGAGACAAAAACCAGGTTATTAAACGCGGGAACAACATACACTGCTCAACTCTGGAGCTTGCTTCTGTAAGTATTATGACCATTTAATTAATTCATTTGTTTGCTATAATCAAATTCAGTCCATGGTTGTATATGGAATCCAGAACATTCAAATTCAAATCAATGGTCAGAGCTTCTTCTTTGTGAAAGATGATTGCCTTAATTCTTACTATATGTATCTTTTTAATTTTTCTCAAGAGGCAACTTGTTAGCAAGCCTGCAGATCAGTTTGGCAAGGTAGTCAAAACATGTAGCAGAACTGTATTGTCTTTCAAAAATATTGTATCATGTGTCATAGTGTATCTTAATGGATACGATACAATCTGACTTCTAGTATTTACATCAATATCTTTTTGTGTATATGTACGGCAATTTGATAAATATTTGCATTCAAGATTTATCAAGTTTTCATGTCTTAAGAATAAAAGTTCAGTATATCATCATCATTCATCAAAAGATCATAAGTTCCTTTCTTCTCTCATCATCATCATCATCATCATCATCATCATCAAAGTTCCATTATATGAGAAGGTTCTCTCATCTCATTCCTCCCAAAACTTTTGTGAGGCACTCCGAGGGTTTCAGTGTCATGGGGTTTCAGACATTTAGGAAGTATTATATTGTTGAGCTCTTGAAGTATTTGGCATTTAGGATGGTCCGATTTTTCTGGTGAAGGCAATATGATTACCTGAATTCATGTGATATGTGCACTTAAATTTGAGCGATTCAGCTCATTGTCCAGTAAATTAATCAGTTAGATATGTATTTAGTCTTATGTGTTATAAAATACTTCCAGTGTTCCAGTATACTGGAAGAACTTGGCTGCAAAATGGGCTCTTTGCGTTAATATTTCCTTGGAAATAGTTATCTAAGGGCGCCATGTTTACTAAGCCAGTTGGTTATACAGAAACTGGAGAAAGGGCTTGGATGAAGCATCAATTCGTATTCCATACAATTGTGAGATCTGTAGCCTCGTTTGATGAAGATGATCATGAACCAATATGGTTAAAATTTACTGTTATGTTGAATGGTTGTACTATTGATCAGGAGAGGCAGTTCTTTTGTCCCAGTAAATGATTGCCATAGGATGTGTAGATAGCAGAGAGTATCAGTAGAAGGTTATATATGTTATAGATGTGGCTTTAACAGGACAAGGATATGACGATTCTACAACTTCAATGAAGAGGGAAAAACTCGAAGTCGAATGAAGGAATACTAATGACTAATATATAAGAGATAAAAAAAAAATTCAAATCTACAAATCTGTGTTTCCTTTTCATCCATGTTTGAATATTGAGTTGCCAGACGGGATAGGAAAATAAGTTGGAAATACATACATAAAATACATGTCATGACTATTTGCGAGATTGTCAATATCAATATATATACACAAACAGACTTGACTTGTGAGAGCTTGGGGGGGGGGGGGGGGTTGGGTTAACTACAAAAAAGAATAAAAGAAGAGAGGGGGGGAACGAGTTGCTCATAGGTGATGGCTCACAAGCCCTAATCACACATGCTTAATCAAATCGTAATTCCACTCTGAAAATAACGATCATTTCAACCTTATTGTAACCTACTAAGGAAACCCTAGAAATCCCTTATCTAATATAAATACCAAAATGCCCCTTTGTTTTGTATAGAGTTAGAAATCTGGATATTAATACTTTTTGAGCAAAGTGTTTGGTTAAATGTTCTGTACTTATGCGAGGGAAGAAGGGTATATGCCAGAGTTAAAATTTGGAAGGATCCAATATGATCTATGGTGCAGTATACTGCCACTGGAAACTTGGTTAGAATTTGAGATAGTAATTCACAACATTGGACTTATATATTGCTACATTGTAAGAGGGAACTAACAGAATTAATAGTAATGAATGATGAACAGAGCATGTGAATAAACTTTGCGAAGAAGTGATAAAAGCGTTTTAACGTGTGCGTGCATGCCAATCTGTATGTGTGTATTTATTGATTGTTATGTCACTACCTTCATAATTTGGTATCTACTTTGTGAGACTCTACATTTTGTAATAGTTTCCCTTTCTCTTCATTCATAACTTGACATTTGCAGTTAAATGTGAGAAACAAGTCTGCAGCTGGAGAGTGCTATATAAGAACGGAGCTTTGCCTAGAAGGTAAGGCAAACTTGATGACTTCTAATGCATTTCAGTTTCATATATGTGCTACTTTTAATGTCCATTGATTCACTATTTGTTTATTCGACTTAATCAAATGCATGATTGCTGATGCTTGTCAGATATTTAAGCAGCAAGCAAGTACCCAACTAGAAAATTCACCTGCTAGTTTAATTTGATCCGTTTATTGTAGCTGCAGCAAGGCGGTAAATCACCATTATTTTAGTGGAACTTTATCATAGTTCGAGCTTGGGTAAGGTAGATATCAGTTTGGGTGATAATGGTTTGGAAGGTAACATAGCAACACCAACAGGCTTAATCATTTTAACAAGATAATAAATTTTCCCTTGTCACTGGGAAAATAAAACGGTAAAGACATTTCCTCTTGCAGTTGTTATTTTGTTATATATTGTATAGTAAATCATGATTAAAAGATTAGGAATCACAACATTATCGGCAGGCCAGATATTTACTCACTATCTGTCTGGATATTAGATATGAACAAATTATCAGATTGAGGACTCCAAAAAATATTAAAAAAGTATAAAACCATCTGGCAAAAAATTACATAGTTGTTTAGTATCAAATAGCATCTACTCTTTTGGAATTGTAGGAGAGTATTTGGTTATACATATACTTCTTTTGTCCCCTAATCCCAGCAAATATGCAGATCGTGTAATAATCTAAATGTGTTTTAGAGGGTCACCTTGGTTATGATTAGGGCAGGGAAGTAGAGTGATGGAGATATGAAGTCATAAAGGCTAATTCTGGACGTGGTTCTTGGATGTAATTTGGGATATCCCAAATCCTCTAGCTATCAGGCACATTGGTCCGGTTGTGTCTGGTACTTCGAACCATGATTCTAAATCATAAATACAAATCATGCCCAACAGCTTTTTGCTTGTTTCGTTTTGTTTTTATGTTTGAGGATTATTTGAAAACTAATCTCGGGTCTTCCGACCTTCCTTCAAGTTATACTGAGTTTAGAATGTACTACATCAGTTCCTGTCTATTACCTTAAAGTGCTTCTTACAGATTAGAATTCATGGTCCCATTTCTATAAATGCAGCACTGATGGATGCCATTAGAGAAGATGTGTCAGTTCTCACCCTACTTGCTGAGGCCTTATGCCTTTTAGATATGATTGTTAATTCATTTGCCCATATGATATCCACTAAGCCCGTTGATCGATATACTAGACCTCAATTTACTGGTAAGCTTTTAGGTATATATCTCTTGATATTTCTTGTTGACTTTGGATATGCAATTTTCTGACTGATTTTGTTTTGGTGCTGGTAGAGAATGGCCCGTTGGCAATTGATGCTGGAAGACACCCTATACTAGAAAGCATACACAATGAATTCATTGTATGTTACACTTTCTTTTACTTTCTTTTTTTTTAAAAAAGGGAAGGTCTAAGTCTCTTGCCTTTACTACAATATTAATGAAAATTGCCCCACCCTGAATTCGAACTCAGGACCTCTTCTAAATTCGGGTGGGTGCCTTACCAACTAGGCCAGCCCACCTGCTCAATGTTACACTATTTATATCTCATTATTATCAATAAAGTTCTTTCTCGTATAAGAAATACTTTCTTGCAAGAATATTCTGAAAACTGCTAATGCATTTAGAAAAATGAATTTTTGAACTTTTTTTTTGCAGCCCAACAATATCTTTCTATCTGAAGCGTCAAACATGGTGATTGTCATGGGCCCAAATATGTAAGAAATGCTATCATGGAAGTTGTTAATTAAGCATGGATTCTTGTTGTTTGAAGTTTATGAAGCACATTTTCTTGAGAGGTAAAAGCTATTTTTTAGGGGTTGCCTAATGTGGCAGAGCTGCGGAGGATAATAGTTGAGAATATTCTATTAAAGTTCACCAAAATTAGGTAAACAATTTCAACTACTTTAAAAATGAAAAGGTGGGGGTGTAAAAGTAAAATTATTCTTAAGTTCTTCTGTGGCCATAAATATAAAATATGTGAGAATAAATATCTCATGCACGAATTTCTGTCTTAATCCATTTAGTATGCACATGAAGTATTGCAAGGGATTGTGAATACAGATTTGGATTTGTTTTTTTCTCTATTTTTTTTTCTAAAATCTTTTTAAGAGAGATCTTATTGTAACAGAAACATAAAGCTTACAAAGTGGTGAACAAGGAGTCCACTAATCACAAATTTAAGAAACTAAAGGGGGGAGATAAAATTCAACACTTTTTCACATTATAATTGCCTTCCGACTTGAAGTAATGAAGAAGCCAAAATAAGGCCAAAAACTTGATCATATTCCAAACAAACTCTTTCTCCTCCTGAACTCTTCCCATCACCTTTACACAACACACCATTGAGATAATAAACACACCATAAGTCTTCAATTAAACCAAGTTACAAGTATTCACCTTTCATGGGTACTAACCACACAAATTACCAGCACTTTAGAAGGTCACCCTGATTTCCAACCAAATTTCAAAGTGGCATCAGGAGAATCTAGAAACTTTCTGTCATAAAGCTTGATATACATTGATGGCTTAAAATGTTGTTAGAGCTCTGGTTTTGCAAGGTCTTTGGTTCAAGTCTTCCCACTTAAAAGAGAATATGGATATGAATTCGAAGATACTTGCCAAACTCCTACACTATTTGACATAGATCCCTTTTCGGGCTTTAGACCAGTCTCCTTTTAATCTTTCTGAAGCATGACTTGGTTCAAACGTGTTTTATGCTGAAGTATAACCATTTGTTATTTCGTTCAGGAGCGGGAAGAGTACTTATCTTCAACAAGTGTGTCTGGTAGTCATCCTTGCTCAAATTGGTTGCTATATTCCGGCCCGTTTTGCAACACTAAGGGTAGTTGATCGCATATTTACGAGGATGGGTAATATGGACAATCTTGAATCAAATTCTAGTACGGTACATCCTAAACTTACACTGGTACTGTTTATATTGTATCAAGCACAGGAAGTACAATATATGTTAGTTCCCCTCCTGCTGAAGAACTGCAGAGTTTGGCATGCTTCCATTTCATTATTTATTGGCCTCCTATTCACTTAACTGATTGAAGAAGAGTTTCAATTTTAAAATGTATTCTATGACAATGATGATGACATTTTGGTTATGTAATACACGTAAGTCGAAGTATTGCATATGCTTAGCTATAATAATGTGTGAAACATCTAAACTATCAACGTCAAAATTAATTATTTTCCGACATCACATGATCTAAACTATTTGTCAATAAAAAAAAAAAAAGATGATTTGGTTTGTACTTTGTAGTACAAAGTTCGTTACATGTTATGCTTGGTCGGTTGATTGATTGGATTTCTCTTTAAGAATGTTGAAGAAATTATACATGTTAGGAAGTGTTCCCTGATAAGACTGGTGGAATTGGCTTTCACAATTATGGGTGAGTTGACAGAATAATACTTGGCTCGTGTGGAGGAACCAGAAATGGTTCGTTTAATATCTCAGTAAGTCTTCACTGAAAAATAATTTGGCACTGCAGAGGAGGCCCTTGTATTTTGTTAACAGAGGTGGACACAAAATTTAAATGTTCCCTTCTTTTGGTCACTGAAGAATGGACAGCATGGTTTGCAGACGCGGTTTTGGGCTTTCGGCCAAGACTCGGCATTCTAATTTCTTAGTCAGTTTTATTTTCAGAGAGAATTTTTAGTAGGTAAAAAAATTGACAAAAAATAATAGGACTTTGTGAGTAGATCAGCCGAATCAGAGTAGGTCCGGAGAATCTTGTAAAAGTTTGGCTGATCACCTTCTCCATTGTACTTTGATCTGTACCTCAAGAAGATTAGGGTACTTCCTTGACATTAGTGAACCCTTTGATTTGTGTCTTAAGTCTTAACCAAATGTTATCTGAATATCAACTTCCAGACGATATCTTGGTTCCCTTGGAATGTACAAGATACAGAGTACTTTTAAGAAAAATGAAATAGCTATGAGGTATGATTAGAAGTGTTGACTAGAGCACTTCTAACATATTCCCTATTTTCTAGGCTCATTTCATGTCATCAAATCCCATTGGGTATATTTTTACTTACAAATGTGTCAGTGAAAGAGGCAGACTGAAAGTTAATGCAATTTTACTGCAAGTGGAACTTGCATAAGAACTAAGAAGTATATACCACCAACCCTATATTATACAATCGTCTTTCCAGTATCAGTTAGTTATCAAATTACTCTCAGGCTTTTACATCTTAATTTGATAGAGACTCTATCTACAAGTCACACTGGTTAAATCAAGCATCTTTTGAAAAATTTATATCAACTGAAACTTGACTTATAATAAAAAGAACCATTCATGGACACGTTTTTCTGTTAAATAGTCTAGGCGTTTGATTGCTAAACACAGTTTAGTAAGAACATCAGTTATATATCTTGTTTTTCACAAATTAATTCTAGTAAATCTGCGAGCTATAGGGCATATGTAAGATTCTACCACATGACCTATAGCAGACCGTCAAATTACTTCTACTTTTCAGAAATGTTGGAGCCTTAAGTAGACTGCAATAATCTGAGTCAATTTGGTACATTCTCTTTAGCAAAGCTAACCTACTCTCTGCAGTCTGTCAGACTCCAGCTACCCCTCCTTTTAGCTTATAAATCGGTGATTATTGAACCTTTTGCCATTGGACTGAACATAGTTAAAAAGTAGCATTTAAGACAGAACCCAATCAGTAGTTGAGTGAATGATGTGTTTTCTCAATCTTATGATTAACTGTGCCATTTTTCTAAATCTTATGATTAACTGTGCCATTTTTCTAATTGTATTTGTAAGGTTTCTGTTAAGGAATCACTAAGAAAACACCACACATTGGTCTAAAGAAATTTGGATTTTACAGTTCATGACGGAAATGAAAGAGACAGCTTTTATCATGCAGAATGTCTCCCGAAGGTATATGAACCGAACAATTAGTTTTGGAAATTGAAATGCCCATTGTTTTCTGAGAATATTATAATTCGTTGGTTTTATGTGCTTGACACAGGAGTCTGATTGTTGTGGATGAACTGGGGAGGGCTACTTCTTCCTCTGATGGTTTTGCTATTGCATGGAGCTGTTGTGAGCATCTATTAGCACTCAAAGCGTAACTACTTGAACACTCACCATTTTACCTTGTGCAGAATTACAACGGACATAACTACTTTGTTATGCGTGTATAATAAATGGAAAAATATTTGTTTTCCCATAATAATAAAATAAGCTTAACTCAGTTCGTGGGTAAATCTCTGGCATATGTTAGAGAAGGCTTGGGATCTTGGTTAGTTGCATAAGTTGGGTAGATCAAAACCAGTCGCTCCATTTTTCCAAAGAAATGGAGTGACTTCATTATTGTTAAATGGCGTTTCAAGCAGAATAGCAAGAAAATCAAGCAGTTTTGGCGATTCTCTATTTTGGCTATAGCATGGCTGATCTGGTCTGAACGCAACTGAAGGATATTTGAAGATAGAAGCAGTGTTCTGGTGGATATTTGGGAATTTTCTTGTTTTCTGGTTGGGCAGTGGGCAAAAGCCTTGGGGATTTTTGATATTTCAGATCGGTTTTTGTTCTCTTCAGATTATTTTAGTGTCGTAGGGGGTTGATTGGTCTGTTAGTTTTGTTCCTTGTCGGCTACTGTTTGTTCTTGTTCAGGTTGTTAGAGCGTTCGGTAGATGTCTTATCCTCTGTTCTCTAACTATCTCGTTGATGTAGCTGTATTTTCCCTTTTGGCTATTAATAAAAGCTTGTGTTTCCTATCAAAAAAAAACACCAGTCAACAATTTACATATGATCAAGTAACCTGCATTTGATATTGTTAGCATAATATGCATTGTAGTGCCTCTTCCCATTAGGATATGCCTTTTGGGGAGATGGTTTTTAACAGAGTTTATGTGGAGAAAGAGAGTCAAAGAATCGTACTTTTGACCACTAAAAGTGGGACAGTACTGTTATACGAGTCCCATTTTTTGTTTCTGTGTGTTCAAAGATTTGTAAGTGCCCCTCCATCCCAAATCAGGAGTCCATGTTTGACCTGCACACTTCTAAGTACACACAATCAGTGGTTGAGAACAAAACTTGTTTACTAAGATATGTATGTTAATTATATCCTAAAAAGGAACAGTAGTCTTATAATTTGGAACAGGGAATATATTAAGACTTGACTTTTGTAAGGGTACAAGAGTTTGAGGTTTGTCTTTGACAGTTTAATTTGAAAAAGTATATTTAGGCGTGTCTTTAGGATGTATCTTAAAGTTATTAACATGTAAGATTTCATAGTAGGCAGATGAATGTAGTACCAAAATGATATATCTGTGCAGTTGCTTTTTCAGGTATACTATATTCGCTACTCATATGGAAAACCTATCGGAACTAGCCACTATCTACCCAAATGTGAAAATTCTTCACTTGCATGTTGATATTAAAAACAACCGATTGGATTTCAAGGTAAAATACTCTCATTGCGTGTTTGGCAACCCAATTTAAAGCTTTGGAAGTGGAGCAAAAATTAGCCTACACAATTTTGATTTTGCTCAGATTCCAATTTCAAAGCTCAGATTTAGGTTGCCAAACACCGTTATTTTCCTTAATGAGATTACTTTTCTTTGTAGAGACTAGAGCTGCTCTTTTTTAACATAATTTTTATTTGCTTAGGGCAGTTTCAACTAAAGGATGGACTGTGGCATGTACCTCACTACGGCCTGCTATTAGCAGGAGTGGCAGGATTACCGAGCTTGGTGATCGAAACTGCCAGAAGCATCACGTCAAGGGTTACGGAAAAGGTAATAATATTAATTGACTGGGTTACCAAAAATCATTTATTTGATTTCATGTTTAGGTTCAATTATCTTATTATAATCTTGCACCATTTTGGTAGATATTAGATCCATTCTATTTACTGAAAATAAGTGATGCAAAATTGGTGCTGCCTTCTCAAAATATTGGAATTATGTCTTCACGAAATTCATTTAGACATCAGTACATCACTAAGATACTATATCTACTGAAGAAGGTGTATGAATAACATCTCGGTCTAGTTGCTCTAAACCCTTAGAACATCTCTAAGATGTTCATTTTGTGTAAAATTTTAGGTGTAAGTGAGTTTTACACAAATTAAACACGTCCATTTTGGGTTCTCGTGTAAAATTTAAATGGACCAAATGAAAATCGTACAAATGGAATATATCATCATATGTAATGTTCAATAGTTTTGTATGAAAGCCTTTTATACATAATTTTATAGTCACAATGGATCTCATTTTGTAGCTCTTGATGAATAGACTTCAAATATATAAATTATATTAAATTCTAATTTTTTGATTTTTAGTTATATCATTTAAAAAAAATATAAAAAATTAAGGAGAGAGAAAGATGACGTAGATTTATAAATTGGGTTTCTATTTTATATAACTCTTTTACACAAATCTTACGTGTCAAAGTTTCTTAAAAGATTGTTGAAGACTATTTTCTTACACAAACTAAAATTATACAAGACAGTTGGAGATACTCTTAAATAAAATCTCCAATGTGCTCTAAAGCCTTCAAACAAGTAGACGCCCTTATGCCATCTTTATTGCAAATGCTAAAATGATAGGGTAAAATGCTATATTTAGCCTATCAACTTCAAAAACCCTCATTGCAAAATGGTATATTTAGCATTTACTGTTTATGTATATAATAATAAATAGAGTACCGTTCACACATGGACTGGTGCGTACGCACCAGTCCCACACATTTTCCCGCAAGTGTGTGTAGAGCAGCAGAAAAAATGTCACTCTCTCATAGCTCTCTCTCTCTCTCACAACGCGACCAAACCAGAAAAAATTCACTCACTCTCATAGCTCACCTGCTCACTCTCTCACAACACGACCAAATCCAAATCCCACAGTCCTTCCCATTCAAAATTGCACCTTTTGTATTACTCAAACCAAAATTACCCATTATAGCAGCAAAATTTGGTTTTTCAAAATAGCGGCAAAACCAAAATTTAATAATCATAATTTTGCAAAATAGCAGCAAAATTAGAGAGAGAGAGAGAGAGAGAGAGAGAGCAATCGGCAAAGCAAATCAAATCAAAATTTCACCTTTTGCAAAATAGCAGCAAAATTAGATTACCCATTATTATTTCTAAACCCCAAACCAAACCCAAATTTGATTCATTAATTCCAGCGGGTTTACCAACAGCATGCTGTGACTCAGCTACCAAATTCGGAGCTAGCTGATGCCGTGCGAGAGGGAGAGAGAGCTCGTCGCCGTTGGGGAACAGCGGGATGCCGTGAGAGAGACTGAGCTCGTTGGTTGGAGAGAATGGCAAGCTAGCTCGAAATTAGAGAGAGCTTTTTTTTCATTTTTGAACGGGAAGGGCTGTGGGATTTGGGTTTGGTCGTGTTGTGAGAGAGTGAGCCGGTGAGCTATGAGAGAGTGAGTGAATTTTTTCTGGTTTGGTCATATTGTGAGAGTGAGAGTGAGAGAGCTATGAGAGAGTGACATTTTTTCTGCTGCTCTACACGCGCTTACGGGAAAATGCGTGGGACTGGTGCGTACGCACCAGTCCGTGTGTGAACGGTACTCATAATAAATATATATATGTATTTTTGTTTATATAGATATACATATATATACCTCGCCCCTTCACATTCTATATATATATATATCTAGAGAGAGATTGCACCAAAGACGATTCCCATGCTGGATAGTCCATCATGGGAGGGGATAATGCCACACACGATATACAGTGTGTTGTGCTTGGTAAATGCTTATTGAAATTTAGCATACCTTTAGCATTTAGACTAGCATATTAGGGTGTGCATTGTAAGGATGAGCATGCTAAATTTAACATATTAACTCTTTGCAATGGAGATGGTCTTATGTGCTCCTAATCTAGGAGGATTGTGAAGCTTGACTGCATGAGCTCCATACTCTGATCATTAAAGCTTGGTCGCTCATTTTTATTAAACGGTATTTAACTTGCATGGAAAAGAATTGGATCACATTGAATATTTTTGCCTGGAAAAATTGAGCATGGAAGACAACTTTGTGGGGAGGACTTTGAATTAATTGAAAAATCAGAAGATTAGGCTAAATACATTTTGTACCAAGGAAATTTATTCCACTGAAAATGGTATAATCAGACATAAGTAAAGGCGGAAAACTTTTGATTTTGAGCGTTTTCCCTAAGAAAAAGAGTTATCAAAGGCGCCCTCAGAGATGAGTTATTTGGTTAATGAGTTTTAAACTAATATGTACATAGTTAAACTTCCCTGAAGGAAATTCCAGAGTAAATTATCATGGCTCATGATGGATATTTGATGTTTCCAAGTATGATGCGAAATTGAAACAATGAATATTGGTTTACATGCAATGACAATGCATTTATATGGTTTTTCACTTTACTGTATAAAATGTGAACCTTGAGAGAGAAATTTACACAGAGACGCAAACAAGAAATGTTATGCAACTTGATAATTGTTTGTTCCAGGAAGTGAGGAGAATGGAAGTAAATTGCATGGAGTATGAAGGAATCCGAAAGGCTTACCATGTTGCTCAAAGGCTAATATGCTTGAAGTACTCCACCCAAGACGAAGATTCCATCCGACAAGCATTGCTGGATCTTAAAGAGACCTATATCGATGGACGGCTCTAATCAAAAAGCTAATAAGTTCTACACCCGAGAAGAAGACTCCATCTTACAAGCATTGCTGGATCTTAAAAGGGACCTATAACGATCGTCTCTAATCAAAATTTTGACAATCTAAATAATTAGCGACTGGATAGTAACTTTGTTAAGCTCTCGTTAAATCCAAAGAAAGCTCCTAACCTTAGTTGAGGTTGCTGAGAGGGATTTCTCAGACATAAGTAATGAAAATTGCTATTTAGTTGTACTTTGATATTATTAATATAATCTTGATAATTTCTATTCCTTTTGACTTGTCCAAAATCATGCTTATATGTCAGAATTAACCTTTCCCTGTTCGATTGCACCCAAGAGTCATCCGGATATTCCCAATTCTAAGGATTGGGTTCATTTCATGAGAATCAGTTCCTCTTTCAATTTTCTTTTCCATAAAACATTTTCAATTAGAAGTAATGCAAAAAATAAAATTCAGTTTGGTAAATGCAAAAATTAAACACCCCTCGGGGAAAAAGGAGAACAAATTTATAGTTTGCTAAACGAAATACTTTACTTTGTCTTGTAGAAACTTTGTCATGTAGAAAAATTGAAGTACAACATTCTTTCAGAGTGAGTGATACAGGCAAGTACCCGAAAAACTAACCAAAATAAAATGGCAGAGAAACAATGACCATTAATATAATCTATATCCTCAAACATGCACAAACATTAGGACACATCTCCCAAATATGTCCCAAGGGTGTCTAACAACACAATGCACACGACGCGTTATAACAAACTTCACCAAACAGTCATATTTCTGTCATTTCAGACACATTCATCAAACATAAAATGTGCATATCAAGGTACCTTAATATTTTTATCAAACAAATTTTCCCAACATCATAAACCAAAATTTCAAATTCTTCAAAAACTAGCCTTCTTCCGATAAAAATCCAGATAATAGTACTGAAAAAACAAACCAAATCCAGCTGCAAAAATCAGCGGTAACGGCGAAGGGAAAGGGTGTTGTTCCTCTTCCAAGTGGCCCTGCGAGAAGGGCGGGCCTTGGTGCCTTTGTGTCCCTTTACACGTAAGCCCCTGTTTTTCTTTCCTGCAGAAGTGAGACCACGGAGCTCCCTGTGCTTGTGAACAGGGTTGCAGATCCAGTTGATTCTCGGGTCGTTTCTGATAGCCGCATGCGCAGCATCAACCAATATTACCTCATAGTACTTGTAAGTCGAATCCTAAATCAAAACAACATAATTCAAATTAATATAAAATCACAACAGAAGCATAGAGAACCCACACTGATGTATGTGCGTTATGATAACAAGGGAGCACAAATGCACAATCAGTAAATACATTCATTCTCGGATAGAGCCTAGAGAATTGTCTATATTCCTCTCCAAATGACATCTCTTCCTTTCTTGAAGGAGAAGCAATCTCTTTCAAGCCTCCCAACATACATATATTTAGAAAATATAACTAATTAAGTACGAGCAAAAGATCACTCATCAAAGTTATCTTCTATATTTGTATTTAAAGCTCATTATTCCATATTAGTATATTACCATACTTCATGTTATTACAAAGCACACAGCTACATCATAATATATGCTAGAAGCCTAGAAGTGTGGGCAACATAAAGAAAAAAACACTATTTAAAGCAGCTGTTATGTTCTGCTCCTTGCATATTTTAAAGAGGTGGTAGTTTCCACCTTCCGTCACTATTTTTTCTTAAATTCAAATTAATCGACCGTGTTTTAGACAATTCAAGTAGAGTACTTGGTAAAATTTTATCACCGTACCATTGACATATACATTATTTTTATAATTCTGTAGCAGATTTCCAGTCTCCATGAAACATATACATAAACTAGATGAACTACATACAACAACATACCTCATTGATCCAGTACGAGTTAAGAACTTTAAGACCAGCCAACTTGCGACCAGCACGTTCCTCTGCAACAGACCTCTTGCTGCGCTGAAACTTGAGTTGAGTAACACCCTGGTTTGTGGGCTTTCCATACACAATACCCTTGGGAACAGGTCTCTTCCTTCCACCTCTCCTAACACGGACACGGTAGACCACGTAACCCTGTAACACAGTTTTCAGATCACTTCGTCGATACATCTAGGGGAAAAAAGAAGCATATAGCATAAAGTAGTAGTAGTAGTATTGGCTGAAGTGACAACAAATGGGAAGTCGTACCATGTTCCCTACCTGTTCCAATACACCCACACAGGAACACTCTTGGCCAAATAATCATGCCAATAAAGGAGAAAATAAATGCCACGGTTGATTCAATATAATCTGTTACATAAGGCATTTACTTATTTTTAAAGATCACTAGGTTTTTAAAATGATTCACATATACAAGGACTAGAAGCCCTGAAACAGACCTAATGATAGGGAGAGTATTAATATATATGTGTGTGTGTATATCCTATATATTCAATCATCAGTTCAATTTTACTATTGAACATGCTATTTTTTTTTTTTTAAAGAAAACCAAACACAACCTTTTTCTTTTTAAAATAAATAAATTAAGGGAGGTCTAAGTAAAATTACGAAGATTTACCTGATGCATTTGTAGATCTAATTGATATGACATTGACTTGGTCTCGTAGCATTTTATATGAAAAGGCATATGTTACGCCGTTTTGTTTCCTTTCATAATACCCTATAATTCTATATGTGTCTTGCAATATCTGGAAGATCTCAACAATTCACTCTTCTCCTTTTCGAATCCTTTTTTCCAATTCTCGTAAAATGGTTTAGTTTTTCAATCATTTTCCGATTTTCGAAAACAAATGAACCAGTTCAAAATTTCCAGATAACTTGCGGACCAGCTGTGCTATCAGTACCTAAACAGCGGTGAAAATACCCTACCTTTACGTGCATTTCCCTTGTCTTTCATATATATATATATATATAAACATTGTACCAATGCCTCTGTCGACCAAAATCACACAATAAAGCTAAATTGCAACACAAAAAATTGCAATCAACCAAGAATAAAAAGAACACGATACGATCAAATGCTACTAAATCAACACATAAACCATTAGTTCTCCCACAAAAATACACGCTCAAACACCATACAGCAACCAGGAACAAATCAATATATGAATGAATATACCTGCTTGGCCTTGTAGCCCAAACGGCGAGCCTTGTCGGGACGAGTCGGGTGAGTGACGCGAACAATGGAAGGAAGCTGACGGTACTCCCAGCATCTAACCCTCTGCAAAAACCTCATCACATCCGATTGCTTCTTCCTCCATAGCTCCGATACGTATGTGTACGCCCCTATTATTATTATCACGTTTCATCATACATACATATTTATATATGTATACGAAAATCACAGCTTTACATTCCCAAATGAATGAATGAATTAATGAACAAAGATAATGAAGTTGAGAACATAAATATGATGAATAGATAGTTATATATATATATATATATATAGAGAGAGAGAGAGAGAGCTACCCATTGTATTGGATCAGATCAGATTCAGAGCTCCCAGAGCGCAGTCGCCTATAGCTGTCTTCAGTGACGGAGCGACGGAACTAGGGTTTTCTTAGAAACCCTAAATTATATAAAGGGAAGGCTTCACGTGTTATCTTACATCTGGGCCGTCCATTTTTCCGGATCGCTTAACTCCTTCGAGATAAAAGAATTTTATTTCACTTTTTTTGCATTGAGAATGAGAAATTGTTACATTTTAACATCGGACATTTCCGATAGAATAACTAAAATTTAATAATTAAAATAATTTTTAATTATTTATTTAATAAATTATTAAAATTAATAACATAGCTATCATGACTATTTTTTTCAATAATTAAATTGTAGAGTTCACTATATTATTGGCCACAAATTAATCAATTTGAATTTTATTTTAAAAAAAGGAGAGAAATGTGATTTAAATTTGAAAAAAAATCTCTTTTACTTAATAGAATTGGCGAGCCCCCTCAGTTTGATTATTGAAGAAGGTTGTTAATTTTGATTATAAATAGAATAGATCTAGTTATTGGTTAAAATGTTGTTAAAATTTAATTATGCCATTTGGGCAGTATTTTTAGTTAACATTGTTAAATTTGATTATAATTATTATTTTGATTATACCATTGAAGATACTCTAACGTGGAATCTATTCCAAAATATCTCAAGTTTGAATTTTGGTAAGCATAGAATTATTATGGTCAATAATAGCAAATTAAAATTGTAAGTTGAAATATAATCTTATATGTATTGGAATGTAAAAATACCTCATACAAAA
Organism: Lonicera japonica; assembly: GCA_021464415.1. Taxonomy (NCBI): domain Eukaryota; kingdom Viridiplantae; phylum Streptophyta; class Magnoliopsida; order Dipsacales; family Caprifoliaceae; genus Lonicera; species Lonicera japonica. Next base: position 22,789,572 of record CM038464.1, read on the forward strand.
TAAGAATATAATTAAAATTTAAAACAAAGCAGCTATAAGGTACAGATACCAAACTATATACTTGTTTCAAAAAAATAATCAAACAAGTTAACACGCAACAAACCCCAACCCTTCTCCCTCCCCCCAATTGATTAAAAGGTGGATTGTCAATTATTAGTAACATTTAGGTTATGGATGCAAATTTTGCCTGTCATATTTTCACATTCCTCCATTTGTTTTATTCAAAATATGCCATCTATCCCTCCTAATTTGAAGCACGTAACTTATTCGAATATGTTCTTGTTCTAGTTGGTTTTGTATATTGTATCTAAATTATATTTTAAAATACAAAATATGTAATACCTTGAGACTTTCATATAATTATACAAAATTTTATTTTGTGGGATTCATTCGATAAGGTTCATTTTTTCTAAAATTTTTGTGAGACTTCTACACAATACATGAGTGTCCAACTCATATACAACTTATATCCAACTCATATTAATCTACACACTTTCATTTGATGACTTCAAGTGTTATATATATGTGTGTATGTCCCTAAATGAGAGTAGTAATAGGAAGCCAAAAACAAAAGACAATAAAGCAACATCACACCTTTATACACTTTTTCACTAATAATATATTGCCAAAATTTATATACCAATTTTTATTTGTCAATCACTTTGCCAGAGATAAAGCTGTCCAAAAGGGGTTCTATATTCGGGAGTGCACTTTTATAGACTCATTCGGGAGTGCACTTTTATAGACTCTTAGTTGTTGTATCCTGGAGGGAAGACGCCATTAAAATTTATCTGCACGGGGATATTATCCCCGAGGGATGAAATCTTCTCTTAAGGACAATGCTCAGTACGCCTCGCCTATTTTAAATATTTATTTTCACCCGCATCCATTTTTGTTAAATTTCACCAACAATCTTAAGAGAATATCATGCATGTTGCCTTGAGTGCTACACGTTTATTAATAAATACGTCCAAAATTGATCATTTTAATGGATCTCGCTTTCGAAGATGGCAAGAAAGAATATATTTAACATTGGATGTACTGAATCTCGCTCAATATCTCACTCAACCGGAGCTTCAGAAAGCTTCATAAAATTAGAGAAACGGCAATAAAGTATGTCGACACACAATTTTAAGTACCTTGTCTAATAAGCTTTTCGATATTTATTGCTCTTACAAATTTGCCTGTGAAATTGAAGAAAGCTTATATAAGAAATATGTAATAGTGGATGTTAGAACTCAAAAATATGCTATTGGAAATTTTTTAAATTTTCAAATGACCAACGATAAAGATATTTCACCTCAAATTAATGAATTTCACATGTTACTTAACGACTTTCAAAATGACCATATAATTCTTCCTAAAGCTTTTATTGCCAGATGATTGATTGAAAAACTACCAAACTTATGGAAAGATTATAAAAATAATATGAAACATAAAAGAAAACAAATGAGTCTTGCAAATGTTGTCATACATATCTGAATAGAATAACAGAACAGGAAAATATATATGTCTTCATTATCGAAGAAATTTTAATCCAGTGTCAATATTGTGGAAGGGAGTTCCAGCAAATCTCGTTGTTATTTTCGCAAACGTAACAATGAGCAAAATAATAAGAATTTACAAGCTCAAAATTCAGGATTTAAAAAGAAAGCAAAACGTTATGTTTATGGAAAGAATGTCATAAAGCTTTCCAATGTAAATTTAGAAAAGACAACAAAAATAATCATCCTCCTAAAGTTAATATAGTTGAAGGATATGTCATTGTGACTGTTGTCACTGAGGTGAACGTGGTAGCTGAAAAGAAAAGTTGGGTAATTGACTCTGGAGCTATCAGATATATCTGTGCTGATAGAGAATCATTCTCGAACTACATACCAGTGAGAGAAGGGGAAGAACAAGTTTATATGGATGACTAAAGGCATACTCATGTTCTTGGTAAAAGAAATGTTCTTCTCAAATTAACATATGGGAAAATCCCCTCACTAAATGTTGTACTCCATATTCCTAAGATTAGTAGGACTCTTATATCTATGTTTTTACTTAGAAATGCTGGAGTTAAAATGTCTTTTGAATGTGACAAATTAGTCCTGGCTGAGAATGGTATTTTTGTAGGAAAAGGGTATGCTAGTCAAAGACTATTTATGTTAAATGTACAATATATTATTAATAAAACTAACTCTTCTGCTTACATGGTTGACTCTGTTGATATATGGCATGGTAGACTAGGTCATGTGAATTACTCCTATATTAAGAAAACGAAAGATTCTAGTTTACTGTCTAATTTTTGTGACATTGAGATTAATAAATATAAAATATGTACTGAATCAAAATTTACTAAAAAGACATGTAAATTAGTACAAAAAGAAATTGAATTACTTGAGTTAATTCACACGGGCCTAGGTGACTTAAAACAAACCATGACCAGATGAGGTAAGTTTTATTATGTCACATTCATATATGACTATTCAAGATATACAAAAGTGTATCTATTAAGACATAAATATGAGGTAGGTGAGATGTTTGCAAAATATAAATTAAAAGTTGAAAATCAACTAAATAAGAAAAATAAAAGATTAAGATTTGATATAGGAGGTGAATATAAATCTAATATCTTCAATGCATTTTGTGAAGAACATGGCATAATTAATAAGACTACACCTCCATACTTAGCTGAATCAAATTGAGTACCAGAAAGGAAGAATATAACACTCAAATAAATGGTAAATTAAATGATAATTAGTTCTAGGGCACCACTAAACTTGTGGGGGGATCGAAGATATTCTCTCCGCATGTCATATACAAAATAGAATACTTTATAAGAAAACTGGCAACACACCATGTGAATTATGAGAAAGTCATGTACCTAACCTTAATTATCTCAAAGTGTGGGGGTGTTTAGCTAAGGTTCTGATCCCAGAACCTAAAAAGAGAAAATTGAGACATAAAACAATTGATTGTATGCATATATGATATGCTTAGAATAGTATTGCTTATAGGTTCTTAGTTTTTACTAAATAGTTTGATTGATGATAATACTATCATGGAAACTAAGAATGCTGATTTATTTAAGAATATATTTTCTATGAAAACAAAAATTAACAAAGCCTTTATCTTATCATGAACCTAATATGGATTCTCCTGAAAATGATTTTAGGAGAAGTAAAATATTACAAAAAACAACTAATTTTAGAGATGATTTTAATACTTTTCTCGTAGACAATGACCTACAAACTTATACTGAAACAATAACATCCCTTGATTCAATTCACCAGAAAGAAGCAATCAAAAATGAATTAAAAACTATTTTATCTAATAATACATGGGAATTCGTAGACTTGCCTCTTGGTGCAAAACCTATTGGTTGTAAATGGACATTTAGGAGGAAGTTAAGACCTGATTGGTCAATAGAAAAGTATAAAACAAGATTGGTTATTAAATGATTTAATCAAAAGAAAACTATAGATTATTTTTGATACCTGTGCTCTTGTGTCTATAATTTCCTCAATTATAACTTTAATGATTTTGGATGTTTTGCATAATTTAATTATTCATCAAATGGATGTCAAAACAACCTTTATAAATGGTGAATTATAAGAGAAAATTTTTATATGAATCAACCCGAGGGTTGTGTGATTCCTGGTAGTGAGCACAAGTACGCAAGCTAGTTAAATCCTTGTATGGGCTGAAACAAGCACCAAAACAATGGCATGAGAAATTTGATAAGGTGTTAGTATCAAATGGTTATTTGATAAATGAGGCAGATAAATGTATTTATTATAAATCATTTGATACCAACACATATGTGATAATATGCATATATGTTGATGATATGCTTATTATGGGTACTAACCTGAATGTGGTTAATGAGACCAATAAATTCCTAGCTTCTAATTTGATACGAAAGATATGGGACAAGCTGGTGTAACTTTAGGAATTAAAATTATCAAAACATGTGATGGTCTTATTTTATCACAAGAGTACTATGTTGAGAAATTATTTAAAATTTTTGGATATTTTGATTATAAACCTTTTTTAACACCTTACGATGGAAATACCCAAATTAAGAAAAATAAAGCACATAGTGTCTTCCGATGTGAATATGCCCAAATCATTGGTAACCTAACGTAATTGATAAATTGTACAAGACCTGTCATTGCTTATGCTGTATGCAGATTAAGCAAATATACTCAGTGTTCTAATAAGGAACACTATAATGCACTAGAAAGAGTAGCCAAGTACTTAAAAGGCACAATTGATTATGGATTAAAATTTGGCAGATCTCCATTAGTGTTAGAAATGTACAGTGATGCAAATTAGATATCTGATTCAGATGGTATGAAATCCATTAGTGGTTATGTGTTTACCCTTAATGGAGGTGCAGTGTCTTGGAAATCTTCCAAGCAAACATGTATAACTCGTTCTACTATGGAGTCCGAATTGATTGGCTCAGAGAAGGCTTGTATTAAGGCCGATTGGCTTAGAAACCTCTTAGCAGATTTTCCCATTAGTGCAAAACCGCATTCTCTAGTTTATATTCATTGTGATTGTCAGACCGCAATAGCAAAAGCTAAAAGTAAGATATACAATAGGAAGAGCAAACATATACGTCTGAGACATAATATAATAAAGCAATTGCTTGAATCTGGAGTTGTATATCTAGATTATGTGAGGTCAGAGTTAAATTTTGCCAATCCTCTGACAAAACCACTTACTATGCAGAAAGTGGTTGATACGTCGAGGGGGATGGGACTTATGCATAGAGCATATGGACAGAGTGATAGTAACCCTACCTCTGTGATTGGAGATCCTATGAAATAGGTTCATAAGAGTAAAAACAAATCACTTTTCGTCCTGAGAGCACTATCGACTTTATATTATTTGAGACGTACATCCCTTTAGCGAGATAATGCTTTTTGCAATTAATAAGGTTGAGCTTTTGCTCTTGATGAATTCCATTGCCCAAAACTATTTAAGATGGTGTGTAAAACTGCAGTACACACTTGCTGTAAATCTATCTTTAACTTTTTTTATATAGATATTTATAGATATTGCACAATAAAATTAACGTCACTTTGAAATTATATATAAAGTCATTAATGTTAAAAATGAATGGTACCCATTCAGGCACTTGTCAAAATTTCACTAAAGAAAAAAATGAAAAAATATTAGTAATCCAAAAACCTTAATTCACTTACCGAAAAATTTTATGTGTCGCCCCAATGTCAAGTATCAACTCAACAAATTGAAACCATCACCATGATTATTTTCAAAATAACAACGTAAATATAAACATTTGTTTCAAAATAAAAGCAAACATCTCATAAAACATATTTAAAGTTTTATTTATTTCATATCTAAACATCGCACTTTTTTTTTCCACAACACAAAGCAAAATTTCGTTTAACTGGCAAAACTTGATTTAATACATCCAAGGAGATTAACTCCCATAACCAGGAGGGGCTCTTCAAGCCAAACAACATAACTCCCAACTAAGCGCGCACAATTAGTGAGCTCATGCACATTTTTTTACACAATTAATTTTTATATTACTTATTCGGTCCTACCAAAACATATAATATTATTTTAAAAAATTATACTATATATTTTTAAAATTATGTAATGATAAAAAAATAAACATAATTATTTTGACAACAATACCACCTAAAAGAAAATACTTTTAATCATGTGAGCTACCCAAAAATTACCCCTTTCTTGCTGAAATTAACACCGTTAAAATCGATCAACTTTGTTCCACCCCCAACACACCCCCAACCACCTGTCAAAATCCCACCTCAAATTGACACTAAGAGGTGAAGCAATAATTATTAGAAATAAAAAATAAGGAGAAATAGAGATAGAAAGCAGAGAGACTGATAGATTAAAGAAGCAAGAGTTTGATTTTAAAGAAAGAAATACGATGAGTGAGAGGATAGTGGTATAAGAGGGGGTTGATTTGGGAGAGAGAGATGGGGGGTTGATCTTGTTGGTGAGCTTCTAGCAACAGTTCATGAAGGTGAGCTACCCGGGTGTATATGACGTTAAGGATCTGGTGACCATGTGAGAGAGGACAGAGATGAGGAGAAATGTAAGATGAGTTAGATGAGAAAAAGGAAATGTTAAAGAGAGAAGAAAATGTTACAGTAACATTCTTAGATAAGTTTTTAATCAAAAAATAAATGAAAATGAAAAAGAATTAAAGTAAAAACTCATCCGTTAGATTTGCAAGAATCATTAATAGCTATTGGATATTTTTATTGTAGTCACATCAATATATGCTTTGAATTATAATATAGATATTTTGTAATTACACGAGTAAACTTGTCAAAAGATTGGATTTTGATTGAATTAATTTATATCCAATATAATCCGTAAAAAAAAAATCAATCCAATTAGATCTGATAATTCGAGAGATTGTTAATAATCAAATTTAGATCCAATTTTGTGAACTTAATAGATCTCCAATTTGATCAATTTTTTTTAAAGAATCTTTAATTTTTAATTAAAAATAAAATAAATTGATAATATGAGTTCTAGTAACAAAAATAAAATATTTATAAAAATTAAGGGTTTAACATGAACATGGACATAACATTTCTCTAATAATTAAGTACTTCCTAAGCAAATTAAAAATGAAATGATTGTTTCAAACTTTTAAGAATAACTAGTATACCACCTGTGCAATGCACGAAAATTCTATAAAAAAATATTATCCATGCAAGTGTATTGTAGTGATTAAATTTTTTGGAAACAATAATTTATCAAATCAAAATAACAAAAAAAAAATTATTTTTTTAAATAACAAATAATAATACACAAGCCAAAATATTATTTACATATCGATTAACACATAACTTAAAAAGAGTTTATTTGTAATAGATCCATCACTTTTAAAATATGATATTTGAATATATTCACAAACGCGAGCAACATAAAATTTGTTATTTTTGAAATTAAGTCGGATTTTCAATCTTCAATAAGAATTTTAACTTTGAAAATAAATGTTACAAAAAATCCACCTCTTTCAAATTTGTTATCCCTATGCCGTAAAGAAGTACGGAAATTCATATGCCAATCATCTTAATCATTTTCCTTTCTAAATCTTTTTGCACAACATATACGTGAAGGAATAATTTTTATTTCCTTACAATTTGTGTAAACTATGTCCAGTCAATTATTTCTTTAGAAACGTGCAGGAAATAATAAATTGATGAATTTATATTTAACAGAAAAAACATCACCCAGAACATTTATTAGAATCCAAAAGTTAGCTTTTGTATTCCTTCCTTTTTTTTTTACTTGCAACATAGCGGAGAAAGGCTCATCAGCAAATAGTGGGGAACATGAAGTCCTATATGACAGAAAAATCTAATATAACATTCTAGTAACTTTTGTTAATAAAAGAAAGAGAAAATTGCTAGTTAATTAGGTGAAAATTAACTAATGTGCATAGAACTATATTAAAAAAATGTTTTAAATAAAAATTCATCTTCAAATATGTATCTCGAAAGAATATACCTGTACCATGCAATTGTATTATCTATTTTGCTCAGTCGTAGAGAAAGAGGAAAATGCTTGTTAAAAAAAATGATCTATTAGGTTCAAGTTTAAATAGGCATTAGTAGAAGATTAAGATTGAAACTGAACATTGTAGAAATTATTTAGAAGCGGAATGGTCTATAATTACTATTATATTTTTATAAATCATTATTATGATAACAAGCATCTTTATTCGGGTTGTGAAAAAGTTGATTTGCTAGAAGGGCAACAATTTGATGAGAATACTTTAAAGATCATTAATTGCAATTGTTTAAAATTGAAACTGATCCAAAGAAAAATAAGGAGTAACGGAAAGTTGGAAGTAATCATTATATATTTATTTATATTTTGAAGTAAGGCTGTGCATTCGAAAAAAAGAGGAAATGATTATTAAATATGCAGTAAATTAGTTATTTATGGAGCACACGTGTCAAACTCACAACAAAAGATAGCATTTTACTATCTATCTATCTATATCTATATATATATATATATATATATTAGATTTAGATCATCTTGATTGTATATGAAATAAATATTAAATATAAAATTATATTGAATTATTAGTTGATTGAATATGATTAAATTTAGGGGGCTGTTATTGATACACCAATTCACTCTCTAGCATTATCTAAAAAAAAGGTTGATTATTCTTTTAACACACACTATTTTTTTTTATTTTTAGTTTTGGTTAAAACATTAAACTCAAATTAATTATATATTCATTAATTAAAAAATATTTTCTTGTTCTTGTTCTTGTTCTTCTTCGTCTTCATTATCGTCATTCTTCTCCACCACCATCGCCACCACTGCCGCCACCGCCACCATCCAAATCATCATCCCTCTCCAAATCAAGTATGATGCTTATGCTTTTGTTATTCTTTTACGGTTTTTTTTTAATTTATAAATCATTGAATACAAATAAACAAAAAAAAAAAGTAAGCAATACACAAAGAATGTTTACTCGGTTCCTAGGAATCGAGTGTTTTTCATCATACTCAGTCTTAAGGAATCGAGTTAGGATTGAGTCATTTTTTCGGTACCACTCGATTCCTTAGGATCAAGTGACTTGTGCTTTACTCGATTCCTTTGAGTCAAACATGATGAACAAAACTCGGTTCCCAGGAACCAAGTAAACCTTCATTCATAGCATAATTTTGTTTTAACGTGATGTGTGTACTGGTCAAACCAAAAACTCTTATTTATTTTTCTTAAAAAAAACATTTTTAATATATTTTTATCAATAGCACACAGCGGAACTTTATTTTCAACCAATAACAAAAAAGTTCAAGAGAGAAAGAAAGGAAACGACTAGATTGGAAAAGAAGAAGTTAGAAGAAGAAGATTGAAAATGAGATTTGTAGAGTGAATGGTTGTGATTTGCTTTTTTTTTTAATTGTTGAGAGAAAGAAAGTAGAGTGTTTTTTAAATTAGTATTAATTAATTTTAAAATTAAATATGACATGTTAAAAAATATAAAATATACTTATAAAATATTTTAAAAATAAAATGTTAAAGAATAAAACAATGTATGTCAATAATAGTCCCTAAATTTATATTCACTCCACTAAATTTTTATTTTTTGTTTAACAACCCACTTGGATTCCATTAAACTTTAAAATTATTAGACTGAAATTTCAAATCCATGTGTATTGTGTGGTTCCTGAAAAAATGAGTTTTTTTTTTCTAACTATGATTTTTTTAAAACTTATTTAGCAATATAGTGGACTTTTGAACTTAATTGTAAAAATGGAGTTATTTTAAAATCGTTAGTCAATGTAGCCTTTTTTGGTGAAGAATTGCTAGTCAAGCTAGCGGGTTTTGGGTAAAAATCGATAGCTCATCTGGTGGTTTTAAACTAAATAAAATTTGCAATATTTAACTTGGTGAAGAATCGCTAGTTAAGCTAGTGGTTTTTGGTGAAGAATCGCTAGTCAAGCTAACGATTTTTGGGTAAAAATCGATACTTCATTTGGTGATTTTAAGCTAAATAAAATTTGCACTTCTAAAATTAATACCTCACGTGGGGTATTTTAAAAAAACGTTGAAAGTGATATCAATTTTATGGCTAAAATCGATACCACTAATAGCGATTCTATCCATAAAATCGATACCCGTGCTAGCGTTATTAACTAGCCCAAATATTTTTATCCCAAAAACCTCTAGTTTAACTAACGACCAAAAAAAGCTACATTGATTAGCGATTTTAAAACAATCATATTTACACAATTAAATTCAAAATTCTCATATTTTATTAAATAAGTTTTAAAAAAAGCATGGTTAAAAAAAATCCCGAAAAACCCAACAGTTTAGCGTAAGCAGTGTCGTTTCAATGTTCTGGTGATGGTAGGACCTCGTCAAACGGCGGCGCTGGCCCTAACTTCACAAATCTCTCTGCAAACACAATAAGTCAAGAACTCTCAACAATGGCAGCAATCTCATCATCTCTTCTTCATCCAACATTCTCAAACCCTAATAATAATAATAATAACACTTTCACTTCTCCACACATATACCCCTTCTCCAACCTAAAATTCACCCATTCCTCTATCCAGCACCCCTTCTGCAAACCACTCATTTCCTATCCACCAAAACTCCAAACCCTAAGCCTAACCCTCCCCCGCTCCACCTCCACCTCCACCTCCGTCACCAACTCCGCCGCCACATTTCACGGCCTCTGCTATGTCTTAGGCGACAACATCGATACCGATCAGATCATCCCCGCCGAATACCTAACCCTAGTCCCATCCAATCCCGACGAATACAAGAAACTAGGATCATACGCCCTGGTCGGACTCCCTTCCTCCTACCAGACCCGCTTCGTCGAGCCGGGCGAGTTCAAATCCAAGTACTCCATCGTCATCGCCGGGTACTCATTCGTGTTTTATTTGGATAACATAATAATTATTTAGGTGGCGTTTAGTACTGATAATCGAAAACCGAAAAAGCTGTTTGTTTAGTTCTGAAAATTGTATATGAAAAAATGTTGTTTGTTTAAATATAACATATTTGAAAACTGATTTTTTTTAATATAACAATTTTGCCCTTATTATTTTATAAAGTTATATAATATATGTATTTATATGCGTCTGTGTGTATGTAAATGCGTTTGTGTGTGTGCATATGTGTGTGTATATATATGCCTCTGCGTGTGTTTGTATGTTAATGCGGGGAGACGGGTTGTGTGAGAGAGAGAGAGATCACCTGAAGATACGAGCAGCAGAGAGAGATTGCTATGTAATTTTGTTAAAAGAAAGAGGGTGAAATGGACATTTTACACTATTTAAAATTAATTTAAGTTTCAGATTTAAGCGGCAAAGTTGCTGATTAAAATTTTGGATGAAAATTTTAAGTTTTTAGTGCTTAATTTTTACGGTTACCAAATAACTTTTTAAACCTATTAAAATCTGAAAATTTTAAGTTTTTAGATTTAAGTAGCATTTTAAGTGCTAAATGAATGGCCCCTTAATTTAGAAAATTATTGTCGTTTTTATTTTATTTTATATATAATTTGAATTAGTGATGATAAGGCTGGTTGTTATTAGGATTCTTCATGAATATCAATAATAATTCTAGAGGACTCGGTGATTATTAACTCAGATAGATGTGGCACTGGCACCAGAGTCCCAAAATTTGCAAACCATAGAATTACTCAAAAGGTAATATGTTTCAGCGAATGAGGACAGTTACTAAAAGAAAGATAGCCCTTTTTATTGGAGGAGTGCTGTACATACCAACGAATTGTACAAACAGTTGCCGATTGTCCACCAATTCATTGATGTGGTGCCACATCCGTTTGTAAACCAAGTTTGTGTATAAAGCTAGTAATTCCAGCATTTTCCTCATTTTTCTTTTGGTTTGTATCAGCTACAACTTTGGCTGCGGATCATCGCGCGAGCATGCCCCAGTGGCGCTCGGGGCAGCGGGGGTGGCAGCTGTGGTGGCGGAGTCGTACGCGAGGATATTTTTCAGGAACTCAGTGGCGACTGGAGAGGTTTATCCGTTGGAATCAGAGGTGAGGATGTGTGAGGAGTGTAAGACTGGGGATGTGGTGACCATCGAGATCGGAGAAAGTCGGTTGGTTAATCATACTACGGGGAAGGAGTATAAGATGAAGCCCATTGGGGATGCCGGGCCGGTCATTGAAGCCGGCGGGATTTTTGCTTATGCTAGGAAGAGTGGGATGATTCCTCAGGCTGCTTGAGAATCCAGGTTTTCATTTAATTATTCAGCTTCATTGACATGTAAATGTGATAGTTTATTTCACTAATATCATTCATTAGGTGGCAGCTGTATTCTTTTCGGAATTCTGAATCTAAATCTGAAATTTGAATTTAAAGTTAAAATCTGAACATGAAAATATTGATTTGTTTTTTGTTTGAATGCAATATCTGAAATTCAGAATAGGCATTAAACATAATATTTTCACCATTTTTCCCTCCTTTATTACCAAAAGAATTAAGTTGAGGGCAAAAATGGTTTTGTGCAACCATTAATCATTAATCACATTACGAGGTAGGAGAGCCTCTGAATAATTTAGAGGCACATATTAAGAGGTTGCTTTTGAATTTTTAAATAAAACAAACGCATTTAACTCGCATTTTGACCAGCTTAACTTCTGAGGTTCAAAGCAGACAGACCCTTAGCTTTATTGAGATAGGTTTGTATTTGTGTTTTAAATAGATTTCTATGCACCAAGTCTCAAGACACCTAAACAACCTTTATTCTTGATCATTTATTACGCTGAAAAATTAGTGTTTTCTTAACAAATTTTGACTCTTACTCTGAGGCCGAGCTTACAATTTTAAGCTCAAAGAGTTTCCATATCAATGGCCCGTTTGAGTGTCTTAGTGGAATTTAAGTAGAGCAAAGACTATTTTCACGAGAATGTAAGAACTATTGCAATGTAAGACACACGAGTTACCTGTTGACCTGATTAAACTCAACCTGGTCATCATTGTTGTGGCATTCTAGGAGCCAGGAATAGCTATGATACCATTGTGTGTTAGTGTTTAAGGGTGGTGCTTGAAGTGTTTGGGAAATGGGCGCATATTGCCAAGTTCTAATTTCTTAATTCAATTGCTTAGATATGTTGAAGTGGTCATGATTCAATGACCAAATTAACAGACATTGATGGTTACTTGTGGGCGGGAATATCTAGTTCTTGCTGCGGCCTCGTCTTGGATTTGACTGTCTGATTTGTGTTTGAAATATTAGACACATTTTCATCTTTTGCGATTCACTTGGTCACTCTAACAGTCCCTAGAAACAATGTCTGCCTCGACAGAAGATGTAGAGACAAAAAAACTTTCAACTATGATAATAATAGCCTTCTTGCATTGTTACAATGCAAGAGATGAGATTTCAAATTGTAATGAGCCTCTTTATCCCACAGATATGTGCCAACTTCATAGGCTCCGTCATAGAATATACTAAATCACTATCTGGAATTCGAATCTAGGACTGCTTTAAACATTTGAACTGTATCTTATCCTATCCTATCTGGCGTCTTGTCTTTTTATCTGGTGTGCCACCTTTTTGATTTATTTCTTGATGGGTTATTTTGCAGGGAAGGTACATTGTGCATATCATCTGGCAAGCTGGGCTTTGTGGGAGTAGTGAGTTGTTCACTAGATGTGGTTTAGCATGGAGAAACTCTTTGCTGCTGTTATCGTGTTTTAGGGATTGTGTGCGTTTGCTTCTTTGTATTAAACTAATGTTGTGGTAATTTAATAAATGTAAAACTAAGAAATGTATGGTGTTTTGAAGAATGATGATAGATTTGCAGTTGAAAAATGTATACTTGTCCAACACAATTCTACATCTCTTTCCATTGCCGAACTGACGTTTATCAATGTTTGAATATTGCATGGAATCATATTGTTTTGCAAAAACTATTTTCTTTCTGCCAATAGAGCTAACTTATTATTTTCCTCGTTAACTTTTCACTTTGTATAGAGTTACTAATAATGGTCTTTATTTTTCGTTTTTTAGTCAATTAGTTTCATTTTTAATCATTTAGAGCATTTATAATCCTTCCGCAAACCTCTTCTCATCATATTCGAGGAGTTTGCAAACTTATCTTACAAATATGGGGAAAGAATAGGGTCACCAAATATCAAAAATTATGAACTAAAAGTATAAATTTGAAACTTTTTAAGGAAAAACCTTTCTAGGAAAAATTCAGTGGGAAAAAACCTAAGTGAAGGAAAATATAAGTACAACATTCTTTTGGGGTGCTATTATTTACACCCCTCAATTTTGTCACAAACACCACCATCTCTAATTTGATAAAATTTATTTTTCAACACCCCACTTTTTTGTCACAAACACCCTCTTACTTAACCATTACTTAACTTATTTATCCAATGCTTAAAACATTAACCTATCTATTTATTCATTTTTAATAAACTAATCAAACATTAACCCAAATAATTAAACCTATATCTCTCATTTTCCCCCATTCACAATCACATTTCATTGTTTCAAGTAAAAAGATAGAGAGAGAAGAGACTCACTTCTTTATTATTTGAGCTCTCAAAATCAAGAAATTACAATCAAATCGAAGCACAAATATTATTGGTGGAAAGTTTGAAGCTTGGATTATGATAAATAAGAGGCAATGTTCATGAGATGGTGGAGAAAAAAGAAGTTCAAAACAAAGTTGGTGATGAAATTTCACTCCAAAATGAAGCCAAAGATGTATTATAATTATTATTATTGGTATATTAATGTGTATATTAGCTTTCATATATTATTCTACAACATTCAAATTGAAACAAAGATGTAATCCCCAAAACAAAGTATAAAACGAGTTCTGTCTAGGCTTGACTCGCTTTATATAAGGAGGGTAATCTAGTTACAACTCTCCTTAAATAAGGCGAGTGTGTACAGACACACTCACCCCATGTGAGATGAGTTTGTGTTATTAGGCGAGTTACTTACAATACATTTACCTAATGTGGGTTGAGTGTGTGTGAATCTACTCACCTGTCATTAGGTGAATATAATTTAGAAATACTCCAGTACACTCTGCACTCCATTATTTATATTAGGTGAATCACTTGCAACACATTCACTTAATGTGTGGTGAGTATGTATAAATTCACTCACTTGTCATTAAGTGAGAAACGAGCGGGAAAATGTGAGAAATCTTCTTCACTTTCAATATTAAGTAATTTTATTTTTAATTAAGGTTTGTATTAACTTTTAATTGGGTGGTGGGTGTTTGTGACTAAAAATTGGCATTAGGGGGTGTTTATGACAATGGTGGTGTTAGTGATATAAATGGGGGGTGTAAATAATGGCCCCCTTCTTTTGGATGATTGAATTGGCATCAAATTCACAATATGCTGTCTCGTTAAAACTTTTACTAGAAAAACTTAATCGGATAAAACCTAGTTAAAGGAAAAAAGAATACAACTTACAAATATTAGGTAGCATACTTCAGGTGCTTCCCCTGATTATTTATACCCCCTCGTGACAACAATTATATTTAATTTGATAATTAAGTCAAATTGTAACAATATCGTAAACTAATTTTTGTAATATTGATTTCAACAATCACCTCATGAGTAAACTCTACTAAGTTGTCATTAAACTATATTTACTTGGCTTCAATCTTTATATTGTTCTAATACTCATGTGAAACATGTCTTGTAGTTGTCAACTTGAATTTTTTTAAAAAATATGCTATACACACTGCCTTGTCGTTATAAATAATGTTGGGAACATCTGTAATTGAAGATAACTAACAAGAACTACGAATATGTTGATATATTTCTGATTAACTTCATAAATAACTAAAATTTCAAAGTGCTTAGAATAAATTGCTACTAAGAAATAACAACATTACCACTAACAAATCCTAAATGCAATTGAGATAATATCTTATGACAATCAGAAAGATATCATGAATCAGCATAATTTATCAACTTAGAACCATAAGAGTTATGTGAATAAAATCAAATCAAATCAGTGGTTCCTTGCGAATATCTGATGATAAATTTGATATATATATCTAGTATTGTTTAGTTGTTGCTAAGCTTTATATATTGAGCAAGTTAAAAAATAAAGAAATGTATGGTTTAGTGCATTGTGATAAGTACACATTGCACTTAAGTATGGTACTTCGGGACCAGTACTTTTTTATCTTCTTATTTAAAACGGTATGGATTTTCATTTATGTATAAATACCAGACAACAATAGGAGTGCTCAATGGTTATACTTTGTCCATAAAAACATCTCTCGATTTGCAAGTTTAAATAAAATTTCATTTTTCCAAATCATTCTTTAAATAGTTAGCAATTTTCTCGAACTCTTCAGGAGTCTCAGTTAATGTATCCATATAAATTGTTGTTATTGAAAATCATTTTTGAGGATTCGTTTGTAAAAATACATGGTAAATGAGATTTTTTATATTTCCTTCATTAAACAAATCTCTTGCTAGGACAATTGTATCGCATTCTTCAGAAATGGATAAATATATACAATTAACCTCTTAGTTGTATCGAGTACGTACTTTTTGACTTTACTTCAGGCAAAGTTAATCCTTTTGTGATTTTCACATAAATGTTATAATCTAAATCCCTATATAAATTAATAGTTTCAATATATTTGAGTCTCATATACAGTATTTCAATAACTGTTAAGCTAATTATCAGATATTTAAAATTTATATATCGGTTCCATAATTGGGGAAATAATGCTCATAATCAATCCCAAGTTTATGCAGGAAATTTTGTGCCATAAGTTGTGCCTTATGTTTTGTGATTTTATTATTCTCATTTATTTTTTTTACAAATACCCATTTGTAACAAAAATGTTAATACCTTTTGAGCTTTGTACTATAGATCCAAATATACCACGCTTATTTAGGGATTCCAATTCTACTTTAATGGTAATTTCTCATTTGACTAATTTTTTTCTTTGTTGACATTTATTTATTGTACGTGGTTATAGATATCATTATTATCATTGCCCTTTGAGATTTAAGTAGCTACTGTATATGCGAATAAAGTATTGATAATATTTTATTTTCTATTCCACATATCTCTTATTAAATATTAAGATCTCTTTATTATATGGTAACAATGCCTCTTCAAAGGTTTCTATAGTCTCTTTAGGGACTTGCGTCTTTTTCAAGATAATGGCATCTTCTGGGGCTTAGATATAGTGAATTTTTCCATGACATCTTATTGATTGACATAGGAAACCTCTTCAGCAGTGTTCATAAGGCATGATTACTTAGACTTCCTCTTCTAGGGAGCTGAATCTTTAAAATCTATAGGCTTGCCACACTTCGGCGTAGTACAGATTTATTAACTGCTATATTTTGAATTTTTCCTGCAGGGACACTAATTATGGCAGATGTATTTATAGCTGGCACAATTAACTTTGTTACCTTTTACTGCATCATTAAATATATCGGTAATATGTTTGCAATTTCTTGCAAAATACTATTCTTTGTACATTCTCACATTGTGATATACGTGGGTCTAGATGAGACATAGTGAGATTGTTCCACTATAATTCTCGTCGTTCTTCTATAACATGTAGTTTTGCAGCAACTTTCTTACCTCCCCTTAACGGAGAAAATATTTTCTCATCAAAGTAATAATATATCAATGGATGCCTATAGTCTTGGAGGATATACAGAGGCACAAATATCTTGCTTTCTTTCAAGAAAAAAATATGTCAATTCAAAAAAATAATAATTTAGTAACAAGTTTACCTTTGCAAATACAAGATAAATGAAATACACATTTAGTATAATAAAATCTTAATTTGTCAACTGATACCTTTAACAATTGTTTATTATTTTTCTTAACATAGTAGTTTCAAGATGCCTACCTATCATTCAAAGAGTTGAGATTTTTAGGATTACTAAATTTTTAGACTTTTGGCTCGGCGTGAGTTACTGACTCATAATAGAGTGTGATTCAACATTAAAAAGTGGTATATAATAAAAATTTAATGATAAAATACTTAGTTTTTGTAGTGAGAGCTTCTGACTCCTAACACTATTAATGCTGCACAATGTTGTGCAATAGAGATCTGAGGAGAAAATAATAATAATTCTAGTATGAGCTACTGGCTCCCAACACTAATTAATAATGCATAGTAATTATTTGTTACCATCATTATTTATTTCAATATGACACACATTAAAGCTAAACAAGTTTCTTCGAAAACCATTTGATAATAATAATCTTTAATTAATATATTAGTACTATTTGAAAACATTATATATGATCTTCTAGAACTTTCAATCTTTTATACCAATCTAGCTATAGTTGACATTTTGTGTGTATTAAGCACCAACTCATTGAAAAACTTCTGATTTTTCAACAACAGCATGTGATATGATGCCGTCTGAAAAGTGTATTATGTAATCAATAATTCATACTTTTAAATAAAAAATATCATGAATAAATGATAGTTTAGGTCTTCTGCACCTAGATTGGTTTTGCTATCAACTTCTCATCAAAGGCCTTTTTATCATGCACTCAACAACTTCATAAAAACAATTCAAGTACGCTACTAAAATAACTCTTAAACTATTGGCTTAGTGTCAATTTGACCATTAAACTAAAAAACGCGCTACTTTGGCCCTTGAACTATTAACGAGTGTCACTCTGGTCCTTCCGTCTACATTTTTTGTAAAATTTGATAGAAATAGAAGCATTTTTGTCATTTTAATTATTTTTTTAAAAAAAATAAATTTAATTAGATTTTTATTAAAAAAATTAAAAAAGAAAGAGACAAAGATATATATATATATATATATATCTCCGGCCACCTCCTCACTCCAGCCATCTTCTCTCTCTACATCATTGTCTTCTCTCTTTCTACCTTCATCTCGGGCCACCTTTCCACCACAAACCCAACCATCCACCACCGCCACCTCCCCTCCTTTATCTCCATCAACCTCCCTACCTCCCCTCCTTTATTTCCATATACCTCCCTACCTCCCCACCACAAACCCATAATAGCCTCTCCACCATTGCCACCTCCGGCCGCCACCGCCTTTCCACCATTGCCACTTTCAGATCTTGAAATTTTTTCTTTCATACACATACACACATACGTATTTATAGCAAAATGCCTAAAATCCAAAAATCTTAAAAATTCAAATAGCTGAATAGTCCCTTAAACATTATAGTGGATGAAGAAGAATATGAGGATTTGAGCTTTGGAGAAAGTCACCTACCATTGGTTGGTGTGTGTATAGTGGAAGCAACAACAGTGGAGAGGTGGAGGCGACAATGGTGGAAGCAGGGGAAGCGAAAGTGCAAGCCGGATTTCTTTTTCTCTTCAAGTTTTTTTTGTTCTTTTTATATACAATAAATTTTTAAATAAAAAATCTAATTAAAATTGTTTTTTTAAAAAAAACAATTGAAATTACAAAAATGCTTTTGATTCCGTCCAGCTTAACGAAAAATGTAGACGGAAGGGTCAAAGTGACACTCGCTAAAAGTTTAAGAGCTAAAGTGGGGTGATTTTTAGTTTAGTGGCAAAAATAACATTATGCCAATAGTTTAAGGGCCATTAGGGTAGTTTACTCATTGATATCAATTAAAGATATACTCATCAAACTCTCCCCAATCAGCATGAGTGTCTCCATATCATTAATAGATGTATTGTATTTAACTTTCACATATTTTGGTACATGGTTATGATTTAGAGTTCGGCGCTATTTAATAAACTATTTCAGGTGGTTCTTGAATTTTATATTAATTTTTTTTTCTCATAACCACGTCTGCTGGGATAGTTATTATATTTACCTCTAATATAGGAAAAATATTATTCGCCTCTTTTGGAGGGATTGTTGCAACTATTTTCTTAACCTCTATTTTACTAAAAAGTTAGCACTTTCTTCATGAATTGCCTTAAAACTAATTATTCTAAAATTATGATTTCATTAATATTTAGTTTGTCTATTTTGATACAAGGAGATAACCAACTTGCCTAGAATACTTGAAAAACAATAATCTTGATAGTGCTACTTCAGGAGTATATTCAAGTCATAAGAGATGTGAAATTTTTGATAGTGCTACTTCAAGAGTGAAATATTGAAAATAAAAAAGTTATACTCAGCTATTGTCATAGATTCAATCTATACGTTACAATTGTTGGCATGATGACTATCTTCTGGTGGTTATACCCATCCTTCAGAGATTGTCAAATACCTAATAAATCTTTCTTAAGATGACGTAAAAAATTGAGAGCTGATACTATATCTTATAAGACTTCAGGCTCATCAAAAATAATGAACTACAAGTTCTTGATTAAAATAAATATAAAATTTTGGGTTCATAAGAAATAATACAAATTTTGGTTTTTATCAAGAACCTCGGGTTTGAAAATTCTAACCTTGTATACTGATATAATTTATTTTACTATTTAGAACAATTATAAAGAAGGATATAGAATAAGAAGATTATTAAGTTCATATAGGAAATAATATAACAACTGCATGCTTATATATAAAGTTACATATAATTTTAATTATATATGAATTTGATAGTTATATTGGACTTCAGGCCCAAATTTAAGTTATCAAATTCATGGGACTTTAATTCAATATCCTCTTATATCAAAACTTCATATTTAATTATTGAGGCATATTGTTATTGGAATTTCAGATCCAAATTTATAATTAGAAAACTTTAGGTATTTAAATAATAGAAACTTTTGGCTCCGTGGATCTTCTGGTCCAGAATAATGAATAGGGAATTTCAGGTACCAAATATAAATTATGGATCTTTGGGTCCAGAATAATGAATAGGAAACTTCAGATGTCAAATATAAACGATGCATCTTCGGGTTCAGAATAATAAATAGAAACTTCAGGTCTAAAAAATACAAATCGTGGAGTTTCGAGTCCAAGATGTCCAAGATAATAATGCTTATGAATTTCAAGTCTCAAAAGTATAAATTATGGAATTTTAGGTTCATATTATTTATAAAATAGAATATTTAAAATTTATAACAATAATAGAAGAAGAATATTTAAAATCTATAAAATAATATAAGACAAAAGAAAATAAATTGTAATAAAAGAAAATCATAGGTCTAGCATGTATGAAAAAATTAAAAAATTATGATGCCTAATTTCGAGTTGGGCCTCCAATTGACTGTAGAGTAGTCATGCTGATAACGTGTTAAAACAATAGAGAGAAAGAGAAAGAAAAAAGATAATAAGAGAAATCCGAGAAAGAAGGGAATAAGAGAAATCTTCTTATTCAGCTGATATCTAATATGAGTAAGGGTTAGCCCTATTTATATTAAGAGCTAACATCCTTAATTACTTCTCTACAGAATCAATGTGACACAAGTTACATAATATATATTATAAGATAATCTCATCATTCATACCACAATTTTGATGTGGGACAAATTGTATTTTAATATATTACATATAGACATCTACATATCAATATTTTACAATAAATATGATTTTTTTCTTCAATTTTTTTCTCAATTTTAAAGAAATTGGGGTTACTCTTAGTGATGCAGAAATTGTAACAATTTTTTTTTGTCTTAATTGTAACCCTTTCTTATTCATCAGCCTTGTGGTACCTAATTATTTACCTTTTTTTATACGAGTGTTGTTGAAAACCCAATTAAGCACATCTGCAACAGTTGTATAAAAATTAAAGGGTAAATCTTATTTGTCAATTAACTTTTACACAAATCCTGAAACTTGAAAAAAATATGTTCCAATAGCATTTTTGTTAATTATTGTGTAAAATTTAAAATAACCAATAAGATATCTACACATGTTAAGTTTTATTTTATATAATTTTATATTTGTTTCCTTCAATTTTTTTTATATATAATCTTATACTCACAATGGATCTTAATTTATAACTCTTGATAAGTAAATTTCAAATATATAATTTTTATTAAAATATATTTTTTGTATTAAAAATTATTACATTTTAAAGTTTTAATAAAAAGAGAGAAAAATATAAAATTGACTTGGCAGTGAAAGTGACAGTGTATTTTATACAAAACTCATTTTTTAAAATTCTGTTGAAGACTAATCTTTTTATAAATTTTACATACAACATAAATATAGTAAACTGTTAGAAATGCTCTAATTGAGCGGATGGGATAAACGGAAGGGTAGCATTGTCAATTTCTTGGCCCTCTCTCCAGTTTCGAATTTTGTGGACCAACACAAACAGTAGTTTGAACTTCGGAATTTTCTTTGAAAGCCCAATTAAGGGTGTGTTTGATTGACTTTTTTTTTTTTTTATGAAAAATACCCATTTTCTATTTGATTTAACAACTTAAAGTGTTTGAATGGTTTTTTTTTTCTAAGAAAAACATTTTCTTTGGGGGGGGGGTGTTGTATTTATTTTTTAGGCAATTGCATAGTTTTCGAGACAATATTTTACCCATTTTCTACAATAAAAATGTTATAACTTAAAATTCAAAATTCAAAATTTAATAGTTAAAATCTAGTAATCAAGATCAATTAAACAAGATTTATGATAACTATAGAATTATGTAAAAAAAAATATCAATAATTTTTTCTATATTAAAAATGCCATAATATAACAAATATTTTCCGGGTAGAAAATTAAAGCAATCAAACACATTTAATTGAATTTTTTATGCAACTCAATTCTAGGCCATTCAATTGCCTGGAACTTATTTTCTTTCTATGCAAATTCTATACTTGCAATCAAAAGCACCCTAAGTGATTTATTCTTTTTTTTTCTTTATCTTTATCATAAAGTGTTCAAGTTAATTTGTATGTACCTGAATTAATTTATCTCGCCACCAAATTATTTTTGTAATTATTGAAACTCGACTTGAGAAATTCTTATTCGAATCTAGAACTTAACTCAATATACTACTAGTAGACCACTCTTAGTGGTTCTTAAGTGATCTTACCAAAATGATTTTCGACTACCACCCTCAAGTGAGATTAGGGATTTGTTTTTTCAATAATTGCTATTTTTCCCATCTCCATTTTTAGTGCCAATTAGAAGTTATTAAACTTTTTGTATTATTGCTATACCCACAGATCGAAATACTAATTTATTAAAATTTTGTGAAAAGAATTATTTAAGTTATTACATATTTTGTATAGATATAAACAGATTCTCTTTTTATCATCTTAGGCCCTTAATCTTCAACAGTAATGTACAACTTGAAGTTCAAAAAAAATATTTTTCACTGGTAATTTTGTTAAATCTTGTGTAAAATTTGAGACAACGAATAATATATCGACATATGTTAGATGTTATTTTTTGTAATTTTTCATTATCTTTTTTATACATGATTTTATAATTACAACGGATCTTGTTTTATTGTTATAGATGAGTAGATTTTAAATATACTTTTATTAATTTTCATGATTTGCATTAAAAGTTATTATATTTTAGAGTTGTATGAAAAATCTGAGAGAGAAATGTGACATGACAATGTCAATTGGGGGTATATTTTACATTTTTATTTTACACAAAACTCATTTTTAAAATACTGTTAAAGACTAAATTTTTTACAAGTTTAAATTTTACACAAAACCAAAATTTGCAATATTGTTAGAGATGCTCTAACTCTCATTACTACTAGATTTAGAGCATTCACAATGGAAAATTTTGTTGGAGATGCGCTAATTATATGTTTACTTATTATTTGATTGTTAAAATAGTGATATAATAAAAAAGAGAAAGAATCTAAATATTATATGATATTTTGAAAGAGAGAATATAGAGAGATACTTGATACAGTTAAAGCAAAAGAGAAAAAATAATAATAAGTAATGGTTCCTTCAATAACAATAAGGGAAATTAAAATTAAAATAGTTGATTTTTATGAGAAATTAGAAAATAAATTTAGACATATGGTGAGATGTTGTTTTTACTTTGTAACTTTTTTAATGAAATTTTTTTCTTAGGAAGAAATTTTTTCCACAAAATATAATAAAAGATAGACGATATCTACTCATAAAAATGAGTATGAAATGAAAAAAATTTAATCACATGCCACAACTTATTTTTTAACCTTTTCATATTATCAAAGCGAGCCTAAGAGGCTAAGAGTACAAAAATAGGCAAACACCCAAAAAATTCACCGAACTCTCCCACATTGTAAAAATAAGGCCATCTAGTAACCCAATGTTTTTGCAGGGAAAAATAATAATAAATTCGGTGTAGTTTAAGATATATTTTTTATCAATACTTTAACTACAAAATAATTTTTTAAATTTATCGAAATTGTAAATAATAAAACTTGAAATTTCTTCATTTAAATTTTTTTTAATTGTGATTTCTTATATTTGGACATTTTATATGTAGAATTTTTAAAATGACATGAATTACAATATTATTTGTTTTAATTCGAAATTTGAAAAATAACGTTCTATACTACGAAATTTTTAGTAGAAATTTTTTTAAAGGCAAAATCTAACAAATTTACCTTATGTAAAATTTCAAATTATTCGTTAATTTTATCAAATAATGATTTTTTTACCTTTTAACACTTCAAATCCTAACTTTTATTCAAATCTCAAATTCTTTTTCTCCATTCAAACACAAGTGAAAACCCATTTTCAAATGTCAACGTTCCTCACGTGGTGTTTGGCCAAACAACAGAGGAAAAAAAATATATTATAATATTTGGTACCAAATATTATAAAGTTCTACATAAATTAACAAGTAGGGAAATTATTAAAATAGGCACATTAGAATATAGGATTAAAGAAGTGAAAAATAAGATAAAAGTAAAAGGCACATTTGATTGGTATTTTAAGTTAAAATTTTAAAATTTATTTTAAAGATGAGTTTTGAAAAAAAAAAATTAATTTAATTTGTATTTGGTATGAAAAATTAAAACTCATGAGAAAAAATAAAACATATAAAAAAATAAAAAAATTCATGAAATAATCACAATAAATTTTGGTGAGTAAATTTTAAATATATATATATATTTTATCTAATTTTAATTTTTAAATTTAAAATTATAGTGTTTTAAATTTTTGTAACATTTTATGAGAAAAAAAATAAAGTAAATTTAATTTTGAAAAGGGTGAAATGATATTTTTAAAAACATACGCCAAACAATTTTTTATAATAAAAAAATTAATTTTTTTTTTTAAAACCTAACCAAACAAGGTCAAAGCATTAGAACAGAATTAAGAAAAACTAAAGTGACAAATAATGCGATAGATCATTAGATCATCACTATTATTATTATTACATCGAAATAAAAATGATGAACGACCAAAGCAGTTCATCTGAAAACCGTAAAATACAATTCATCTCTCTCCCATCCATACAATCTTCTAAAGCTGCTTTCTAGAGAGAGATCTCGATCTAACTCTCCTTTTTCTTTTATCTGTGCTTGCCGTGCCCACCGCGATCTCTCTCTTCTCTCACTCGATCCCTAGATCCTCTCGAATGATGCCTTCCGCCCCCCTCCTCCACCTCCACCGGCGGCGACGATTCGTACCTCGAAGGCCTCCTCTTGAAATGTCGATCTTCATCACTTGACTCGTACTCTACTACCGCAGCGCTCTTTCTCGTTATTGACGCCGATTTATGGTGATCCTCGCGATATCCGTTCGCCACCACTCTATGGCCGTGATGGTCAACGTCGGCCGACAGTGGCTCCGACAAGGAGGCGATCTTCCGTTTCTTAGATCCGCCAGCTCCGGAAGAGGCTTCTTCTCTCTCCGGGAAGCTGATGCGAGAGAATACGCTCGCCTTTGACTTGCGATCAGCGTTTGCAGCAACTGCGGCAGCTGATGATGTGGATTTGGGGGGTGGTGGTTCAACAGGAGGTAGTCTTGTAACGGCTGATGAGTCGGAGCGGTGGTGGGAGGAGTGGTGATGTTGGCGCTGGTGGTCTCTGTGGTAGTCCTGGTCGTCGTCGTCATCGTCGTAGTCAGATTTCCTCTTGGAGGATGGGCGGGGAGGTTCTGGTGATGGCCTCTCTGATCTGTGGCGCTGCTGCTGCTGGTAATTTGACTGGTCCGCTGCCCTCGACGGTGCGGGAATATTCGATTTCTGGACCAAAATAAATAACATTACTGCAACAATACTGGCATTATTTCCTAAAATAAAAATTATTATTAATTTTTTTTTCTCCCATTCATTCATATAAAAATTTGGCAGCAGACACACGTGTGGGTCAAATGTAGGAAAAAGAGCATTCCTACAATTTTTATTTCCATTTTTTTTTTTGGTGGGGATTATTTTACTTCTACTCCAAAGTTATATAATATAGGATTGGTAAGACAGCAGTCCAGGTCCCTAGATATTAGACGGTAAATTAATTAAAATTTGCTTTCTTCTTGTACAAAAAAGAAAATAATAAAACTGCATACGTGCAACCAATGAAAATACCCAAATGAAGTTTTTATGTGTGATAATTGATAGATGGAGTATATGCTACCATAGTAAAAGGTAAAATCAAACTCAAGCATTTAAAGAGGACAACCATCACCCAGAATTGATAGATGTGTTGAATATTCTACCCAGGTCATCCACAAGACTCATCGAACACTTGTGATAGTTTTCTAAGTTCGCCCGCCAAACCCACTTTGTACATTTAGGGTTAGTATTCTTGGAAAAAAGTGTCAGTCAAGCATAATAATTCCATAAACAATAACACATTTTCCATATAGAGTATCTACATCTCTTCATCCCTTTGATGAAGCAACAAAAGTACAAATTTCACACTGGCTATTGTAAGGACATCTAGTATGTATGCATATAAATACCTTGTCTAAAAATTTGTATGCGTAATACGTGGAAAAATCTGGTGTAAATCGCCCCAAACAGACCGCACCTTTAACAACATATTTTCGTCACAAAAACATTTGGAAAACATTGACGGTTAGAAGTTTGATTTCAAGCTTGCATAACTGAATCTTTATATATATATATGATATACGGAAAAGATTTGCTCTGCACCTTCCACCTTTAGCAATGAATTTTCATACGAGAGAACATCTCCCAAAGTTTTGACGGCAAAAATTTGTGCCACTCCATATATATATAAAAATATGCAAATAATAATTTACAGCTAAATGAACTTTTAACTACTTATACAAATGTGACGCCCTTTCCCATCATTCTCGTTTAAGCTCCACTTCACTGCCGGTAAATTTGAAATCCCACAAGAACAACAATTACCAGTTATCCATCATAAAAGTTTATTGGGATTCATTTCATTCCCCCCTCCAAACTTCCGGCAATCAATTTGGGGGCATTAAGCAAGAACTCTGGACAAGAAAACCACCATTCATTTTCTTATTTTTTCTTCTTGTATATATCATGGAAAAGAAGACACTATAAACATTCTGATCCGAAACTGGTATTTGCTTCCAAAGAGAGATGATCAGCCAAATAGATCTTTGTGTACTAAAAAAAGCTATCAACCCAAAAGCAAAACTGAAATGAAGATTTCAAATAACAAAAATACATACAGATTTCAACTTCATTGAAGAAATATCCCCACCGCTGCTCATTTCCCTACCGAATTCCCGATCGTTGGGAAACTCCCTGCCACTGTAAATAGTAGTAAAATTAGGATTTCTTTTAATCAAATAAAAGAAAGTGATTAACTTCACTAATGCAATGCTACGCAAATTGCTAAGATCAAATATAATAATTGGCAATAAAGAAAGGAAGAAAATGAATAAATACAACTCTCCTACTGAATTAAAATGGTAAGTTTAATGTGGGTTCATATTCTAAGGCAAACTCAAGTCTGATGACGTTTAGAAATTGTACAAGAGAAAATAGTAGGTTCCAAAGTATTCAACCAGTAAACATGCTACTCCCTCAGTCTCAAATTGACAGTCCCACTTTATCAATTGTGAAGGACCCACGGATACAACTTAATTTCTAATGTGGGATTTGGTGTGTTCTCTGTCCTTGAACTGAAACTATCAATTCAAACATCCCAAAAGTAAAAGTGAGACTATGAATCAAAGACGGACTATTTTCATCATCTTTTACCATATAGTAAATATAAATAGAATTGCTCTACATTTTAGTGGCAGTTAGCAGACACCAAATTTGGTAATGCTTTCTGATGCCCTTACAAATTTTTTTCCAAAGTAAAATGACGAAAAACCAAAGATGTAAATTCCAGCAATCATGTGGTTAACTATTTTCTCTTCCACACAAATCTGCCTACTCTGTGCTATACCTTTTCTCCCTCATTTTCCAATAAGAAGATGCACGCACAGCGTCCATGTAATATTTCTAGTATAAATTGTTTTCCAAGTAAAATGACAAATAATCAAATATGTAAATTCCAGCAACCATGTGAATATGTGATTAACCATTTATTTTTTCTCTTCCACGCAAATCTCTGGTCTGTGCTACAACTTTTCTCCCTCATTTTCCAAAAAGGAGATGCACACACAACGTCCATGTAATATTTCTAGTATTATAGAATTGCATGGTGCAACGCACTACAAATCAGAATGGGAAAAGGGTAAAAAATATGATAAACGAACATTAAAAATGAGTTACCTTCTTCCACGTCTCTCAATCTCGCGCTTCCGCTTTAAATCGGCTTTACGGGCTTCAAATTCCTCCCTGCTCATGATGGGGGGTCCACCATTTAAGCCCATACCAAAATCCATCGCAAGATCCCTAAAATTTAAAAATAGGCCTCTAACTCAGAAATAACACGCACGTATATATCTCAAACGCCAGACATGATAATCATTCCAGGCAGCCAAAATAAAGCAGTACACACATCCCACAAACATAAATCCTCCCCGTTTCCCGCCACCCCCTTCCCAAAAAAAAGGGCTTTTCAACTTTGCCCCCAATTATTAATGTTAAATTAGACGACCATTTTTTCATAATCATTAGCATTTGTCCCCCTGCATGCGGGGGAATTTCAAAGAATTGAGTAAAAAAGCGGGGTAATGTAAATTTTTTTAACGTGATCCTTCGACTCAACCACCCGTTACTGTTTAATTCTTTGACATTCCCCCACTTGCAAGGGCAAAGTATAACAATGCTGAAAACAGGGGGAAGTCTTAAGTTAGCATAAAAATAGGGGGCAAAGTCAAAAAAGCCCAACAAGAAAAAGAAAAAAACAGACAAAACTGAAGCATACCTTTGAGGTGGTACAAAAGGAGGCATCATATAACCTTGTGTTCCAAACGGGTCTGGAGGCAAGACACCCCCAAATGGAACATCCATGGGCCCGAATCCATAACCCATATAGGGCGGCATCGGACCTGGATAATGGCCTACATATCCTTCCATCCCACTTTGCATGCCGCCATTCCAGTAGGGGTTGTAAGGAGGAGGAGGTGGGCCCATAGGCATCATATAATTCTCAGCCGCAAACTCTTGAGAGTTTCTCCACTGCATCTCTGCAGCTGCAAGGAGCTCAAAATAAACATAGTAATATCAGCATCACTTACGATTGAAAGCCAAAATTTTCAGGTATTTAAACTGAACACGATAAAATTACCACTTATAGGCACACGAACTTTCTTCTTTTTCTTTTTCTTCCCTGGAAAACAGAAGGAATGAATGTGAGACGAATATCATCACTCCCAAAGCATTGTATAGAATAATCAATTCATTTCTCTTTCTGATTCCCATTGTTTTACTATGTGAGTTATATGAAAGCATCCTCAGCTTCTAAGATATAAAACCTAATAGCAGATTATTAGTGCCTAGGATATTATCAATGCCTATAATAATTATTCGTACATATTTTTAGTACTCAAATAGATAATCTGATTTGAAAAGGTATATATATATATATATATGTTCCTTTACCTTCCATATTATATTAAGTGTGTCAAGAGACTAAATCTAACCATTAATTAAAGAAAAACAAATATAGACCGTAAGATGTGTTCTGTCCATACACAGAAGTCCCATAAGTGGGGTACACACCATGCTTCCTCATTATATATTATATAGCGATAAAAGGGATGCACATAATAACAAATTTCACTTGCCAATTAATTAAGAAGCTCAAGGCCCACAAGGGATATGTTGACAAGGTCAAAACTAGTCAGTGTTCTAAAAGGCGGACTCCAGGCACTCAGGCAGCACTAGGCGGTGCCCGAGTGCCCAACAAATCTGGCCTAGGTGTTTGATTAATCGATGGATAAATCAGGCGGGGATTTAGGCAGATGGACTGAATTTAATTATTTATTTTAAACAGCTGCCCATCTTTTTTCAAATACCACGTCAAACAACAGAAGAAAACTCATCAACCATTGTAAGCACACCGATCTTCTATTTCTCCCATTCACACCAAACTCTAGCCCGCTGCTGCAAACCCGCCATTCTATTCCCCTTTTCTTCTTATTGTTGCTTTTGTTTTCACACCTTTCACAGTTGCTTCAATTTTTTTGTGGACAATGGACCTCATGACCATGCTTCGTCTTCTTTCGCATTCTAGATTATACATATGTATATTTAAAAACAAAACTAAAAATTTGACAGCCTAAGGGTTCTGGCTGCTCTATGCCGCCCTAGGTTGCATGAACATTGAAACTAGTACCATCCACACATTGGCGAAATTTCAAGCACTAAAAAGAAAATTTGCTTAATAATTTACCTGCTTCCCCAGAGAGTGCCTTCTGTTGCACTTCTTCATCAGCCATTGGAGCACTTCCATGTGATGCTGCTGGTTCCTTCACACTCCTTGATTCATGCGTAGCTTCCGAAATATTTGCAACTTTTGCTTCCCTCCCTTTCTCTGAACTCCGCTGTGGAGCATTTACAACAGCCTTATCCTGTTCTAAAGGCTCCCGTATATTTGAGATCTCTTCTTTTCGGGGAGGACGTGGCTCTCCCTTTGAGGCCGCAGATTGAGTAGGGGAAAGAATCTTAGGCTGTGGGCCACGAGCCGATTCCATATCTGAACAGCAACATAAATAATTGTCCCTCAATTTACGAATTTGCCCACACAAAATTATGTGAATTGTGAACTATTTTATTACAATGTTTGATTGCAAAAATGAATAAAATAGTTTAAAAAATTAAATAGACAATTTGAAGAAATACTTGATTTAAGATAGTCTACAATCACAATACAAAGTTTGTGAGGTTAAAATACAAACATTTATAATGGTCAAATTTACAGTTCGTATATATAGTATGAATAAACTTGTAGATTAGATAATTCTGCAACTACAGGGAGCAATTATGCTAGCAATATGAGAATGTAGTAATGGTCTCGGTAATAAGATACAAACCTTGAATGTGAAAAGCACTTCCACCATTCTCTGCACTGTTGTTATTGTTATTGGATTCTAACAACCGATTAATTGTATCCCTTAGAGTCTTATTCGGCAAAAGATCGTCCGCAAGTATATTTGTAGCCCCACAGACACACGCTGATTTAGACATGATGTAATCCCTTATACCTGAGAGAGACATTTAGCAATCACAAATTAAACATATCGAAACTACAAAAATAGTTTCATACCAAAAACAAATATGAATGTTAGAACGGAACAGTTTTTTTATTACTTTTCCACCTGTTATTAATGCAAAACTAGCTCATTTTAACGTAATTCTTTGATATTCTCCGGCATGCAAGGGGGCATACTCAAACAGATCACGAAAACAGTTACTTGGTTATCTAGGATTTGAGACTTCACCACATTCAAAAACACACACCTTGAATGACCAAAATAAAACATCCACTTTGCATACTGACATCAACTAAAGCAAGACCCACCAAAGACATGACTTCATGACCATGTAATGGTAGCTCTTTTCTCAAAGCTAATTTATGCCAAAGCAATGTACTAGAAAGCATATTTTACAAGCATTCAATGCAGCAATTGCTTTTACAAGCATTCAATTGCATTGGGGACTTTTTGGAATTGTTAGATTTGGTTTCTAATTCTCAAGTCTCTAGATTCGAAAGAGATTATAGATTGTGGATGGGGGAAAAGTCGGGTATATTCTCTTGCAAATCGTTCTTTCACTTGCTCACTAATTCGCCATTGGATCCTATCTTTGTGCCTCATAATTTTATTTGGAAAGTTGGTATTCCTCCGAAGGTGAAAGTTTTTGCTTGGCTGGCCTCTTGGAAAAGAGTTAATACTTGTGACTTACTCCAAAAAAAGAGGCCAAATCTGGTCATTTCTCCTTCTTGGTGTACTCTTTGCAAAAAGGGAGGTGAGAGCATCGATCATATGTTAGTTCACTGCAGTTTCTCCAGTTATATGTGGAGTAAGGCGAGGGAGGAATTTGGAGTTATTGGAGCCTTGCCTGGATCATGGCATGATTTATTAGGCTTGGATTGGCAGTTTAGTGGAAATAAGAAGAAATCAAAATTGTTATGGAGATGCTATTGCTTGGCATTAGCTTGGGGAATTTGGCATGAAAGGAACGCTAGAATATTTGAAGATAAATATTGCGAAGCCGGTGAAGCATGGTTTAAAATCAAACAGTTAGCATCATTTTGGGCCATCTCTTCGAACCTATTCGGATCTTTATTGGTCTCAGATTTATGTGGGAATTGGAACGCAGCTATCCTTTAGTAGCCTTGTTTATGGCTCCATCTTTTCATTGTTTGGTTTTTTGTAACGCTTGGTTTTTTGTAGCCTTTTCATATTTCTTGAGGGGCTTTGGTGGACTACTGGTTCACTAAAGATGTAATCTATGTTGTATTGCTTTAATTAGTTTTTAATAAAAGCGTTTTGTTTCTGATCAAAAAAAAATTTGCTTTGGCATTAACATTTCCTTGTGCAATTAGCAAGATAAAAAAAGAAGCAAGAATAAAGTAGTAGTAGTAGTAGTAGTAGTAGGAATGGTTGAACATGATCTTACATTTATCGCAAAAACTTGTAAAACAACACTTGCTAGTCAGTACAGCATCTTTCATCCCCTGTTTGCACAAAGGGCAGCGAAGCTCTGGTGGAAAATCACCAATGACACGAGCGGAAGGCATCCCTTCAATCTCTTTTTCAAAAGCAGCCCTGTTAATAAACCAATGATAAGAAAAATATCTTTTCCTACAATCAATCCATGAAATTACAAGAACTGTAGCAGAAAAAAGGTATCAGCTTACTCATTTGGCTTCAAAACGGCAACAGCACCACTTGGTAGTGCATATGAGCCATCTGGGGTTGCCATTAACATAGACTTCGGGATACCAGTAGGAGGTTTCACTCTTTTGACGTCAAAATTAGGGTCTCCATTTGTAGGGCAGTGCTGAATGAAATGACCTGAATAAGATGACCCAAGAAGATGATCTCATAATTACACCACAACCAGGAAAAATAAAATACTATCCTTTTTTTTTTGACTTTTATTATGTCATTGAGAAGATGAACCTACCAGGAACCTTGCACCTGTGGCATATATAGCCCTGAGGTGGTGTTTTCCGCTCCAACCCAGCACCTCGACCTAAAGATGTAAAATGTTACTCTCAGTTCAAAAGCATAATTTTATCCCAAACAAAATCCTCAACAAACATAAAAATTGGTGCCTAATTGAATGAGTCATTCCACCACGTAACTTGAATGTTAACATCTAAAGATAAAGAAAATAAATAAGATAAATAAAAATAATAACGGAGCCATATACACACAAATATATATATATACACACACAATGCGATCCGAAATTGACTCGATCTGACCGTACACAACCCATCTCTTTGCGGATTCCTACTCTTTTGCACAGCCAGAGTTCTTGAAATGTTTGAATTCACCTAGGGTTTGTTTGGTTGAGTAAATTATCTCATTTATAATTGTTTTCAATGTAATTTTTTTCATTTCAACAAAAAAAAATTGTGTTGTGATTTTTTCCGCATGAACTTGTATGATAGTTCTAAGTAATGTAATTTCAACTATGTCTTTACATTTTCTTATTTGATGTCTTAGGTAATAACTTAAGTTTATGACTTTATATACTATTTCATTTTTGTAACCGAACACTCAAATTAGATAATTCAAAAATTAAGCAATTTTAAATTCTCCAATTTTTTTAATTGGACGACAACCAAACAGGCTCTGATATATTAACTAATTTGCTGATAGTAACAAGAGAATTACCAAAACCACGTCCACCCATCATTCTGCTACCCATGCCCCGCCCAAAACCTCTACCAAAGCCATCAGAAGGTTGACTGCAAATCCAAAATAAATTACAACAGCTAAGAATCAAAAGAACATCATTTTCATGTCCATAAGAACCCAATTATGATAACAATGCATAAAGAAAAATAAGAATTATTCTCACTGCTGCCAGTCCAAGGCAGGAGTATCAATTAAAGCCTTGATCTTGCTGTCTTCATCAGCTTTACTTGGAGGGGGTGTATCCAAAACTGGATTACTCGACTGAACTGGCAGTACTTCAGGAATTGCATACAAATCGTTTCCAAATTCGTCCCATTCTGAATCGTCAAGCTACAAACCCAACAAGTATGTTAATTGGATTTGACATGTAAACCATAATGCCGAACTAGATTCCTCGAAAAAAGGACAATTAAAGCTTACATATTTTGAGACTGACGGATCAGCTCCAAGGAAGCTACTATTTGTCGGTTGAACATCCTCAGGTGGCTTATCATCCACCATTGTTCTGCAGTACAAAGCACAAAGACCAAACTCAACTAAACACTTACAAGAAATGTCAGAGATTGGGGTTTGGGTAAATACAAAGGCTTTATCAGGCTCATAGGACCACCGAATGGTTAAATTATCATCAACGAAGCCCATGTAAACAGTGCCGCTCTTAGCTACTAATGTGAAGTTATCTTTAAGAACAAATTCAGTTATAACAAATTAATACAACTTGGCGTAAAAAAGCTATAAGGTTTGAGACAATACTCGTCTTGATCAATAACTGGCGCAGTAAGTATGCGCAGGCGCGGTTGTCCAGGAACACGCCGAATTAAAACAGAGGTATTTTTTGGAATCAACGTCGCTTCATTTAGATACTCTGAAATTGCAAAAGGAGAACAATCTATAAACACAACAAAGAGGTTAATACAAAATAGTCAAATACGCAACAGACTAAATCGAATCCCCAAAGGGGCATCCCATGTCATACATTCTTAACCCAATTAGTGGTATCACTGTCAAGTTTGACCCCATCCAGTGGGTCAACTTCTGCAGCTAGAGGGAGCAAAAAGCTAGAGTAAGACTCAGAATCGCAACCTAACCTACAACTCCAACTAAAAAACTCTTGCCATACGACAGATATGTACCCAACATCCCACCAGAGTTTTTGCTTCTATCATAGTTTTTCCTTCTAATGAGGGCCATTTCACCCAATGAATACCCATAAACCTCGAAGGCTCAACTCTGGTACACGACATGGCTAGGAAAAACCCATAAATAAACGTCTTTAATAATTGTGTATGGTTCCATGTATTATGCATTTCCAAAAATTAAGCCACAAGTCCACCATAAGTCATGAATCCTGAATCTATCTAACCACTACATAAGTATCAGATCGAAATTAGCAACCAAAATACAAGTAATTTTACGCATATAGTTGCATATGCCATGCAATTTAAAAAGCATGTTAAAACCCATCTATGATTAAAATGTCTCTGAGTGTCCAGACCATGTCCAACTGCCTAAAATTGCCAGATGCACCCAACAAGTCGTGGTGTGTGGGGTAATTGTCAAAGCCGTGTTCTACCCACACAGTGTCCCTAAAGTGTCCAACTTCACCTCCTGCGGTGTCTGTGTATCCTAGCCCATAGGCAGCTTATGACAAAAAGGGTTTATGAGCTCCTCCAATTCAAAAGGAACAACTGCATTGCATACGCAGTTGAAGAAGAGAACAAATCTTTAACTATCACCCATGATTTCTTTATATCACAACACAACTAAATCATTATTGTTACTATTATCATGTTAGTCTAGCCTTAGAAAGCATGTAAAAGGACAGCATATGCACTCAAAATTTGTTAAAATTTTCAAGAAAGCATGACCAACTCTAAAGAATCGAACCAACCTTCGTTAGTCTGGGCGTTGGTGACAACTAGGTCAAAATCAGTACCCCTGCCCAAATGCTTGGATTCAAATATTTTTTCTTTCAAATTGGCAACTGATATGAAATGACCGTCGATTGGAATAGAGTCGTAATCTTTTGCACTTTTAAACTTATAATACACAGCCATAATTCTTAAAAATCCTTTTCCCTCTGAGAAAAAAAAAATAACAAACACAAAGAAAGCCTACAATTCAACAAAGGCCGTCAAATAAAAACTATAAAGGCCTGATATTGAACTGAAGCAAACATATATAACAGTACAAAATCGAACAAATTCTACTAGTTTTTTTCTTTTCTTTTTCTTTTTTCTCTTCAATGACTCTAGAAGGGCGTCAAACCAACTCAGTAACGCTTCAGAACACGGATCGAACGGTCTCTCAATCTCCTATCAGTCTCTTCGAAGCCAAATCTTCAATCTTTTAATCTACGCAGAGATTCTTCAAACTCCAGGGGTACAAAACCACTCCGATGATTGATTGGATCGTTGATGAAGCTGCAGTCCACAAATTTCAGTGTTCTCAATCGGATCAAACAGGTTAGATCGAGAATCGAAGAAGCCCTAACGTCGAATCGCAGCAAAACCACATCTTCAGACGAATCGAAGCCCGAGAATCCACAAAACCTGAACCTTCACGATTTATCGGATGAGTGAAAGCAGCCGATTCCTTCAGATCGATTGCCCTTCCGCGAATCTTCAATCAATCTCCCGGCTCCTCGAACAAAGACACGAACTCCAGCAAGATTGGCGTAATCTACACATCAAACTTCACTGATGCGAAATCGGGATAGCGATCGCAGAGGTTTGACGGAGATTCGATCGATAAATTTTTTGTATCTTCCTTCATCAAACCCAATAAACCTAAGTGGGGACGAAGTAAGGTAAAGGTTAGGGTTTCAATATCTTCTGGACAGAGAGAGAACACGCCAGGAAATATAGAAGGCCTCGGTTATGGATTTTAGGACATAATGAAAGAACAGGTTACAGGGTGTTATGTATAGGCGGTGAATAATGTACGAGTGAATTCCTTGATGGCTACGAACATTGTAAACCGTCGAAGAAAAGTTTTTTCTAGTCAGCGTTCTCAAAAGCGGGTTGGTACAAACATACTCAATTTAACGATTCAACTCAATTTGATATAAATATACTTAATATATATATATAATACAAAAATTTTAAAGTGCGAAACAATTTGTACTGAATGAATTTTTTTATAGCAATATAATATTCTCGCCTTAATTAATAGGATAATACTTATAATTAAGATCGGGAGTGTTACTACCCCGCCTTAGATAAGTTAAAATAAGTCTAAAATAAGTAATGAAACAATAAATTCAAAAAAATCATATCACATGGAACAAACAATCCTGATACTTATGCTGCGGGTGATAATATAAAATATTAATGTAATATACATCTATACACATACATAGAATCCGAGAGACATACACACCATGTCAACGCGTATTACAAAGTAAACAACAACTCAGGTTAACCGTGGTTTGCCATGTACACACCTACACAACAAAAATGAGTCAGTATCAAAGCTAATCTACTTCTTTTCCGACTCGGTTGCTTTTTCTGTCTTATCCGTCTCTTAGATACCTGAATTTATTTATAAAAAACGGGGTGAGCTCACAGCTCAGTAGGAGGATATAACAGGCAATATTACATGCAAAACGTAATTAACTATTTAATCATAAATCATGACTCAACCGATAAAACAATGCATGTATGTATATATGCAGGTTACTTGCCTTGTGTCAACCATTATACCGAGAGAATACCGAAGCCGAACTAAATCATAATAATAATAATAACAATGGGTCTGACAGCCCCCAAGAGATACCGAAATTATGCCGAACCATAATCATAAGAATAAGAAAATGCCTGCCCGCCCTAGAGAATAAATCAAACATAATCGCGATATAACATCATCCGGCCCATAAAGAATCATCATATCATAATAGAATTATACCACATGTCCATCGATATTATATCACAGAATCACAAATGCTTTGCCGAGGTCTAGATTTTCGGGCTACTCACCGTTGGCTCTAAACATCCGATCTCATTGCTGTCCCCCAGGGAGTTTAGAAATTTTCAACCTAAGAACACCGAACCCTAATTATTTTCACATCAACAAATACTAATCAATATATATTCCATTCATCATCGAAGGGCCACAAAAAAAAACATAATCAAATCTATAACGGGATCATATCACGTCCAAAAATGATATAACAGACATAAGAAGCTTTTGACACTATAGATACAAGATATATGCCCACATGATAGGTCATAAGAATAGTCCGAGCTTTCCGAAAGGTCTCCAAGAATCTGGTTGACACAATAACAATGCACAGTATGTATTACATGCTAATAAATGAATATTTGAAATAACTCATACCATATAATTACAATAAATCTATATACATGTTTCTTGATATATATAATTCATCAATTAATTAATTTCATAAATATACAACATCTATACATCTAACGAATATCTCATGTATGTCAAATAACACATATATATTAAGTATAATGGCATATCTTGTTTCAAATCACATACAGATAATTTTATAAATCATCAAACATAATCATCCTCATCATATAATAATTCTTAAAACAAAGTTAATTAAAATATGATGATTTATATATAATAAAATTATATTATCATACTTTAAAAATAATTAAACCTTACCTCAAAATATTTAACCCCAAATAATAAAATTTGAGTTGATACCCGAACCCCGATTAGCACAATTCTAAAATTCTTATACCATTGCGTAGCTCTCGACATATAGAACAATTTTTTTTTAAGGCTCAAATCGATTCGGCGGAATTTGAACGACCAATTTATAGAAAGAAAGCTTTCATACCTAATTTATTTTCTTTCTCTGTTCTCTCGGCCATAAGAATGGAAGAATAAAAATGAAAAAAGATTTCATTTTAATCAAGGCTGAGTCGGTGGTGTTAAGAAAAAAAATATAACGTTTGCTAAATTACGGCATTTTACCCTGAAGTTTCATAATTTTATTATTTTAACCTTGAATTTTTGCAACTTTAGAATTTAGTCTATACTGAATTTATGAAGTTTTACAATTTGGTCCATGCTCCACCAAGATTCTTAAACTTTTTAAAAATTTCACTTAGTCGAGATTAATATGTGTCTAATTTACATTAATTACATTCCTGGACATTACAATATCCCTCACTAATAAAAATTTCGTTCCCGAAATTTAAATATCGTACCTTAAGTGAATAAGTCATGATATTTGTGGTGGATCTCAGTTTTCATCTCCGATGTTGCCTCCTCGGCTCCGTGGTGCAACCACAAGACTTTGATTAATAGTATGACTTTGTTTCTCAACACTCGGTCTCGACGGTATAGGATTTGAATCGACCGGATTTCATACGTCCCATCATCAAGGATTTTCAGATCTTTTCATTGAACAATATGGGACGGATTGTAAACGTACCGTCGAAGTATCGACACATGAAAGACATTACGAACAAGCGATATCTGCGGAGGCAAAGCTAAACGATACGAAATATTTTCAACACGCTCCAAGATTTCACACAGCCCAATATATCGAGGAACTAATTTTTCTCTGCCACCAAAACTTGTGATACCAAAATGAAGTTTGGTTTTCAAAAATACATGACTACCGACTTCAAACTCCCAAGGACAATGACGCTTACTGGCATAACTCTTCTGCCGACTATGAACAGTAAGGAGGTGTTGTCGGATAATCTTAACCTTCTCAGTGGTTTGTTCTACCAATTTCGGACCTAACAAGGTCATCTCCCCAACTTCATACCAACAAATCGGAGATCTACACAGATGACCATACAAGGTTTCATAAGGTGCCATGCTTATACTAACCTAAAAATTGTTATTGTGGGCAAACTCCACTAAAGACAATTGTTTTATCCATTTTTTTCAAAAATCTAAGAAACAAGCCTTCAACATATCCTTGAGGATCTGAATAACTCGTTCGGATTGTCCGTCCGTCTGTGGATGGAATGCCGTACTAAAATTCAACTGAATACCCTGAGCTTTCTTCAAACTCCCCCAAATTCGAGATGTGAAACGAGGATCTCGATCCGATATAATAGTAAGTGGCACCCCGTATAACTTAGCTATCTCTCAAACATATAATTTGCTAAGGCTCTCTACATTTTGGTTATTACGACTAAGGAGGAAATGAGCAGATTTCGTCAATCTATCAACAATTACCCAAATGGTGTCTTGACCACCAAAGCTTTAGCTAACTCCGAAACAAAATTCATAATAACATGTTTCCACTTTCACTCGAAAATGGGTAATGGTTGAAGTTGCCCTGCGGGTCTTTGATGTTCGGCCTTCACCAATTGGCAGGTCATACATTTGCTTACATATTTTGCAACATCACGTTTCATACCGCTTTACCTTAAATTTTGGCATAAGTCTCAATACATTTTCGTACCTATTGGGTGAATAGAAAATTTAAAATGATGGGCTTCACTTAGAATTTCATTTATAAGTTCTGAATCTTTCGGCACTACCAATCTATTTCGGACCCAAATTCCTCCATCGACCCCAAGTCTATATTCACCATGTTCCGCTTTCGTAGCCAAACGATCACCTATCACCCGAAATTCTTCGTCTACACGTTGGGCATCAATCTTCTGCTGTTGGATTGCTGGTTGAACAACCATATTATAAAGACATGTTTGGTTATCATTCTGACTCACCATAAGATTATACCGTTGCAATTCTTATCTTAGCTTCTACTTCCAACATCGTAGAGTAATTAAAGACCATTGGGATTTTTGACTCAAGGCATCGTCTACACCATTAGCTTTGCCCGAGTGATACTGCAAAGTAAACTCATAATCTTCCAAATACTCTATCAACCGACGCTCATAAGATTTAAATATTTTTGGGTAAAGATGTATTCCAGACTCTTGTGATCGGAATAGACTTCAAATACCTCACCATACAGATAATTACGCCAAATCTTAAGAGCAAATACAATCGCAACCAATTCTAGATCATGGGTAGGGTAGTTTTTGTCGTGTTATTTAAGTTGACGGGAGGCATAAGTCACAACATGATCTACTTGTATAAGAACATAACCCAAACTAAATCTAAAAGTATCACAATAAATCGTATAACCCTTTTTTCCCTCGAGTAAAACAAGAACTGAAGCCGAAGTAAGCTTAATTTTTAACTCTAGAAAAGTTTTATCATAATCATTACTCCAAACGAATTGAACACCCTTATGACTTGGGTGAGTCAATGGTAATGCTATACGAGAGAAATCTTTTACAAACTGACGATAATAGCCAGCTAAACCCATAAAACTTCTAACCTTCATAACATTTCGAGGTATTTTCCACTTTAGAATGACTTCTATTTTCGTCAGATCTATTAAAATCCCATTAGTCAAGACGACATGTCCCAAAAATTTAACTTCTGACATCCAAAAGTCACATTTGCTAAGTTTAGCACAGAGCTAGTGATCTCGGAGGACTTGAAGAGCTAAACGGGGATGATTTTCAAGCTCCTCATCAGACTTAGAGTAGATAAGAATATAATCTATAAAAATTACCACACAATGATCATGATAAGGACGATACAAGCGATTCATCAAGTCCATAAATGTCGCTGGCGCATTTGTCAATTATAATGGCATCACTAAAAACTCGTAATGAGTAATGACCATATCGAGTACGAAACGCCGTTTTTGAAATATCTTCTTTATGGACCAATATCTAATGATAGCCTGATCGAAAATCTATCTTAAAAAATCTAACGGCACCTTGTAACTGATCAAATAGATCATCTATTCAAGGCAATGGATACTTATTTTTGACAGTGACACGGTTCAACTGGCAATAATCTATACACAAACATAACGACCTATCTTGCTTCTTAGCAAACAGTACAGGTGCGCCCCAATGTGACACACTAGGTCCAATATATCCTTTTCGCAATAACTCATTAATTTTAACCTTTAGTTCCTTCAGCTCGGTAGGAGCCATACGATGCGGTGCTAACGATATCGGAGTAGTACCCAGAATAAGGTCAATAGAAAAGTCTACCGCCCGATGAGGGAAAAGACCCGGAAGATCATTAAGAAACAGATTAAGAAATTCCATAACCACGGGATTAGAATGATAAGCACTACCCTCCTCTCGTGCCACCATACTAGCCAACCACCAAAAGAAATTCCGTTGTTCCTTAGGCCTCAAATACGAACACGGCATATGTGACTCATACTTATAATAGAAGATCAACATCTCACTATTAGGCAATAAAATTGATAATCGATGTTTAGAACAATAAATTACAACATGAAAAGTAGCCAACCAATTCATTCCTAAAATAAGATTATAGAGCTCCATATCCATCATAATAAAATCGAACTATATCGAGGATTCTTCTATACTCAAGGAACAATTTTTACAAATCGAACTCAATCGTACATCACTCTCCAAAGGCGAACCAACACATATTGGTGTATCCAAACGTTCAACATTCAATCCCAATTTATTTATTAAAGCTAACAAGATAAATAAATGAGAAACACCGGTATCAAACAAAATTTTAACCCAAAAACTAAAAAATAGAATAGTACCTTCCATTAGTTTAGCTTCGGGTTACTCCACTTGACTCAGAGTATACATTCGGCCCGAGGTCCTACCGCCTCCCCGAAAATACGAACTTTCACCCCCACAGGATTGACTTTGATCTCGTTCCTGACCACTAGAGAAAGATTGGCCCTTTCCGCTACTACGGCTTGAGCCGTGAGTTTGAGACTGGCTGTAGGGAGGTTAAGGCGGCTGTTACTCCCGACTCACATTTGGACAATTCCTACGAATATGTCCCGGTTGACGACACCCATAACAAACCCCCTCTCTCTGTCCCTGGTGCTTGCTACTGCTCCCCAAAAAACGGCCTCTACCAACATTGCCACTAGAAGACCCTGAATCACTTCTAAACTTTTTTTCTTGATTACCCTACTTCTTTCTGTCGGTACCCCTTTTTCTTTTTAGGAATCTACTGGTGTTAGCTCTTTCTTGCTCGACTTTCATGGCTACTCTCACAGCCTCGGTAACACTACTATAGTTCAAGTGAGACACCTTCTCTCTGATAGAATGCTTCAACCCTTTCAGAAACAAGCGTATCTTCTCCTTAAGATCACTGTCTAAACCTTTCTCAAAATAGCCCAGACTTTAAAACTTTGCCTCATACGCTGTCACGGACATATTCTCTTGAATACGAAAATGAACTCATCCCTCTTAATACTATGGTGGACCGGTGAGAAATAACATTCTAAAAAACAACTGGGTGAATTGCCCCCAGGTAGTAGGAACATCCGCCCTCCTCGACACGTTCCTCTATCAGACACCCGCCCGATCAATCAATTGATAAGTACCAAGACTAAGTCTTAAATCATCCGATAAATGCCTGACATAAAAGGCTTTCTCTATCTAATCGAGTCACGACTC
Source organism: Lonicera japonica (assembly GCA_021464415.1). Taxonomy (NCBI): domain Eukaryota; kingdom Viridiplantae; phylum Streptophyta; class Magnoliopsida; order Dipsacales; family Caprifoliaceae; genus Lonicera; species Lonicera japonica. The sequence continues at coordinate 22,832,605 of CM038464.1, forward strand.
TGCTGTATTGGGATCGGACATCCCATTAAAAGTAGGAGGAGACAATTTTTTGAATTTCTCGAAGGCCACCATAGCCCGATTCTCTTGAAATCTCTCTCGAGGTTGTTCGGTATGAGCCAACACATTGGCCAACTTCCGAGCTATCGCACGAATAGCATTTATAGACTCTCTTCCCGAGGTAAAACTCTCGTGTGTGGCATGGTTCTCCTTATCATCTGGTGGGTTCACCATTCGCTATACGAAAACAAGAAAAATACCATGATAACCTGATATACATATATTTACAAAAATACAGTTCATATCATATTTCACATATTTCGTCCCACAACCCAAGTAAATTATAAACCTGTGCTCTGATACCAATTTATAACACTCTCGCCTTAACTAATATGATAACACCTGTAATTAAGACCTGGAGCGTTACTACCCTACCTAAGACGAGCTAAAGTAAGTCTAAAATATGTAACGAAACAATAAATTCAAGAAAATCACATTTCATGGAACAAACAATCCTGATACTCATGCTGTGTGCGATAATATAAAATATGAGTGTAATATACATCTATACACATACATAGAATCCGAGAGGCATACACACTATGTCAACGCGTATTACAAAGTAAATAACAACTCAGGCTAGCCGTGACTGGCCATGTACACACCTACACTAAATGAGTCGGTATCAGAGCTCGTCTACTTTGTTCCCGACCCAGTCGCATCTTCTGTCTTATCCGTCTTCGGATACCTAAATTTGTTTACATAAAACGGAGTGAGCTCACAGCTTCTTAGGGGGGATATAATAGATAATATTACATATAAAATGTAATTAATTATTTAATCATAAATCATGGCTCAACCGATAAAATAATGCATACATGTGTATATGCATGTTACCTCCCTTGTGTCAACCATTATATCGAGAGAATACCTGACCGAACCGAATCAAAATAATAATAATAATGGGCCTGACCACCCCCAAGAGATACCGAAGTTGGGTCGAACCATAATCATAAGAATATGAATGGGCCTGACCGCCCCAGAGAATAAATCGAACATAATCACGATATAACATCATCCGGCCTATAAAAGATCATCATCATATCATAATAGAATTTGACCATATGTCCATCCATATCATATCACATAATCACAAGTGTTTTGCCGAGGTCTAGATTTCTGGGCTACTTACTACTGGCTCTAAACAACCAACCTTATTGCTGTCCTACAAGGGTTTAGGAATTTTCAACCCAAGGACACCGAACTTGCCGAAAGGTCTCCAAGAATTCGGTTGACACAATAACGATGCACAATATGTATAACATGCTAATAATGAATATTTGAAACAACTTATGCCATATAATTACAAAAAATCTTTATACATCTTCCTTGATGTATGTCAAATAATACATATATTTCAAGTATAATAGCATATCTTGCTTCAAATCACATACACATGGTTTTATAAATCATCAAACATAATCATCCTTACATATAATAATTCTTAAAACAAAGACAATTAAAATATGATGATTTATGTAGAATAAAATCATATTATCCGATTAACACAACTCTAAAATTCTTATACCGTTGCGTAGCTCTTGACGTATAGAACAACTTTTCGTTAAGACTCGACTCGATTCGACGGAGTTTGGATGACCAATTTTTAGAAAGAAAACTTTCGTACCTAATTTATTTTCTTTATCTGTTATATCGGCAATAAGAATGGAATAATAAAAATGAAAGAAGCCTTCATTTTAATCAAGTCTGAGTCGGTGGTGTTTGGGAAAAAAAATATAACTTTTGCTAAATTACGACATTTGACCCTGAAGTTTCATAACTTTATTATTTTAACCTTAAATTTTTGCAACTTTACAATTTAGTCCATATTAAACTTATGAAGTTTTACAATTTGGTCCATGCTCCACCAAGATTCCTAAACTCTTCAAAAAATTTATTTAGTTGAGTGTGAGAACTTGCACTCTCAACGCCCGAGTCCCCGCGGCGGTAATTCCTCCGATTTTTCGATTTAATCTTTTAAAATGGTTCATTTTATTATAGAAAAAATGTGACAATTTGCAAAGGAATCAGAGTCGCCAGTTTGTTTTACTAAACAAACAAAAGTTTGTGTAAAAGATGAAAATTTATGAATTGAACGACTTCTTAAACACAATTAATGCGAAATTAGTTGATTCGAAGGTTCGGGGATTAATTTACGAATTGGGAAGGTATTAGGCACCCAATTCGCCTTTTTGGCTGAGTAGGATATGCGTGAAATTATAATCGAACATTCTCATACTTATTGATGTTATCGTGTATCGGTCTATAATTTTTAAAAAAACGTGATTTTGGGGTGCGAATGAAAATCATGTGCTTCGTATTTCGCCATTCGATTTCAGAAATAGGTGCGTGTGTGATTTAAAAAATGATTTTGGTAATGATAGATAACAAAACAAGTATTTTTGAAAAGATTTAGGACTTTTCGGAAGCTAATTCGATTTGAAAATTTGGATATCCGGCAAGCTTCGAGATTCGCTAGTCAACAATGTACCACAGTTTAATAATTTAAACCGGCATTGACGAATCCAGTACTCTCATATTAGATATTTAGGTATGCACCGCGATTGATTCATTCGTAAATCGAGACTGATAAAACCGAGATTTTATGAAATTAATTGATAAAAATATGTTTAAAAATGATTTACAGCTCGTTTTACACCTTTGATTTTGAAAACGGGTTTTAAATATAAAATATGGACTGATTTTGAGATAAACAATAATTTTTACGTGCAATTGATCAATTATAACTAATAAAAATAAAGAGATAAAAAATTAAAGCCAGAATGAGATAAAAAATACCTGAGAGCCTCGAAAATAGTATAATAGTATTTCATAGTGCTGTTCCCGAAGTTCCAAAGCTGACTAATGCTTTAAATGGGGTTAGTGCAAGTGTATTTATAGCTGTAGAATAATTAATGGACTAGGCTGTAAATGTTTGTCCGCGAACGTTTTTTTTCAATTTTGGCCAAAATAAACACTGGATTAATATGATTTTTAACATGTTATTACCCATGTTAAGACCTACCTATTATCCAAATTTCAGAATTTTTGGACATCGAAAAAGCCTCCGTTTGATTTTTCAAGCCGAATTCACAATTTTTTCAATTTTCAAAGATCTGACTGTCAGATCGAGATGGTTTTTTAATATGTTATTTATAGTAACATTTCCTATCTCTTTATGAAATTTCATGATTTTTAAAGGTCAACAAATATCAAAATAAGAAAAAATAAAAAATCAGCTGGGAGGGGTTTGTCCTGGGACACAAGCCCCAAAGGCTTGTGTCCCCACGACACACACAGGTGTGTGGCATGAGGAAACACCCCTGGGGGTGTGTGTCCGTACGCGGTTTCTTTTATTCCCGGCAAATGGCTTGTCAGATCAATCTAATTTTTTAATATGTTGTTCCTCATTATATACCCTGTCTACTAACCAAATTGGAGCTCAGTTGGACTTCTGAAAGGTCATCTTTCGATTACCCGAAGTAAACTCTCAGTTTTCTGAATTCCCAGATATCCGGCCGTCAGATTGAGCTGATTTTTTAGTATGTTTCTCCTTGTGGAAATGTCTAATAACTCTTAAAGTTTAAGGATGATCATAAATGAGGAACTTTCTTTTCACAAGTTTCCAGGAGTTTTGACAGTTTTCGGTTCAGGCGACTTCTGGTAATTCTCGTAACTTCTCATCCGGGTATCTTTTCAGCTTTTTTCTTTGACTTGTATCATATGTATATGGTATGTATGCATCTAGGAATGCTTGTGCATGCTTGTGTGCTTATTTTTTTAGAGTTCGAGATTCTTGTAGGGGTCGCAAAATAAAGTGTTCACATCGAGATTAATGTGTCTAATTTACATTAATTACATTGCGGGACATTACAAACGGACTCTAGTTGTAATAAAACACAATATTAAACAATTACAAAATACATAAAATAAGATAAATAATCATAAAAAGAGTTTCAAAATAGATTTAGAGCTTTAGTTGTATAGCCAATTTGTTGAATCAATATATATATTTATATTAATAAGAGAAAAACCATCATATTGATTATATATATATATTAATTAATCAATAAAAGAAGATGAACCATATGTTGCATCAATGTATACAAATTAATTAATTAATAAAATAAGAGGAACCATACGCTAAATCAATATAAATAACAAATGAAAAAAAAAAAGAAAGATGTGGTCTTATTCATGATAGAGCGATGATGGGAATTTTAGTTTCAATTGTATGCATAGCAGTTTTTGGTGGGCAAAGATGATGAATTAAAATAGGGTTTACATAATTTTTTAGGATAAAATTGTCTTTTTTGATTTAATCCTTTATTCATCTAGGAACCGGATAACACAATCCTACCTTTCCGGTTCTTTGGGGTATAAATGACTAAGTCCGAATTAACAATCCTTTAGCATATCCCATCCGGTAATACACCAAACAAAAGATAGAATTATTTAATTATATCCCTTTTCCAATCAAACACGCCTTATATGCATTTTTTTTTCACCCTTTGTTCAATTCACAAGAATTCTGATTTTTTTCCTCCTCTTTCTCTGGTTATCAAACAACATTTTCTATTATAATCATCGGATAGCGTTACCTCTATGCACACAACATCTATATTACAAAAATTATACCAATTTAACTACTCATTGATTTATTTATAGCATGTACCACAACAAAATCCACTTAATATCTCATACCAGAGGCTTTGACACAATTATAATAGTTAGTCAAATAAATAGAAAAAAAAACTTTGATGTGTGGGAAAAAAATGGAAGTCCCAATAAGTTTATCACTTTTCATTGATTATAAATTAGTATTTTTTTAAACAAATTAAAATGCCAATAATTATTGTTATCATTTTTCAAACGGAATAACATTCTTTATCTTTGAGATAAAGGAAAGGAATCTATTTTTGAGGTTTCACTTGGTTGTCTTAAATAAGTTAGTCAATTATCATATAATTAGTATTTGGCTTCAGGGATAAACAAAATAAAAATCATTGATTCTATTTAAGTAAATATTTGATATTAAAACTCTGCAGGATAATAAGATTAAATATTATATCAAAAATAATTAATGTTTGTAACAAATTGAAAAATAAGTTGTAGTTAAATTTCTTTCTTACTTTTTCCGCTTTTTCCTTGAATTTTTTTTCTCACAAATGACAGGGAACAAATATTTTTACAAAAAATAATGGGGAAGGAAGATATCTATTTATAAAAATAAGCATGAAATAGAAAATTTTGACCACACCACAAAACTCATTTTCCAACTATTTTTAATTTTTTTTTTAAACATGTTATCAAACATAATCCAAATTTATACGATTACGTTAAAAAACACAATACACATTTTTATTGAAATGCACCCAGCCACCAAAGGTGCAAAGTAAGATGTCAAAAAGTTAGGGTGGTGCTATTTCCACCCCACAAACTACTTGCTTCCACTCCCACCAAAAAAAAAGTTATAAACTCCTATTTTCACCCCACTCAATTAATCATTTTCAACCAACTAATTACTCATTAACATTAATTACTATTCATCTTCATCTTCATCTTCATCTCTTCTTCTTCTTCTTCTTCCTCTTCTTCCTCTTCATCTTCCTCTATGATTTTTACTCAATGGTTAATAATTAACAAAAATTCAGATCTAATTAACACATTCTATCTTATTCAATTCATTTCAAAAGCCAACAAAAATTCAAAAGTAACTCGCAAAAACACACAAAATCTCCATTAATGTCACACAAAAAAAAATCTTAAGTTGTAGAGAATGGTAGAGAATAGCAAATCAAGGATTATCAAAGTAGAAAAACCTAATGAAAGAAAGATATGTTTGTTTTTATTATGTTTAATGTTTATTTTCTTTAGTTAATATAAAAAAAAATTGTACCAACAAAACGAATTAGAGCAATAGAACAGGTTACCTTGGTTACGGGAAACCGAAATTTAAGCACTTATTCGGTTTTCGGCGACCGAATGTGTAATTTGATTATATTTCAGACAACTTCGGTCCTAGGAGACCGAGCAATTTGATGAATTTAGGTCCTATGAAACCAAAATTATTCAAAATACTCGGTTGTTAAAGACCGATGTAAGGTCCCGAGAGCTAAAAATATCGTCCAGAATACTTTGGTTGTGAGGGATCGAGGAAGTGGATGAACCTCGGTCATAGAGAACCGAAATTGTTCTCAATACTCGATTTTTAGAGGGCGATGTAAAGTCCCGAGAGCTAAAATATGATACAAGGAGGCCACGGTTGTAAAGAACCAATGAGTAGATGGATGCAAAAATTTAAAAACCATTGTTGAGAAGAAGAAGAAGAAGAAGAAGAAGAAGAAGAAGAAGAAGAAGAAGAAGAAGAAGAAGAAGAGGAAGAAGAATTAACGATTTATTATAATTAGTTTGTGTTGCATTAAGGGTTAAATGAATGTAAAATTTTAGAAACCATTGTTGAGAAGAAGAAGAAGAAGAAGAAGAATTAATGATTAATTATAATTAATTTGTGTTGCACTAATGGTTAAATGAATGTAAAATTTTAGAAACCATTGTTGAGAAGAAGAAGAGGAAGAAGAAGAAGTAGAAGAAGAAGGAGGAGGAGGAGGAGGAGGAGGAGGATGATTAATGATTAATGGTTAAATATAATTAATCATTAATCTATGTATATTAAAATGGGAGTGGTAAAGGAAGTAGTGGGAGTGTTAATGAGTAAAAGAGAGTTGGTGGGATTGGTAGTGAGAGTGGGAGTGAAAGCAAGTAGTTTGTGGGGTGGAAATAGCACCACCCAAAAGTTAAAAACTTAAATAAATCAAAATAGTTTAGTGGGACTAAGAAAACCATTATTTGAAAGGTATTATAAATTAATAACATTTCGGATATCTTTTAAAAATATTAAAAAATCCTATTTTTATTAGTGGGCCTACCATGAGTATCACCGCCCCCGTCGTTCCCTCCATTACTCCTCCACTAATTCCTGTGAAATCTTTTGCTGATGTCATTTGTAAGCCAAAATCGATCCATGTTCCACTTAAACCTCCTGGATCTCATAAGGGGGAACCAGCTGTTTTCTTCTCCTAGGAAGAAGACATTGCTAATTTAGCATCCCCTTTTAATTGTACCCTTGTTGGAAAATTCTCTCATGGTAGGCCTTCTTTACCATCATTAAAGTTTTATTTAAGACGATTGGTTTACGATTAGCGTATTTTATTGGAATATTAGATATTAAACACATATTTCTTCGTTTTAATTCCGAAGATTATTATCATAGAGTATGGTTGAGGGATCAATGGTATTTCAAGCGATTTTCGATGCGTGTATTCAAGTGGACTCTTAATTTCAGAATGGATGTGGAATCTTCGATTGCTCTAGTATGGGTGAGTTTTCATAAGCTTCTTGTCCATTTTTTTGCGAATGAAAATCTATTCTCAATTGGTTCTTTTCTAGGTAAGCCATTAAAAATTGATGCGGCTGCAAATGTGTTGGCTCGTCCGAGTGTGGCTAGAATGTGTGTTGAAATGGATCTTTTTAAAAAGATGCCAAATAGGGTTTGGATTGGGTGTGGATCTGGGGGTTTTTGGCAGTCAGTTACTTATGAGCGAGTTCCGAAATATTATAGTAAATGCTTCAAGCAGGGATATAAAGAAGGTGAATGTAAATTCAATGATGTCAATTAAGTTATTCAATTAAAGGGGGCTACTCAGAGGAAATGAGAAGTTCATTATACAGTTAAACTGTGATGCAAAGAGCACAAGTTGAGGGGGAGCAGAACGTGGATACAGTGATTGATGATTTGTTGGAGGGAGAAAGTATGTCAGTGCAGAATGTGAAAAATGATGTGTTATCTTATTTTCAAGTGTTTGGACAGCATGTGATTAGTAAAAAAGAGTTCCGAGAGGGCAAGGCTATTATTGATAATTTTTCTTAACTTAATCTTAATAATGGGGAAGAAGTAAACATGATGATGGAAGGAAGTTCGAATATAACGTGGGCTGAAATAATTGATTCTGAATCTGAGGGAGGTAGTGCTAAAGAAGATGATTGTAAATCTATTTCTCAATCTGTTATCATGGAGGGAGTGAAATCCCCGGTGGCACCATTAGGGATTGCTATTCCTAAAAGTTATGATCAAATTGGCTTTTCTCCTAGGGCTACTGATTGTCCTATGCTTAATGTTCTTGATAGAGAAGAGCTGAAATAAGTGTTACTAAGAGATAAAGATTTTTTGGCGGATAGAACGTAACGTTTTTCTGAGGTGGAAAAGGTTGTTAGTGATAAAGAAAATCCAGCTGTGCTCTCTGATAAAATTGTTCCTGGTGCAAAAAAAAAGGGTAGAGGCGAGCTAATAAAAGGGGTTTGAAAGTTTTCTAAAGATGCCGCTTCGCAAAATTCATAATGATCAATACTCTTTTTTGGAACCTTAGAGATATCTCGAATATATATACTTTAAATAGACTGAAGGAATTGTGTAGCAGTAATAATGTGTTTTTCCTTACTATTATGGAGCCGATGGTTGACTCTCATAAGTTAACTCAAATTATGTTAACTTTGGGCTTTGATTTTGCTGTGAATAATAATGCTAGTAGTATTTGGTGCTTTTGGAAGTATGACTTAAATTGTTTAATGATTGACAGTTCTAATCAATGTGTTTCTTTTAAGTGTTCTTCTGCTATAATTGAAGGGCAATTTTTTATTTCCGCTGTTTATGCCAAATGTACTAGAAAGGAAAGACAAGTGTTATGGCATAATTTAAATAGTTTAAATCTTCAATATGAGACTTGGTTGGTATGAGGGGATTTTAATATTGTTAAAAAATCTGAAGAAAGGCTTGTGGGGAATCCTATTGATTTTAATGTTGTGAATGATTTCAATGATTTTATATCTAGTTGCGGTTTTGTGAAATTTCCTATTGTGGGAAGTACTTTTACCTGGTAAAAATCTGGGCAAAGGATGTGGCAAACTCTTGATAGATATTTAAGCAGTCTAAAGTGGCAAAGTTTGTTTCTAGATAACAAGGTTCATCATCTCAGTAGGGAATTTTTAGATCACGCCTCTATTTTTGGGAGTTTTTAAAGTATCACGAGAAGGTCTGGCGGGTGTTTTAAGTTTTAAGCTATGTGGTTGAGGCACCATGATTTTCTCAATGTGGTAAAATGAAGCTGGGGAGTTGATATTCAAGGTTGTCCGTTGGTTGTGTTTGCGGCCAAGTTAAAAAGGTTAAAGAATTATTTGATTATGTGGAATGAAAGTCATTTTTGGTAATATTTTTCAAAAGATAAAAGAGGCAGAGCAACTGCTTGCTGATACTGAATGTAAAGTGGAAACAAATTGTTCTAGTGAAGCTCTTACTAATTTTAGTAAAGTGAAGAAACATTTCAATGAAATTTTGGCTTGTGAAGAAGCTTTTTGGAAGCAAAGAGCCAAGGTTAAGTGGCTTAATGAAGGGGAGAAAAACAAAAAATAAAATAAAATAAAAATTCATGTGTTTGTTGCTATGAAAAGAAGAAAAAACAATTGTTTTGTATTAAGAATGATAGAGGTGATTGGCTTACCGAGCACAAAGATATTGCTGAAACAGGTGTTCAATTTTTTCAAAACCAGTTTAATTCTACTCAAACTGATCATGATTTTCAATTGATTCCCCATGTGATTACTGAGGATCAGAATGAAAGGTTGACTATTCCTCCTTCTCTTGAAGAAATTAAAGGAGTTGTAATTGCTATGAACCCTAAAGATGCTGCAGGACTAAATGGGTTCAGTGGTTTGTTCTATATTAAATGTTGGGATATCATTAAATATGATATGTACAGTTGTTCTTACTTTCTTTGGAGGTACTTCTCTCCCCCGAACTTGGATTAGCGCTCTTATTATTACTTTACCTAAAGTTTATAATCCTAAATCTTTTGATGATATGAAGCCTATTTCTTTTTGTAATTTTAATGCTAAAATTGTATTTAGGATTGTGGCAAACAGAATGGCTAATGTTTTGCCTAGTATTATTTTTAGTGAGCAAAGCGGATTTGTTAAAGGCGGGAACATTACAAATAATATCCTTCTTGCTCAATAGCTTATTCATAAACTGGACTCCAAAGTTCGTGGAAGTAATGTTGTTCTAGAGTTGGATATGGCCAAAGCGTATGATATGATGTCATGGTTATTCATTTTGAAGACTCTAAGGCAATTTGGCTTTTCTAAAAGATTGATTGATGTTGTTTGGAGAATTATTTCTAATTGTTGGTACTCATTGGTGATTAATGGAAATCAAGAAGGTTTTTCGTTTCTTCTAAAGGGGTGAGACAAGAAGATCCTCTATCCCCTTGCCTATTTATCATTGGCGCTGAAGTTTTGAGCAGGGGTATCAAATCTTTGGTAATTGACAATAAGGTTATGCCTTAAACTAAGCCCAACAGGTGTCCTCGTATATTTCATCTTGCTTTTGCAAATGATATGGTTATATTTACTAATGGCTCAAAGAGATCCCTTTAATATTTGATGGCTTTCATTGCGGATTATGAAAGAGAGTCTGGGCAGCTGGTTAATAAAAGTAAAAGTTGCTTTGTTGTCGGAGATAAAATTGATGAGCATAGAAACCAGATTATCGCTAATGTAACTAGATTTATGTAAAAACAGATTTATGCAAAAAAGTCTTCCTATTAAATATCTAGGGTGTACGCTATTTAATGGAAGGAAGAAGATTCAGTTTTTTAGTGAGATTTTAGCAAAATTTTAGAAAAAGCTAGCGAGATGGAAAGCCAAACTTCTTTTTTAGGGCTTGAAGGTTATATTGATTAAACATGTTTTACAGTCCATTCCTATTTATAACTTGGCGGCGTTAGATCCTCCGAAAGCGATTTTGAATATAATTGATAGAATTTGTAGTAATTTTCTTTAGGGAGAAAGGGATTACGGGTTCAAATATCATTGGATTCGTTGGGCTCTTTGTTGTTTTCCTACTTGTGAAGGGGGTATTAGGATCAGGAGTATACAGGATATCAATGTTGCATTTAGTATGAAGCTATGGTGGAAATTTCGTACTGAAGATTCGTTATGGTCCGGGTATATGCAACTTAAGTATTGTTCCAAAAAGCAACCTGTGAAGTGTGATAAAGGTATTGGCGGCTCGTCTACTTGGCACATATTATTCTCTATTAAGGATGTGGCTGAATCTGCCATGCTTTGGTTAATTGGTAAATGTAGCATTAACTTTTGGCGGGATCATTGATTTAAAGAGTTTAAATTTGATGAAGGTTATCCAAGTCCCTCATAATCTTCAAGACCTTACAGTCAAATAAGTTTTGTCCTCTAACTTTAAATGGGAAACCTTGGTTGATAGTCACTTTGATCATAATGTAGTACTGGAAGTTAAAAATACGAGAAACCTGCTGTGTGATATTGAGGACAAATGTGAGTGGACTGATTATTCCAATGGCATTTTTTCTATCAAAGTTGCTTGGCAAAAAACTAGACAGACTTATTGGACTTTTGGGATTAGTAAGTTGATGTGGCATCAATGTATTCCTCTTAAATAGTCCTTTTTTTTTCTTGGAAAACTTATAGATACAGATTACCTATTGATAATTGTATTAAAAAAATAGGTATTCATCTTGCCTCTAAATGTTCTTGTTGTTTTGCTCCTTGCTCCGAAACTATTAACCATGTATTCATAAACAGTCCCATTGCCCAAAAGGTGTGGGTGCACTTTGAACAAAAGTTGAATATTTGTAGTAATGCTAGACTGTTTCAAATGAAACTTAGAGAGTGATGGCTTTCTAGAATTCATTCCCTTCATCATAAAGTTATTCTTTCGTTGGTTCCTAACTGCATTCTCTGGGAGTTATAGTTATACAGAAATAAGGGCAAATCTGAGCATAAGATTTCTTCAGCTAATCACATGATCTCAAACATTGAGTCAGCCATTTGTGCTATTTTAAATGGGCATCAGATTACAAGGAAAAAGAGTGTGAATGATTTGAGGTGGCTTTTTAATTTTCAAATTAAGCCTGAGCAGTGCATTGTTAATAAGATTATCATTACTAAGTGGATTAAGCCACGCTTGGGTAGGGTCAAACTCAATTTAGATGGCTGTTCAAATGGGAGTTATAGTTATACAGAAATAAGGGCAAATCTGAGCATAAGATTTCTTCAGCTAATCACCTGATCTCAAACATTGAGTCATCCATTTGTGCTATTTTAAATGGGCATCAGATTACAAGGAAAACGAGTGTGAATGATTTGAGGTGGCTTTTTAATTTTCAAATTAAGCCTGAGCAGTGCATTGTTAATAAGATTATCATTACTAAGTGGATTAAGCCACGCTTGGGTAGGGTCAAACTCAATTTAGATGGCTGTTCAAAGGGGAATTCGGGCAGAAGTGGTGGTGGTAGCTTATTAAGATCGGATTATGGGAAGTTTTTTTGGGCTAAAGCTGAGTTTTATGGTCACACTTCTAACTTAGTTGCTGAGACAAGAGCTTTACTTCAAAGTGTTAGACGATGTGTTCTGTAAGGCTACAAGTATGTTGATATTAAAGTTGATTCTCTTGTATTGGTCGAAATAGTGCAGCGTAAGATCTTTTTTTCGTGGTGCGTGGTTTATGAGATTAGAGAACTTTTTGATTTGTTAAACCATTGTAATTTTTCTGTTACTCATGTGTATATAGAATCTAATATGGCAGCTGATTTTTTTATCGAATATAGGTTGCAAGGAGGGTAAATCTATTTTATTTGATTATTGCAATAAGCCAAGAAGGTTAAGAGGTATTTTGTGTTTAATAGAAGAAGAGGGGTGTATTGATTGTTGGTTTTCTTTTCTTTCAATAAAATTTAGATTTCCGTGGCTAAAAAAAATAGCAGGGATGGTGATGCTACCTATGTAAATTTTATTATAATATTACATGTGTTACTCTTATTATTAAAATAATTAACCCTCTATTATAAAGTATTATATTATTCTAGAGTTGTAATTTATTCAGTAATAATACCACATTTTTATAAACAGACATATTTGTAGAAAAATGTACATTTCTCTCTCCTCAATCACATAAGTCAATGATTTTATACAATCTTAAATATTTAATAACATGTGAACTTGAGTTTTTGGTATGAATAGTGTAGTTTTAAAAGTTATTTAAGTAAATAGGGTACTTTTTATCATATTTGTAGAGATGGGGTTGACATTAAAATCGCTCATGGCAGTAGCATTTTTAACTAAGAAAACGCCACTGACACATACACTTTCAAAAAAAAAAAAAACAATGCATAAAAACGTCAGTGGTAAACGTGATTTTACGTGTAAAATCGCCATTCCCACACGACATTTTACTATTAAAATCACTATCCCCTTTCTCCCCTCACACGAAACCCACTTCAGCCCCAAATCTCCAACGCGCAGTGATCTTCTTCCCCTCCTAGCTCCGACCTCTCCTTGCTCCATTTCCGTCACCGATCTACTCTCACTCGCAGCTGTCCACTCCCACTTCCACTCTCTCTCCCTCGCCTCCTTCCACCCAACCGCACTGTCCACTCCCACTCGCCAACACCGTAACCCCACCGTCCACCCCAACCGCCGACCACTCCTGCCTACTCACCCCCGCTGCCGTGAACCGCCGCCGTCCACCCATGCTGTCTCTCCCCTTCTAGCTTCTAGATCTAAGGTAAGATCTCTTTGTTTATTTTTTTTCATATCTAGATTGTATTGATATTTGTTTGGATTGTTTGTTTGCAATTTATGCCCAGATGGTATTGATATTGGTTTGGGTTGTTTGTTTGCAATTTATGCGTAGATGGTATTGACATTAGTTTGGGTTGTTTGTTTGCAATTTATGTGTAGATTAATAATCAATCAATGATGGATTATCTAAAAGTTCTGCAAGTGGGGAACCATTTCAAAGGGGGGGGACCAATTTATTTCTATGGACCTACCATTAAAATTTTTGTTAATTATGAAACTTTTTGTTCTCTCTTTTTCTAATTCACAAAGAAGGTTTTTCTATCTATTTTTTGTTGGCAATTATTTAGGTAGGAGAGAATCTAGTTTATACGTATTTTCCATGGAATTTAATTTCATAAGAAAACATAGTTTTTGGTGCCAATCAAACTATATAATGAAAGATAGAAAATATAAGATTTTCTAGGATGAAATAATGATAGTCAAACACCTTCTAATGATATTTTCCATGGAATTTAATTTCATGGAATTGATTTTCTTTCTACGCAAAGTCATGTTTGTTAATTATCAAACACGTCCTAAATTTCTAAAAGATACTAGTTCTTTTGCGACGTAATAATTTTACATTGACGTATTATTTTCTTGTAGGCAAGTTTATATGTATTTTGGTGCCTTGATTATTATGGGTTATCTTCTAAAATTAGAATTTAATATTAATTTTTTAGAGTGCTTTTTACCAGCATCCTTCAAACATGGATTAATATATATATATATACACACACTAAAATCTAGAATAAAACAGATGAATTTGAGTGCTCTCCGTGAGTGTTGTGGCTACACTTAATTTTGTGTAGAGGAAAAACTATTATAATCTAATAATTATTTATTTTAGTGACAGCCTAGGTTAAGAATAGTGCATATGCTTTTGAATTTTTCCCATCATGAAGAGAGATTGATAATTATGTTCGGGATCTTTAAAACTATGCACACCATATAATGGACACCTAAAATTATCGATGTTTTCAACCAATTTAAAGTGTACCTGACGAATTTACTAAATCAAGTTGTATCATAAAATTTAGTTGTAAAACTTTTTAGATTTAACTTTCAAACCAAATTTATTTCTTGTCTAGTAAAGATAACTTATTTTTTTTATATGGAATAAAAGCAAAGTTAATTTAATAAATTATTTACAAACGAAATTATGAGAAAGTTTAAATAACCAATATTTTCAAAAGCTAGATGTGTGTTGAATATTCATTTTATAGTCAATAGGAATAGGAATTAAAAAAATGAAGTAATAATAATAGTAATAATAATAATAATAATAATAATAATAATAATAATAATAATAATAATAATAATAATAATCACATTATTCATAAAAATATAATCTTAGTCCACGGTCACCGCCAATCTTTAAAGCAGAACTCATAACTCCATACTTGCTTGATTCTAGTTGTTTTGATTGAAAATAAACTAAACTGGCTTATTGTGTTGAAGGTGGATAATGGGAAGTAGACGTTTTTGTTTTCTGCTTTATTCGGATGGTAATATAATTAATGGGGACCAAGGTTGGACCTACGATAAGCCACATGAAAGGGGCATTATCCTGGATCAAAAGAATACTTACTCAGAATTATTAGAGAAAGTTTTTTCTACTATGGATATTGACCACACACAGTTCATGTTGAAAATGACTTGTAGATGTCCATTTTTTGTATCCACAACCACTTGGAATTACTTTCTCCATGAAATTGTAGATGATGAAAGCATGGAATTTGCAAGGATAACTACTTGTAATGCTCCCGTTAATGCAATAGATTTATATATTGAGAAAGTGTATTACAATTACGATGCGTATCCAATTGGCGAAAATTTACGATTGTCCGGACCATGTAGATCACCACTATCAGCACAATGTACCTCTTTATCCATTGATCAATTACAGCAGCAGGAGTTTAATGACCCTATCAATGAGGGCTACCCTATATCTGTTTTTGGTTCAAGTTCACGACCTTCAGAACGCCACTGTTTTGGTGGCACTAGTAAGAAAGGCTACAAATCACGTAAGCCCATACCCGAGTCCATGCATAGGGACGGAGATGGCGTAGATTATGTATCGGATGCAGAATATGGTACTTGAGAAGACTTGGACTCTGAATTTGATGTTATGCATGATTTAAGTAATAGTGAATGTGATGAAGAGGAAGAACCGGTTGAGATTGGGCAGGTTAATGATGATGTGCCGTCATTCTACACTCAATTTAATGTTACAAGTGTGGACGAGGAATTGGTAATAGAAGATCAGATTATGGATGAAAATGAACTTAGAAATGGACTAATTTTTTAAACGAAAGCGGATTTGAAAATTACCGTTAAATCATTCGCAATTAAGAATTCAAATGAATATATTATTGATGAATCTAAGGCGGATATATGGGCAATTAGGTGCAAATTACATGATAAAGGATGCAAATGGCGTCTTCGTGCATGTAAGAGGAAGAAAAAACACGGGCAATTTGAAATTACCAAGTACGAAGGTCCTCACCCATGTACATTTGATTATTTGAAACTAAGTTATAAACATCTTGACTGCGATTTCATTGCAAGAAAAATATTATCCATGGTGGAGATTGATCATGCCCTTAGGATCGGCGTTATTGTTGTATTCATTAAGGATCAATATGGTTACAAGGTATCTTATTGGAAAGCATGGAATGCGAAGCAGAAGGCGATTGAGACTTTATTTGGTAATTGGAAAGAGTCTTATGCGTTAATGCCAAGATATTTGGCAGCTATTACATATCACAATGAAGGGACGGTCCATGAGTTGAGAAGCAACCAATGTGATGAGAGTTATCGTGTTTTTGATAAGAACTTTTGGGCCTTTAGTGGCTCAATTGAAGGTTTTTTGCATTGCCGTCTTATTATTAGTGTTGATGCGACACATCTTCGGGGTAAGTATAATGGGAAGTTATTTATTGCAATGGCAATGGATGCAAATGAGGGTATTTTTCCGCTTGTGTTCGGATATGGAGAAGAAGAAAGTTACGAAACTTGGAATTACTTTCTCAAGCGGGTTTGGCATTATGTTGTCAAGGGGTAAAGGCAGGGGTAGAGGTAGGGGCGAAGATGAACCTGTAGAGGCACGTGTAGTTATGAATTACGATGGAAATAAGAGGCCCAAAAGAAAAAGGAAAAAACCAGCTTGTGGTACTTAGTAGACATTTTGGTGGTTGATGTTCTACATGTAAATATTTGTATATAGTAAATATTTGTTGAACACGTATATAATATTTTGGGATATATATGTATGTGTTATGTTGTTTTACATATTCGTCAAACAAGGCTAAAAATCTCGAAATGTTATATAACAAAAGAAACCCTGTCAAAATTTCAGTAAAATTACTGATCATTTATTTTAATTTTTTAACGTTATAATAATTTAAACTTTACCCTATTAAGACCGTATGGCCTCAATGACGTAAGACTTCAGTGAATAGTCGTATGTCAAATCATGCACTTGTATCAATGACTGTATCAATGGCCTCAATTGTTGTATCAATGCAGTGAATGGTCTTATCACTTAATGTGTAATCTGTTTTCAATTCATGCACTTGTATCAATGACTGAAAAAATCAGCGATATGTCAAATCACTATTACGTTGCAATATGTTATCATGTCGTCCAGCTGTATCAATGCATGTATATGTAGACATTATATAAGCACCATATCAAACTTGATTTTTTACTTACTTATATTTTCTATCACTAATTTTTAAAATGGCATCTTTGAGCTCAAACATCAACCTTGATGGCTTTTCATACTGTGACGAAATTAACCTGTGCCTTGCTTGGAAACAAGTGACCCGTGATGGTACCTGGTGTGAGTGAGATAACCTTCAAACATGGGAGCAAATGGCTGCAATTTTTAATGCAGAACTTAAGAAAGAGAGCTCTTTATGTAAGAATAGGGTTGTGACCGCTGAAGAACTTGCTCAACTGTGGGCGAAGGTTGAGCCTGCAGTTAAGAAATGGAATCGATTTTACAATGAGAAGGAAAGACCTACCCCTCATCCCAAATTTATGATTGATTATGCTGGAAGTAGGGCACACTATCTCTCAAAATTCCACAGCAAAGTTGAGGCAGAAATGGTAAATATTATTTTATTAAAATTTAGTTTATGTTTGTTTTTACTGTACTTTAATGTTTAACGAGTTAACCTTTCATTCCCGTAAGAGGAACATGCCGATCTCATGAACTTGGTAGAAGAAGGTGTAAAGTTTCCCTACAAGATTTACTGGACATTCCTTAAAAGCACTCTCAATTGATATTTAATTTATCATATGTATCAGATGATCTACTATGTAATGTTTAAGTTAATGTGCATTTATGTTTCAGTGTTTTCCATGTGTAATGGTTTTATTTTATGCATCTTGTACCCACGGACACTTCTATGAAAGTATTCGTGTCTATTTATGTATTAAGTTTTTATTTAATGAAAAAAATGTAGTTCATCTACTGAATGCGTGTTCTATACTTAAAGTGCATACACATTTATTTTTTATATGTGTTTTCAAGAGTGATTTGACGTATTACTCCTGTGATAAATAAGATTCTCTCACTGCATTAAAAAGACATTATATGACTACTCACTGTAAAAAACATTGACTACTAATTTAAATATGTTAAACGATTCACGTGACTGCATATTGCAATTTTACTATTTTTCACCAGTATAACCCTAATCCTATTATGTTCTTCTATATATATTATATGTATTGTTAGCATAGTAAATCATCTGAAAATGCGTGATTAGTAGTGTCAGCTCACCTCATCATATTATTAGCATAGTAGATCATCTAAAAATTTGCAATGTCTGGTTACATCAAAACACTATACAAACACAAGCTTCTTAATGCTTGATTTTTACAACACATTTGACAACGCTATAGAAGCGCATGCTTCTCACTTTTATCAATGTGACAACTATTACTTTAATTAATACTTTTACACGATTGTCAGCCTTTACACTTTAACAGTCTTCATCACTGAAAATTTCAGTGCTTTTACAAGACTTACATCAATGCCTGATTTTACAACACATATGAAAAATCAATAATTTCACTCATATATAAGAATAATATTCATACTACTCTCGTCCTACACCAATATCACACATTTTTAAAATTCAACTATCATCTTACTCCCATTTTATTATAAACAAAATATGGCCAACTCTGCTACAATTCTAGATATGGTTCCCCTCATTCCAGTTGAAATTCAAGAGGAAATACGAGATCGAGTCTTGCGAAATGAAGCTCTTAGAATCATATCAATGTGTCAATGCATATTGCGAACTCCATCTCCTCTTTTAAGGCCAAGAAATTTTTTATATCATTGCCCTAATCTCGAATTTCCCTATCGTTCACCACTTGCGTTCGTGCCTTTGCACTCATGGACGCCTTTATTTTATGTTTATCTGTGGTATTTGCTAAATACTTATCATATGCCTATTGTATTCTCACCACATTTATACATTACATGGGATAAATGGGTATCATATGACTACACTCTATTTGACAAGTTCTGGTTTGAAGTGTTTGGTGAAGACTGGAGGATTGTTGGATCCGGACAAAGCTCACTGCATCCATTGAGTGAGCCAATTAATAAACATGTCATTTTGATAACAAAGTTCAACTCGAATAAGCCTCCATTTGATAACAACAATCGTCAACCAACTCAGTTCGAATGGGTAATCAATACAAATGGATCTTTGCATGGACACGACCCAGAGGATTTGCTGAACAATGTATGCCAAACTGCAATATGGAGAGCAGAGTTGTTGAATACAGGTGTTGAATATAATACTGAAGAAATGGCAACTAGCCCAAATGCACAGATGCAACTGGAGATTGATTGAAATCATGGATTTTATTATGTTTTTCTTATATTGTAAGAAAGGCGTGTTCTTCTTTTTTATGTTCATCAAACAAATGTTTATGTTTTTTGGTCTAATGCACGACGGATAAGTTTATGTTCTTTTCAACTTTCTATTATGTGTAATGAGTTTATCTAAATGTTTTATTTCTGCATGTACCTTTTTTAACTTATGTTAAATTTTAATTATTAAAAATTATTTGGTTATATGTATTGAACAATTTAAATTTCATACACGCATGTTATAGTAGGCCTTGGTTTTTATTATAGTAGGCATTGTACAGCATTACATAAAATTCACCTTTTTAATTATTTACACTCACTAATAATTTTTTTGTGGTGTAAATGTTATAACTCTAAATGAATATTTCAATTGTTAATAAAAAGCAAGCAAGCAAATTTTAAAAAAAAAAAAGCAAAGCAAAAGTATGGAAAAACTAAATTTAAAAGAAAATCAAGCAAAGAGTAAAAAAAAATTAAAAAATAAAAATATTTGGTAAAAACGTCAGTCCCAGTGGCGTTTTTACATGTAAAATCGCTACTGCCAGTGGCGATTTTACATGTAAAAATGTCATTGCCAACAACGATTTTATTTTGTAATTTTTTTTTAAAAAAAACGTTGGAGCCAATAATGTTTTTACACGTAAAATGGAGCTTGCCAATGGCGTTTTTATCTTCCACCCCATTTTCCCATTTAAGATGAAAACTATCCCATTCACCAAAATAACTTTCAAAACAACCCCATTTAGACAAAAAAACTCTTAGAACTTATAATCATTGTATGAAATATTTTATCCTTTTTCACAAACAACCACGCGGAATAAGATGCATTTCCAATGGAGGGGACATGTAAACGAAACTTTGAATGTCTATAATGTATATTTCCGGTGAAAAAAACCAATGTAAAAGCTATGCATGTTTATACATCAATCTCACTATATTTTTACATTACAAGAGTACCTGCTTAACAACTAAAAATGGGGGGCAAGGGAGGTCAGTCAAGTTCTACAGGATACTTCAAAAAAACAAAAGATCCAACAAAAAAAAAATAAAAAAAAAATCAAATATCGGTCAACATTATTGATGACAGAACCACAACATAAGCTAGAAAGAAGAAAATCGCTATCTGAATGAAGAACTTCGGATTGTCCCTCATGTTTGGAGATGTAACTGCCCTGCAAACCAGTAACCGGTCATTTTGCCATTATATACATATATATATATATATAGAGAGAGAGAGAGAGAGTTCAATTGATTACTGGCATTCATGCAAAAAATACCTAGCAATGCGTTGAGAAAGCCGATGGAAGGGCAAGCTCTGAATAAATACAATGCCCGGTCCGGTTAGAACAGCTGTTAATAGATTGTCACTCTGCAGGTTCCCCCAGACGAGCAATAGCCCGATTTCAGATAACCCAAAAAACAAGTAAATAATTTGAAAGAAAAAGAAGATGCGAAGTCAAAGGAGCGCTCGGATCAAAGGGGAGCATACTAAGTTCATGAAACCTGTGTACTCGATAGATGAAAACCTTGAAGCTAGGGCAGGAGCAAAGTCATATTAGGCACTACCCCCCACAAAAGAATTTATTTACACCATCATTATGAACTATATCGCCTAAAATTATGTACCCCTTCGTCTCAAATTAAAAGTTCCACTTTCTTTCGGGAATCAATGTATGAAATATCACAAAACAATATAGGTTATCTTCTTGACCATTGAGTATTGAAATTTTAAAGAAAAAGGTAATTTTAAATTAATCAATGGTCAATATAGAGAGAAGGCCTACATGTTAGAAGATTCCTTTCAGATCAAAGTTTCTTTTTTTTTTTTTTCTTTTTTTCTTTTTTTTGAAAAATTAACGGTTCAAGCAAACAAGCATGAAGGACAATAAAATAACTGAAAACAAAGAAACATGAGAATGTTACCCCAAAGACCACCCTTCTCATTGGTCCGTTATATCTGACTTGTACGTCTATTGTGGCTGACATGGCAACAATGCTGGATACGTCAACAGAAAGTACTTCACCCACCTCGAGATTTTTCTGTACAACTAACACCACAAAACCAAAACAAAGGGAATGGGGGAGATGCATGGATATCAAATGTTTTGTCCAGGAAAAGTATATTCCAAATCTATAATTGTAACTTGAAAGTAGGCCCGGCAAAGTGTCGGGTGAAAAATGCCTTTATCCATATACGACCTATTTAATAAACGGGTTAAAAAAAACTTAAATTCATACAAGATACGTTTAATTAATGAAGAAAATGACCCAATTCGTTTTAGTGTCGATCCAGATCGTATACAGATAACATTTAGTGACCCATTAGCACTCAATTAACCTCTAGACAATATCCATAACCGAATCGTGTAAATATTTAGTGTTGAAAAACAGTTATTTATAGTGGGTTATACGGGTCAATTAGCGATTTGCACGATCCGAAACCAATTTGCAATTTAAACGGGTTTTATTCGAGTTCCAAATTGATAAGAAACTGATTCGTTTGATAAGTGGGTCTCTCGGGTCCACCCATTTATGACCCCGTATCCGTTAAGATCTCACCCATACCCAAAAAATTCATGTCTATTTCGTGTCGTGTCACAACTTGCCAGGCCTACTTGAAAGCATGCAAATAATGTTAATTGGGCCAAGTCTTTCAAAAAATGTAATAAGGTTAAAGGAATTACTAATTTGAAATAAGTTTACAAAACATTATTTGCATGCTTTCAAGTAGGCCTGGCATTAATTGGGCCAATTCTTTCAAAATCCGTAATAAGGTTAAAGGAATTATTAATTTGAAATAAGTTTACAAAACAAAATATCTAACATTGAAAACAAGTAACTCTATTGACATATGAGTGTTTCATTCACTAAACCGTTGATTATTGAATTGAAGATGCCTTGTATAACATTTGCAAATCCCAAGTTTCAATGAGCTGCTTTCAGCAATAAATTAGCTTTTGGTTTAAAGTTCAAACAAACAAAAACTTAAAAACTATATCCAATTCTCAACAAAAAAGAGAGAAAAATATAACTAAGTCATGTTCCATCCTAAAGAAAGCTCGAGCCAAACTTTTAAAAGGTATGCAACTAAGTAATTAACCACGAGATTTAAAAACAAATCTGAAAAAGTACATACCAGATCCTCCTCCAACTATGAATGCCAGCCCTTGGCCAGATATTTTCTGCCTTAAAAATCCCTACAAACATCATAAGCATGCGCATCAAATAAATTAACTCCACTAAATGAATATGCAATATCTTCAAGAATTCCAGAATCAAGTTAAAAGAAACCTCCACACCAGCTACAATATTCCGTGCCCTGTGATCAACCATATTACTGACTTTCACATCATTGATAGAGCAAAGGAATGCATCTGGCTACAAAAACAATATATTGAAGTCACATACAAATCAAGCTTAAAGTAAGTTAATTTTTTTGAAAAGGTAAACAAGCCCCGCTCTAAAGAGAATGGTCCTTGCTTTAAGAAAAAATGACCGTTCATTTCAAGGGGTAAATGGATGGATTTTTGAATTTTGGTAATGATCTCTATGATGGGTAGTTTTCCACCACCGAATTTTGTCAAAAGATTCAATTTAGAAGTGGGTGAGATGTTTATCAAAAATTTCAACGGCCTAAAAAAAACATTAGGACCAATTTTCCATTACACTGACTTCTAGATTGATGTTTATGTATGAAATTTGGTAGAGATAATCTACTCATCATGAAGATCATCTCTACTAAGTTCATCGAAAAATTCACCATTTAGGCATTTACCCATCGAAATGGACGGCCCTCCTTTTTCTTAAACTGCAGGCTGTCCTCTTTGGAGCAGGATTGTTGTTTGGGGGGGGGGGGGGGGGGGGGTTGAAGAAGTCTATTTGAGCCTGGAGACTATAGACAATAGTAATCCTAATTGCTCACTCCAACAAGGGAATGCAGAGAAAAGACCACCAAAAAAATAAAATCTAAGGAAAGCAAGAGGAACAGTAGATAATGTATTGGCTGTACCTGGCATAACATTTCACCGCCAAATATTGCTAAATCAATCTGCAAAATAAATGTAAAGCATAATCATAAAACAAATACATGTAACTATTGTCCATAATAATGTAACAAAACGTGTGTAGAGCTATGAAATGTAGAATGTTACAAACCGGGAGGATTTTTGCTAGAGAAGGTGCAGCAATTCCAACAAATCCATCACTTGAACCAGTATTGAGGAGAACTATGTTCATCAAATTTTTGCCAAACAGCCACTGCCACATTCCTCCTTCATTCTCCGGGGAAAAAGTATTTTCCATCTGGACCGACCCAGACATGTAGCACATTGAACCTGAAAAATCAGTCAAATATCAAAGCTAACACGATTTTTCTACTATTGGTAATCAAATGTCAGCTGAAACCTGAAATAAATAACTTCCAAATCTAATGTATAAGAAATGTAGGGACCAGCTATTTGCAGAACTGCATATATCCTAGTGTCCTTGTGTGATTGTTTTACTTAATTTTGTAGGACTAATTTGGAAGTACTACAGGATTCAAGTTTTCAATAGCTATGAATTTTTTTGTTAGCAATATGAATCCTTAATTCATTTACTTTTGAACTACTCCAACTATGTTTTCTGGTTTTTAGGGAGTTTGGGAATTGGGACTTGATTGAATGCTCTGATACCAATTGAAGTTGCAGGAATAGAGTTTATAAATTATCATCGATTAGTAAATGAAGAAGGCAATAAGAAAGGAAATTACCAGGCCTTGCAATAACTTTCTCTTGTGGCTTTAACATAATCTGACAAAGGGAAAACCAGCACCAAAATGAAAATCAAATTAA
Source organism: Lonicera japonica (assembly GCA_021464415.1). Classification (NCBI taxonomy): domain Eukaryota; kingdom Viridiplantae; phylum Streptophyta; class Magnoliopsida; order Dipsacales; family Caprifoliaceae; genus Lonicera; species Lonicera japonica. The sequence goes on from CM038464.1 coordinate 22,857,109, forward strand.
GGAACTTCAATTGAAAGGAGCAGATAACTTTCTTAATTCTTACACAGAAGAAAAATGGACATAGTTGATCCAAATATACCTGTACTATCTGAGCTTCACCGCCCAAGATCTGAAAAGGTATCACAGCTTCTTGCGGACTCTGCAGTACATATGTTATCCTCATGAGCCTCGGAATAGAAAAGAATAAATATTTCTATGGACCGCTTAAATTTAGCGAAGGTCAGGTTAAAAGTTAAAAGTTAAAACAGACAAGTGTGCTTCTTGCCGTTTAATATAATCCACTTAGAAGAATCATAAGCTTAAATTATTACTCTAGAAGCAACCATCAATTTGCTGCTTCCCCGACACAAAGCCAACCGGGCAAATTTGGGCCCAGTGATCTTTCTCTGACTCTTTTAAGATAATACTAGATTTCCGTGATCACACGATGCGTGTGCAATTTGGTTATGTATAATTTAAAGATATAAGTGTTGTAGTAGTTGGGAGTCATACTATTCTCCCTAATGGTAAGGGTTTGAAACCCATTGCTCTCGTAATAATATAATTATTAATTTTTTGTTAATATAAATCCCGCAAGGGCAAAATTGGAAAACCAAAAATCTGGCACGGCTCAAATAACCACCAAAATGCCTTCTGGCCTTTTGGTTTTATGTAATAGGTTGAAAAGAAGGGTGATACTTTAGGTGCCATTTATTCTTGGTAATTAGATCTTGGGTGCCAAAGTTAACTATAACATGGCTTTGGGGATGGATTCTGCTAGTCAATTTGGTCAAGTGTTAACTCCTTTAACAAGATGGATTGTGATATCAGTAGAAACATCTGAGCTTTTATGATATATATCACAAAAAACTTGCTAAATGTGCATATATTATTTTTCCAATTGGTACCTTAATGAATCATTTGTCTCACAAGGAAAGTAGCAAAATTAATTCTTAAAAGCTCTACCTACATTTTCCACCTACATTGACATGCCGATTACAGGTGGACAATATTATATATCTCCATGGTTAGACTTCCAAAGATGACAAACGAAAAATGCAAAGCATGAGAATGATATAATTCTTAAAAGCTCTACCTACATTTTCCACCTACATTGACATGCCGATTACAGGTGGACAATATTATATATCTCCATGGTTAGACTTCCAAAGATGACAAACGAAAAATGCAAAGCATGAGAATGAACTATCCAATCTTTATACTCTTACACCGACTTACTAAGCAATATGGTAATATACCCAAAGGGTGTTTTGATTGGTTTACATGGAAAAGAATTGAATTCCTTAGAAAAGAACTGTATATTCTCATGTGTTTCACGATGCAGAAAGAAGGCACTATAAAGCAATTGAGACAGACAAAGTGGTTAACTTGATAGTCAAAGTCGCATATTGACTTCAATAGTACCAACCACAATCTCAGTGCACAGTTGTACTGGTGCCACGCGCCACCAAGATACAAGATTTAACGAGATATTTAGGAATATATAATAAAAGAAAGGTTAGGAATTTCTTTCGGAATTTATACAGTAAGCTGGTATATTGTTGAGTCGTTGACATATCATATCTTCTATGCACTCTGAGTATGTCTTTAAGACTTTTATAGAGAAGGTAATAGCAGCTTTGAGTTTATCAACTAAATGAAGCAGTGCCGACGCTTCTGATCTTGGATGAAATGAGTGCCGTTTTCAACTGTGTTGGATAGGTTAGCAATTCGAGTTGATTAGTTTAACAATGGATCAGTTCGTATTGGGGTGCATACCTCAAACATTTATCATCATTATAGTGTTTAATTCTACTTTGCGCCTCTTCTGAATTTTAATAATTCCTTTGTGAGATTGGTTGTTTATGTTCCCCCAAAATGCAAATGGCACAGCTTCTTTATAAGCATAAATTACATCACAAAAAATAGGAATTCGAATTCCTCTTGTTCTCCTACAAATTATCAGCAGCTAATTACACAGACAGAAAATTACAGTCATATACCGTATCTTACAAAAAAAGGGAAGTAATGAAACTACAAACCCTTAAATTTGAAAAGAAATTGGGATTATGAAGAAGAGAGAGAAAGAGTACCTGATAAACGAAGGGCTGAAAAGGTGTGGAGAAGAAAGGAGCAGCCATGGGTATGTAAGAGTACTTATGAAATCAATAGTCGATACACCATTAGAGAGAGATCTGAGCTAAAATACGATCGTTTGAGATCGTTAAAAAGGCCGAATTTTGAAGAAATAAATCGAATCTATTCTGAATCTAAATCTAGGGTAGAATGTAATATAAGAGTTTGATTGATATCGAAACAAGGCCGAATTTAATTTCAAAGAATAAACGTAGACTTATGTAAATTTGGGATCACATGTATGAAAGAAAGGTTCTTATGTCGCGGCCGAAACGAAGATACGTTGACTTGCCGAAAGACCTTTATCCCTTCTTTTAACTTGGTTTGGTTCGCGAATTTGTACTCAGAAAATAAAAAGTAATTGATGGAATTGATTTTTTTTTTAATATTTATTATAAAAAATTTAGATAATAATATTTATTTTTAAATACTTTATATGCTTTTTACTAAATAAAAATAATAATTTAACAGAAACTTTAATTTTTCAATTACATGAAAAGACAAAAAAAAATTCCATCTGTAAACCAAACGAGGCCTTATTTTAATCGATATATTGAAAAATGCGGGTTGCTGGAAATAAAAAATTTATAAATTAAAATTATATATTTGTCCGAATTTTTAAAAATGTATAATGTTAAATTTGTAGTGTATTTTTTAATTGTAATTTTTTTATGTTATTGTACAAAATTAAATTTGTACTCTATGTTTTTAGCATATTCTTGTATTTAAGTATTTAATTGATAGTGTTTTATAATTATTTCAACAAATTATAAATTTAAAACACATTTATTAAGAAGATACACTTGATAATTTTTTCAAGTTATGCATTGCACTCATTGTTTTCTAATACATTATAAAATCATAATCAAAATAACATTTAATTATTCATTTAAATTGTTAAGATTAACGATGTAGGCTTTTAGCAATGATTATTTATTCTCAATAACTAAATTTGGAGGGTTAATTATATTGATTGATTACAAAATAATCAATTTGATTTTTTTAAAATAATTAGGAGAGATAGATTATTTAAATATGAAAATATTATATTTTAGCCAATAGAATTAGTCGATTCCTCATTTTAATTATTGAATAAGGTTGTTAACTTTAATTATAAATGAGATACATTTGGTTATTGGTTAACGAGTTACTAAAATTTGATTATGTGATTGGGGTAATGGTATTTCGTCAACATTATTAAAATTATTTATAATTACTATTTTGATTGTACCATTTGTATGAAATAAGATCTTGTTTATCGATTGAGTTTTGAAATTAAGATTTTAACTTAAATTGTATTTCGTGCAAATTTGATTTTGCACAAAAGTTCGCACAAAATTGTGTTTTTTTGCAAATTTGACTTTGCAATCTACAAAATTAAATACAACTTTGTTTTACATGATATGTTTATATTTTTTAACAAATATATTATTTTGTGACACTCATGTAACTCTAAAGTAATATCAAATAAACCCTGATACATAGAGTTACATGAGTGTCACAAAATAAAATTAAATAAAAATTGTTGCTTATTTAAATGATATTTAATATTTTGAAAGTAGCCCAAAAATTAATAATACATTTAGTTAACTTTTTGGTATATAATGCAATTTAATTTATAAAAAAAACAAACAAGATATTGAAAAATAGGGCTAGTATGAAAAAAAATTATATAAAAGAATCAGGAAATAATTATTTTTTAAATTAAAGGTTTATGTTTGAACAAATTCCAAAATGATTGCAAATTTAACTTTGCAGTAAATTTTTACATTATATTTTTTATGGAATCATGCAAAATCAAATTTGCACTATATATTTTTTAGCATATTATTATAAATAAGTGTTTAATTGATGGTACTTTAAAATAATTTTAACAAATTACATATTCAAAACCTATTTATTAATAAAATACACATAATAATTTTTTCGGAGTTATGTAAAGTTAAATTTGCACTCTTTATTTTCTAAAATATTAATATGTATTTTTGTTTGTTTGACGTTTTTTTAAAGTTTTATAAATGAAACATAAGAATATATTTGTTAAAAAATATAAACACATTATAAAAAACAAATTTGCACTAATTTTTTTTATTGCAAAGTTAAGTTTGCACAAAACACAATTTTGTGCAAACTTAACTTTGCACTCAATACAATTTAGAGCAAAGTAAAGTTTGCACTTGGTCAAAATCCTTATTTTAAAACACAATTAATAAACAAACCCTTATCTCATAATGATATTTAGACCCTTACTTTTAAAAAATATTATTTGTTAGATTTTTTGCGAAAACATTATCACGTAATCCTTTTTACCTTATTTTCAGTGTGCCGGACACTCTATAACCCTTTTTTTTATTTAAAAATATATTGCAAGTTAAAATTGTTGCACCCTACTTTAATTCCAAATTGAATTCACGGTTGTAATATAATTAAGAGTTAAATAATAATAAAACTTATATCTTAATAACAAAGAAATAAAAATTACTTGCTTAATCATATATTTGACTAATTGATTATTATTATTTTTTTTGTTCTCACTAGGGTATCCTTGCTTGATAGGAGAGATTAATCCCTCGAGATACGGATAGGCGTTAGATTATTCTTATACAAAAATTAGATGAATTTATATTTCATTACATGTAAATGTGCTGGGGCGGAGCAAGAATATTTTTAAATGAACAAGTTTAATATTAATGTCACTTTTTGTAAATTAAGGAAAAAAATTAGTACTATTTTTTCTGAGCGGTGTTATCTACACCTCCCTCCCCTCCCACACACACATTTCTATCACAAACACCACTCTTGTCACAAACACTCTCTAAAGGTAAATTTCTAATCACTAACACCCTCATAAGATTTACCTAATGTAAAGTGAGTACAAATATACACACTCGCCCTATTTGAAGAGAATTTGTTTGTAATAACTCGCCTAACATCAGGCAATTAATTACTGTAGTGTTTTTCAAGTAAAACTCGCCTAATAAGAGGTAAATGCACTTACATAAACTCGACTTACATGAAGATAATGTGTTACTAAGCATTCACCTAACATCAGACAATGGACGGGGGTGTTTGTGATAAATAAGATGGTATTAAAATATATTTTTAGTTAAATTTTGATGGAGGGTGTTTGTGACAGATTTGTGGGGTGTAAATAACACCACCATTTTTTTTTTAATAAAAGCAGACAAATTTGAAAAATTAAAGGGGCAAACTTGTCAAATTTGCATACATGTAAAATTTTCAATTACATAAATTGTGGAAAAGCATCACACCTTTTATTTAAGTAGAATAACATATTATAGAGAGATTTTATACATGATGAAGAAGATAGAAAATATTACAAATTTGACATAACGCTTAATGATACAAACTAAAATTCCCTCCCCCTAAAAGGGTGATTCTCTTTTTAGCCCTAAAAATGCTTGGTTCTAGTCCCACCACTCATTCTGTCATTGAGTACCGAGTAAAGGTATATTATTCGGTTTTTGAAGACCAAGTATAAGCCTATTATTCGGTACTTATGGAGCGATTAAGGCATTTTCAGACTTATACTCTACCCTCAAGGACCAAATAACAAGCCTTTATTCAATGCTCAAGGATCAAATGAAAAGTGAGAGTGAAACCAAACATTATTGAAGGGTGAAAATAGAATCACTCTTTATAAAAGGTGACACCACAACTAACAACAACCATGTCAACCAATAATAGCATGAACAAGCTTCAGCTACATTACTATACATATAACTTTTTGACTAAAGGAATAAAAACAAGTTCATAAAGTAATTCTATATAATAACTCTTTCATTTTTATACGAACAGTTAGTTATTGTCACCTACAGCTCTTGATATGATATAAGAGCCTTTTATCCTTTAGTACCTTCAATAACATATACACCTGTTGTGTGCTAGATAAATTGTGTAGTTAATTAGTATGCGCCAAATTCTTATAATTTTATAAGTGAAATAACAATTTTTAAAAATTTAGGGGAGGCAATTATCCCCTTGCCTTGGCTTTCCATCCGCCCCGCAATATTGCAGAGGTTTTAGTTTGTCCTGTGTTTGACTAGCTATACAACAAAAAAATAATGTATTTGGTTAGTGTTACAAATAAAAATACTTTTAAACCATTTTCGACATTTTGAAAATTGTCACGGGGTTGTTTTAATAGCATAAGGAAGCTAGGCTACGAGTTTGTAACGAAATAAAGCAAAGCGAAAATCACACAATAATAGCAATATCACGAGAAAACATTTGGAAAATTTGTTAGAAAGTTGATTAAAATGCAGTTACAATTATTGTCAATAAAGATAGATTAAGAGATCAAGTGTCAATTCATATTTAAGCATACACATGAGAAAATAGGGCTAAGTATTTTCATAAACTAGTATATTAATCACAAACATTTTTTTTTGATACATGCAATATGAATACATATTGTGGTCAACTATGGCGAAAGAGAAGGAAACAAGATTTTGCGACCAAAACTTGGAGGTAAGGTAGGGAAAGCCACCTCTATTTTCACTGTACTCGTACTTACGGGTGTTCAAACTTTCTAAACTTTTGAATTTTCAAAAACACAATCATTTTTTTTTCAATTTTGGTATGGGATATATCATTTCTGATTTTTGAATTTTCCGGTTTTCGACTTTTCCAAAGAAATTGGGAACTATTTTCAACTTTCTGAAATTCCAAATTTCATAAATACATTATTTGGTGTATAATATTTATATTATTTCTAAATTTAGTGATTATATATTATATAATGTTTTGAGTTTTGTATTTATATTTATATTTTTTAAGTATTCTTTCAATCCATCTCAACTTAAGACAACGCTCGACCTTTTAATATTTTATAATAAAAAAATAAATTACTTTCAATTGAGGACAATTATACAACTTATTTTTTTTGATATGAAATTTAGTATATTGGTTAAACTAATATCTTTAATAATAATGAGAGTGTCATGTTGTTTAATTATGCTGTTTTTGTGTTGGTAAAGTATTGCAATATGATTTATTAGAAAAATCACAATTATTTTTCAAATAATGTTAAAGTTATGTCAAAATTTTTAAAAAATTAGAAAATTCTGAACTTTCGGTTTTGGAAATTTTTTTGAATTTTCAAAATTTTTAGAATTATAATTAAAAAGATATTTAAAATTTCAAAATTTTTGATTTTTTTTTGCTAAATAAAGGTATTTCAATCCATTTCGTTGATCAACATTCGCATCCCATACATATATAATTATATTTATATATACTATATAGAGTCGTTTTTAATTAAAAATAAAAGAAAAAACCGAGTCAATACGGAATCAAATACAGCTTTACATTCACTGGAATCTAGTTTTTCTGTTTTTGGGAAAAGTCAAAAAGAAAAGCCTAACAAAGCGAATTCAGAAAGAAATACCGCGTCTATCTTCTTCTTCGTCATCGTCAATTTCCAACTTTTTCCCCTATTCTTCTTCTTCTTCTTCTTCTTCTTCTTCGTCATCGTCAATTTCCAATTTTTTGATAGAGGTCTTCGGATCCAGTTTTTCCCCTCATTTAATTCAATTATCCTTCAACAACATTTCCTACAGTTAGTTCCGGACGACGTTTTTGTGGTATGTTAATCTCTCTCCTCTCTTTCTCTCATTATATATATGTGTGTGTGCGCGCGCTGACGTACTGTTCATAATTATGTCTTTGGTTCGTGGTTGGATTAATTGATTGATTGTGCTTGTGATTGCAGTTTCGGCTATCTGAATATGATTCAATGTGTGTTTCTCTCATGGTATATGTATATATCAATACCTAATGAATGCACTGAGTGCTTTATTGTTTGATATACGTCAATACCTAATGAATGGAAAGAACAATAATTCAACATTAATACATGACAATAACAACTTAGGATTAATTTGCGAGGAAAAGAAAGTAAAGGATTATGATATATGCTAGTTTACATATATATATATATATATATCGTTTTGCACAAGGATATAAATATATAATTCCAAATGCGTTATTAGCTTTCCCTCAATCTCCTATCCTTTCTTTTCCGTATCATTATCTCAATCCAAATGAAGTATAGTCTACTCATTATCCAATCCAAACGCATAATTGTGAAGTCCTTATCAAATGAACATGGTTGGTCTTGCGCTTTATTTAATGAAATTTTAAACGTCGTGGAGGTTAAGATTGCCCTAGTGTGCCAATAAAAGAAAATTTTACATCTAATTTTTTTCAAAAGTTAGACCCAGGCCACAGCTAGCTCTGTCCCTTAGCAGGCTATTAAAACTTTACAACTATTTGGCATACACACATGCACAGTCCAACTCTTTTTTCCCCTTCTCTTTTGTGTAGCTTTCTTGGCAACCAACCAAAGGGTGACACTATTTATACTTGTTAGGCATCTTTGTTTTCTTGTGATGTATAGTACATTTGTGGTTGCTTCTTATAATATTTAGTCAGCGCCAAGTTTTGATACATCTCATTTTTTTTTTTCCATGCATAGCAATATCTGCACTTCTCAACCTCCAAAACATGTTGGAAGTATGATCTGGTCTCGCTAAACTGTCAAATGGAGTGGGATGTTGCAACTTTCGGGACTTCAGTTCCTTTGGGGAATGGATGTTGATTAAAGTGCACGTTTCACATTTCGCATTCATAGCCACTGAGACTTGCTTATATGTCGGGTTATAGATTGGCAAGGTTGAAATTTTCTGGTACAAGCAGGTACTTTAATTGAAGGACATGATGAATAAGTTATTGCGCCAGATCATTATTATCCTGGTGTACAGAATTAGTTGGAGAAAATTGTTTTTTCTCGGAGCCGTTATTACATTAACTGGTTTGGTCCTTCAAAGTCCTTTGCTTCCTTATCCAATGACCAAAAGGATATTTGACCCACCAGATACAGTTTCATCATACAAATCCTTGAATAGAACATTTCGTTTGCGAGAAATCACTCTTGTATCTCGGGGTAAAAAGTTTGAATCTCTTCCGGTTGCCTCCATATTTGATTCACTTAATTCTTCTGCGAAACCGAATAGAGTGGTGCCAGTTGGGGAAGAGGGTGAAATAGTTTCTCAAACGAGCAGTCGAAATAGAAAGATTAGGGCACAAGTTATAGCTAAGCCCCTCTCACCTCCTCCTCCTCGTAACCATACCTTGCTGGTAAGTGTATCAAGTCTCAGATTGTAGTATATGTTTTCTTTTGCCTTCATTTACTGTTTCTTTCCTTAAAAAAATAATTTTAAGTTGTAGAATTACATATGGTCGTTGACACCAGAGGAGGGTCTTGTATATGCTAAAAAAGAGATTGAGAAAGCATCAGCTGTCATCGATGATCCGGATCTGTATGCCCCTCTATTCAGAAATGTTTCGGTTTTCAAAAGGTACATCTCATGGTTTTCATATGTAATTGTTTTGTTCTTTTCCTTCGTAATCTACATGAAATTTAGGATGTGTTTGATAAAAAAGTTGGAAAATGATTGAAAACACTACTAAATTTACAAGAAGTTGGAAAAAGAGATGAGTGATTTGGTGAAATGTTCTATTACTTTTTTGGTTTTTCCATTGAATAAAATTATTTGGGTGATGGGCAAGAAAAATTTCCATGAAAAAAAGAGATAAAGATGGAGAATATCTCACCTAACCACACGTCTCTTTTCCGAACTTCCCATAAATTTAGTGGTGTTTTCAATCATTTTCCAACTTTTCTATCAAACACACCCCTAGTGATCTTATTACTTGCTATAAAATGTCGTTACTCTTATTGATAATATGGATATGTCACTAGGGTTGTTTCAACAACAATGCATAAGTACCTGCTTAAATGCAAATGTCACATTTACTTGTATTAATAAGTGGAGTATGTGAGTTTTTTGGATGTAGAATTGGTAAAATTTGTTTCAAGTGTCATGAGTGCCACAATAAGATTCAATTCAGAATTTTTTTCAGGAAGAATTCACAGGTCCTATGTTTATGATATAAATTCAGGTCAATTATTTCTTGTCCGAAATTTCACCCCTGCCACACATTTTCTGATTAATTTACTTTTTAGTTTTTAAACTTCAGAGTCCTCGAAAGAGTCTTGTAGATTACTCTGTATTGAGGTATTTCCGAACAGCTAATAAAAAGTTGAATATTCATTTCTTAGTGCCCATTGGAACTTTCTATCCCTGATTAAAATTTTGGACAACATTTCAGACTTATTCAAAATCAATATCTTCAAAAGGGCTGCTGGCTCTGATTTGAATTTGTTCAATTTGTTACAACTAGTACTTGTAATACCTTTTACATGCTTAACCCGTTTTTTGAAAACCATAAATATGTATATATTTCAGGAGCTACGAGTTAATGGAACTCATACTCAAGGTTTACATTTACCAAGAAGGAAAGAGACCCATTTTCCATCAACCCTATCTGAGGGGGATTTACTCTTCTGAAGGGTGGTTTATGAGGTTTTTGGAGGGAAACAGACAGTTTGTGACGAGGGACCCTGAGAAGGCTCACCTATTCTATCTCCCATACAGTGCACACCAGATGGAGATGGCCCTTTACAAGCCTGACTCACATAACATAAAACGATTATCAATCTTCTTACGGGACTATGTGAACATGCTTGCCGCTAAGCATCCTTTTTGGAACCGAACTCATGGATCGGATCATTTTTTAGTTGCTTGCCATGATTGGGTATACTAGTCTATCCATCAATGCTCTTTTGTGCATGGTTCATCTGTGTAAATGCTTAGGCGTGCCAGTTTAATTTTACTCATCCGGGTTAGGGGTGTGCAGAGAACCTAATGGACCGACAAAACCAACCCGATTAATCCAGACCAGCACATTTTGTCTGTCCTTTTCTGGTCTATGGTCTGGTCCGGTCCGATTGAAAGTTTTGAGAACTGAAACTTCGGCCTGGTCTTCAGTGTGTGGAAAATAAAACTGGACTGGACAGACTCGGTTCTTATCTTTTTTTTTTCCTAAAGAAAAAAAAGTTCTATAAGGCATATTGTATTTTTTGCTTCATATTCTAATATATATCATACCTTTCCTTCAAAAGCAAACTATAGCATACTTTCTTTTTGGTATGTAGTCTTAGGTATATATATACATTTTTAAATGAAAAAATATGGCTCAAAAACTTATGGATTGAATTTTAAATTAAGCCTAAAAGTTGATGGGCCAAATGTGAAAATGGTCCAGGCCAACTGAACCGATTATGCGAAAACCGAAGCAGTCTATTCTGGTCTGGTCTACAGCAATAAATCCGAAAAATGTACCAAAAAGGGACTGCCCGGACCATGCACACCCCTTGTCTGGGTAACTGATTGAGAGTATCTTTTTAGTTGGTGACAATTATTGGTTGTTGAAAATCCTTGAGAAATGTCACCGTTACACTTTTATCTCTCTATACTATTGGGTTAATCTATTAGACTACTAAAAGAACAAGTCTTTCGAGACTCAGTATCTCATTGTGAAGACTTAGATCATTTAAGCGTGTTAAGCGCATCTTCACCCCTCTGTTGTTTAAAATGTGGAGAAAAAATTGTTGTGTATTTAAAAATGGGGCAATTTATGGTTTAAAAAATGACTACTCCCTCCGGTATCAAAAAGAAAGTCCAACTTTGACTTTGGTACTTTTTTTAGGAGACACTAATTTCAACCTAATCAAGGGTAAAGAATACAACTGATTTTATGTTGTGTGGTTTGGTAAATTGATGTCTCAAAAATGGAAATGTGATTATCAATTTGAGACACCCTAAAAAGGAAAGTAGGACTATCTTTTTGAGATGGGGGGCTTATTTGTTTTAGTTCAAGGGCATTTTAGTCATTTTGCATATATTTTCTCCTTTTGTGCATTTTACTATTCTACATTTCCCTTCATCTGGAGAACATGTTAGCTGCAAGCACTGCATATCAAAACCACGAGAGTTGAATCAAATTCCTAATTTGTCATATCAGCTTCTTCTTTGAACTACTATTAGTATTGACCTTTTAACTGATCTTGTGACTCTCATACCCTACTTTTTATTCACCCACATTCTTTAGGGTCCTTACACATTGACTGAGCACAAGGAGCTAACAAAGAACCCCATAAAAGCACTCTGCAACGCGGATGTGTCCGAAGGCATCTTTACCGAAGGAAAAGATGTTTCCCTCCCAGAAACTACCATACGGAACCCTAGAAGACCCCTTAGAGACCTTGGTGGAAAAAGAGTGTCACAGCGTCCAATCCTCGCCTTTTTCGCTGGGAAAATGCATGGTAGGGTCCGCCCAATACTCCGCAAGTACTGGAATGCCAAAGATGATGAAGAAATGAAAATCTATGGGCCTCTGCCCAAAAAAATCTCCAAAGAAATGACTTACGCGCAACACATGAAATCAAGCAAATTTTGCATTTGTCCAATGGGTTTTGAAGTCAACAGCCCGAGGATTGTCGAGGCCATATATTATGAGTGCATTCCGGTGATTATCGCCGATAATTTTGTCCCTCCACTAAACGAAGTTCTTGATTGGAGCGCATTTTCGGTTATCATGCCCGAAAAGGATATTCCCAAATTGAAGGAGATTTTATCTGCTATCCCTATGAGACGGTACCTTATTATGCAAAATAATGTGAAGATGTTGCAGAAACATTTTCGGTGGAACCCAAGACCGATTAGATACGATCTGTTTCACATGATTTTGCATTCAATTTGGCTTAGCAGACTGAACCAGATTCAATTAAACGAGTCGTCGTAACTGTGAAAGAGTTGTAAGTTTCAGAAACTATTGGTTAGAGGGGAAATAAACTTCTCGAATGGGACAGGATTAAAGTGATTTAAGTTTAAGAGAGTGAACATATGAGGGGAAGAACATGCATTAAAGACTGGTTCCTGTTGCTCAGACTATGGATTCTTTTGTTTTTACACAAGATGGTTTATCAATTATCATTGCCTGCTTCGACTCCATATGAGGTAAATGTCAACTCTTGTATATATATGTATAAATTGAATGTTTTCTATCCATTTTGCATCATAACAATTGAAAAAGGAAAAAAAGAATTTCTATTTTTGCAATGTGAATATTTGTGAATTTATAGCTTTTACCTCTTTGGGATATAAAATGTTCATTTGATTCTTTGAATAGAAATTATGTGAGATTTCTTTCTACATGTGAGCACTTTTGTTTACTTTCCCAATTTACAACTCACGCATGTAAACAAACAGTACTTTTGTCACATAAACAGTGCTTATTTTCTGCATATCAATGTACAGTCCAAGGGCCTCGTACTCTGTTTTGTGTTTGGTTTAGTAGAGTTTGTCAGTTTAACTTGCATTTTGACTTGTTAAGATCATTTTTAGACATTTGTGGCAAACATGTCAGTTTTTATGTACTCCTTCCGTCCCGAATTAAGAATCCAGGTTTGGCCCTAAACACTAATTCCAACATAATTGATGGTAATTACATGTAGGTACATATATATAAACATTTTATAATTGTGAGATTTGGTACATTCATTATGTCCCAAAACAGAAATTGAACTATTAACTTGGGACATTCCAAACAGAAATAGTAGATTCTTAACTTGAGATGGAGTAAGTTCTTTTTTGTCCTGCCAATCTACACTAACCAATTTCCTAACTGTTTCATTCATTAAACTATGCAAGTCTAATGTAGTGGTGGATTTAGTTGGTGGAATGGTGGGGCAGAAGCCTCACCCAAAGTTACAGTTTCAGTTGTGATCATGCTTTCCTCCATCATCTTTCTCAAAGCTAAGTTAAGAGACGGAATCAACTCAAAAACAATAGATACATGTATATATGTGTATATATACAACCTTTCTCCTTTTAGAATGGTATTTTTTTTAAGAAAGAGAAGGGGTAGATGTTTTTTTATGCAATTTTGTAGAGATGGTATTTGTGAGTGGGGATTGTCTTTGTAGAAAGAGAGAATTTGTATATATGAGAGGAGAGGGGTTGGCCCAGTGGTCAAATGTTTGACTTATGGGGGTGGGAGAGGAGATTTTCTTTGTTTGTAGGGTTAAGGGAGAGACTTAGACGTCCTTTAATTTTAAAAAAATAAAATAAAAATATATGAACTGATAAATAAACAAACGATAAAGAACCCTTTTTGTAGGACTAGGAGCACAACAAAATAAGGAAAGAAACCAAAATCAATCTAAATCAACCTAGGATACACAGTATCACAAGGTCAACTATCAAATCAATCATATATGATAATTAATATGCTATCAGTCTTGATGAAATTTTGTCAAAAATTTGAATCTAGAAGTCTGTGGAGACAACTATAAAAACTTTCAAAGGCCGCAAATACTCGTATATATATATATATATCAATATCTCAACACTCCAACTACTAGGTTAAATTTTCTGATTGAATTTTTTGTAGATAATCTTCTCCTTTTGTTTTTCTGGAGAGATGCTTGTCCTCTTAGAGAAAGACATATATATACACACATGATCTTACGTATGATTTGTAAAAGCCAAGCTAATCTTTTGGTGGTGGCTTGTATATCTTGATCAAGTTCAAGAAATTTGTTCACCCACTCCAACCCATAGGTCCCTAACTTGAGAAAAGAAGAATTCGTTCGCATCAACGCTAAAATCTGCATCTCCCTTTCTTCGACACCACGTTTCTTATTCTCGGCTGTTTTCTCATCTCTTTTGGTCAAAGTATCTTGCATCGTTGAAGTTGCTGCTTTTTCTTCCTTTTGATTAATTTTCTTTGCTCAAATGAGAATTCCAGTAATTCTTTATCTCATCATCAGTGCGCCCTGGTAACCTTCCAGCAATTAAAGACCACCAAAAATATGTATAATAAAAAATCAACTCTAACCTTACAGTAACATAATTACATCATTTTCTTTTTCTGTTGAAGTCATAGTTTCATTTACAACAATCTCTCTCTCTCTCTCTCTCTCTCTCTCTCTCTCATCCTGTGAGGAGATCGAAAGTACTCACTTGATAATAGTGTGATACTGATTGAATATATTTTGTTTTGTTTTAAATACAATTGTGATACCGAATATTTTATCAGCTGCTTAGTAAGTTAATTAAACCTGTTTCCAAGAAGCTTATGAAGCCTAAGAATCAAGTCCTCTTTGTCGCCAGAAATGTTGCCTCTCTTGATATTGGGTCTAAGATAATTCAACCATCTCAGTCTACAACTCTTCCCGCACCTATTCAAACCTGCACAAAAAGAAATAACATCAAAAGTTAGTTTTAAAGCTCAAAATGAAGAGAAATTAATTGCAGTTGATCATGATTTGGGAGCTATTAGAGCAGAACTTGGCTATATATATAAATAATTAACAACCTGACTTGGTTGCTACAGTTCTCCACTTCTTGGGACCATGAATGTGAATGTAGTGGGGATAATTGTGTATCTTCCTCAGCTGTCCATGCTCCTCTGTTGTAAACCCTTTCAGCACCTCCATATTCTTCCTGCCCATATCTCTCTCACACGCGCGCGTACACGCATATATATAGAGGGGGTATATATGGATAGTCAAGACTGGCTTGTTGATGAGGGAGAATGTGTATATACGGGTTATAGTGCAGGGATTTTTGTAAAATCTTTTTAATTTTTTTCTGTTATGGTGGGTGGTAGTTAGGGGACAGCAAGGTTGAGTCAACCGATCTTTCTACTGATTGGTCAATCCATATATCTGTCTTCCCTTCTCCCTGCAGGGGAAAAACAGGTAATTTACGGAAAAAAAAATACGTTAATTTCTTGTTTAGTAGTACGCATTTCATCACATGTGCGACTAGATACATGTAATTTTCAATAACCCTACTAGGGTGTGTTCTTTTGTAGTTTTAAGATAGGATTTAGTAAATCCGTGATTTTAGGAGTGTTCTTTTGCAATAGGTCTCGATATTTTAAAATTCTGTCGAATTTTGATTTCAAAATCCATTCAAAAGATTGGAATTTTAAAATCCCGTGTTGAATTACATAGTTTGAATGTGATTATCTCTTTTTAATCATCTCTCCTTCATTATTGGTAGGCTTTTTCTCTCCAACTAAAATACATAAATGGATAAGAATTCCATTTAAACTCAACTAACACTAATGTATTGAAAATTTATAATATTTTTGAAAGAACATCTAAATTAAAAATTATGAGATTTTAAAATCGCATTTTTCTAAATCATATGATTTATGATTTCAAATTTTTGTGAAAAGACCACAACTTTATATAATTGCTTTCGGCTAAAGAATTATTCGTTCCTTGACAAGGTTACACCCCTTCAGAAATAGAAATATTATTTTAGAATAAAATTTGAACTAATGGCTATCTTTAATTAAAATAGTGTATATTTACCGCTCCTCGGAAAATCATCATGAAACTTGAAAATGTATTAAAATTTTACTTATAATAAATAATTACTAAATATAATATTATATATATATCGAGTGTTTCAAGAATTCTAATTTATATAAGTTGTGTGTGAGTTTAGATAATTGAGAAAAAGTGGGTTTAGATGATTGAGAAAAAGAATCACAACACATTAACAACCTATTTAAGAAAAAACAACTAAAAGCCAGACAAATACTATCGCTTTGCACATATGCTCTTGCAAAAATTTGTTATTTATCTTTTTGGAGCTGACGTAACATAGGATAAAATAATACTGAAATCTTATTAAAAAAAAAGGAAAAAATAAATTGAACTATGACAATAGTTTCTCATTTTTTTTTCCTAGCAAATAACATATTGATATGTGTATAATATTGTTTTGTATAAATATAGGCTAAAACTACAATATTAACCAATCACTGTGGGGATAGCCACTTGCCCGAGAAGGAGTTTAAAACTGCATCTATGTTGTGTGCTCTCGAACGATTCTAAGGACTTGTTTTCACTTTAAATCCACTGCAACTCCTATAAAGTACTTGATTTTTAATTACATGATGACGGAACTAAAATTAAGAGTTAACAAGTTAACATATTTATGAAATTCTTAACGTGTATTTTTGATAAAATTTTGTCATATGAAATTCTTGGAAGTGTGCTTTATTGACAAAACCTAGCTTGACAATAACCTTAAAAATAAATTATTACTGAGAAGTTGCAACTTGTTTTAACACATTTATTGAACTGAAATTCAATTTATACGTACACACAAAAGCAATCTAGGGTATTTGTTACATTGGAATATATTGTGGGTTAAGTAACCAATTTCTTAACCTTGTTCCTCTCTTTCAGGAATGTTGTACTTATCAGAGTAGGTATTGTTGAAGACTCGGTATCCAATTATCAATGAGCTCTGGCTAATAGTATCACTGTTTACTTTCTACATTAGTGTGTAATGTTTGAATTCATTTTTTATCGAGTAGACTAGTTTGGATAGAAAAAATGACCTCATGAACTTGAGAATACCCGAGTTCGAGCCTCATCTTTATTATTTAAAGATAGGGAGAGACTTGACATTTTTTTAGGAAAAATAAATAAATTATTCTTTCAAAATCATGCTAGGATGCGCAATTGTATAAACTATTGTTACTCCAAATGTATTGCAAATAATCTTATAAAATGTTTGCATATTTTTTTCACACAATGTAAAATATTGTTTGAGGAAAATATTTTTGATGTTCAAAAACAAAAATAGGAAAAGAAGCAAAAGATTCTTTTGTGTAACGCAAAGACTTAAAAAACACATAACACCCTTGAAGTTTACTCTGAGTTTCATTTTTTTCCATAAAGTTTAATTTCGCACTCATAAAGACATAAACTTTGGATCGAGTTTCACTTTTATCCAAAAGTGGATGTGTTGTCCAAAATATTAACATAATTAGTCATGTAAGGGGCAAAAAAGGTATTCTCTCTTATTAGCCCATTATCATGTTAGTGAATGTTAGTATTAATAAAGTATGCATTGTTATTGAAAAAGTTTGTAGAGTTTGTCTGTTGTTAGATTGTAGTTGTTTGTGACCCCCTACTGCACTTTTTCTTCGATAATGCACGTATATATAATATTGTGTTAATGATGGTCCATCTTTAAAAATCCAAAAGTAGGTGCTTCTGGAGGGTTTACTATTAAAATGCATCATAGGGGTTCTAAATGTTTGGTGTCCTATTTAATTACTGCGAAGTGGACAAACTATCAGTGTTTGAACTAATGACTATGGTGGGTGAACTGAAGCATCAAAAAATACAATATTATGGGATTTTAAAGTTTTATGTTTTAACACTTGATGGTAGTATGTGTTCTGTAATTACAGACTTTGATGTGTTAAGATTGGGTAATTGTGTCAATAAAGATGGTGAAGTTGAGGTGTATTTAGAATCATAGGCCCCTATGAATGTTGTTTATAGCACAAATAGAATCCCTGGAAAGGCCAAAACATAGGACTAAATTGATATAGAAATTAGTAGTGGTAGTGAGTGGGATTATTCATTTAGTTGTGAGAGTATGTATGAGGATGAGTATGATGATGACAGCGAAGATGATGATGAAATGTTTGAGCAATTTGTTGACAAGAAAACAGAAGATGATGGGATAGAAAGGGACATATATAATGTGGCATAGAGTGTGAAAGAGAATGTGGTTAGAAAATGGAAAAGGCAAGGAAAAAGTAGTTGTGGAAAAAGTTGATATAGAATGTGAGGAGTTGAATAGTATTGTGGTTTTGATAAAGAAGAGAGTCGGCTTAATTTTCCTGTTTTTAATTCTAAGGTTGATATGGAGAATCTAGTTTTCCAACTTGGCATAATCTTTGGTGACCACTACGTATTGAAGAAAGCTATTAAATCTTATTCTATCAAAAATGGGAAGAACATTATAATTGTAAGGAGTGAGGCACTGAGGGTAAATGCAGTGTGCACAAGTAGTGATGAATGTCCTTGGTCTTTGTATGCTTATAAAATGCAAGACTCTGCCAATATGCAAATCAATACATTATATGATGAACAAAAATGTAGTAGAAAGTTTAAATTGCTTCATGTGAACTCTAGATGGCTATCTGAACGATATATGGACACTTTTAGATCTAATCCAACAATCCCTGTGCAAAGTTTTAAAGATACTGTCATAAAAGACCATATAGTTAATATTTCGAGGTCCCAAGTATATAGAACCAGAAAGAATGCAAAGGGTCATATGCTGAACAATATGCTAAACTGTGGAGTTATATAGAGGAAGTGAGAAGAACAAATCCTGGTATAACAATCTTCATGAAGTTGGTGGATGGTACAATGCAGACTGGGGGACTAAGATTTGAAAGAATGTATGTTTGTTTGGAAGCTTATAAACAGGGATTCAAAGCAGGTTGTAGAAAATTGGTTAGTATTGATGGTTGCCACTTGAAAAGGCCACATGGAAGTATATTGTTGGCAGCTGTTGGTGTAGATGCTAATAATTGTATGTTCCCCATTGCTTATGCCATAGTTAAGAGTGAAAACAAATCCTCTTGGACTTGGTTCTTGGAATCACTAAGTCAGGACTTATCCGTTGCAAATCAACATGAGTAGACCTTTATATTAACAAGCAGAAAGGGTTATTGCCAGCATTTGAGGCCGTGTTACCTTATGTCCACCACATATTTTGTATGATGCATTTACATGCCAACTTCAAAAGGGATGGTTACACGGGTAAAGCTTGGAAATATTTGCTCTGGAATGCAGCACATGCCTCAAATATGGCCTTTTTTGAGCATGCTATGAAGAAAATTTGGGAGGCAAGTGATAAGGCATATAAGTGGTTCAAAGATAAACCACCAAAAAATTAGTCTAGATCCCATTTTCCCTCTTTCACTAAATGTGACATGTTAGTGAATAACATATGTGAGAACTTTAACAAGTGTATCCTTGACCCAAAAGGTAAAACAATACTAGGATTACTTGAAGGTGTGATGAATTTTATTATGGGAATATTGCAAGACAATAGAGTGAAAATAAATAAATGGCATGGGCCAATATGCCCAAAGATTCAAACTAAACTAGAGGAGTATAAGTTGCCAGCTAAATATTGCATTCCAAAGTGGTCAAGGGATGTAAAGTACCAAATCCACTGTATGCATGGGGGCAATACACCGTCAATTTGGATGAAAGAACATGCAGCTGTAGGAGGTGGGGTTTGAGTGGAATTCATTGCCCTCATGTGATTTCTGCTATTTACTTCAATGAGCATGAGTCTGAAAATTATGTGAACAAGTGCTATAGTGTTGAAACTTATAAGAAGATATATGAGCACATGATTAATCCCATGAATGGAAGTAACATGTGGCCTCCCAGTACTTTACCACATGTTTTGCCCCCATTGTACAATAACCAGCCAATGAGAAAGAGAACCAAAAGAAAGAAAGGGCAAATGGATCAAAAGGACCAAAATCCTAACAAGATAGGGAATAAACATAAAAAAACATTAAAATATGGACAATGTGGGGTACTTGGACACAACAAAAGGAGCTGCAAGAAAAAGACAACACATTCAAGTGAAGTACCTGGTATAGCCAACACAACCAATGCACCAGTAAGTTAATTCATTTTAAATTAATTCAATTATAAAACATTAACTTACGTGTACACAAATATAGTTGAGTGGAGCATCATTTCATACCAGCAGAGAATTCAATGCAAATCCAGTAACACATCAAAGTCAAACAAGTGTGAGTTAAGCAATGCATTTATTTAAACTATGTTTGGACTTTGTTTGATTGGTAGGTGAGGGGTCGAAGGCCAGTTGGAGGACCAACATTCAATGCACACCAACAAACTTATAAAGCACTTCAACTAAGTTCCAATGCAGCTAGATTAAGCTTCACGCCACCAATGACCCAACACAACCAAACACAACCAACAATGAGTGGTCCAACAATGACCTAACATAGCCAAACAAGTGGAAGTCAGTCATTGGCATAACTAGTTCCCTAGATGTATCATTTTTTGCACATTATTAGTTATTTTTGTATAGGCTTCAGTAGATGTTAGTATTAAACTGTGAATATGTACAGTTTGTTTTTAGTGAAGCCACTAGTATTGTTATTAATACCAAACTACGTATTTGCTTCGGATGTTATTATTACTATCAAACTTTAAGTGTTTTTAAACACACATATATAAAGTTTATGTTCTTGCTGGGTTTCATATATGAGTTGATTTTTTTTTTGGATGTTGTCAATATTGCTTCAATAAATGATGAAAAGAAACAGGGCATATTCTTACTAAATAAAAATGACATTTTTCATTTCATTAGATAACTACCCATTATAGCTAGACATAGTCATTACATTATATCACATTCACCTAAACCATTACTACAAAACAAAACCTAATTCATATTTCCTAAACAGAGTCAATATAATTAAAGATTGCCCCTACTTCCATCTCTAACTGAAACCTCTAGAACCCCAATAAACTGGAAAAATATGAACACCATTAGCAAAATCAACACCAACACCAACAATTTCTCTCTCTTTGAAAGCATAATAATTCGATTTTTTGCTCTATTAACCTTCCTCAAAAGCCCTGGGATCTTTTGATCTAGCATATATTGGAGGATCTATCCATTGGAAAAAACCGCATTCATTTTCCTATTTTTTTCGAACAAATTCAAGTCGTAATGTTAATATTTTTTTAATATTTTGGACGGTAAATTTACTTTTGGATAAAAGTAAAACTCGGTCAAAAAATTGTCTTTATTAGTGCAAAATTAAACTTTATGAACAAAAGTGAAACTCGGAGTAAACTTCAAGGGTGTGTTATGTGTTTTTAAATTTAACGCAAATAATCAAAATCATATTACCAAAAAATAGTTAATATGAATTTTTCACAATCTGTATTTATTAGAAAGTTGAGCCTTTTAGAAAAATACAAGGTCAATAGATTACAAAACCATTAACAACAAGGTTATAATAAAATAATAATATTTGTAATTGTCATAACATATACGAAAATGAATTTCTCATAAGGACTAAGTTTAAGTACGATTTCGTATGGATTGAAGGTTTTAAGGGGATAAACGGATTGATTTTTTAACGAAACTTGGTAAAGACCATCTTCATGATTAGTAGACAATTTTCATCATATTTCATCAAAAAATTCAACCGAAAAATGAGTTAGCTAAAAAATCGATAAAATCATTCTTAAATATGGTTTTTATGGGAAATGGTCTATAAAGAGCCATTCTCTTAAAAATTGTCCTTAAATTAACTAACTTAAGGATCGTCCATTTCGAGGGGATAAATTGATGAATTTTTCTATGAAATATGTGGAGATGATCTCTATAATGAGTAGATCACCTAATTATCTCTAAAAATTTCATAAATAAAATTTCAATAAGGAAATGGGTTATCTGGAAAATTGATATATGTGCGTATTTCTGGACGTTGAAATTTTAGATTTTTAACTAACCTACTTTTTATTTGAGTTCTTTGATGAAATTTGGTGGAAATGATCTATTTATTATAGAGATCATTCTCACCAAGTTTTATGAAAAATTTCATCCGTTTCCTTCTCGAAATAGACGGTCCTGGACAATTTTCAAGAGAATGGGACTAATGGTTTGCATTATAAACACGTTGGACTTGAGAATGGTGAGAACCTAATATATGTAAAAGTGTTGGTGTGAGTATCCATTACTTGTGGAAAATGACCTTAAGGCTGCGTCTGACGCGCCGGATAAAATGGTCGGATTGGATAAAATAAGGGTCGAATAAGATAGGATAAAGACGAGTCAAGTAACACTTATTTCAGTGTTTCATTTGGCATAATTCCGGATTAAATAAGCGAATAAGATATTATAATTCAATCCAGTGTTAAAATGTGCCAAATAGGATTGTTGTTTTACCAGTTTTACTAATATACCCTAAAATGTACATTTAACACGATAAATTTTAACAATTTCACCAAATTCAAGAAAAAAAATATAATTATAAATGTAAAAAATGCAATATTAAATAATTGCAACCGAAAAAGCATTAGAATTCAACCAAAAAGCAACAAACAGGAGTTGGCATTAAATATAAATGGAGGTCTAATTGTAGAGCCATTTTGTTGAATCAATATATATATATATATATTAATAAGAGAAAAAGAACCTCGAATCTATATATATATATATATGTTAATTAATAAAATAAGACGAACCATAAGTTGTATCAATGTTTATAAATTAATTAATTAATTAATTAAAGAAAAGAACTATACACTGAATCAACATATATATTAACAAATAAAAAAGAAGAGAAATGTGATCTTATTGGGTGGTGGAGAATTGATGGCAATCTTCTAATGTGTTTGATTGGTAACATTTTCCATGGAAAATGTGCATTTTCTACTTGATTTGATAACTTAAGGTGGTTGATTGGTTTTTTTTTCAGGCAATTCAATTCCCACTTTTGCCTCATACATGTGCATTTTCAAGACAATTGAGGAAAATATTTTCTTTGGGGGAGGTGGTTTTTGTTTTCCATGATTGGGCACGGTTCGCGAGACAAGCTTTTTATCATTTTTTACATCAAAAATGACATAGCTTAAAATATAAAATTCAAAATAATATAAAATTTTAATATTTAAAATATACTAATCAAGATCAATTAAACAAGATCCATCATGACTGATGGGGTTAAATACTAATTTTATCATTGGCATACAAAGGTTATTCAACACTTTTACCTCCAGTAAAATACCAATTTTTACCTCCAGTAAAATACCATTTTTTACCTCCAGTAAAATACCATTTTTACTTATGTGACCTAAGCATACACATCATGTACATTCTAGAATACATGTGACCTAAGCATACACATCATATACATTCTAGAATACATGTGACCTAAGCATACACATCATATACATTACCAAATTTACCTTTTTGTCCTTCTACATTTACCTATAAATACCCCCCTCATTCATTCATTCAAGACACACCAAAAAACATCTCTTCCTCCTCTCCCAATATCCATCCATCTTTCCTAAATACAAGCCAATTTTTGAGGGTCTTATACTCTCTCTTTTCATACCCCAAAAAAATACCAATCCTTATACGCTCTCTCTCCTACACAGTTTATTATTTATTCTGTTGAAATATTTGTAATCCTAATTCTATACTTATAAATAGAATTAAGGAAATTATAGAAAGAGAGAGAGATTGGTAGCTTGTATTATCATCCAAATTGATTGCCTTTGAGCTAATACAAAGCAAGCACACACAAAAGGAGGACGTACTGCCGGACTAGCATAAGCGCTACCGGGGGAACCTACCTTAACAAAAATGTCTCGTGTTCATCTTCATTTTTAATCAGTTTCTGCCGGTACTGTTCACAGTCACTGTTCACATATACGATGGTACTGTTCACGGTCACTGTTCACATATACAGCGGTACTGTTCATAGTTACTGTTCAAAATCACTATTCACATATACAGCGGTACTGTTCGCAGTTACTGTTCACATATACAGTGGTACTATTCACAGTTACTGTTCACTTGCACTGTTCATATATACGGTGGTACTGTTCACAATCACTGTTCACAGTTACGATCCAATTCACCATTATTCATTGATTGGTCGGTCGTCAATTATCTGTTCTAGATTTTGACACCATCAATGACTATATAATTATGTAAAAAAAAATACCAATAATTTTTTCTACATTAAAAATGCCATAATACAACCAATATTTTTCGAGTAGAAAATTAAGGCAATCAAACACACTACAATACATTTTTCATGCAACTCAATTCTAGGCAATTCAATTGCATGTAACTTATTTTCTTTCCAAGCAAATTCCATACTTGCAATCATAGCAATTTTTGTTGGCTAAAGATAACGAATTAAAATAGTGTTTTTAAATTATTAGGATAAAATTGTCTTCTTTTGATTTAATATTTATCTCTTAAAGAACCATATAACATAATCCCACCTTAAAGGTAAGATTGTCAAGGTGGGATTGTGTTCTTTGGTTTTTTAGGGGATAAATAATCAAGTTTGGATTATTAATCACTTAATTTTTTTCATCCGATAAAGCACCAAATAAATGATAGAATTATTTAATTCTATCTTGTTTTTTAATCCGGCCAATCAAAACACATCCTCAGGGAAAAATGCATGACATTACTTTTTTCTTGTGAAGGCAGAAAAAAAATGGAGAAAAGAGAAGTGCAAGTGGCGTATCGGTGATTAATTTTTTTTTATATAAAATAGGACAGTTTTTGTCCCACAGAATATACTTCTACATATGTTTTTTTTTTAAGTTTTTTTGTTTGTTTGTTTTTTTCTACATGGGTGGGATATATGCGTTCAAAAATAAAATAAAAATGGGTCAATTTGCACGTATTTTAATTTAATTTTTCTTTAATATAGACAGAGGCAGAAATTCACACTAAGACTAAGATATCTATGAAGAATTGGACAAATACGGGATTGAATGACTTTAAATCTTGCTCTTCCGTATAATTATACAATACGATTTCTCTGCTTACAAAATTATACAATACTTCCACAACTTAAAAAGCATCCCGATTTACCTTGTAAATATTTAGTTAACGTATACATGTGATCCAACTGCTTTTCTTAATAAAATAAAATAAAATAAATCCCCAAATTGAGAACCATATGTCTCATACTATAAATTAGAAAATACTAAAATGATAATAAAATAATGTGAATTTTCAATTTTGTTTTTCTTTTAAAAATTAATCAGTTATTAATTATAGTTTGTATTATTGTTGGGTAGATCTCAAAAACTACTCTTACTTATTTTAATAATATGCACCAAGTGAGAAGTTGCGAGTGTCAAATTGATGAAACGAGTTTTATCAAATAATTAAAAAAAAAGCGCATTCCCTAAGAGTTGGCAGCTCTAAAACAAAAGTAAATTCTCATGGGGCTCAATTGTTGTGTTTTTTGCTCGGTTCCAAACCCAAGAAAAAGATGAGTTTTTTTGTTGGAAATCGGATTTTTTGGCTTGTAATCAAACTTGCAGAAAAAGTGCAAAATCGAATTTGCACTAAACAGAAGTAAAGATTGCACGCGGAAATAGTGCAAAAACGATTTTGCAGTCTTTTTGCGCCTACGCGGAAAAGGTGCAAAATCCGTTTTGCACTTGGACGGAAAAATAGGTTTCCTTATCAAACTTGGTTTCCTTGTTTATTTTGGTCTCTATTACCTTGTTAATAGTTTCCATATTTACGTAGGATTGCTATTACCTTATTCTAGATTGGATGAACTCTATTATATTGTTATATATAGATAGAATCATTCAATAGATTAAGGCATGAGAGATATTCTTCTTTCTGTGGGATTTGTGGGAGAGTTCATCTTGTTGCGAGAGAGAGGTTAAAGGGCTGTTGATTTTCTTCTTCTGTGAGAGCTTTGAGTGCAATAATTCTTGTGATAGATTTTGTAATCGTTTTCAAAGAATTAGTGAAATCTTTATTTGTCGAATATTGTGTGTTCCATTATCTATCTTCTTGCTTTTTTCTCATCCTTATTATCTCTAGTTATTAATATCCACTATTTGAATTACGATCCGTGGCGTGATTTATTGTTAATAATCACAACACAATGGCAGCACCAAATCCTTAAGAGGCTTAAGAGCAGTAGTCTTCTAGGGGTTCGTGGGCAATGGAGTACCCGATCCAAACAAAAATAAATAAAAATTCTAAGAAGGTGACAAATGCAAATTCAAAGACCCATTAAACCCAGTTTCGAATCCCTCTCAAAAACGTTTGATCAGAAAGAATTACCCCGATTTATGTAGCTCAATTTTTAATAAATTAAATTTCACTTTAATCCGTCACATAAAGTTTATAAAAATTAGTAAATAAGTACCGTCAAACCAACTAGAGTACTAACTTTAGTTAGAAGCACCATTAATTATTTGTATAAGAGGTTACAAATTTGATTCTTCCATCAAGAATTATCAATTCATATCAAGGTGGAGGATTCGAGCTTATGGCTTCTTAAATGAAATATTGAAGTCATAGTCATTCAGCAAAGTCCAATGATTTTGGAAAGCTTTTTCCAAAAAAATTGATAGTTTGCCAAAAACTCAAATTTATTCTCACATTGGTTTGAGAACCTTGCTACCACCTCGTCAATTTAAAAATACATAAAGACATAGCTGTCAAAACCCTCACTTTGGAAGATTTTGAAATGGGCGAAATCAAGTTTCTTTTCTCATACAATTGTTACTATATAGTTATCATATAGACAAAAGCTTTTAGATGCGAACCAGTCCGTACAGACTGCTCCTTTTTATGACGGTTTTGCGTCATAAAAAGCACCCTCTCAATGTTTTTATAATGGAAAACCGTCATAAAAAGATCAGTCTGTACGGACTGCTCCATACCAAAAGCGAACTCATCATATAAATAATCTAAAATTCAACTGATCCAATGATACTTATCAATTAGTTTTATTATTCCTTATTAAAACACACAATAAGGGATATTTGTTTTTGTCTCTGAATGCTTTACCATTTTAAGCAATCAAAGGTGTAACAAATTAGTGTTTTTTTTTTCTCATTTAAATCATTAAAAGGTTAACGACTATATATATATATATATATATTTTTAATAATTAAGCATTCAGCATTAAGAGAAATGCCTCACTGAATGCTTAATGCTGAATCTAAACCATTATCTTATACAAACACTTAATATTCAAAACTTCATTCAAAATAAAAACATCATTTTTAAAGCTCGGATTTAGTATTCAATAATATGCATTCAGCAATTGTCAGTTAAAAAAAGCAAATGCACCCTAAATTATAATATAATAGCCAAGTTTTAATGTTACCAATCGATCAATCATGTTAAAAATAAAATTTACTACACACTAAAAAGGTGTAAATTTTGGGAGGGAAGGAATAATTTTTAACTAAAAAGTAACTGATCAAGTACGTAACGAGTGACTTGACCAATCTTGACTAGCTCAAGGTTAAGAAGAGAATATATTGAGAGAGCTAGAAATAAAGCTCAAGGGAAGAGAAAACATTTCATACAGTTCCCCAGTTTCCATAATTAGCAAAAGGCAAATAATATGGGCAACTCAAAACATCTAGCAATAAAATGTTACTTACATCCATTAGTAAAGTAAAAAGCTAGCTACTCACTTAGGTTCTATTTAGATGGGCGGTATTCTCATATATGTCACAAACACTCCTTGTCCACAAACGCTTCAAAGGTAAATTTTTTAATCACAAACACCTCTTTAAGACTTGCATAATGAGCGATGAGTGTAGATGCACACACTCGCCTAATTTAAGAAAGTTTGTTTGTAATAACTCACTTAATATTAAACAATGGATTACTAAAATATTTTTTAAATAAGTCCCTCCTAATGAAAGGTGAGCGCACTTACATAAATTCAACTTATATGAGAAAAGTGTGTTTCTAAACACTCACCTAACATCAGGCAATAGAATAGGATGTTTGTGACAAATAAAATGGTCTTAAAATGTGTTTTTAGTTAAATTTTGGAGGGGTATTTATGACAAATTTGGAGAGTGCAAATAACACCACCCATTTAAATAGAGTAAAACACACATATATATACACACACGCGCATATAAACACATATTTAAAGAAATTACACTGCCTTAAAGATTTATAAATGTTTAGTCACTTATATTGAATAATGGGCTTAGAAAAGAAAAGGGAAGTTTCGAGGAAGTTGATATACTATTAAATTATTGATTTAAAGTATGCTTCTAAAAGAGTCCGTTGACCTAAAAGTCTTAATCTTATTTTGATAATAACGATAAATCAATCATGTGTAATTTAACATATTTCTTGATATAAGTTTATAATTCATTTACTTGAAAAATTAAGAAAAAGTATGTTTGTTCACAGGAAGCATGACAAGGATCATTCAATCCATATCCGATCAACTCAACAAAGTATTGGAATAGACAAGAAAAATCTATCTCATCATATACTATCAATGCATCTCATGAAGTACAAAAGAACAAGAATAAAAAACTTTAAGGTAAGAGTTGCAAGAGAAGGTCAATTTAAAGAAACAAATCAAAGCATTCAAAAACTCGACTATTCGATAATTGAGTGAGTGCTTAGGATTAATGTAAAGCTTCTTAATTGATTGTTTATATAACTTAAACATGAACATGCATCATAACTTGATTGAAAAACAAAATTTGAATCAAAATCATTTCAAAAATATCATTCTAACAAAACCGATTTTTGAAACAAATTCATATTTAATTCAAATGAGCATATCTTGAGCTCTCATAAAAATAGGTGTCTTAAATACTTGGTTTTAACATTCTCAAAGTATCAAAATTGATTTTGAAGCTTAAATGCAAAAGTCCAAAAATTAAATTTTTTGGCTTTATGGCCTGATGGACAGCAGGGTACATCAGTTAACTGATGGCTTGTGCTCAATCGACTAAGGCTCACTTAGTCAATTAATAAGCCTTACTCAATCGATTGATGGCTTAGAATATAACCATTAAAAATTTGACTTTTTACCATTTTTGGTGCCAAACTTTTACCAAATCTCAAAAACAGCTATATCATCTTTGGGACTATATATACACTATCTAAGACACATTTCATCATTCAAAGATTCAAGCTTTAGTATTGATCATAATCATTCATCTTTGAACTATCCATTTAATCAATCAAGATAACTCTAGTGTGAGTTTCAAGTTATATCTATTAAATACTTGAGAGTTGTTATTCATTAGTGTAAATCATCAAACAATTTGTATTCATTTGTAAGAAATATATCTCATAAGATAACAAGAAGGATAATTTTTGTTTAGTAATTGTGAGAGTAAATCTTATAAGTTAGCAAGAAAAATTCTTGTGAAAGTATTATGATAAAGCAATACTTATAAGAATGTGTGAAAAAGATACACTTGTAAAAGTTTGTTTTTCACGCAAACGAAAAAACTGTTTTAGTAAAATTTCTCATAAGACTAACTGAGCGCAAATGTATGGTCTAACAAACCGAACCGTGTGAACAAAACATATTGGTCTTCAATTTATTTAATCTTTCTAACTCAAATTCTTTATTTACTTACTATATTTATTAATTGCTTGATTGAATTGCTTATTTTCCATGATATAATTGTTTAGTTAATTAAATTGCTTAAACATTTTCAAAACATTTTTAATTCCGCATTTATATTACCCCCCCCCCCCCCCCCCCCCCCCCCCGAGTTAAAATCCGACCAACAGTCTCACTTTTGTTCATCCAACCTTCAGTTTAAACAAAATGTCTGAAGCTCCTCAAAAGAAATAATAAAATACAAAATTTTAAGAAAAACAAATGTACAACCACCAAAAAAGGAAGGGTAGGCATATAACGTCAATAACACAAAATGATACTATGAACCCAAATCTTAAACATACCAAATAATACTTCATATGGATTAACAAAAGACAACTTTTTTTCTCATATATGCAGTTAAGAGGAGCAAACCAGTTTAACCATATAAAGGAAGAAAATACAAACGATGTGAACCACTCGCACAAAGCTAAGCCTAGTTCGTTGAATCTTAATGAAGTGGAAATTGTTTTCAATGTAAAGAGTTTTTCATGCAAATAAAATGTTTTATCTTGTCGATATCAGAAATGATGAGAATCAACTGCAGTACATTTTGGTGTAGTTAGTTCGCACCAAAATGTAAAATGCAGCGAAAGTTCAAAAACTTTTCATTCATAACACCAACCAAAAACACTACTTTACATTTCTCAAGCAAACAATCCTTCCCACGGTATCTAAATGCAGTCAAGCACAGCCTAAGATGAAGATACATACAAGTTTTTACTGCTATCTTATTGTTTCCTAGGCTAAGCTGCGTCCTACAACCATTTCAAGTTATTTAGGCAAATCTATGTACCATAAAAGAAAGCGTTAATCTAATAATAAAACTCTTGTTTCCTCCCCAGCACCCTCCGTCGGTAAGAACTATGAGTCGAGCATATAGTTCTTATTAACTAGGCACCAGTTAAAGCATGAAACCGGATTTCAAGACCCTCTCCTATCAGCCTCAGGTTTTTCCTCCAAGCTGAAAAAATGCCTTCACAACAATTCTTACCTGTTTTCTCAGAAATATTATAGATTCCTTGCCAAGCATAAAAATAGAGATTTTGCTCTAAGGAAAGATGGAAAAGAAAGAAAGAAATGACCACTTGGGCGTTTGCATCTGAAACTACAGAGGCTTCAGATTAAAAAATCCCATCACCAAGTAGCGATATCCTGGTATCAAGTCATGAGCCTGTGTCCAGATTCCAAAATCTTCAGCCCTGGGCAGCAGCTTATGCACGTCGAAGACTCGAAGTACAACTGATGGATGTTAGTTTGTATATTATAACCATCAACCAAAGTTTCACTAAAACCCAAGTTAGTTTTTTATATAGAAAGAAAGTGCCGAGCGCCATAGACTACATTAAAAAGCAAAAGTTTAGAAAGTCGGAATCTCAGCTTTGTCAATTAGGTTTGGAAACGGGAGAGTGGCGTCACGGATCTAGGGGGAAGCAATAACTGGCAGTACATTGTAAGCAAAAATGAACTGAAGATAGCAGGTCTGGTAGTTGAGAAATCCTATAAGATCAGAGGGCTGATAACATATGCAGTTAGTCAAAGAAATCCTACTAACTGCTAGGGCAGAGGATGATAGCTGGGAAATCATGATCCCTCTTCTTCTATCATCTCCACACAATTCGTTAATATCACAGCATCGTCATAAAGTCCTCTTTTACTTCTCCAGATTGAAGAACGAGAGAACATGACATTTCATAAAGGGCACTCTACCAAAGTCACCATTATCCTGACCATAAGGACTCAAATTGATGGCAACGGGTTTTATCTACTTATTTGAATACAGCTCAACTTTGCAAAAAAGAAAGCTCCTCAAAATTTTAAAATGCAAACTCAAACTAGTGAAGTCTTCATCTGGTTAAGAAATAATAATAATGTATTTGACTCTTACAGAGATAGCAGATGTTCTTTCGAGAAGCTCCTGAAAGACAACTCAAGAGATCAACCATGTGACATACACCAGGCAACTGATATGATAAGAAATATCTCCCTGAAAATTGCTCGTTAGCCAAATGGTTTAAGTACTAATCATACCTTATGAATGGAAATGAAGATATCAGGAGGAGCAAAACAATCAATTTCACCAATTACATATGTTACAACAGCTTAGAGGAGGAACACCCTAAAATGAAATCAATCTTCCCACATAACTAAAGTTAGGAAGGCCAAATCAAGTCTTTCCTATCAGGAAGGCAAAGATCCTTTTTTTCCTTTTATCAGAAACCAAACAGAAAAGACAAACATTTAGTTTTGATCTAGAAACATTAAAATGAAGAAGTGCCACATAGGTGAATAGTGACCTTGTAGTCTACTAATATATATATATAATTTAAGTAAGAGTTGTTTTAAGTATCCCTCAAACTTTTCAGCTGGACTAGGACAAATGCCCTATAACAAATTTGCAACCGTGCCACCAGCATAAGTATAGCTAGTAAAATAATCAAAGCAAAATATGTTATAAATCAACATTATCAACAAAGATTAGAACAAAAGAAACACAGAGCAAAAGGAAAGTACAGCTGCAAGGGAAAAAAATTAATGACACAGTTAGAAGGACCAAGGGACATAATCAACAGGAAAAAAAAAATCTAAAGACAGCCAATTTATGAACTGGAAGAGCCAATTGTAAAAGACAATGAAAAATATAAACAGTTCTGGAAATGCATCTCAGACTAGTACATAAAATTAGCAGAGCTACGATAAAAATTGGTTTTAAGTCCTCCTTCACAATTAAATGCAAAGGATGCCTTACTTCTCCCCAACTCATGGAGGCCACAATTTGTTTTAGCCACAAGGACACTTTTCAATGCTTGTCCATTACACGGACAACTCAATTTTTGAACGGTCAAGTCTACCCTCACCAAATTCTTCATTTCCTTCTCACCCACGAGTGGCCACCAAACCTCACCAACCAGTGCTGCCGCCCATTTTTTTTAGTGTGTGTTGGGTGGGTTTTTTTTTTTTTTTGGGGGGGAGGGGTTTCTTTGGGAGTGTTTTTGTTAACAAAAAATGAAGGGTTAGTATTTAAGTTAAACAAAAAAGAGTGTCCTTATTTTGAAATGGAAAAGTAAGGCGTACTTCCCTGGATTTAATTGTGGAGGGAACCCTTGAAACCCATTGCCTCTATCAAAATAAACTCCAAGTTAGTGTAAATAACTTGCACCTACCCCATGCCTCAATGATTGATGCATGGACACCATCCAGTACCCAGATGTAGATAGCACACATCACCCCAGGCCACAGAAAGTGCTAAATGCAGTGTGAACTGAGGCCCCACAAAGCAAATAAGGTTATCATTGACAGCAAAATTATCAAAAATATTAGTGTAAAGGAAAAGAGAAAACAATAATATAACAAATGAACATCATACCAAACGAAGTGTAGCAACAAAAATCCACCAGTAGCCAGTTTATCAAAGGGTTCACAACAAAAATAGTGCCAAAAAGGGAAGAAAAAAAATAGTATTAGCATGAAGGTAAGTCGCTGTAAACAGAAATAACTGCCCCGTTGAACCCCATATCAATAGGGAAAAGGTAGCAGCATTAGGATTTCACAAGGTCCTCGTATAGCTTTCCCATTGCAGCAAGAGGACACTGCAAATTGTAACAAGAGGACAGCAAAGGCATATGAGTCTGAAACTCACAAGAAGTTGAAGTCATAAGCAACACGTAAGAAAATAGGTTGACAAGTGCTCCAAGAAAACCACATGCCTGCCAAAGAGTATGATAATGAACAAGAGAAGTTGTCAATTAGATAAAACAACACTACTGAATGTTTAAAGAGTAAAAAGGGAAAATCAAAATTTTCTGTTTAGGGAAAGTAGCATCTATTATATCCCCACTCTTTTGAGAATGTATGGATTTCCAACAAAGACGCCCACATTTGAAAGCTAAAACTGATTATTTGCGAGAAACTTTAGAAAGGGTAAGTACAAAAGTTGGAACTTGACCATTCAAAAGAACCAGACGACATGCACACTACCAGATGCTCGTCCCGTGTTTACTAGTGTCTGCAACACTATAATAAAGTTTATTATCACATATTACTGTTTTAAATTAAATAGAATTAATTTTATTTTAAGATACGTATGTTAATCACATATTTCTATATATATACAACTACGCTTCAAACTGTGTAAAGGTTTGGGATTTTTTGTACAGGAAAATTCAAGGAGTTGTGAAAGAGTAGATACTATAGTCAAGAGAGTGTGTAGCATGTGACCCCATTTTGAGTGACATTTGTCCTAAATGGAGAAAATCACTTCGAAATGGGACCCAAACCAATGTGCCACATTGTACATATATTAATATGGCAGAACTGAATTTGATCTCCCTCAAACACAAAAGTCACATCAAAATGAGACCCACACTCTACACATCCTCCTAACTATTTTCTCTCCTCACACGGTTAACATTCTTTTCTCGAATCTCCTTTAAAAAATGTCTCCATCTACAAAATCCAAGAGCAGTCAGTGTGTATACATAAATGCATTGAATTAAATGTTTTCTTCCTATAGAATAATTTGTTGGGTGCATTATAAATTTGGTAAAAGACAATTGAACATGTTGAAAGCTATGTGGGCCATAGGCACACAACGTTTCCCTCCCTCAAGAAAAAAAGTTTCATGTTCTCCCATAAACTAAACTAATTATAAGTCAGGGAAAAGTTTAATGTACTATTAGTTGATTGATCGATTGTTAGCGTACTTTTGTTATGGAGTTAAAAAACTTATTGTGGGAATATAATTAATACTTTTATGTCTACTCTTCAAATTATATCATATCTCTACAAGTTTTAATCTGAGAATAAATACACACTAGGGATCCTGAACAGAATATTATGTGATAAATGAAAGAATCCTTACTCACTAAAACTGAGTATAGTCCACCAAAGGTATGAGTAGTTACAGATACTACAAATTGTTAACTGCCGGTTATTGGCCGGTCAACTGAGCATACTAATTTAGATCTCAATATGCACTATGGCGGTGGTAGGTGTTACACGTAAATCTATACGAGGTGTAACAATTTGGGGCCAAATTATTTAAAAGACACCAGGACAAAAATAGCATATACCCCCATCCGCCATAAAGCATTTACTCCTATTTTATAATGCATCTCAGACTAGGACAAATGCCCTATAACAAATTTACTCCCATCTGCCATAGGTTAGGTAGATGGCAGAAGCAAGAAATGATTGTTATCATAAAAAAATTGTAAATCAGTATATTTATTATAAATTACTTATTGAATAAAATCAAAATTCCATTAGTTTCTCAGACTCCCTCACTTTCTCATTAATCTCAATTTCAATGTAATATAAGCGCAAGTTTCTTGTGCCACTTAATTAACTCCATGCTACATACGCGCGTATTACACAAAAGCCAAATAGAACGCAGCAACTAGACTGTCCGAGCGCGATTAACAAGTTCAGTGTGTATTAAATTACAAAAAAATGCCGACCTTTTACTGTACCGCAAAATTGATCGAGTTTGCAAACTCAAGGATAAGTTAAAAAAACAGATCAAAAACTAAATTTCAACCCAGTCAAGGGATGGGGGTGCGGGTGCGGGAGTATCTTGTTGCATACTTACATTCGATATTTGAACATTCTCATTTCATCTCAGCCATGAACTTCTCGTATTCTGGGTCTGAACCGTAAGTACTCTGCTGGTTTTGCTCTGCAGAGGAAACAGGTGGTGCTGCTGGTGGGTTCGAAGCCCAAGGCATGCTTGAGTAACTCTGCTGGTCGACTGACATGGCTGGAGGTGGAGGCGTTGCAGCATAGTATGGAGAGTAACCCAACGAAGAAGTATTAGAATATGTACTATGTGCGCTCCCATACATACTAATAGCTGCAGACTGTGCACTCGTGTTATTCTGGGACTGCATTCCACCAGGGTAGCTTTGCTGTGATTCACCACCGGATTGCACGTTCTGAGACGGACCACCACCAGAGGCAGCTGCTTGTGTCATTGGGGGATATTGTATGCTGTAATTGGGCATAGGTTGACCTTGGAAAGAGGTATACATATTTGACCCCGGAGGAGGAGGAGGGTTGTAAGGAGCATAAGGAGGGGGAGGAGGTGGACCCCAAGGAACTGGAGGAACCATATAACTGCCAGGTGGCGCACTCCCAAGGGGACCACCAGATGTGAATTGCTGCTGAGATGGGTAACTTCCATGTGACTGATTTGGACCAGGGTAGGTGGGTGCTGGTGGGGCAGGTGGTCCAGGAGGTACAGCAGGTTGGGGTGGCTTTCCTGCAACTCGTACTG
Source organism: Lonicera japonica (assembly GCA_021464415.1). Lineage (NCBI taxonomy): Eukaryota > Viridiplantae > Streptophyta > Magnoliopsida > Dipsacales > Caprifoliaceae > Lonicera > Lonicera japonica. The sequence continues at coordinate 22,893,509 of CM038464.1, forward strand.
CAATTACTCTTCCCTCTAGACGATAGCCGTTCATGCTAGCAATGGCTTGATTAGCCTGAGCAATATCAGAATACTTCACAAAGCCATAACCTTTGCTCAATCCAGTCACCCTATCTTTGATAACCTTGGCCATTACTATATCACCAAAAGGTGCAAATAATCTAATCAAAGCATCATCTTCAAGAGTAGGCGGCAAGTAACCAATATACAAATTTGTATCGTCAATTTCTTTTCCAATCTTAGCTATATTGCTTCCCAATCCAGGATGAGCGCTGCCCCCACTGCTACCTCCAGTACTATTACTGACGGCCCAAGGGGGATTACTGCTTCCCGAACTGTTGGAACCCATAATAGGCAACGGTGTACTTTGCTTTGTTGCGAGGGATTCGGGCATGGTCCCACCTAATTCCGCCAAAAAATTCTGATACTCATCATCCATTTTCTTCCCAGCTGTTCCTTTCACCGGACAATCAATGGTTGGATGGCCTCCGTCGCCACAAATCTTACACAACACATCGCTCTTAAAAGTTGACAAACGAGACGGACACGCATATTGCCGATGCCCAGGCTCGCCGCACAACCTACAAAACTCGTCGTCCCTAATTGTTCCATTCAATGCAGCAAGTTCCCGAAGCTGCTGTCGTTTATGCTCATTAAGCCCTTCGTCAACCGGCTGCAAAAGCTTCTCCACCATCCCGGCTGCAGCTTCAAGAGCCTCTGGCGTATCCGCTTCCACCAAAACATGCAAATCCTCATTCTCGGCAGGATCAAACTTCAAATTCGGCTTCTGCCCATACCTACCTTCCTTCACTGACCCCTTACCCCGAATTACAATCTTAGCCCCGGTCTCCTTCTCCATCCTCTTCTGCGTATTACCTCTCGGCCCAATTATAAGTCCAATAAAATTATAACCGGGGTACTCTTTCATCGGAATGTAAAGCTTCTTGTGAAGCTTAGGTGGCCTATAATCCGCAGGGGGCTTAAATGCCGGGTTCCTCTTAATAATCTGTGAAATTATCTCTTGTCTCTCTCTATTAAGCCTTTCTCGTGCTCGATACTCTCTAGTATTAATTCTAACCCCAATGTTATCATAAACAGGTTCAGGTGACGGTGACCTAGCGCCTTCAGGACGATCATCTAATTGCATTCCGGATTGTAACATTCTACTAATTTCAAGTAACCTAGCATTAAGAGCTTGGATTTCAGGATCAATATCCATACCTCCGGTGAAGTCTTTCATAAAATCCGGTAATTGAAACACCGCCTTGGGCTCGTCGTCGGCCCATCGAGACTTCCTCTTCTTCGTACCCTCTCCGTTCTGTCCATCGGAGTCCGCCGCCGGTGGGTCCCAGCGGCTGCGCCTCCGCCTCCGGCTCGTGGTCTCCTCCTCACCGCCGGAATTGTCCTTGTCTGTACCTGTGCCAGTGCCACCATTTTGTGACTGAATTTGACCATTCCTCCGGTCTTCTTCTTGTGATTGATTCGGATCCGGAAGTTGTGCCTCGGTTGGAGGGATTGGCGTCGGGTCGTCGGAAGGTAGGGTTTGTGGATGCGGCGGTGGAGGAGAGCTGTGATCTAGAGTTCCGGGAGGAGAGGAAGTAGGTGCTAGGGTTTGAGAAGGGGGATAGGGTTCGGATAGGGTATAAGAGGGAGGTTGTTGGGAAGCTAGGGTTTCTGCGGGTAATGAATCCATTGAACTCTGAGAAGAGAGAGAGAGAGGGGGAAATAAATCTTGGACACAAGTATACACGTACGGGTGGTGTATAAACCAGGTTTTATACGATGAGCTCGTTTCGTCAGAACTCGATGCTTCTTTTTTTCCTCTCTCAAGTCTCATGTACATGGGATGAAGTTAGGATATAATAAATACTTAATTTATATGAAAATATTTTTCTTATTACTATTTTTATCAGGTATATTATATAAATTATATTCTTATTGTATTATATGAAAATACAATTTATATAATGAATGCTAGTAAAAATAGATAATAATATTACTCATCCTACTATTATTTTTATTTTTATTTTTTGGGTTCAATGGGTAAAAACTACTATAAATATGTTTTATGACACGTATAGATTTCAAATTAAAGTAGTTCTCTTATTTAAACTTTTATGTATTAGATGAAAGATTACAATTACAATTTAAAAATATTTTTATTACCGTCCGAAATGTATCTCGTGATATAAAATTTATCACAACTATAAATAAGGTGTTACTAAAAATACAATTCAAGTGTTCCTAAAGATTACATTAACATGTTAGAAAATTTATTTAGAGTTCTAATAAATATATCCCATATGAATTGTCAATTTTATCTTTGTTGCCTTCCTTTTCCGAAATGTATTTTGTATTCATAATTAGAGTTGAACATTCACTTTTAATTAAATTGTACGTGTGTTAAATCACTCCATCACTTATTGTTTGTGTTCAACTCTTTTATTCAAATTAGACAATGCGTTAAAAGTTTAATTAAGTTAGTTTTAAAATAACGGTCCATGCTACTTTTATCATTATGCGCTATATGGCGAGCCCTAATCAGGCACCTAAACTTATTTAATGGTTGTAGTTGATTGTGTACCAGATTTATATAAATACCTTTTCTCTCAAATTGTTAATTTCACTTTTCATTTGGGAAGGTTTTAGTCCCATTTTCGATTTCAGACATGATTAATATATCACAGTTCATAATAAAAATTAAGAGATAATGGGTTATAAGGTCTCGTTACGTAATGTTTTATAACTCAAAGGACGGACTCATGTTTAATAAAGGGAAGTAGTACCAATTTCATAATTTGGTTTTACAATAAGGACACTTTTTATAATATTAATTTATTTTAAGGAAAATGATAAATATTGATGGACAAAAATACCCTACTATATCATTTATTCTAATTATATAAAAGACATATTATTCTCTCTTACATACACATAGTTTAGAAAGAGAAAACAAAAAACAAGGGAAAAGAGAAGTCTCACCAATACTCTCACCTCTTCCACCACCACTACCACCACCACCACCAACACCACCTGAATCTCCGATCGTATCGCCTAGTGGACCGAGCGCCGTTCTCATCTTCATTTTATTCTTCTTCTTCTTCTTTATAGATGTGCAATCGTAAAAGATATATAACTTTTGATCGAACCGTTGGATTTGGCTGATTTTTGGATATGTTGTTCGAAAGACAAAGTTATTATAATTGCGCAAAAAATTAAGACGATCAGAGGTCATTTTGCTATCAAAATCGACCAATTTCGACAGTCCAGCGGGATTTGAAAAAAAATGATCGTAACTCTTTTTTTTATTTTTTTTAACGAATCCTAAGTTGATCCATATATATATATACATATAAATAAATTAAGTAGATGTTGAACTAATCAATTTTGATGGTGCTAAAATCATTTTAGCTCCTTATAGTTTGTTGTCCAAGTGGTGTTACCTTCTAGTTGTTGTTCAGAAGGTGCTAAATGCATTTAGCACCTTCTGGTTGTTGTTCAGGTGGTGCTAAATGCATTTAGCACCTTCTGGTTGCACTTTCTGGCTGCTGTCTAGGGGATGCTAAATGCATTTAGCACTTTCTGGTTGTTGTCCAGGGGTGCTAAATGCATTTAGCACCTTCTGGTAGCTGTCCAGTGGTGCTAAATGTATTTAGCACCTTCTTATTGTACTTTCTGACTGTTGTCCAGGGGTGCTAAATGCATTTAGCACCTTCTGGCCGTACTTTTTGGCTGCTGTCCAGGGGGTGCTAAATGCATTTAGCACCTTCTGGTTGCTGTCCAGTGCATTTAGCACCTCCTAGTTGTATTTTCTAGTTACTGTCCAGGGGGTGCTAAATGCATTTAGCACCTTCTAGTTGCTGTCTAGGGGTGCTAAATGCATTTAGCATCTTCTAGTCAGCAACTAGAAGATGCTAAATGCATTTAGCACCTTCTGATTGCTGTTAGTATCATAATGAGACGATATTATAAGGAAAGGGTATTAGTGTCTTTGTTGTACAATGTCCTTAATTTACATGGCTAATTTTTAAGTGTCCTTTATAATTATATTATTATTAGAATGAGCCCTTATACCTAATTGCCTCAAAAATTAATTACATTTTTAATTATTGATTTAATTAACATTAGTACTTCTTTAATAAGTACCAAAATAAAAATACAACGGTCAATTCGAGACATAAACAGTAATACATATGGTGTTAAATAAAATTTGAAATGTCCTTAATAGCTACCATTAATACATTTTTATGAAGAAGAAATAATGGAAGAAATAAAGAATAATAGCTTAACTGTTGCCTTCTACAATACTTGTTCTATAGGGGGAGAGGCGTCGAGTACTTAAACTGAAGTAGGTTTGAATTTATAACAACATATATAGTGCAATATATATTATATACAAAAGTTATAAGTATTAAGAGTTTTTTAGTTTCTAGCTATATATTTATGTGCAACTTATGTATTCTAAAGGATTGAGAGCTGAGGGGCATAAAAATATTATGTCTGAGCTCTAAGCATTGGCGAAAACCGAGCTTCGTGTATTCTTTTGAGCTTGAAATATAATGTATAAGAGGCCAGTCAAAGCTTGACATGTGGCGACAACAAAAGGGAAGCATAACCAACTTCCCATTACTCAATTAACCACCATCTTTCTCTCCATTCCCCTCAAATGTGGAGAGTGAGGCTTATCGTATTGTAATAGCTACAACCTTCGATCTATAAAATGAACTAACCCTTAGCATTTGAGACCATCGAAAACAGAGACCATTCTTAATCAACTTGTATCTGCACCATTATTAATAAGAATATCCATAAGCTTCACTAGAGGGTGGATGTAAATAAGATCTACCATCCATTGGCTGGGAGAACCACCTTTATAAAAAATATGTTTGTTATTTCTGCTTATTTAATTTATATTTTTTATTCACAAGTTCGTGTGTGAATAACATTTCCTACCCTAAGATTAGTTGACTATAACTTGCACCTTCAATGGGAAACGTAAATTTCTCATTATAAGTGTTAGAAAAGTCCATCTTCAAAGCCACAAAATTCCGTCCTTAAAAGTCCCAAGTTTTTTTACCTAATCCAATTAAAAATTTCATGCCGCGACAACCATAACCCTCTATCCCCAGAAGTAGATGAAACTGAGATGCTAACCCATCTAAGTCCAAAGATATAATCGTTCTAAACACCTCCCACCATGATAAACCCCGAAAAAGCAAATAATCAATTAACCAACCCCACTATCAAGCCACCGCCAGAGTCCGAGATGATGGCCTTTCCAGCTACAGAGTTCCAACCCGACCATCCCATTCTCATTGAGTTAACTAGGGTGGTGACAGGGAGTTGGTTAAGCTCATGCTGGAAGACAACCAACGGCTGCGGGACACCATTTTAGAATTGACCAAATGATTTCCTATTAGTTCGTCTAATTAGGAGGATCGTGATTCTTTCACCAACCACTCTCCTAAGGGGCAAGATAAAGTCAACAAAGATTTACCCCTACACACCTAAAAGGAGAAATAAGGACACGGGTACAACAGGAACAAACTCAAAAAATAGCCAATTTATGCTGACAATCTAGACATTCAACCTCAGAAATCAGTTTCTCAGGGGGTCGGTGCTTTCCTGCGGATTGGCCCGAAAAGATAGGGCAAAGTTCAAATGCCCCCTGACAAGGTTAATCAGCCGCTAACACCTCAACATAGAACTGATAAGAACTTTAAAAAATTCATTTTAGATGCCATTCAAAATCATGGCAAAGTAGAGGCCAAAACCGCACGAGATTTAGCTAGGAAAACACTAAGGAGGGAAAGACAATCACCCTTTACAGCTCAAATCATAAATGTTGAACCACCCCGTAAGTTTACCATGCCGAAATATCCTATTTATGATGAAAATTCTAATCCAACTCACCATGTCCGAGCTTATGATCCAACTATGACCCTGTGAAAAAATAATGAGTTTTTATTATGTAGGTGTTTCGCCGCCAGTTTGGGCGAAACAGTACTCAAATGGTACTAGTAGCTCCCCCAGGCTCCATCGACAAGTATAGAATCTTGACGGAGCAATTATGTGCTAGGTTCATAACAAGCTCCTAAAATTTGAAGGGTTTATCCAAGCTAATGGCCTTGCGACAGAAACCCAGAGAATCACTCAAAAAATACTCAAAAAGATACATGGACCTTTATAACGAGACTGGAGGAAATTAGGCCCAAGTTGTTATAGCATCTTTTGGGCAATGCTTCATTCTAGACTCCCCACTCTACAATGACTTAATAATTGAGCAATCAACCTCTCTATATGGTCTCATATGTAAAATAAATAAGCATTCCAAACTGGAGGAAGATAAAAGCCAAAGGGGACTCTGACTAGAAGATAGGAATTTGAGTTCTTCTAATGGAGATAGGAAGAGGGAAAGTGAACAGCAGAAAAACATGCCTTCAAAAACGTCGTACATAGAGGTCAATACCGTGTTCACAAAGCTCATTTATAAAATGATGAGCAAAATTAAAGACAAACCATTCTTCAAGTGACCAAAGGCTATGCCTTCAAATCCCAGCAGAAGAGACCCATACAAGTATTGTTCATATAATAAAGATCATGGCCGCATGACCGAAAAGTGAAAATCCCTCAAGTTTTTCTTAGAAGACTTGGTTAAAAAGGGCATATTTCAGATTTTATGAAAGAAGCAGGAAGCCACAAAAAAAGGCCGAGCAACCGAATTAGCTCGCCGACATACTAACAGTAGGGGTTATCGACATAATTCACGAGGTCCTGGACTCTACGTCATTAACTAAAAATGCCATCAGAAGTAGTTACATGAAAGCACAGATGCAGTAGCACATTTTCTCCAAGTGGTTATGTCGATTTCGTGTGATAAATGTCCGAGGGACAAGAAAAGAGAACCACAACAATTAAGCTTCTTGGATAAATATTTACAAGGTGTTCCATATAACGATCCCTTAGTTATAACCCTCAAAATCTCCACTAGAAATGTTAAGAGAGTTTTGGTTGACCCAGGAAGCTCGTCCAAAATCATGTATCAGAACTTGTACCGATCCCTTAACATCCCTCCCAAAGATATCATCCCAATTAACTTGTCAGTTTTTAGCTTTAGCGATAAAGCGGTCTAGCTGGTGGGGAGAATCAGACTCCCGGTGCGTACAGGGCCCGTGCAAACCACCCTGAAATTCCTAATAATTGACATAAACGCCCCTTACAATGTGATCATGGGAAGAAATTGGTTTGGAGCAATCAAAGCAGTGGCTGTACCATTCCATCAAAAATTAAAATTTCTTTCACTTGAGGGAATAGTAGAAGTGATGGGAAATCAGGAACAAGCTTGGTTATGTTTTTATAAGGCAGTCCAATATTTAGACCTACTTAATCAGCAGATCCAAAACAAAGGCAAACATAAAGTTACCTCCGCTCTAAAAGTGTTGGCCCTTCGGGAAGGGTGTTTGAACAAATAGTAATCAAATATAGGGCCCCCCATCAATGTGTAGACCATGGGATTACCCGAAAGTAGAGTCCAAGGGGAATTGGAGAAAATGTTCATTGAAAAATGAAATGAGGAAAAATACTTCCTTATTGGCATTTTACTTAGTTTAGAAGAAAAACATCAGATAATCATATTCTTGAAGGATAACATTGATGTGTTCGTCTGGTAGCCTTATAACATGCCACGCATTGACTTTGAGGTCATGTGCCACAAGCTCTATATCAACCTGACTACCAAGCTAGTTAAACAGAAGTCCCACCGAACTTTTCCCAAAAAAGCAAAAGCAATAAAAAAGAAAGTACGAAAATTACTGAAAGTATGAGCAATCAGAGAACCATAATTCTCATAATGAATCTCCAATCCAATGGTGGTCGAAAAACACAATGGCAAATGGAGAGTTTGTGTTGATTTCACCAATCAAAACAAAGCGTGCCCAAAAGATAGTTTTCCTTTTCTAAGAATAAACCAACTGATGGACTCAACAGCAGGCCACAAAATAATGTTCTTCCTAGATGCATATTCTGGATATCACCAGATACCTCTATTTAAACCTGATCAAGAGAACATTGTTTTTATTACCACTTTCGGTTTATACTGTTATAGGGTGATGCCATTCGTCTTGAAGAATTAACTGAGCTTAGAAATTATTTTTTATTTAGTGTAAATAAGGCTCAATTGCATGTCATTGGTTGCTTAATTGGTTTGACTGTCAATGAATTCACTTCAATAGTCAAAATAATGTCTTGCACTTGTTTTGTATGGAATTAACCCATTTTGCAGCTAAAAAGTGGACGAGCAACTCCAAAGTGGTTTAAAGTAACAAGCGAAATGGTAAAAACTAAATTGAAAAGGCCGGGAAAGAAGTGACTGCTAATTCCAAAGCTTAACTCGATAAAAATACCTCAAAAAAGACCATAAGCAATGAGAAAATTAAAAAGAATCAAGTCTTCTAACTTTGGAATGAAGTGAGAAGCATTGGAATAAAATTCGAAGATGAATTAGAGAAAAAATGAAGCAAATTGGTAGCAGCAAGCCAGAATGAATTCCAAAAGTGGAATGGATTCTGGGCAAAATACCAGGACTGATTCCCACATGGGAATCGATTTTCACCTGGGCTAAATTCCTGTGCATGGATTTTTGAACCTTATCCATCTGTTTTCGACTCGAACTTAACCCGCAAGACTTAGTCTTACAAGCCAATGACTTGATAGATGAAAAATCTAATTTTTAGCTTTTAAATTCCCACAATAGATAGTCCAAAAATAATATAAACTAGAGGTTTACTTTTAATAAGCATGTTAAATCTAAATTTTACGAAAAGTTTGTTTAATTTTCAAGATTCTTGAAAACTTTGTGATAATGATGCAATTAACGAACTGAAGTACAAAAATCAATAATCAATCACAACACAAAGGGTTTTTTATGTGATAAACTCTCAATTGAGAGAAAAAACATCCACGGAAGCACCATATCTCAGAACAATATCCACTATGTAAAAAGTTTTTACAAGAGTATACACGGACATAAAGAATAACAAGGACCCTAATGCTCATACCCGCACACACCAAAGAGTATACAATTTCCCGCACCAAGCTGACTTAACAAAACTCAACCATATAATAATAAACTTCCGAGATAATTTAACCAATAATAATTAAGAATTATTAAAAAGGCTCAGCCAAAAGTATATGTATCCATAAGTTCTAGATTTAAAAAAGCTCAAATAATTTGCATAAACAACTTACTAACATATTAACAAGCAAATCACATAAGAGCAGAATATTCACAAGAATTATCTCACAACATGTTGTAGTATAAAATATTCAAACAGCCTAAAAAATGAAGAACCGAATTACATGAAACTTGCAGCCAATATTCTTTAAGCAGAAAAATTAATATAAACAAATTTCCTCAAAAAAAAATAGTCCAAAAACAGATCATATATAACAAATTCCTGCACAGCAATGTATAGATTTAAAATTAATTTTTGCAGTAATAAAAATCAAATAGAAACAGATTTAACAGTAGTAGCAATATTTTCAACAGTGTAAGAATAAATTCACCACAGCAACAAATTAATAGTAGATCTTAAAAAAATATTAAAAATAAGTTAAGCAAATATCTCGAGTATAATACAACAAAGATATATATAACAGGTTCGAATACTACACAGCAGGTCTGAATAAGCAGATTTAAAGCAGATCTGAGCACCTTTGAATCAAATACACAGCACATCACCATTGAAAACATAGCAAATTGAAACACACAGCCAGAAAAACAACAATAATTCAGATCTTCAATCCCGAAAATCCCCGAATTCAAATATGAAACCCCAGCAATGATTTTCACAATAAACTTGATAAAAAACTAATCAAAATACTCTCTCAAGTCAAGAGATAGATATTCAAAATGTATATAACAACAATCAAGGCTAATCTTTAAAGTAATATATAAATAAGCCTAAAAGAACTTTAGTTCTTCAATGTTTCTAGAGAGAGAAAGAGAAACGAGAGAGAGGTGAAAAATCTAGGACTCAATGCATGTGTGTGTGCTGCGGCTACAAGGAAGAAATAAATATATTTATATAAGAGCAATCAAGGGCCAAGATTAATTTTATCAAACGACCACAGATAAAGGAGAAAAGTAACTTTTTAAACATGAGCCATTAACTAAATAACAAAAGCATATAAGCACTTCAAAAAAAATACAATTCAAATCAATTAAAAAAATTTAAAACCATTTTTTTATTTTTAGAACATATGAGAAAATATTCTAAAAATGATAATAAAAATTATACCTGTTCATTTCCATCATTTACAGCTCTGTAATTAATCATTTTCTCGGATACAGCTTCGAGGCTTAAAAAATAAAGCCAAGGGGTGTGCAATCTAGACACGAAAGACGGACTTAACTTTTTTACTCGAAATGCTCCAAAACCTTGTATGCCGAAGAATGGCACTTGCAAGGTTTTCAAATTTTGGAATTACAATTGATTTTGGTTTTGTTTTTTACTTTTGAGAAGAGACGGAGTCGACATTATCATTATTCATTCACATAGTATCAGAGAACCATCGGAGAGAGTTATAAGGTTTTCTTTTTTCTTTTGGCTTGTATTGAATGAGAACACCGTTAATTAATACAATTGTTTATTTCTCCTTCAATTGAGTATGCCCATTTTTCATTAATATCCTTCAATTTTTACGTATTTTTAGAGACAAAGGGTTTGAATACATTTTTTAGGATTAGTTTCATATATCATCATTTTTACAGGTGTGCTTCAATTCTAGGTTTTTAATTTAATTATTGTTCTTGTTAAATCTTCGCGTACATTTATATGCTTATGTTTTTAATTATTTTTTCATTCTTGAATATTTATATGCTATTTTTTTTAATTATTTTATTAAGCGTGAATTTATTAGATATGTTTTGCTAGTTCGTTAGTTAGGGGTCCATAAGGACCGGGTATGCCGACACGGTAATTTTTCGAATCCGAATTCTAATTAATTTTTTATAGGTTAAAAGGTTATTATAAATCTAATTTTTATTAAATTATTATCCTAGTATGCTAATCACAAACTTTTATAAGAAATTTAATAAAATCTTTTCGACAAAAGAACCAAACTAGTTGGAATCGCTGTTTTTTGCACTAAATTCTAACCGGTTGAATTAGAGAGCAGTATATATTTTCTAAATTAATTGGTTATATATCCTTTTAAATATCAAACTTTAATACGCTATTTTCGATATTTGTGTTAACCCTTACTTTTTGATACCGAAATAGCTAATTTGTGTTTTTACCACCCGTTTTAATTCAAATTTGATTATAATTATGTTTTAACCAATTTGAATTAAATTGTGGTTTTTACTTAATATTTTTAAACTCACTTTTAATAAAAAGTTTTGTAGTATCAAGTACTACTTCACTTTAATAAACAAATGTTTTCGATAAAATTACGTAATGCGAATTAATTCCATAATTAGTATTGGTACGTATAGTTCATGTCATGTATGAATAATTGAGAAAGATACGAGTTTATGAGATCAATTAGCTCGTGGATAGTAGGCTTATTTTTAAAGAAAAATTAATTGAAAAGTGATTATCAATCCACCAAATTGCCTGTTTCATTGCCCAGAACTTATGCATACCCCAGGGCTTTTTATTCTTAATTTTAGTTAAAAGTTTTCATGCATTTAATTAATTTAGCACATAGTTTTTAGTATTTATTTTATTTGGCTTTATTCCATGTTTTTGTTATGCTAGTTTAGTTTCTTTTAGCATAGACTGTTTCGCTACCTTTAGGAATAGTTTTAGTTGTATATTTTATTTAGTTTTATTGCCGCTAGTTATTTTAGTTATCAATTTACATTTCATTATCTCTATATTTCATTTTTTTTATTTTTCTCATCTTCCTCTTAAAAGAAACATTTATAATTCAAAGAACTACCATCTTTCTTGTGGATTGACCTCGAACTTACCGACTATTTATTACTTGACCAACCACATGCACTTTGGTGTAATAACTTGCGTTGTTTGTGGTAAGTCAAGAATGCAAAAGCTACCTGTCAAAGATTGGTAACCAAAATGTTCAAGGAGCACATTGGGAAGTCCATGGAAGTTTATGTAGACGACATGTTGGTCAAAAGTAAGAATAAAGAAAATCATATATCCGACCTAAAAGCAACATTTCAAGTCCTCCAAAAATACAAAATGAAGCTGAATGTTGCCAAATTTTCTTTCGAGGTCACTTCAAGAAAATTTCTTGATTTTTTGTAAATTATAGGGGAATCGAGGCCAATCCAAAGAAAATCGAAGCCCTCATGAATATCTGAGCTCCAACCACTATAAAAAAGAAACAAAAATTGATAGGGGTGATAGCCGCACTTAACAGGTTTATTTCAAAATGTTTGGACAAGTGTAATACCTTTTTTAAAGCCTTAAAAAGGGTAAAATAACTCAATGGAAAAAAAAGTGTGATAAATCCCTAGCAAATCTAAAGGAGTATCTAGTCAGTCCACCATTCATCTTTATCCTGGGGCTACATGAACAATTATACTTATATTTGTCAGCCCTCATTTAAATCTATCAGTGCAGCCTTAATCAAAGAAAATGACGCAGTCCATAAGCCAGTTTATTATGTCAGTGTCTCTAGTGGGATCAGAACTTAACCACTTACCTTTGGAAAAGCTAGTGTTTGCACCGGTAATTGTTTCAAGAAAGCTCAGGCACTATTTCGATGCTCACCCAATTAAAGTTCTGACTTTCCACTCTATCCGAGCTTCATTGTGCAAATTCGACCTAGTAAAAAAATGGAGAAATGGTCTTTCGAGCTCAATAAATTTCACATTGATTATGAAACTCGCACAGCCATCAAAGGCCAAGTTCTTGTAGATTTTTATTGTCGAATTTCAGCATGATATAGCTACAGAAGCTGATATACTGGCTCCTCCATGTGGGGGGAAAGAGCCAGCCAGTGGCTCACCAGAAGCAGAGATGAGCAGGTAGATGGAACAGCTCGACATTGTGGAAAGTACGAAATCAATCTGGAGTATGCACATAGATAGCGGATCTAACCGAATGGTCCTTGAATTAACAGTCAGGTTGGGTTTTAAAGCATCTAATAACGAAATAGAGTATAAGTCTATTATTCTGGGTTTGAAAATGGTAAGGGCCTTGGGAATTTAAAATCTCAGGATTAACAGCGACTTACAATTTGTTGACAATCAGCTAACAAGGGAATAATGTCCAAGGAATTAAAAAACAAAGGCTTACATAAAGATGGCCCAAGAATTGATGAATACCTTCACCTCGGCATATATTGAGAGATTTTTGAAAATAAACAATAACCATGCAAATGTTTTAGCCATATTGGCGTCAGCTGTAAACTTAAAGATGAAAAGAACCATCAATATGGAGTTCTTAGCCAAGCCCATCATAAAATTTGAGCACAATCAAGTGATGTGCATTAACCTCGGGCCCAATTGGATGGATCCCATCGTCACCTACCTCAAGTAAGGTTACCTTAATCAGTCAGGTATTGGATTTCACCAAAAGGGATGCTCTATAGGAGACCATTTTCGAGAGGATATCTCCAATGTATTCATCCAGTATTCGAGCTACATGAGAAGAATTGTGGAAGCCATACTGGTGGCAGGTCCTTGGCCTACCGAGCTCGCTCACAGAGCTACTGGTGGCCTTACATACAGAAAGATGCACTAGCATATATGCAAAAAAGCAAAAAGTGCCAAAAGTTCTCACTTATCATTTAGCAGCCAGCCACAGATCTTCGCCCTTTGACCAATCCTTAACCCTTTGATCAATGGGGGCTAGATATCATTGGTTCATTTCCAAAGTTAGAGCATAAAAAATATTTGTTAGTCGACACTGACTACTTCACCAAATGCGTGGAAGCAGAACCTCTGACTAGAATCCAAAATTAGGATGTGATGTCTTTCCTATAGAAGAGTATCATCACTCACTTTAGCATCCTTCAAATATTAATTATGAATAATGGCCTCAGATCAAAAGCTCGGACATCAGGGATTTTTGCGATATGTACAAGATCGGACAATTTTTTCCCTCTCCCAATTACCATAAAAGAAATGGATAGGTGAAGGCCTCAAACAAAGAAATTCCATATGGTTTGAAGAAAAGGCTTGAAGAGGAAAAAATAAATGGGTGGATCAGCTCCCTACTGTTTTATGGGCATACAAGACGACTTTGAGGAAGTTTACTAGAAAAACTCATTTATCAATGACTTATGTTATAGAAGCCATCATTCCCCTAAAGGTCAGACTACCCTCCCTAAGAACCTCGTTTGTAGAATCTGGGGGCAACAATCAGGCCTTTGAAGAGGCTTAGACGCGGCGGAAGAAAAAATGGAAACGGCTTTAATATGTTTAGTCTTATACCATAAAACTATGATTCAGCTGAGAGAGAAAAATCTAAAGCCTGGAAGTTTTTAAGTGGGAGTTTTAATACTCAGGAAAATTACTTTAAACACAGTCAAGCCTACAAATGGAAAGGTTCGTACGTCATCGCTTCCTTCAGTGGGACTGAGGCCTACTATTTAGAAGACACGGATGGCAAGTTAATCTACAATCCATGGAATGTGTCCAATCTAAGAAAGTATTATCATTAAAAAAGTGGATGTGCTATCTGTCTAGTTGTTACCATTATAAATATTTAGTATCAATAAAACCTCATTTTCTATCTCGCCAAACATTGTGTTACACAAAACTCATAAACCTTCTCCGGTTAAAGTGTTTAACTGGGCATATAAACTGAGCTTAGGAAGCTCATTGTTTACCAATTTAACCGAACTTGGGAAGCTTATTATTTATAAATTAAGTTAAGTTAGTTAACTTATATATGCAACCGAGCCTGAGAAGCTTATTATCTATCAATTAAGTTAAAATGTTTAACTTGTAACCGAGCTTGGGAAGCTTATTATTTACCAATCAAGTAAGTTGTTTAACTTATCAATTTGACCGAGCTAGAGAAGCTTACTTACCAGTCAAGTTAAATTATTTAACGTATTAATTTGACTAAGCTTGAGAAGCACTGTTTATTAATTAAGTTAACATGTGTAACTTTAACTGAGCTTGGGAAGCTTATTTACCAATCAAGTTAAATTATTTAACTTATTAATTTGACCGAGCTTAAGAAGCTTTGTTTAACAATTAAGTTAAAATATATAACTTTAATCGAGCTTTGAAAGCTTGTTATTTTACCAATTCTTTAATTTATCAATTTAACCGAGCTTAAGAAGCTTGTTGCATCATAGATCAAGGAAAAAACAGTAAAAAAGCATTCATCAACAGAAATTCAAAGTTTATAAGCAAGGAGAACTGGCAATATTTTTCCTGAAGCCGTAACGTTGTCTTTTCTAGAGAGGCCCATATTGGGTAGTCTAACCAGCTCCCCCAGCCACTGCTTTAGCTTGCAAGGACTGCTTCAAGTTTATCCTCCTCGGAGCCATTCCAGCCATGTCTTCAGTATCTTCAAAAAGTTCAAGTATCTCAGGGTGGTAGAGTGGTCAAACTGCTCTAAATATATCCGACCTTTTTTCCCTCACCCTTATCACTAGAAGTTGAGGAGCTAGGACCCCCCCCCCCAAAGTGAGGGATGGGGGAACTTACAATTGCAGGGTATGTCTCTTCTGGAACACGGGTCGTGGATTTGGGCTTTGAAATTTATTTTTCTCTCTCGCACGAAGAAGAAAGGAAAAAAGTTTTTGATTTGGTTGAACTTTGAAATATAAGGAGAATAGGGGAGAGGGGTGAAGGGTTTTGTTAAAATGGCGGTTCTCTCTTTGAAAATTGCACCTCATAATGAAAACGCATTAAATGCAAGTCATTTATATCCTCCCACCAACCTTTTTAAGTTCAGACCAACCCCAATGCACCACGTGGCATAGTGGGCCACATACATCAGGAACAAGTGTCCGATCTCCAAGAATGAATTGAGCTCAAACACTTTGGGGAAGGGGGGGGGCAAATGAAAGGCATAAAAATATTCTATACGAGCCTAAGCATGGGCGAGAACTGATCTCCATGTATTCTTCTGAGCTTAATATAGAATGTATAGGAGGCCAGTCAAAGCTGGACACGTGGCGACAGCAGAAGGGAAGCGTAACTAACACGCCTAACGGCTAGTTGCCAACTTCCCATTACCCAAATAATCCCCATCTTTCTCTCCATTCCCCTCAAACGTGGAAAGTGAGGCTTATCATATTGTAACAACTAATTCCTTATAACTATAAAAAGAACCAACCCTTATCATTTGAGATCATCGAAAAACATAGACCATTCTTTATCAACTTATATATGCACCGTCATCAATAAGAATATCCATTAGCTTTACCAAATGGTGGACATAAACCAAACCTAATGAATGGTCAGGAGAATCACCCTTATAAAAAATTTGTGTATTATTCTTGCTTATTTACTTTCTATCGCTTATTCATAAGTTCGTGTGCGAGTAACATTTCCTGCCCTAAGATTAGTTGACCTTACAAGAGTTTTCGCGAATAGGAATTAATCGAGGTGCGCGAAAGTTAACTCAAACATCTCTTTGGGTAACCCTCGAATCAAAAAAATAACTGAGAACTTCAAATTTGGACGGTTAGTGAAAGCTTACAATTCAAAATAAATAAACAAACAATGTGAGAAACTTCAAAAATGTCGGTCTAAAATAATTCTTAAGATTTCTGTAAATCCGTCCACGTCATTAAGGTCACAAACTCAGAGTGGTTTAGTTAATTTAAATATAATTTTTTTCTACAATTCTATGTTCATGGTATTTACATTTCACAAACTACATTTCAAATCTAAGACTTCGTTTGATAACAATATGGAAAAGAAAAATAAAAATACTTAATTCGGTAAGAAATTGAAAAATAAGTTGAGGTGTGAGATAAGATAATTTCCATTTCGTGCTCATTTTATGAATATGTGTCCTCAATCTTTCATAAAAAAATTTGAAAATTTTTCTTCCTCAACTACCAAAGAAAATTTCTCCATGGAAAAAGCCACAAAGTAAGAAGACATTTCACCACATGTCTCAACTTATTTTCCAACTTCTCACAAAAATTAACTATTTTTATTTTTCTTTTCCATGTTATCAAACGGACCCTAAGATTTCAAAATTCAAATTTTTTTCACCATATCCGAACTTTCTTGAGAAAGAAACAAAGATTATTAAGAATTGTGAATCCTAATTTTGAAGAATTCAACTAAAAAATTATATAAACATATAAACAAATTGAGGCGTTCATCCCAGTTTAACGAGTACATCTCAACGGCAATTTCAAAGAATCCAACTAAAGTTTTATATAAACATATAAACAAACGAGTAAACAACTCAAGTGATAACTAAACTTTTGATCCAATACCACTTTGATCATCAAACATTAAAATGAACTATCCAACTTTGGAGTGAATTTTACTTTGGTCATTCCTTCTAATTTGATTGTTAAATTGAAAGGAATGAAAACATGCAACTTCTTTTGAGCGTATTTTGATCATTTTGGTAATAAAATAGCCGAGGTTGTACTATTTGTTGAAAAAATTGTAATGTTTTATACACTATATTTGTTTCATTTTGTCAGGAATTATCTTCGGGAAAGCCATTTTTGCTGCAATATGACCAAAATAACTTTACATGAAATCATGTGACGCGCAATTGCATCAAATTTAATAGTTAAATTGGACAAAATGGCTAAAGTACTATTCACTTTGAAGTTGAATAATCAAAATGGTTCGTTTTAAAATTTGAGGTCAAAGTGATACTAGATCGAAATTTTAGTTGTTATTTGAATTGTTTACTCTAAACAAATAGGCCAATAATTTCATCCCACATTAACGAGTACATCTCAACGGCTAGTTTTGTCGGTAAAGCTTGATGCATACAAAATCCTGCTCATTCATGTATGATTCATATAAGTAAACAACACTCGCCAAAGCCGATGTAACAGAGTGAGCAATAGAGAAATTGGAGGAAGATTGGTGAAAAACAGAGAGGGAAAATAGTGAATTTCCAAAATTCAGCTGTTGGCACAGTAATATAACCCCCACGATTCCTCATCTTAATGTGTTGTCATAATAGCTTCTCAAGAAAGGCTCGACATTTCTTATCATTTCATGAAAAAAAAAACACGAAATAACTTTTCAATGTTTGAGTTGATTTGGTGCACTAGTTCTTTTGGGATGATTACATTGTGCAAGGCTTTCTTTTTATGCAACACAGCCATGCACAGGAAGAAGTGTGTTAGATGTTTAATTATAGCGGTTAGGTTAATGAGAAACTAAAGAAGAAATGATAAGTCCTAGCCGTCCCATATGAACGAGAAAGGTGGTGCAGCCATCACTCAGTACAATTACGAGTACATTACATTGCATCCGTTTGTGACAAACTTATCCGCTTAATATGTTCGCCATTCTTTACCATATCAATCCCAAGTTCTTTACTTATTTAACGAGTGTAGTGAAAGACCTATACTTTAATATACACGTCAAACCAAGCGTTGATGATGCTCAAAGTTGAATGGAAAACAAGCCAGTGAAAAGATAGGGAATGGAACTTTTGTTATTCCAAAAACAACTCTTATTATTGGAAGATCGTTATTCCTGTTTAAAAATTAAAATGTTTATAATCAACCCCTTCGCCAGGGTTACGGCAATAAGATACGTTGTGTAGCAGTATCAACGAAGAGGCTTAAAACTTACTTAAAAATACGAGGGAAGAATGAAAGAAAACGTAACCAGCAAACTACGAGGCATGGAATACCACCAACTTTGAGATTTCCTTAAAAAACAAACATTTAATTACACCAAAACAACAAAACTGATCTACATAAAAACATTTAATTACAACAAAACTTTGTGTGTATCAACATTCTTGTATGAAAGACACTTCTAGTCTCTCTCCCCTTTCTCCCTCTTTATATCCATTCTTCCCTATTTCTCACTCTATCATCACACACACAACTCATCAGAAACCCCAAAAACTCTCTTCAAAGCACCAAAAACAGCAGCAATTAGAAACACCATCACCACTTTCTTTGCAGCCAGCATCCTTAGGTTCACCCTCACCCCATGCTTCCTCATCAACATTACCACGGCCCCACCCAACCCAATAACCCACGATCTGACCCAACACAACACCACTCTTAGTGTCTCTGCAAGCCCATAAACATTCCCAGCATCACTGGACACCTCCACATAGGACCAGGCAGGCCCAACTCGGGCCCCCTCCCCCCAGTTCCGGTTCAGCCCGAGGCTCTCGTTGAGCCAGCCTGACAGGTGGACCAGCAACTTTGCAAGCCAGGCAACCTCGTCATTTGAGATGGGCCGCTTCATCCAGTCTCCCTTGTACTTTATGCTGGCCGATGGGCAGTGGCCCAACATTCGAGGCTTGAAGATTTCATCTCGGGATTGCTGAGGTTGTCTTGTCTCTGCGGAGGACACGCGTTTCTCGAGGGTTACGCCAAATAGGGACCGCATTTGGGCTTTTATCGAATCTAGATGCTGAAGGTTGCCTCCAGAGACAGCTTGTAGCTCAGCCTCGGCACGCAGGACAAAAAGCTGCAGGAGCAAGAACCGGGTTGATTACTTAGGGGGGCCAACATGTGTGCTTATGTATACAGGTAAATATGTGCATACGTGGGTGTTTTTTTTTTTGTGTGTGTGTTGCTTGGGGGGGGGGGGGGGGGGGGGGGGGGGGGGGAAGGGTTCAACAAGTGCGATAAAAAAAAAAGTTGGAAAATTTATGAAAATATTAATGATTTTTATGATAAGTTGAAAAAAATAGTTAGACTGATTCGTTAAAACCAGTTACTTATAATTGAATCCCCCTTTTTTTCTTAAAAAAAAGGGAAGGTCTAAGTCTTTTTCCCTTGCTACTATAATAATGAAAATCCGCCCACCCCGGATGAGACTTGATCCCAGGACTTCTCCTGGATTCGGGTGAGTGCCTCGCCAACTAGGCTAACCCCCTCGCTCTGCAATTGAATCCTTTCCTGCCTTAGTTCCGTGCTTGCAATAATACACGCCCAACTGATGTAAATGCTAGAAAGAGTGGGAATAAGTAAATAACTATTAAGAACCTGAAGTAGTTGTTGTCCACCATCTTCGCCATCACTGAATAGTCGTAAGTCTTTGTTCCAGTTCTCATGTAAGAAGGATCCATCAGCATCACTCTCACATAAGCCGTCCTCCCAGTCCTTATAAAATTGAAAGTTCATACAGATATTTATTAGGAGAAAACAGGCCGTGCAACAAAATGAAGTTTGATTAGGGGTTCTAGGCTTTGCTCCCTAATACTATGAAATAAGACGCTGTCCCCATAAATAATTTGGAGTAGACATCGCCTCTTACTTTGGTTGTGTGCAATACTGTTAATAATCAGTCATATTTTCATACTTCAATTGTGATTCTAATTTAGATTAAATTTGGTACTCTTGGCTTTTAATTTGGGTGAAAGTTTTAGGAATTTTTGAAGAAGGGGAAGATGATGAAGACATTGTAATGAGAGAAGTTGAAGTTCATTCACAAACCAAGAAACCATGGGGATGGGAGAAGGTAAAACAATTATGGAGATGTTGTATTATGGCTTTGGCAGGGGCATCTGGCTAGAATGTAGTGCAAGAAGCTTTGAAGATCAGATTTTGGGCAAATCGGAAGTGTGGAGCAACATCAAATCCATAGATTCACTTTGGGCAGTCCCCTCTAATTTGTTTGGTTCTTTTGTCAATTTCAGATATTGTAAATAACTGGGTGGCCGCGGTTAGCTAATCAATAGATTCTTTTTCGTTTTAGAGCTTACTGCAGGTCACAAAGGAAGGAGGGAGAAACGATCGAGTTTATTCTCTTGTTTCTCTAATCAGGCCATTTTCTGTGCTTACTTTTCCTCAGATCTGATTTTAGTTATAGTATAGTGGAATGCTGGTCCACCTTCTTTATTGTAGTATTTCTTCCAGTTATCAATAGACTGGTTTGTTTCCTATCTATAAAAGTTGGGGTTTTCTGGTTTAGGTAAAAAGAATAACGAATTATTTTGGTCCAAAAATAATAATAACTGAGTATGAAAGGAGTTGGGAAAACGGAGTATGGCCTAAATTAATAGGGCAAAGAAAACAAGTAGAATATGGACAGAGTCCTGAAAAACAAAAGGAGGAGAGAGAGATTCAAAATCCACTTTCTAAAGGGGCATGAAGTCCACAGAATTAGAGATGTCTATATTATCACAACCTTTAACAGACAATACTCCCTTAATCCCAAATTATTAATCCTGCTTTCCCTTTTGGATGTCTCAAATTAGTAGTCCCATTTCTTTTTTGGGACATAATCGAAGTACCAACTCTTACAAAAATAAGTTGTATAGACCATTGATTAGGATATAATTAGTGTTCTCTTAATAAAGAGAAAGTGGGACCATTAATTTCAGCTTGATAAAAAAAGAGAGTAGGAAAATGATCAAAAACGCGACTAATTTTTATCAAAAGTGGGAAAAAGAAAGGAGTGATTTGGTGAAACGTTCTATTAAATTTTGGGCTTTCCTTGAAAAAAAATTCTCTGGGTGGTGGGTAAGATAATTGGTGTTTTCAATTGTTTTCCAACTTTCTATCAAACGGACCGTAACACCACCTATAATTTCAGGCATAAATTCAAAATCACGTTTTCACAAATATGAATTATATAGGATAAGGAACACAAAAAACACGTAGAGATGTGAAAATACCTGCAACTGTTCACGGATTATTGGAACATATCTATACATGCTATTGAGCACTGATTTGGAAGATCCGGATGGTTTAGAATGAAAAACGGTGTCTACATTCTTTACAAGGTCAATCAGCTCCATAGAAGACGTCAACGTATTTAAAACCTGCGTCAACAAAGTAACCGAATTAATGGAAATTAACACAAATATAAATACACATAATCATATTTTTTTATTTTTTTTTTATAACCATGGGTATCAAGGCCCCACCCCCACTAATCCCATGAGGCCTTGGTTGCTCGACCGGGAGTAGCCCCCAGTGGCCCAAGAAAGGTTTCACGCAGCGGGGAATCGAACCTGAGACCGTGCGCCTACCCACACAGTCCCAAATTCACCCTTACCGCTGTGGCAACCCCTTGGGTTCACATAATCATATTTGGAATGAAGAAAGAAAGCTATTTAACTTGACTTCATTCATAAGGCTAGACATAAATGCTAATAAGATAGTTGGCCACACAAATTAGAAATGTTGTTAGAAAGGTGGATTTGATTTAGCATCACTGCAAAAACATGTAACTCACCTTTCTGAAAGTAAATAAACTAAAAACCTAGTATTCCACTTTAGCATAACTATTTAGGTTACAAAAGCGGCGAAGCGCGCATTTTAGCATGCCTAAGAACGATTTTTAGTAAGAAATATCCGGGAGAGAACAATTAGCCTTAGACATCTAGGCTACAAGCGCAATGATGAATATGTATCGAGATAGTTAGGTTCAAGCTCTTATGAAGTTGGTAAAATCAAACATGAAATAAGAGATGTAGGCGAGTTGTAGACCCAATATTTAAGTCGTCAAAAACTATATGCATGAATAAAACCCCAAACCAATATCTGGTTATTTGTCTCATGTGGCTTAAGACAACTCGCAAAGTCGCAATGCCTTGTTGATTCAACAAAAGGGAATAAAACTATAACTATCTAAAACTATCTACCATGAGTCCATGACAATCCATTGATAAGTTGTTCTACCTCCAAATGTAGGCACATCCAACATTCCTCTTTTAAAGGGACTGATACACATAAGCTTAAGCTTGGCAACTAAATTCAAGAACTTCACAATACAGAGGAAAAACAAATGCTGAATAAAGAGCACAAGTCAAACCCCTTATGTGCAATAATATGATACTCTGCGGACAGAAGCAGGCGTAGGAGTTTATAGTAAGAACTTAAGTATAAAGACAAAAATTCACGTTCATGGAAACATTCTATAAGGCTATGGTGTTATTTTTAATAGCCTAAGTGTACTTGACCACTCAAGCAAACTACTGGTGGTCAAGTACTTAACAAGTAAGCCCAAGTTTCAACTTCCACATACAATAGGCTATTTATTGTTCACGCAAGATAGAGTACTACACCATGATTAACTGCAAGCTCACCATGCAAACAAGCCTTTACTCAGAACAGACCCCTTTCTTTCATTTCTCACTTCCTATTACTGTCACTACTCACTTGATATCTACATTGTCCTAAGAAAACAAAGTAAAAACTCAACAGTCTTACATTAAACTATCGTGGGCAATTAAAATTTCTATAACACTCCACAAAGTAATGACTCTCGTGAAGTGCATACTTAGAAGGAATTGCTTGCATAGAGTAACTTCTTCCTACTAATCTCCAGCTTTGTAGATATTCATTTCCCAAAAATTTCAACGTAAAAGTTAAATTGAGTAATATTGAATGTGAGAGTTGCTTACTTTGACGTTCTCACCCAATTTGGTTCGCACAACATAGTTTGTTGGGTGGGCATGGCGTTGCGGAGAATTAGGTAAAATGGTCTACAATTTACTTTTTCAAGTTTTTCCATGCAAGCATATCCATGTTCCAAGCTTAAGTCCATGCTTTATATATACATATTCTATATATATATCAAGATATTATGGTTATAAAATAAACTTACACTCTTCTTTACTTTTGTATGCATTTATCAGCAAAAGAAATTTTATCCAAGTAATCTTCTAGTAACACGTTGTTAATTCTCCTTTTATCAAAAGAATAAATGACCGTAGTCACAAGAAAAAGAAGATCCTCAAGTCAAATAAATGGCGTAGTCATTTATCGTTAATAATGGGTTTATTACTGAAATAGCCATCAAAAACACAAATAAAACGTAGAATCATGACACGGTTCGTGAAAGAGCCAAGGAGATTATCTGACCACTTGGCTATTAGAATAAAGGGTCACCACGTTGCTTACATAATGAATATTTAGTAGTACTAATATAGTAATATGTATGCTGCACATGTGTAAAAAGTGGTAGGTTTCTATGGAAGGTCTAAACTTGAATCATCAACGCTAGAATGGAATTATCCTCTAGCTTAATTAGAATCAAACCTTTATCTTGAAGGTCCAAAATTGAATGTGTGGGCAGAAATTCTCATGACAGTCACTAAGATAATGGCCTATGCTAGTCAAGGTCCTCAAGGATCTCAATCAGCCCGAGCAATAAGATGAGATAGATAATTCTGAGGATAGATAACTATAGGCTAGTACAAGCATAAACTTCTCATCCCTCCAGTATTGGTCTTTTCCCCAAAGCACTGCTAACTTCTTCATCTCGTACTCCTAAGACTCCCATTAGGTGACATCAATTAATCAAACTTCACCATAGTTAAAAAACTATTAGAAACTGATCAGAACCAGAAATTTAGTCAATTCAAATGCAGGAGATTTTTTTACGATAACTAAAAAAGCTTACCCTCCAACTGTTGCAAAATCCCCTTCCCTTTATGCCAGTTTTATGATTAGTAACTCAGTGAACCAGTTCAAGCTTATTGTTATTAGAGTTCGGAGCATCCAAC
Organism: Lonicera japonica; assembly: GCA_021464415.1. Taxonomy (NCBI): domain Eukaryota; kingdom Viridiplantae; phylum Streptophyta; class Magnoliopsida; order Dipsacales; family Caprifoliaceae; genus Lonicera; species Lonicera japonica. The sequence continues at coordinate 22,918,087 of CM038464.1, forward strand.
TCAAAACCAATTGGCTATGAGTGGAGTAGCCCCCCATCTTATATGCTGCTTTGTGATGATTCTTTTTCCCGATGTGGGATTTGTAGTCTCAACACACCCCCTCACATGTGACGTAATTTTGAACCTAACATGTGGACCATTTATGTTGGGTGAGGCTGAGTATGTATGGCCGTTGGGCTTTTGATTCGTGTGTTTAACCTTCCTCTGATATCATATTAGAAACCATCTCTCCTAAAAGCTTAAGCTATTAAGAGAAGGAACCGTAATGAATATCATGATTAACACCCTCCCTCACGCGCGACCCCATACGCTCACTTGGAGAGCAAACAAATTTCGGATTTCGGATTAACAAATGGGGAATGGAGGTGCCAAGGCTTGAACCTTCGACCTCTCAAAAAACCAACTCTTATATGTTGCTTTGTGATGATTCTTTTTCCCGATGTGGGATTTGAAGTCTCAACACGCCCCCACACGTGTGGCGTAATTTTGAGCCTAACACGTGGACAATTTATGTTGGGTGACGCGGAGTATGTATGGCCGTTGGGCCTTTGATTTGTGTGATTAACTTTCCTCGGATACCATATTAGAGTTCGGAGCATCCATCTCAAAACCAATTGGCTATGAGTGGAGTAACCCCTCCATCTTATATGTTGCTTTGTGATGATTCTTTTTCCCGATGTGGGATTTGTAGTCTCAACAATTGTATCATCCACAAAATTCTTCTAAGGGAAGTATGAAAACTCGTTCACACAAAGTTAGCACGCAAGAAGTTAGTTGTTACAATAAGCGAAGAAGTTGGTAATAGTATAGGCGTCCAAGACAATCAAAAACCACAATAAATTAGCAGAGCGTAGGTTATAGGCAATAGTTCAATGGCATGATTTCAGATAACATGTCCAATTTACCATTGAGATTTAGCTCACATGATAGCACTGCCCACCTTTCGCAAAAGTGGGCAGGGTTTGAAGCCGAGCGGCCCGAGCAGGGCAGTTCAAAAAAATCCCTATCCCCAGTTGTATAGCTCAAATTTGATTAAGGCTGGTTCTCCTAATCAATTAAAGGGCTACGGCTTTCGTGGGCAATCCAAGTGGGGTATTACTTTGGATGGACCTGAGACCATGACTTTGTCAGAATCGAGCCAAGGAGGATTTCCTCATGAAGAAAGGCCACATCACATTTGAGGTTTTCTTAATAAAATTTCACTCTAGTCCTTGACTAGGGTTTGGAAAAGAAAAAGAACATGTCCAATTCGTCACATACCTGCTAAACGTTTAAGATATAGTTCTCCAAAGAAACTCCACAAAAGATGACACAACTTTCCATACTACCAGCCAGAAACCAATTAATACTGTAACTAGAGAGGGAAGATGTGAGGGGAACAAACCTTGGATACCATCTGCACTATTACTTCTGCATCTGTGTGGAGGAACTTGTGAGCAAATCCGACAAAATGCATGACCAAGGAGCTGTAGAACAGATAGTTGGTCAATACAAAACCTTGCCACGACGATGAATATCCACGTGAATGAGATTGAGGAACCTCTTTTGTATTATTATTAGTGAGTGCACCAAAATTTGTACCAAGCTCAGCAAAATCTTCCAAGCTAACCATCCAAGGTTCGATGTAGTTAATCCAAAGGGAAAACACCTGAGACGCATTCTTGATAGAAGTCTCCACCGGGCAAAATAAGAAAGTCCTCAAAATAAATCGGTACAAAAGCCTCTGAAACATCGAGTTCCACGAACTAGCAGCGTGTAAGCCAATATATGCTGGCATCACATCCCTCGACTTAGCAACATCAACAGAACCAGATACCCTCCACCTAGGACTCCCAGCACTTTCAACATGATCAAAACCCTCGGTAAGTGCAGTTGAACTTAAATTCAGATACTTCACAAATACATTCACTACCTCACTCAAACCAGACGTAGGTGGAGCTTCACCCACAACTGATACAAAAGGAAAATTGACACCAAATGACTTGGACACTTTAATAGGCAACGGGGAGAAATCATTATCAACTAACCAGAATTGTATCAATGTATACACAAAAAACTCAGCATGTTCCAGCACTGAACTATCATACCCCTGTGAATAATGCAGCAATGAACTACGGTACGGTTGATGAGCAGTCAAGTCATATAGAGGCACAAATGTACAAAGATATGCATACAGAAGCCGTATATAGAGATTACATTCATTCTTTTCCTCCTTCCCCCGCCTAGGATTCGAAAAACCTGGAATGGAATACGCCCAATTTTCCAACCTAAATCTCTTGATTCGCCGAACGTTTATGGCATCAGAATTCTCACTATTCCCTCTACAAACAGGGTAATAAGCAAACCAGAACATGTAATATTCAAAAACATTAAGCTGAACCTGGAATGAAGATCCTGATCCTTTAATGGAATCCTCCTTAACCCTACCTTTGAACAACGGACACAAATCCTCCAAAATGCGACAATCCCGATCATTCTGCAGCATAAACCGAATCCATTCGGGCAATCTCTCCACCGGAAAGACGTATTTAACAAGGGAGAGCCGATCAACAGCATTAATCGAAGACATCAGAATACCATTCGGAGAGAGTAGCGAGAAAAACCTAGCGGCGAGGTCGGAATCGGTAGATGAGGTGATAATGTCGATCCAACCGTTAGGGCAACGGGGACGGTGAGGGGGAGAATCGTCGAAGCCGAAAATTTTGCATATTAGGGTTGGGAAAGTGATGGAGAAGAACCATCGGGCCTGGTCCGGAGCGTGCCTGTGGAGGAACGACTCGATTGTGGCGATCGCAGCGGAGATCTGCGGTGGAGAGGTGGCGGAGAGGATTGCGGCGGCTAGGTCGGTGGCCTTCGCCTGGGAATCGGTGGCGTATGTGTGAGAAATCATTTGTAGAGAGAGAGAAAGGGAGAGTGAAACGAAAGTGGAAGTGTTTTTAGAGAGAGAGAGAGAGAGGATGGGTGGAGAAATGGGGGAAGTGTTTTAGGGCACGAATGAATGAGGGGTTTGGATTTTGAAGATTTAAATGAGGGAGGAGAGGGGGCAAATGGCGCGTTTTAGTGGGGTGAGCATTACGTGGCGCTGGGGACTGGATTGTGCCGTGCTGTGGCTGATTGTGAAAGTTGGGTCCCACCAGGGGGTGGGGAGTGGGGTAAATTAAGGGTGGTGTGGGTGTGTCGTGGTTGATCTTCTCGAATGATGGAGATACCCCAAGTGCCGCTACTATGGATTTTCCCTCTTCTAATACGATAATTTACTAGTTACAAACCCTTACAATATATGGAATGGTATTTAAATTATTATTAAAAAAAAAATTATGTAATAATAAACAAAAATTGAATAAAATTACTATAAATTCATGTAAAATATAGCATTTATACAATAAAACACACAATTAATTTAAATAATAAAAACAGTGAAGCTTAAAATAACGCAGGTAAAATAATGCATTTTTGCTATAATAATAATAATAATAATAATAATAATAATAATTCAGTTCATGCTTAAAATGATAATTTCAAAAAAGAAAAATAAAAAAGAAACATTAAAGAGCACAATAAATAGGGGAGCTTCTTCTTGTTCCTTCCATTATACTAATATATACCAAGTATAAATGTCAATATAAATATATATATATATATATATATATATATAAAATGAAATTTTTTTAAAAATAAGTAAATAAATGTTTCATAATAAAAATTATTTATCGCTAAATATTATTATTACAATTCCTAGATTTTACTATTATAATAATAATAATAATAATATAGATTATTATGGGAATTATTATATAAATTAATAAGAGAGAGTGTATTGGTATTAAATGTGTTATTATTACGGTAATTATAATAGTAATTAATAAGTAAGAAGATAATATATGATTATTACGGAGGAAGTGGATTATTAATGCGGATAATTAATAGGAGAGAGGAGGTTACTTCCTCCGTTTTACTTATATATTATAGATTATAGATAAGGACACTATTTTTTATTTAATTATATTTTATTTTTTATTTGTTTAGATCAAATATAAATTTAAAAATATTTTCTTCAAATCATAAATATTGAGTATACAAAGTTATATTGTTTTTGGGATCTTAAGATTATATTTGTGATACGAATTTAAAAGGTTAAAAAAATTATTTGAAATATTAGAGCATCTTCAATAATTTTTTTTACTTTTATTTTGTGTAAAATTGTTGTGTAAAATGCACTCTCATTTTACAATGTCATATCATTTCTCTCTTCATTTTTTAAATAAAATTTGAAAATATAATAATTTCAAATGTAAAATGTGGATCTTAATAAAAACTATATGTTTGAAATATACTTGTCGATACCTAAAAATCAAGATATATTGTGAATATATAATTATTTATAAAAACATTTCAAGAAAAAATAATAATAAGATTACCTAAATTGATAGTTAATAAATGTTGGAATCTTATTGGCCATTTTAAAATTTTCACAAAAACTTTACAAAAGTACCATTGGAATATATATTTTTATTATTCAAGTTTTTTTTGTAAGAGTGAGTTGAAACATATGATTTACAAGTCAATTTTTACACTAATATTGGAATTGATCTTAATAATTATATTTAGTTTTTTATTTACATTTGACAATCTAATACAGGGTGTTAGAAGATGTGGCATTTTTCACCGTGTTACATGAGTTGGTGTTATGTTAAGTGTTTTAATGTTGTTAAGTGAGTTGATATATTATATCGTGACAATATTAACTAATAATGTTAATATTTTCAAATTTTCACAATTATTTATTCTTGTTAGAACATTCACAATGGTAAATGTAGTGTAATATAATTATTCTTGTTGTGCATGTTCGTGTTTTATTGCGTGAGTTGACAAATTCCTCTTGGTCTTATAGATTCTTAGTATACTCATTGCTACTCGCATATATTGATTTCACAACAAAAGTTGAAAGAAAGTAAAAAATGTCTTAGTAGTTAAATATGAATGGATATTGGCTAATAACAAGGGTTTAATTCATTTTGTAATACAAAAAATATGAAGAAAAAAATCACATAGTTAAAATAAGTATTTAAAAAAATATGATACAATTTTACTTGCAATTGAAATGTCTCTTTCTACACTTATTGAACCCAAACAGACCCACTTATGAATAGTATTAAGTATACTACACGATTCTGAGATAATCACTTAGGTTCAACCATAACCATCTAGTTGCAAAAAAATATAACACTTTGCCCATCTTGTTTTTCGGAAAAAGTTACAATTTGTCCTTGATTCTACACACATTGAGTATCAAATTGTGTATATTGTACTTTACATGTTGTAAAAGTGTTGCCCCACTTAAAATAAAATCCTAGTTCCGCTGCCGTTGACTTTGGATCGTGTGACAGTTATCGTCTCACAAATTGTAGCCCCTAATTTTTAGACAGTGCTTGGCTTTTCTTCTGCTTGCGGTTGAAGTAACAATTAAATCACGTGACATTGAGATGACCATGGGTAAAGAAATAAAGTTACATCTTTAATAACATTTGACTTGATTTCTCTCCATTACCCCTTAAGTCATTATGCAAAATCGAGCAATGAATCTTATAATAATTAAACTTGGGACAGCACGAGTCTTTCTATTTATGCATTGGCATTTGAGCCTCCCTTATTCTTTCAATCGATGCAGATAGCTTTAGTGGAGGCCGCGATAGCTTTCGGTCCAATTACATCCAATGGGGTCTAATTCAAGGATTAAACGGATTAATTGTTTTTTGAAACTTGGTAGATATGATTTTTATAATTAGTAGATCGTCTATATAAAATTTTTATAATTAGTAGATCATCTATATAAATTTTTTATAATTAGTAGATCATCTATATAATTAGTGGCTGAGAGATCATCTAAATTTTTAATGGCAAAAATAAACATTTGTGTAAATTTTGTATAACGCCCACTTTTGGTTTGAATTTTTTGATGAAATTTTGTGAAAACGATCGACTAATTATATAAATCATCTTTATTAAGTTTTATGAAAAAAATCATTCGTTTAACTCTCAAGCTAGATTTTATTGGACATAATATAACCGAAAGAGTAATGGGAAGGAGTTAAGTTGATAATTTCTTGTACAACTATAATGCTTGATATATCCTCAATAAGATGTTACATTTTTTGTATATTTCTCTCTCTATATATATATTAATACAAATTATATATTGTGTCATTAATTTAATTAACTTGTATATATGGCCACACTTGATACCGATTAATTCCATTGACAAGGTTAATTCATCTCATAACAACACAGTATAACTCTTAATCCATCTTTTCATATGCACAAGGATCAGTTTATATAAAAACTTATTCAATTTTAAAGTAGATTTAGCATTAATAATTTAAGCCAATCTCCCCCAACCTCACCCCCACCCCACCAAAAAAAAGGGGGATAGAAACTAAAGCCCAATGGGCCCTGACAGGTTGAGACGACCAAGGTAAACTGAAAAGGCCCATGTATTAGTTTAATTATTTGTACCGTAGTTTAGCCTGCCAAAAGCCCAATTATTTGTTAGAATAGCTGCTGTATAGTAGTAGCAGTTTCTCTGACCTTTTTTATAGCGTGTAGGTAAAGGCACCCTTAATTTTTTGTTTTAATACCAATTTTTTAAGCACCCAAATTTAATTTTTAATTTTGAAAGAGCACCCTAATTATTTGAACACCCTAATAAAATTGAAAAGAAAAATAAAAATAAAAATAATCTCTTTACAACAACCCTAACAAAAATTCCCCACTTTCTTCTTCAAATACTCATTTACCCATTTTCATAGCAAAGGAGTCTTCTTATTTTTCTTTTTCTTATTCTCTTTGCATATTATCTCTTTGCAATTAAATACTCATTTACCCATTTTCCTAGCAAAGGAGTTGCCTTCTTCTTCTTCGTCCTCTCTCTACAATTTAAATACTCATTTACCCATTTTCCTTTACTCATTTTCCTAGCAAAGGAGTTGTCTTCTTCTTCTTCTTTGTCCTCTCTCTACAATTAAATACTCATTTACCCATTTTCCTAACAAACGAGTCTTTTTCTTCTTATTTCTCTCTGCATGTTCTATCTCTATAATTAAATACTCATTTCCCCATTTTCTAGCAAATGAGTCTTCTTCTTCTTTTTCTTTAGTGGTGTTGGGGAAAATCATATCAAATGATCAATAAACTAAATGAATTATAAAATAAAGAACATGTTCATCATGCTCATTAAATAGGAAAAATAAATAATATATATGTCGATCGCCCTTGCTTTTTCAACATAATTGTAATGAGAAAGTATTTTTTATTTTTTATTTTAGTTCGAAAGTATTAAAGAGCTCTGTGTGAAGTGAGATAGTGATAACATATGAAGATTTTGGTTTTGAGTGAATTTTTAGGCCGGGTTCGTATTCTACTGCCATATTTGTAACAAGAAAGTAAATTAGTTTTCTTAATAGGGTGCTTAAATTAGTGGTACACTTTCAGAATTAAAACTAATATAAGTGTTTATGGGTGTTGAAACTATAAATTAAGGGTGCATTTACCGACACTCTTTTTATATTTTAAGAAATTTATAATTGGGGGTAAAACTCGAACTTTAAAACTTAATACCTCTAAGTTTGAGTCCAGGGTCTTTTAGGCTAGGAGAAATTCACACGCTCACCTATTGTAACACTTGTTCATTTACGTATGCCTTTTCTTTCCCTTTTTTTTCTCAAAATTTAAAAGTGCTCCACTTCTCTTTCATCTTCATTTTTATAGAAAATATTTATTTAATTTTTTCACATAAACAATTGTATCAACTATAGAAAAACTACATTCGGGAGAAATTAACTTAATGCAATATTTTGGTGCTTTTTTTTACTGGGCAATCAAGAACACGTAATGTGTGTGCACGCTCTTTTTCTATGCACTTGAATATTTAAGTTAAAATAAACAATATTCAATTAATGAAAAAGCCTTCCAAGAGTAAAGCATCTTATTTTCTAACTGAATATGTTACGCCATTGTCGTCCCTAATTAAAAGGATCGGAGTGCCATCTTTTTTAAAACATGTTGTACGTGGTGTTCCGAGATCGACTAATGCAGTGGTTCATTGGATTGCTTATAAAATAAAGAAGGCGTCTTCCTTCCCCTTGTCCATTTGCCTTGCAAGCTTTTTTCTCTCCGAGATGGCGAAGGATTTTGAAGCCTTTCGAGTTGGTTAGGCTAGTAAAGCTATTTGTTTTTCTTATGTTTCTCTCAGACGAAGAAAAAAACCTTGATGAATGGAATTGAGGTTCTTAAAGTTCAAGATGTGGGGTGTGAATAGAGCAACTATATATATTCTACCAATTTAATTGCATTCTCACAATAATCAATATACCAAATCTCAATATATATATATATAATAATAATAAGTACGTTAACCATGTATTATATTACGTTACATTAAATCATTTTTTTAATGTGTGAGCTAACTCTTTTGTGACTTGTTATACGTCACTCTTTGAATATTGCTATTTTTGTGCATGTTATTGTACAAATTCAGTGCAAACTCAATGCGGTACACGGAATTTTATTTTCAGAAACATTAGATGATTTGCAATTTGATTTGATTGATACGAGAATTAATGGAAATTAACTCCAATATCTTTCGTTGGAATGCAGTTGGTTTGAATTGCATTAAAATTTGAAAATATTGTAAAAGTAGACCACAATCTTTTCATGTACAAATCTAACTAGCTAGATACACCATGTAATATTTCTAAATTTCTATGCAAACCAATACCTCCTGCAACTACCATTTACACGTACCATACACAGCCTAAATATTCAATTTATTTTCTTTATGCGAAAAAAATACGAATTATGACCAACTATATGTTGCAAATTAATTTTCACCCAAATGATATAATAAATGTACATTAATTGTGCATTTTTTTATTATATATATGTACAACGTACTATTTAATGCATGGTTCTCACACGTGAATTTCAAAATTTAATCAAATAAATTAAAAGTGTAATATGCACTATCCTCATTTAATGGCATCAATAAATATAGGGTGGTGCTATTTTCACCCCAATATATACTTGGTATCACTCCCACTCTTACTACTACTCTCACCAACTCTCTTTTACTCATCAACATTCCCACTATTTCATTTACCACTCCCATTTTAATATACATAGATTAATGATTAATTATATTTAACCATTAGTCATTAATCTTCCTCCTCCTCCTCCTCCTCCTCCTTCTTCTTCTACCTTTTCTTCTTCTTCTTCTTCTCAACAATGGTTTCTAAAATTTTACATTAATTAAACCCTTAATGCAACACAAACTAATTATAATTAATCATTAATTCTTCTTCTTCTTCTTCTTCTTCTTCTTCTCAACAATGGTTTTTAAGTTTTTGCATTCATCTACTCCTTGGTCCCTTACAACCGTAGCCTCCTCGTATCATATTTTAGCTCTTAAGACCTTACATCAGCCTCTAATAATCGAGTATTGAGAATAATTTCGGTTCCCTATGACCGGACTTTATCCACTTCCTCGATCCCTCACAACCGAAGTATTCTGGACTATATTTTTAGCTTTCAAGACCTTACATCGGTTTTTAACAACCGAGTATTTTTGATAATTTCGGTTTCCTAGGACCGAAGTTTATCAAATTGCTCGGTCTCCTAGGATCGAAATTGTCTGGAATATAATCAAATTACACATTCAATCACTGGAAACCGAACAATTATTCCAATTTCGGTTTCCCGTAACCGAGGTACCTGTTCTGATGCTCTAATTCGTTTTGTTTGTACAATTTTTTTTATATTAACTAAAGAAAATAAACATTAAACATAATAAAAACAAACACATCTCTCATTCATTAGGTTTTTGTACCTTGATAATCCTTGATTCGCTCTTCTCTACCATTCTCTACAACTTAAGGTTTGTTTTTGTGTGACATCAATGGAAATTTTGTGTGTTTTTGTAAGTTATTTTTGAATTTTTGTTAGCTTTTGAAATGAATTGAATGAGATAGAATGTGTTAATTAAATCTGAATTTTGTTAATTATTAACCATTGAGTAAAAATCATAGAGAAGAAGAAGAAGAAGAAGAAGAAGAAGAAGAAGAAGAAGAGGAAGAGGAAAAAGAAGAAGATGATGATGATAAATAGTAATTAATGTTAATGAGTAATTAGTTGGTTGAAAATGATTAGTTGGGTGGGATGAAAATAGGAGTTTATAACTTTTTTTTAGTGAGAATAAAAGCAACTAGTTTGTAGGCTAACAATAACACCACCCTAAATATATGAAGCTCGATCTTCTTTATACTATGCGGTCCAAAGTGCAATGCCCAAGCACATCTATAAGTCTAATCATTCACAGTTTTCATATAGTTATACTATGGAGGTTTGTGCACGGTTTTGTGAAAAAGTCTTAAAATTTTAATTTTTAACTGGGCATCGCAGCTACAACATTGTTGCTCCTCCTTTTCTCTTATCAAGGGCGAACGATTCCCTTAACAACCCCCCCCCCCCCCCCCCCCCCTCCGGGTGCAAAAATTGAAGTTGGACAATGATTGAAAATATTATTATTTTGATAATAAAATATAAAAAGAAATAAGCGGTTTAATTTGGTATTTTGTTACTTTTTTGTTTTTTCCGTGAAATCTAATTATTTAGAAAATTAGTATTTGCAAAGGTAGATGAGTTGAATTTTTAAGTTGAGTTTTTAAAATATAGTGTTCGGTAGAATTTGGAAGTACGTTAAAAAGTGAATTTGGTTTTTGTTTGAGTTTTTTTCAACCGATGAAAAAATCTCATAAATTTTTTTCAAAAAATAGTCACAATAAATCTTATTTTATAGATCTAGACGAGTATATTTTAAATATATATTTTTTATTTAATTTTAATTTTTGAATTTAAAGTTATAGTATTTTAAAAGTTTATTTAGAGAGAGAAAATAAAATAAACTAAATTTTGAGAAGTATAAAAGTATAGTTGATTTTGAGTTGAATATTTAAATTTTGGAAAAAATAAAATAAAAAAATACATACCAAACAGGCCCCATATGTTTCCAACTTCTTAATTCTAAAATTGAGTAAATAACCCCAAAACCTCCTAAACTATCCAAACCAAACCAAATTAACTCTTTCGTCAACTTGCCATCCAAATTTGGATGGAGACAAAGGGTATTTTCGGTATTCAAGTTAACAACTATTACATGAGATGATAAGATCAATTTATTCTTCCTACTTCTTGAACTTTTCATATTAGCATTTATCTATCTTTCCTCTCCTATTTCCATTCCTATTCATCAAAACACTAGTTGTAGAATTGATACAGTGAAGATTGAAATTTGAAAGTGCATTCGTCAAATTTATAGTAGTGGAAGGAATATCACGAACTATTAAAAATCTCAAATTGGCTCTAATTAACAATTTTTTTCTAATTTTTCTCTCTCTTCTTTGTTGAGATTTCCCATCTTATTTCCCATTTAATTGTTTTGCTGCTAGATTTAATCGGTAAATTTACTGTTCATCCGCCACCTTTTAGAATCTATTACCGACTCTACCTACTTCGACCTGATTCCTCGTTTACAAATTCATTTTGGGTTTGGTCAGATTTAGGTCACCCACAAATTTAAATAGTTTTTTCAATCATTCATCGCTTTTTGTTTATCAAATAAAACCTTAGAGGTTAATTTATTTATTTTACACGACTGGAATTTAACATACAATTAGTTGGTTGTTTTAATCATTTCTCGCCGAAGTCCGAACTAAAAATAAGATACAAATTATATAAGTTATCAGGTAGCTAGTATTAGCCATCTTACACTCAAGTTAATTATATAGAGAGATTGACATAGTTGAGGCTGAATTTGCTCACTTATTTTTAATTCCCGGAGCTCTGTGAAACAAAAGATAGAGCAGTTGGAGAAAGAGACTACAACCGCGCGGCTGATCTATTTTTAGAAGGATCTATTCATCTAACATAAAAAAATAAAATTTAACTTACATATGGTCACCACATATCAAATAAAAACTAATGAAAAATCAACATATTGATATGTACCGCTATTTAATACATGTCAAATAAATATATATTTATTCATGTATAAGACTCCATTAGTCCCTATTCTTATAATTTTATTCCATTTTTAATATCTTTTTCCAAACCTGTTGGAAATTAAGTATGAGAAAACATATTAGAGCACATAAAATTTTTAAATGTACAAGCCACTAGATTATTACAAGTCCTGAAACCCTGCACATTTAATTACCTAGCTAGTGAAGAAACCAAGCTCATCACCCATAAATTATAATATAAAATCTCCAGGCCACCACTAGTCCTTTCACATTTTCATAGTATTAATTAAACAATCTTTTGAAATCTTTTGCTATCGGCAGGACAGCAGGAGGTTTGTTCAAAAAGTGTAAACATACATTTTCAGTATGAGTGAGAGGAGCAATAATTTGTGATCTAGACTGTTCACTAGCTGTTGGCACATTTCTAGTTACAAATGATGATTGATTGAAGAATTATAATTGCTATATATGTGTATGTCCACTTTTTCTTATATCATCCTATTTATTTTTTATTTTTCTTTTTTTTCTTTTAAACTAATAGGTAATTACATGGGTATAAAATTGATTTCACACAAGAAAGGACCCAGCAATTAGCCAATTAGCCTTTGGGTGGCAAGAAGTATATATTACTATTTACTCGTACTATAAAAATGGATTTTTGTAATGATATTTTAAGTTGATAAATGATTTGGCTGCATTTTTTTTCCGCTCCCATATCGTTACTAAAGATTTACTTTGTATAACAGTGCATTCAACGGTGAAAAAATCGGTTTTATTATTTTATAAAATAATTTCATTTGCGTATTTGTTTATTCATATTTCACTATTGAACATGACTTGTAGTGGTAAATATCGCTATTTAGTAATTAATATTTCAACGTTGTAGTGATTCTTATATTTAGACTCTGGGGATACTTATTTTTTCTAAAAAAATTTGGAGAAATGAATCATAGAACTTTGAAATATTAATCACTAAATACTAATAGTAATAAGAATTATCAAATTTTTAGGGGTGTCATTCGCCCCTCAACGCCCGTCCTATATCCATCCTTGATTTCATAGTCGTTTTTGTCATAGTTCGAACTTAGAAACTCTAATTGTATTTTTCTTCTTCAAAGTTAGTCAGACACTAAATATATTCATGTATTGTTATATAAAAAATATATACGCATATATGTATATATATATATGGATGATGACCCAATTAAAAGCAAATGTTTAAGATGCTAGGCTTGTGTTCCAAGTTTTGTCTCGTGGACCTTTGCCCTTTAATTTTTACCGTACTTTTTATCCACGGTTTCCATCTTTTGTTTATCTTTATTACTTCGATAAACCTTTAGATTTGGCTTCCTTTTACTCTTCCTGTATTCAATAATAATGCCAGTACGTAGTCCACTCCATTAAGCGAAATCATTTAAATGCATTAATTAATAAAAATAAATAATCATATTAATTTTTGTGAGAGAAGGATCAACAAATTAATCAATCTTGACTCTACGAAATCAATTTGTATTTATTATAAATAATATAGTTTGATATATTCATTCACTTACACTTAAAATTCACACATAAATCCATGCCTTAGCTTAACCCAAATACGTGGTCAAATCAAATCACAAATGTGTAGTATATCATATAAGACACCAAGATTCGATTCTTCCCTCTTTTGCCCCAACCTCTCATTGAACTCTTGGATCTCTCATCTATTGTATCAAAAAAAAATCTACACGCAATCTATTTCCTAGTTATAAAATTATAAATTTTTTAAAAAGAGCTAGAAGACAAATGGAAATAGAGATTTGACACATATTTATTCGTAAGTGTGATGGTCAATTGCTAATTTGGGCTTGTGGAAGACGTTTGGTCACGTAATCTTCCAACTTTTTTCATGTTTATGCTTCATTATTTGCATATCTATCATCACTTAATAACTTATTTTACTTATTATGAACTAATTGCTTTTGACTTTTTGCAAAGTAAAAGCTTATATAGCTGGTGAGGTGAAGTCTCAAAGCATGTATACTATATATATATATATATATATATATATATATTAAATATATGGGAGTTAAGTATGTATAAAATTATTAAGTTACTTTTCTTCTATAAAAAAAATTATTATAAAATAATGTTAAAAAAAAGATTTGAAGTCATAACCTTTAACATAAAGAACAAGTTTATTTACCACTAGACCAAATGCTATTATACAAACTCATATCATTGTGAATAACTACTAAACCTTATATTGGACATATGTTAATTATTTTGATATAAATCTTGAGAGTTGGTCAATTGACAAGTTTAAACTATGATAAGTAAGCGTGGATACTTGGGAGGGATTAATCGAAATATGTATAAATTGGTATGGACACCTTTATCATTAAATATATATATATATATATATATATATATATATATTGATATATACACTCGTGCTTGAATATATATAGTTGGAAGAAAAAGTAAATTAAAGAAGCACTCAAATTTTCTAATTTGTCGATAAACGTCCATTTAATTTTTGTCTTGTACAAATACTAGTAAATATCTATTTTGGTAGCCATAATAACAAAGTATTTATTTTTCGGTACCATCACGTACATTCGTGCTTATTAATAATAATAATACGCTTTAACAGCACTACCATTGCTTATTTTAAGAAGTCAAATTGTTTTAAAAAGTGATAAATCAAATGGCTCGACTAGTGAGGCCGGTAGTCTTTAAATCTCCGGAAAAAAAAAAGAAAAAAAAAACAGAAAGAAAGAAAGAAAGAAAAGAGGTGATTTCATAATGTGGAGTGGAACCCATGATTTATAATTATGTTGACTAATATCTACTTTATCTTAATATTTATGATAATGATCTTTTGAAGAATGAAGACAAAGAAACAAATTAAAGGGTCGGGGCTAAATTAAAAAAAATCAACATCAAACTTATAATGTCTTATGGATCTTTTGCATATATACTACGTGGCTTAGCTAACTAGTAAAAGCAAAGGTCCTACCAAGAGTGGCTTGGTGATGTTCATGTTTTTGGTATACAATGCCGAATATATGCTTTGCTTAATTGAATTAATTAATAAAGCTGAGGAATTTTAATCCAGCCCTAAATTATTTTCATGGTTTACAATAATTAATTTCACAAGATCCCACTACTTACTGTACGTGTAGCTAGCCTTAAATTACTTTTTGAGGAAACAAAATTCACAAGGACAAAAATGGGATACCAATATTGTGGGACATATTGCAAAAAACAAAAGCCCCCCGTTTTATTTTCCTTAAATCTTGGTGCTAGCTAATAAGGATTAAAATCTTGCTGCAATTATATCTATATATATATTTTTACAAAGAAAACGACCGTATGGTTACGGTTGAAAATTAAAAAAAAAACTTGAAATAGTTTCATTAATAAATTCAACCAGAATTTAGGACATGGATATGCACATATATCTCAACTTAGAGGTCCTAAATTTAGATCTTATTAGCTGCAAGTAAAACAATAATCCCTCTCATCATCCATTATAATAAGGTTACTTTTTATTAGAGTAATATACGATTTTGAAAGTATTCAATATAATTTGTTAAACTGTTAATATATTTTGGTAATGAGTAAATTATTTTAACAATATAATAACCCTTTTAATAATAATATACTTCTGCTATAAACATATATGTGTATATATATATATATATGTGGATTTTAAATCCCCCTCTCCTCCACGAATACCTCAACATAAAATCTCTATCACACAGCTACGAAAGAAAATGAAGTAGAAAAAAAAGGAGTACGTACCGATGCGCGCATCAAAAGAACACATTTAGCTAGCTATCTCAATCATTAGTTTTGTTTTAGATGAAAATTTAATTGCATGCACATGTTCGTCGTTTCCAATTCAAAGGAAAAGACAAAGATGGGTCTCCTTTGATATTTCGGACTCTTCCATTTGATTGATTCCTTTGGGCCACTATTTGCTCCTATTAACCTTTTTACTGCCCATTAGGGCTCCTCCACGTCACCCCCTAAAAGTTATAGGTAAAAACAATTCAATGAGGAAATCAAAAGTAAAAGGAATAAAAGAAAAAGGAAAGCGAAATTGCAATACCAATAATGAAGGTAACAAATTTATATTTAAGGAGAAATTCATTAACTTCACATTTGTTCTTTCTTTCTTTTCCTTCCTTTTTTTGTCTGTAACTTCACATTTGTTGAATGAGCACTAGATGCCTCGCATTTTAAAACCTGGAGCTCGTAAAAGTAATATTTTTTTAGAAGGAAAAAGAAAGCTAGTGAGACTCTTAATTTAAAATAAAAATAATATTATTTTTAAGTAATGAGAGAAATATATTCGAATCTTTGAAGCACACTGTGTAAGGATTTTCATAATATTATAGTACTAATGTCAGCATTTTCTTAGGGAGATTAGGATTTAGAAGTTTGATTTTCATCATTTTTTCATTATTTTTTTTTTAAAAAAGAAGAAGCAGAGAGGCACAATCGCCCCTAAGATTTTATATCAAAAAAAAAAAGGTTTGATTTTTCATCATAAAAAAAAGAAGGCTACACCTATTACAAAATAATTATGACGTTAGAACAAAATACCTATTCTATTCAGAAATTGTACTATATATTTTTAAACTTTACATTATTCTATCAATAGTTATAACTACTTTAGCAATAACACCAAAAAAAATTAAACAAAGAAAAAAATGTTGTATTTAATTTTTCTTAATATTGTAATGTCCATCTTCCCATATAATTGTGGCTCGTTAGTATAATTAGAAATCAAAATATATATATATATATATATATATATATGTGTGTGTGTGCGCAATTGAAAATAATATATTTTGTAATTTGTGTATGTACCAAAATGCCTTGTAATAAATTTATACTTCGGGTTTGACATAATTAATATATCAAGTCTTAACATATTATAAATTATGTATATTAAAATTAATATTTTCATAAATATTACTAAAATTAAAAGAAGACTATTAAATTGAGAACGATTGATTATATTAATCTTTTTCAATTTTATTTTTTTACAAATAAGTTATTTTTTCTTTTAACGCAAAAAGCGGTGGAAGTATTTCTTTTTCGTAAATTTAATTCCGCATTCAAGAATCTTTTTGGACGTCTTTTCAATAAAACCCATTGCGTGGGCCCTCCCAGTTTGTATTTAATATATTGGTCCCTACGTGGTTGTCAAACTTCTGTTAGTACAAAAAATGCATTATTAGGAAAGTGAATAGCCTCCACACACTTTTCCTACGTATTACATCAACATCAACGGTACCATAATAAAAAATTTCACATAAAATAATAAATTAAATCCAAAGGCTGTGATTATGTCATCAACTCACCACCATATTGGTGCATTTATATTTCTTCTTATTAGGCTCATCAAATATATAGACCAAGTAGGGAACGTTCCTGTTCAAATTATATTTTTACCAATAATTTCTTGTCGTTAAAAAAAATTTATTGACAAAAACTTATCACCAAAAAGTTTAAAGGCAAAGCCAAAATTTGAATAGAAGAAGGTCAATATTAAAGTCGCAACATAACTTAAAATAGTAATATTTTCAAAACAAATATAATAATAGACGTCATTCGTATAATTCAATAAAACATTGATTATAAATTACAATAACATTCTTGAGAGTTTCATATTATGGCTAAATATGTTAGAGATTATAGTCATATTAGATAATCAAAATTAGTGTTAATATATTCAGATATTAAAATGAACAACACCAACACTAAGCAAACAAAACAAGAAATTCATATTTTGATATTAAAAAAGGGGCAATCTCAATTGTTGAATTGAATTGTTTTGTCCTATTTTACTTCCTTTTTTTTCTTGTTGAATTGTGAAATGAAAAGTCGATAAACTAGAGAGAAATTAAGTAAGATTTCTCTTGCTTGAGGACACCACCGGCGCGTTGTAACATTAGAGAATATGGTAAATTGATGGGCCAAGCTAGAGGATGAAGCAATTGGCGAAGCTGAGAGAGTGAGTGAGGTAAGTGTGAAGTGTCGGGATGGGAAGAATAGAGGGAGTTGAAAGAAGAATTAGGTAAATAAAAAGGGGAAGGGGGAGGGGGGGCGCAATTTACCCGTTCAACTTTTATATTAAAATTATATAAGGTATTTTTTAATTTTTTTCAAAAAGTTGATGGGAGAAAAAGCGCACGAGAATCTGTAAGATTAGTGTGTATGTTACATAGTTATTTTATAGTTTGTTGACTTGACGGCGTAACATCTACAACTATTTGATAATAACTCTTTTTGTGCCTTTTTTAGTTTTTAAAGATGGTGTTATTGTAAAGTAATATACAATTTTTGATACATATGGTCGTTTCCTAAAAGCAATACTTTATTTTGGCAAAGCCAAAATTAATTTAGCAATTGAGGTAACCTTTTCTAAACATTGTTGAGTTGGCAATGTATTTATACAATTATTGAAAATTAATGCTCTAATATTATCACATGCTTTTAGGGCATGTGCTAAGAACTGACAAATAGAATGAACAAGATTCCACAGCATTGGTTCAATACTGATTTTTTATTTTTATTTTTTTTAAGAAAAATGGGCAAGCAGAGATGGCATGCACCTCGCATATCTGCCGTGGAGCATCGCATCATACATAAACACACTGAGTTACACCCTATATTATTAAACCCATTGAAAGTACTCCCATAATTACGTGCTTTTTCTATATACAACGCACTTAACATACATGTAATTCAATGACACACTCTAACCTTTTTCCCACAATAGCATGGGTAAATTCTAAATTTTGACACATTATTAATTAATCAACAAATTAATTTATTTACATAGTCAAATAAACCTAGAAATATTTTTACTCTCACACTGTCACTATCACACTCACTCGCTCGCTAACTCACTCAAGTTAATTTTTATTTTTGTCATATACATTATGTCCAGAAAACATGAAAGTGAAGTCACATACTAAAAAGGACGCTTGAATTTGACTCTTTAAGGGAAGGTGAATGATAACCATCCCTGTTTTAGCCATGTAAATCAAACTTGATCTTCAAGTACCAAATTAAATTCTCCAAATAAGTTGTCTAATTTTTCAAACTTGATCTTCATCTTTTGCTCGAGAATCTGCAGCCACATTTTAATACTTTATTATCAAATTTGAGTCATGCTATATGCATTTAATGTACTTTTTTGAACAAGTTTTGTGCCAATCTCAAAGCTTAAATTCGGGTTCACTTAAAAAATTGTTGCCCCACAGGTTGTTCCAAGTACGTAAAAATTAAAATGCAGAATTTTTTTAGAAAGTACAGTGAATTTTCATTAGTAACCTTGATGACTTTAATAAAAGGATAAGAAAAATCGCGAGTGACTTAATTAATATGCATAGTAATAAAATATCAGATTTGATATATTACTATAGTTTAATTTTATAAATACAACTTTTAATTTGGGAAGTTAATTTTTTTTTAAAAAAAATGTACAAAGATGAATATGATTTTCCCATTAAATTAAATATACATACTTTGGAAAAGCTTGAGCTACACATTCTCACTCTCTAGCTATAACCCCACAAGAAAGGGTCCTCCGGCGAGAACTCCCCGTCGACAAACTCGGCTCCTGTGAGCTGAGCCTGAAAATTCGAGCCAAACTCATCAACTCGGTGACTAACATCAAGAAAAAGATCCGGTAGGTCAAAAAAGGGGTCATCATCGTCATTACTTAGTGGCGAAGTCGACAACTCTCTAGCTTCGGATTCAACTCCATGTCTCGAGATATCTTCTAGAAGGGCAGCTTTCGCTGCGGCGGCTTGGATGTCCTTGGGACATGTGGAAGCCGGGCGTGGCAGCTCGTGAGCCAGCTCGGGGAAGTTGAGGTAAGCGGAGTTTCCCTTTATGGTAATGGCAGCTACATCGTGGGCCCGAGCTGCCATCTCGGGAGTTGCGAAGGTTCCGAGCCAGATCCGAGATTTCTTCTTCGGCTCACGTATTTCGGACACCCATTTCCCCCAACTTCTCTTTCGTACACCGCGATAAATTGGGATTTTGTCGTTTTTTCGTCCACTGGTTGATGGTTTGGTGGGTTTTTGTGGTGCTACTCCGGTGGGGCTTTTGGCCGGAGGGGAGTGGAATGTCGTGATCATAGTGGTGGGTGGATCATAATGTGGTGATGGAAGAGGTTTTTCCATGGTGGGTGGAGGCTTACGAATAAGAACCTGTGGGTGAGGAGGATATTGGTGGGTAAGGATACATGGGCTTCTTATATAATTCCGAAAAAAATAAATAAAAGCAATGGGGCCTTGGGCATAATTCCAGAAAGGGGGTTATAGTTTGGCCTATTTCATTACCCCAAGGTTGATTTTTACAGAGTGCTGCTTGCGGTTTTGGTATTATCTTCTGCAGTTGTTTTCCTTTCTATTTTAAGTTTTTTTTTTTACCCCAAGTGCTCACGAATTTGAACGAATAAGTTGTTTTAAGACACAATAAGTTAAAAAGAGTTCCTTTTATAATTATACTAGGGTATGTCCGTGCTGATGGCACTACGATTTAATTTGTGTAACCACTACCTATCGAAACATGAAAAAACAAATAAATCTTTGTTATACAAAAGATGATACTCAACATTGTCACCATCACAGAGAGAGATTAATAATTATGTTCCCCATCCTTAAAACTATGTATATCATATAATTGATACCTAAAATCATCGATATTTTCAACAAATTTAAAGTGTACCTGACAAATTTACTAAATCAAATTGTATCATAAAAATTGGTTGTAAAACTATTTAGATTTAACTTTCAAAGCTAATTTATTTATTGTCTACTAAAGATAACTTGATTTTTTTATATATAGAATAAAAGCAAAGTTAACTTAATAAATTATTTACAAACAAAATTATGAAAAAGTTTAAATAACCAATATTTTAATTTAAAAGTATTAGACGGACGATGTAGTTTATAAGAAATATAGATATCTAATCGTTCCTATTTGGTCCAAATACCATATTTTTTGCAATACAAATATCTTTAATTTCTTCAATAAAAAGTATAAAACGTTAATAATTTAACAAAATAACATTTTTAAAAAAATAATACTTTTGTTTTTTTATTATTTTAGAGAATACCATTTTTTTTAAAAAAAAAGAAAGACAATAACGATAGTTTGTGAATTGTTTGTCTTTTAAGAAATATATTAAATTTGACATTTAGTGTTGGTTTTATCTATTAACATAATCTAAGTTAGATAATGGGTGGTATTATTATCAAAACTATATTATACTCTGGCGAAGACATAATTAATTTAATAATAAGTAAAAATATAAAGCTAGATAATGGATAAGTGTTGTTGTGAGGTATATTGATTACACTTCAAAAGAAAAAAAACTTTTAACTTAAAAATTATATATAAAAAAGAAAGTCTAAAATAATTTAATTGTTATGAAAGTGAGAATTCTTTTTTTAAGAAGTTTCTACTTAAATCATAATATGAAAGTAACATAAATTTAAAATCACCATAAATGTTATCTTATATAGGTAATCACCAAAATGTTATCTTATATAGGTAATTTTATAATAACAAATGGATTTTTTTATACATAATTTTATAATAACAATGGATCTTATTGTATAGGTATTCATGAGTAGGTTTCAAATATATATTTTTTATTAAAAATATATACTTTGATTAAAAGTTATTATATTTTTAAGTTTAAAGAAAAAAGGAGAGAGAAATTGGGTTTGTTTTGATTGTGTGTGGGTGTAGTACTTCAATATAAAGGTGCAAAGTGAGTAGAAATAAACAAATCTAAGGTGAAGAATGCTTCTTGGAAATAAACCACATCCTGAGGTCTAAAATGTGTGTAAGGGAAAGTAAATTTATCAAACTAAATCTAGACCTTTGGTTAGGTAGAATTTCAAAAACTCTTTAATCAAAAAAAACCTTTCCTTATTATATAGATTTAAAGAAATGATAATTTATATATATTTTTTCAAAATAAAAATACTTTTTTTTTTTTTTAAAATACATTTTACCATTTTTTTATTTTTTTCTAAATAAATTATTTACCACCGGCAACTACCATGAGTACCACCACCACCACTATCCCCCTCCGAAACTCTGCCTCTAACAACTATTACTGGAGTGTTATAATTTTACCGAAGCTCTAACATAAGTACTGCAAATCTATTTTTGCACTAAATCAATTGCGACTAATGATACATATTTTAGTACAAATTTGTTTTTGTACTTAATCTGCAAGTAACAAATGATAAATATCTTAGTGTAAATCTGTTTTTGTACTAAATTCTCAAGCAACTCATGATATATTTTTAGTACAAATTTGTTTTGCGCTAAATCCACAATTAATTAATGATAAATATTTTAGTGCAAACCCGTTTTTAATTTGCACTAAATTCGTAAGTAACAAATAATACATATTTTAGTGCAAATCTATTTTCACACTAAATTCTCAAGCAACTCATGATATATTTTTTGTGCAAAATTGTTTTAGGACTAAATCCGCAAACAACTAATTTATAAATTTTACTGCAAATATGTTTTAATACCAAATCTGTAGACAAATTAAGATATAATTTTTTTTTACAAATTCATTTTTGCACTAAATCTGCAAGCAATTAAAGATGTAAATTTGAGTGTAAATATGTTTTTGCACTATATGAAAATTCTCGCTAGAGCTCTCATGTTCTCGTTGGAGGTACAACAATGGTCGCGAGAGTTCCAGAGTGGCCGTCGAAGCTTCGAAGTGACCGCCGTTCTGTTGGGCGGTAGTGGTGGAGGTAGTTAGTGAAGCTTAACAACCACTAATAGTAATAAATAAATAAAAATATTGTAGTAAGGGTACAATTGATCATTCAAAAAAAAGGGGTTATCTTTTTAGTGAACAAATATTTGAAATTGTCCCTGTGGCTAAAATAAATTGTAGAAGAAGTCTTGTATCTAGTTTAGAATATTAAAGTATCTTTAAGATGAATATAATTATGAATGAGATACTTAAAATCCATTTTTATTTATTTTAATAATAAAAAATATTTATTCAAATTTAAAAAATTACGTATAAATTTCACTAACTACATATACAACATTAGTTCTCCTCTTCCGTTATGACAATACCATATGGGTTTTATGAAGAACTGTTTCGTGTATTCAACTTAATTGAATATGATGAGTCGTGAGTACGAAATTAAAAAAAAACACAGTCGAAAGGAAAATGAAAACAAAAATCATTGAGCGTCAAAGTTCCCCTTTCTGGTGGTACTTCATTTTCTTGGCCTTAGCACGTGCTTATCAATTGACTTGTATATTTCAAACTTGATGTAAACAATTCCTTACTTAACTAAGAAATTATAAATTAGTGGAACATCTTTCTTTTGACATAACTATCATAAATATATACATTTCGAAAATTATGTTATGGGATTGCTTGATAATAGTTATTTACATCTACGAAAATCAATTGTAAGGGTTAACTATTATTGTTTTATATATATGTAATAATATTGTATGATTAATTCATTTTCAAAAGTCATATAAATTTAAATTCTTGAAAATTAAACTACATAACATTTTATGTATTTAATTTAATATTCACATGCTATAATAAAAAACAATCCTTATGTTATTTGTATGCTTAAATTTTACATAGCAATTTTAATCAGTATTTTTCTATTTGTCGGTTGAATTTTACACATTTTAATTATTTATATATCCATTTTGATGTGCTATAATTTTTTAATTACTTATAAATTCATCTGTTTTATATATTTCATTTTTACCTATTCTAATTATTAATATGTTTGATTTCACCTGTTTAAAAATAGTTGAATGTTTATTTGTTCTAATTATATACATAAAAATTTCACTTTTACATGTTCAAATAATTAAAATGTTTGATTTCATTTGTTTAAAAATATTTTAATTTTGGCATGTTCTAATTGATATATATATATATATATATATATATTCAATTATATATCTGTTATAATTTTTTATTTTACTTATAAATTCATCTATTTTAGATATGTTATTGTTTTAAAATTTCATTTTTATGTGTTCTAATTATTAAAATTTCAGTTTTATATGTTTAGTTTTACCTGTCTAAAAATAATTTAATTTTTACCGGTTCTAATTATATATATATTCAATTTTATCTTTTATCTCTTATATTTTTTATTTGTTTATTTATAAATTCACATGTGTTAGGAGTATAATTGTTTTAAAATATCATTTTTACATGTTCTAGCTAGTTACTAACATGTTTAATTTCAGATGCTTAAAAATAATTAATTTCACTTTTAGTTATTAATATTTTTAATTTCACTTGTTTAATTTCACTTGTGGTCATAAAAAATTGGCCTTAATCAGGCCGTTCTATGTAATTAAGGTAAGAAGGGTGCATTACTAATTTCAATCTTATAGTATATAGTACTCACCACTAATAAAGATTAGAGAGTATTCTTAAATGCATCCACATAATTAGTGCTCTTACCTTACCAAAAGTTAAAGTTATGTTAATCTTAACCTAAAAAATAGTGTAAAATCCCTTTCTTCTCACCCCGCTTTCTATACTTTGGAAAAATCGCCACTAATTCGCCTTTTTACCCACTTAAATTTTTAAAAATTAAAAATTAATTAAAATACTACATTATTTTCAACAAACAAGCATTTATTATTTTCGCTTAATTACATACATCTCATAAATGTCAGCTTCTAATAAGTATCCTCATACTTTTATATAGAGAGCTAGACTTTTATTTTCACTTGCACCGGCACGATATACTTTTCAATAATGTTTTTCTTAATTTATTTAATATTTTAATTTGTGTATGCATGCAGAGTTTAATAAAACTCATGTTAAGTTATCTAATATCAAAATTAAAGAAAAGCAGTGATAACATGTATCTAATATGTCATAAAAAGGAAATATGTATTGTGTATTATGCTTTTATTGTTTCAATATTTAAATTCTTAAAATTACTTGCAAAAAAATATTGAAAAAGGAAACAATTTTGGTGAAAAAAATGTAAGTGCCATTCTTCGGCTGCAATTTTTGGAGCATTTCGAGTCAAAAAAAGTTCTTTTTTCGTGTCTAGATTTGCACGCCCCTCGATCTTATTTTGTAGAGTCTCAGAGAGTTTATTGAGCGTCGAAGCCGTGTTCGAGAAGCAAGAATTGCGGAGATAAAAATTCAGGTATAAACATTTTTTATCCGCTTATATTTTTTTTGCATAAGTTCCAGAATTTTTTAAAAATGAATTTTAATTTTTTTTTAATAAGCTTAAGTGTGTTTCCTTTAAATGTACTTATGTGCTTTTAATCTTGTTCCTTAGTTAGTTTTTGTATCAATGGCTCTAAGGATTTGATCCATGTAATATGCTTTGCTCTATTTTGATTGATTAAGATTGACACACACACATATATATATATATATATTCTTTTCTCGCTTTGTGTCCTAGAGAGCAGCCACACACAACACACGAGCCTTAGTTTCTCCTCTCTCTGTCACCTTTCTTTCTCTCTCTAGAAAAAAATTGAAGAACTCAAGTTCTTGGAAATTTCATATGTTTTTATTCTAGAGATTAGAGTGTATTTTGTATTGAAGATCATTCTCTTGTTTTGAGAGAGCATTTTAGGAGTTCTTGAATAGTTATTTTGTCGTGTTTGATTCGAAATTTTTGGCGTTTCTCTTTGAACCAAGATTGAATCTCTTTAGTGCATATTTTCGGAGCTATTATAGTTTTCTTCTTGGATTTATTTTGGCGCTTTGTGATTTTCGAGCTTGTTATATTGTGTTGTTTTGGATTTGTTTTGCTTGGTTGTGGTGCCGTGGCTATGTGTTGAATTCGGTTGTACTCTGTTTTGGCTGTGCTGTTCCAGTGCTTAGTGGTACACGGTGGTGTTGTAATTTTCGGCACTTTCTATTTTTCGTGGCCTTTCTTCCTTCGAAATCGGTACTATCTTTCTAAGATCTAAAACTTATTGTTCTTATTTTGTCGAGATCTGATTAATTTGTAGTTATTTTTGCTGCATTGAATATGTTCTTAATCTGTTGGCAGCTTTGTGTTCTTGATAATTTGTTTTTATTTAAGAAAATCAGTTTGCTCTCTTCTTTGTTTAATTATTATTACTGCGAAAACAGTTCACATAAATATGTTTCTAAACTGCACATAAAATCTGTTTTTACTGTTGCGAATCAATTGTGTTTATTACTGCTAATTTTTGCCAAGATAAACTAGTTTCTGTCTACTAGTTAATTGCTGCGTATAAAATTGTTGTACCTGTTACTGCTGCGAGAATATGATATTATTGATGCTGAATATGTTTTGTTGATTAGCCAAGTGAAGTATCTGTTTTGTTTTCTGAGAATTTTATTCATGTGAGATTTGTTAGTTTCTTGATTTTGTTGGTAATCTATTAAAATTTCAAAATTTGAAACTTATGAAATTCTTTCTTGACTGAACTTATTGTTGTTCTTGATTCTTGTTGAGGTTATCTAGGATAGTCTACTATTGTTCGTTTGGTTTGTGAGTTTTGTTGAGTCGGCTTAGTGAGGGAAGTTGTGTACCCTTTGGTGTGTACGGGATGTGCATTAGGGTCGTTGTATTCATTTTGTTCGTGTAAAACTCTTGTTAAAACCTTTTAAATAGTGGATTTGTTCTGAGGTAGGGTGCCTTCGTGAATTTTTATCTCACGTTGAGAGTTTACCAAGTAAAAAACCCTTGTGTTGTGATTGATTGGTTAATTTTCTATTTTAGTTCATTAATTGCATCAATATCACAACGGTTTTCAAGAATCTTCAAAATTAAACAAGCTTTTCTTAAAATCCAGATTTGACACGTTTATCAAAAGCAAATTTCTGGTTTATTATTATTATTATTAGATTATCCATTGTGGGAATTTCAAAAATTTCTATTCTTTTAATATTTTGCAAGGAAATCGTTTTCTCGAGTTTTCAAAAAATTAAGTATCATAGAAATCGAAAGCAACAAAATATTTGAATAAATGATTTATTTTTAAGAAAACTATTTTATTTTTCCAATTCATTTTTCCCCTTTTCACAAAATAACATGCATTTTTTAAAAGGAAATAAGAATGTGGTTTTAAGTCGTTAAAATGAAAAATTTGTGATGAATTTACATTTAGATCTCCCCATGTTATAGATTTCGTTTTCTATATTTATAACGACATAACTAAAGTTTACAAGTACTACTGTCTCCTATACAGCTTTTTACTGAATTAATTTTCATGCATTAAATTACTACTTAATTAAGCTTAGTGTTGAATTAATTTATGCACACAGCAATTACACCAATAAAACTTTTAAGTTTTAAGGTATCTAGAACACCTTTTTTTTCGAGACTCCTTTATTATTAGTAGCACGTGTAGTTTTAGCTTAACATAGATTGCTTTATTTTTATGTGCTTTGATGTTAACTTAACTATAGGAGTATGAATCAATTTAGTCAGGATTTGTGCAGAATCAAATTTACCTATTGTTGTTTAGTATTGCAGTGGTCTTTTAATGTTTTTGGTATAGTGAATTAGAATTTATATTTACTTATTTCATAAAAATAAAATTTATAGACAAATTTAAAATATGAATAATAACAATTTGAGAACAATGAATAGTAATAAATTATATGAAATATAATCGCTAAAAATATATTTATCACAATTAATATTTTATATTTTTTCATAGGTACTATGACTTATACGTAATTTTTAGTGAAATTTATTAAGAATAATGTAAATTTTATTTATTATGTATTATTTTAATGCAAAAGTGAATATTATTTAATATTTTTACTTTCGAAGACGAATTTTATAGTCCCTGCATTATTTCATTAAACTCACCTACCATTGAGGTGAATTGCAAGTTTTTTCGATTAGAAAACTGGTGGGGTGAAAAGAAAGTATTCTCACATTGAGGTGAGAAGACGAATTTTGTGGGTGTATATTTAAGAACACTTGGATTAGAAAAAATGATGTAATACTAATTTCCCAAAAATAAAATAGTTTAATAGTAATTAGGGAATTCTTTACTTGGAGTTTGAAATATAATTAAATGTGATTGTAGTAAGTAGCCCAAATGTTACTGAATCGATCACCCCAACTCATCACTGCTATACAAGGTATCTTGATGGCAGATTAATTAGCTAAATGTTCAATTTATGCACGACTCACTAAGATTTACTCGTGTTTTACTAGATTCACTAGTTATAAACCCGTGCAATAATGCACGGGACGATATTCAAATTATTTTCAAAATGAATTATATAATAACAAAAAATATATATTGAATAATATAATATCAGTATAAATTCATGTAAAATAGCCTTAATTCTACAATGAAACAAGCAATTAATCTAAATAATAAAATTATTGAATACCCAAAATAACACATATAAACTGAAGCATTTTTTCTAAAAATAAAAAAAATGATGCAATTTATGCTTAAAAAAATTATTTGAAAAAAAGAAGAAGAAACATTACGGAGTCCAATAAATATGGCAACTTCTTCATCCTTCCATAATACTAATATATATATATTAAGTATATATGGAAATATGGAAATGAAAGAGTTAAAAAAGAAGTAAATAAATGCTTGATGATAAAAAAATATTTATTACTATAATTATTACACTTCTTTTAGTATTATAGTAAAATAAATGATGTAATTAATGAAGGTACTTCCACCATTTTATTATTATAGTATAAATATCATAGACACATCGATAAGTCTCGTCTATCACTAGATTTTTGTTAAAAATATATATATATATATATTAAAAAATAAAAAAATAAATAATATATATGATTGAATGCAATACCTCGTTTTGATACAAAATAGAAGGGTGTTCTTAAATGCATCCACATAATCCGTCTTCTCACCCCACCAAAAGTCAAAGTTACGTTAATCTTAACCTAAAAAATAGCATAAACCTCATTCTTCTCACCCTACTTTCTATACTTTGAAAAAATTGCCATTAATTTATCTTTTCACCCACTTAAAATTTTAAAAATTAATTAATTTTTTTTTTCAACAAACAATCATCTACTATTTTCACTTAATTACATATATTTCATAAATGTAAGTTTATAATAAATATTCTTTAATTTTTATATTAAGTGCTAGATTTTTATTTTTATTTGCTCTAGCACGATAACGTCTTCAATGATATTTTTCTTAATTTATTCAATCTTTTTATTTGTACACGCATGTAGAGCTCAATAAAACTCACGTTAAGTTATACAATATCAAAGCTAAAAAATGTTTGTCTTAACGAGCACCTAATATGTCATAAATAATATATATATATATATATGTATTGCATGTTGTGTTTTTATTATTTTAATATTTAAATTCTAAAAACTACTCGTAAAAAAAATATTAAAAAATGAAATAGTTTAATGAGAAAATCTCTATCTTTTAATCTTTTGCAAGGATATCGTTTTCGTGAGTCTCAAAAAATTAAATATCTTAGAAATCGAAAGTAACAAAATATTTTAATAAATGATTTATTATTATAAAAACTATTTTATTTTTCCAATTCATTTTTTCCATTTTCACGAAAGATAACATTTTTTAAAAAGAAAGAAGAAAATGTTTTTACGTCATTAAAAAATCATTTAATGACACCCGGGGTGAAAAGACAAATTTTGTAGATACATTTAAGAACACTTGAAAAAATTCATCATTATTGACTTTTTTCCTGCGAGTTTTTTTTTCCTCTGTCATATTTCTTCTAGTATTTTTGATAAAAATAAAATTGATCTTCTAATATCTTTGATGCAGTGAAGTAAGACATATTTATATAGTGTATGACTTAATTATTACTTTTGTTAATTAATTAGTTTAACTTCAACGGCTCCTCCGAGCATTTGCAATCTAACCTAACTTATTACTCCATATCGCTCACATGTACGTTTTAGAGAGAGAGAAAGAGAGTTTACGTAAGTATGTATAAAAAAAAGTTAATAAAGAAAAAATAGCTTAAGGGCTTTTCTAGGCTTTTCTTTAATTATAATTAATGTTTAAATTTTCATATATATTATAAAAGAATTAATTTAATTTTTGTTTTATTTACAAATGTGTTGACAATAACTAATAAATTTTTCAAAATGCTTAAAAAATAAAGGATGATCTAAATTTAATTAGAAATAGAGCAAATATTTCAAATTTCTTTTGTATATCAAACATACTACTATATATATATGGATTAACTTCCGATCTTTTAATATTTTTAATGTAGTAAATTAAAACTTATATTTACTTATTTGGTAAAAATAAAATTTGTAAACAAATTTAAAATATGAATAATAACTATTTAAGAGTAGTGAATAATAAAAGATTATATGAAATATCATATAATTGTTAAAAATGTATTTGTTATAATTAATATTTTGTATCTTCAGAGGTACTATTTGGACGAAAATTTTAGTGAAATTTATGAAGAACAATGTAATTTTTGTTTAATATGTCTTATATTAATGAAAAAATTAATATTATTTAATATTTTTACTTTTAGCGACAAAACTTTATCGTCTTTACATTATTTTAGTAAACTCACCCCACCACTGGGGTGAAGTGCAAGATTTTTTAAAGATTTGATGGGGTGAGAAGAAAGTATTCTCACACTAGAGTGAGAAGACTGATTTTGTGGGTGAATTTAAGAACACCCAAATAGAATGCATTCCATTTGTTCCAATTTTAAAAGATGCTTTCACTCCTAAAACAATATAAGATGCTTCCATTCTTTAATTTTTACGTATTAATACCTAACTCATTAAATTGATAAGACCATAAATTTTATCATGAATCCTGCGCATTTAAAAGGTAGAGTTAACACGTGCTCTAAAAATTGTTAAGAGATTTATTAATGCAATTGTTGGAACTAGTTGTGACATTAAAAAAAAAAAATGAAGATAAAACTTAAGTAAACTTTTATGTACCAACTATTGCCCATATTAAATCTCTGCAATTTATCATGTTTCCCTGGGCGATTGATGTGCATCGTTACATTCTCCATTTGACGGTTCCGTGTAAGTTACATGGCTTTTGTTTTTTTTTTTTAGAATAGTTTGGACCATTTTTTTTTCTACGATAACCCAGGACCAATTTTTTATGAACAGAGGCTTAATTGGATCAAATAGTTAATAAGAGAAATCAAATTACTAAATCTAAATAGTCAATACAAAAATAATTTTACACACTAAATTTTCATATCAACGAATACTAAATTTGATCCCACAAACAAAAGAAAATGTCATTTTCAATAAATAATTTTAAAGACACTAAAATGTATAAATGAAACATAATTTGTTACAAAATTAAATCACAAAAAATAAAAATATTGGTTAATAGCATTCATGCACATTCTTCATTAATTGCAAAAAAAGTCTGTCAAATGAAATAAAAATTTCAATTTTTTGACAAGTAATAAAAAAATTTATAACTTGTAAATTAGATATGTAATGAATTTTAAATTATAAAATTAATAAGCATACCTTCTTCAACCATTAAAAGACACTTATATCCCGTTTGATAATATTATGGAAAATAAAAATACTTAATTTGTGTGAAAAGTTGAAAAATAAGTTGAAGCATATGATATGATGCTCTCTATATCATGGTAATTTTTATGAGTAGATGTCATTTATCTTTTATTATATTTTGTGGAAATTTTTTCTTCCGGCCTCAACTCTTGGGAAAAAAATTCATGGAAAAAGTCAAAACAAAAGAAGATATCTTATCATATGGCTCAACTTATTTTTTAATTTCTCATAAAAATCAACTATTTTTGTTATCATTTTTTAATATTATTATAAAACGCACCTTTAATGTCTCATTACCGAGTAGTGCACAACCAAATAAAATTGTCTTCTCATTATTATTAGCTCCCACAAAAATACCAAAAGGCATGCATGTCATAATAATTTACCCTATAGCTAGTATATATCAAGGACAATTGCATCTTCATAATCTTGATACCAATCAATACAAACAAGACGAGGGGGACCAAAAGATATGTTCCAATTTTCTTTCTTCGTCAATTTTAAATGCATATAGGAATTTTGAATTTTATTATTTTGCAATTCTATAATGCTCCAAAAGTTCCATTACATAATTTCTTGCCATCTTCCTTTTCACCTTACAATACAAGTTACAAATATCTCGTTCTTATGTTCAAATTGAAAATAGATCTATGACAAAGAGAGGGAAATTGGGTTCATATTGTATATATATATGGAGAGAGAGAGAGATCATGGGATTTGAAGATTATAGAGAGAAAAATGTTATAATTTAGATTGGTAGAAAGAGAAATGGTTTAGGGTTTGTTCTTGAAGAACAAGAAGGGGGAAGAAGATGATGAAAGGGAGGGGTAAAATCGTCCAAAAAAATTGAAAATAAATAGAAGTTGGACGCCAACAAATTTTAAGGGTTATGTCTACTAAAAGTTATTTTGAGAGATTTACTCAAATAAAGCTATTAGTGTTTGGGGGGGGGGGGGGGTTAAGTCAATAAACCCCATATTTTATTCTCTGTCTTTTTTCGGGGTACAATAATTAATACTACGTCGAGTAGTGATTTATTAGTTGGTTTTATTTCATTTTGCTAAGAGTATCTTCAATAGGTTTTTATATATTTGTTTTGTGTAAAATATACATAATTTGTAATTTTTTCCAGCAAACTTTTAAAATTGAAATTTGTGTAAAATGGTTGTAAAAAAATACACTTTCAATTTACAATGCCAAATCAACTCTCTCTGTTCATTTTTTTAATAAAATTTAAAAATGTAATAATTTCAAATATAAAATTTGAATTTTTAATGAAAACTATATATTTGAAATCTACTCATCAACACTTAAAAATCAAGATACACTGTGACCGTAACATTATTAATAGAAAAATTGAAGAATTTTTTTTGCTTAAATTGACATTTAACACGTGTTAAAATCTTATTAGTTATTTCAAAATTCATACAAGATTTCACAAAAATATAATTAGAGCAAATTTTTTGGGTCTTCAAATTTTTTATGAACATTGATTGATATATACGATTTATAAATTATTTTTAACATTATTATTAGAGAAGTTTTGACTTTTGAGTACGATGAAAAGGTTACCTCAGCTGGTCATCATCTACAGGCCCATCTTGTGTGGTGCTTAAAAGGCCACACAACACAAGGCCCCTGTTGCTTTTTCTTCGCATGAAAAATGCCTATTATTATTTTTCCTTTCCAAATAAAAATAGTCTTTGTACCTGATAGCTCATGTATCAAATTCGTGGTCCTTTGTATTATGACCCCCGCCCACGAGGTTTTATCAACATCAACATTAATAAATAATTAATGATATGAATTGTCATGATTTGATTCGCACTGTAAGATATTTTTTTGTTTTAAGTTTAATTCGGCATGCTTTTAATTTTTTCCCACACCTATAAAATATGAGATCAACAGTCATAGAATATAGTATACTAGCATTTACGTACTTTAGTTACACCGAGAATTATATAACAATTATTATGTTCATTTTTATTATATAAATTATATATGGGAGTTGATCCAATAAATAATTATACTACCCATTTGATTGGTCAGGATTTAGTTTATCTTAAAAGACTAGACCTTGTCCCTCATGGTGAATCAAATAGTAAAAGTCCATTTATTAATTTATTTCACTTGTGTATGGGGGATCTTTTATAATAAAGATTTCGGCTGTTATATTTGTAGTTAGGTCATGTTAAAGTGTGTTTTAAGGACACATATTACACACTTATAAATAAAAAAAATTAAATTATAATATACATTAAATAAAATACAAATTTTCATACAAAACGATATTATTTTCATTCATAGTATGACACATATTATCGTTTTTTATTTTTCAGTTCCTGCATGGAGTTTGTTTTTTGGATTTGTATAATCATTACAAAGGTTGTGCAAGTCGCTGTCATTGTTGAAAGTAAATTAGTTCAAATTTAATACGAGTAGCCTAATGATTGTGTCCTCTGTGTGTTTAATGTCTCAATAATTCCTATTATTTATTGTTAAATTTGGCCTGCCCAATATGTGAAAAAAAAAGAAAGAAAGAAGGTTAAATAATCGTGCGCATTGTGAACTACAAGAGGCTACAATTCACTTCTTAATTTGTTAATATAATCTGGGTTAATTTGTACACATCAGATTAATTTTGGACAATTGTTATTTATTTTTTATCTTTTGTACATATATGGAAGGACTTGTTTTATCCTTATTTTTTGAATGGTTCATAGGTTTTTTCTATAAATTTTTTTAAATCTGATTTTTTTTAATGCAAAAATGCTATTTTAACATCTTTCAGACAAAACAAATCTCAAGTATATTTTCAGTTTCAAAACTAAGAAGAAATTGAAGTCACAATTTAAATGTTGCAGATTTTAAGGACAAACTAATTAGGAATATAATTCAAGAACAAAATAAATCCGTACCTTAGTGCAGAAAGAAACTTTTTATTTTGATTTTTGTATGTACGAAAAGAAAGATGTGAACACATTATTATTTTTTAATAAATAATTTTACTTTATTCATTGATTAGATCTTTTTTTTTTAAAAAAAAAAGTCGAAGAAGGAAGTCGAAGACAAGACAGAGAATGAGGAAACACATAGTATACATCAATAAAATGTAATATTTTATTGTTATGTATATGCGTATTTTTAATTTTGGTATCTCTATGCATATTTAGTGCATGATCAAAATATTGTCATTTTTTTGTTTTTTAAGATAAGACTTTTTAGTTAAATATTCTTGATTTGCTAAAATATCTTCTAATTAAGACCATTTGTATGTATTAGGTCATCTCCAGCTGTTATGCTAAATTGTTAAATTTAGCCCAACATTTGAGATGAATTTGCACCGATTTTTTTATTTTTTTTTTAAAAAAAGGAAGAGAAGAAGAAGAAGAAGAAGTGGCGGCCAAATGGGTCAAGGATTTTTTGAAAACTAAATTCAAGGCTAGTGGGCGAAAAAATAAAAATAAAAAAGGGCCCGAGGGCCTTTTTGTACACATCAGATTAATTTTGTACGATTGTTATTTCAAGCCTCTTGTAGTTCACAATGCGCACGATTAAAAATAAAAAAGGGCCTTAGCCAATAAACTAAATTCAAGCCAACATAGTGTTCATTGGCTGAGAGACCCTCAGAAGATGTACACTATATCGGCTAAGGGATTTTTTTGAAAATTAATTTTAGCCAATGCTCATTATATCGGCAGTGATACTAACGATGCAGAGTCCAACGGCTATGCTAAATGCTTGTTGACATCTAACTTTACCTTTAGCTTACCATTTCTCTAACTCCTTTAGCGTGCTAATACTATCGATGTAACACCAAAAAAGCTAAGATTACCTTATTAGCCTACTGATGTATATGGCCTTACATTGTCATATGAATTTACAAATTTGATTAAATATACACATATATAAGTAATTGATAGATTTAGGTGGGTTCTGAAGGTTAGAGAGGGCGGAGGTTTACCATGCACACTTGTGTCATACTCAAACTTTTAATTAGTTGGACATAAATTCAAATTTGTTAAAGTATTGTAACCTGGGTCGTGATTGTGTCCTTTTTTGCTTCTTCTTTACTTATTAAAATACAATACAATGGTAAGATTTGACCCTTCCTAGAGTTTAGGTAAATCTTACCGAGTGTTACACGATCGTTAGTGAATATTATAAATATGTCTTAAGCACGTACGAACTATTTGTGATGTGGACAATTTATATATATTTTTTACTACTAAAACAGGGATCATAAATATTGTTTATAAGCGTATACTAGAGGCTTTATTATGGTCGAATAATTTTTATTTATACCTACAAAACGCATATAACAAAAAAAGAAAAGAAAAGAAGAAGGTAAATGGCACACTAAAATGGCTCACAAAGTGCAAAATTGGCCCAAGAATTGTGCACTGTAGAATTACATTGAAATTAAGCTTCTCTCATCCAAATCCAACTTTGAATGCCATACGAAATCGCTACCAGTGTGTCGCCCTGGTCCGTGGGGGTCAGGTAAACAATAAATTAAAACTAAATCAACTGTATTTTTATATCAACATCGTCCTAAAATATAAATACAATTTACTCTTAAAAAATAAGATACAATTATCTTCTCTAACAAAAATAATAAACTAAACTACTCCTGACCTCTAGTCAAAACCCACTCCATCTTGAGTCATTTGCGCCACATAAATTAAATAGGGTGCGGTACATAACACACATGAATAAAAGTATTTCAACCGAAT
The DNA here is from genome assembly GCA_021464415.1 of Lonicera japonica. Classification (NCBI taxonomy): domain Eukaryota; kingdom Viridiplantae; phylum Streptophyta; class Magnoliopsida; order Dipsacales; family Caprifoliaceae; genus Lonicera; species Lonicera japonica. The sequence goes on from CM038464.1 coordinate 22,954,474, forward strand.
TTTTAATAAACAACAAAATATTCAAATAATGTTCAATGCAACAATTCCGACAAAATATTATCCCGGACTCATATACTGCTTCCTCTCAATAACTTGTTAAAAATTACACGCATCACCAACTCACCACATCGAAAATTCATCCTAAACCTTACACAAATATAGTTTGTTAAGACGTTTGTCGAGTAAATTTAACCATGCACTAATTAGTTTCACAGCAAATTAATAACAACAATTAATCCAATTAATAACAACAATTAATGTGACTAAATAATATATAATTCAATCAACACAACAAATTCAAAATATATACAATAAACTAAATTAAAGATAATTGCTTTAAATATTTAAGTGCATGTTACATGCATCCCTTTACCTCGAAATAGCTCATATAATAGTAATAATTTCATAGCCCTTAAATTTTCCCAAATCAATATCCCCAATTCCTCTGCTTTACTAAGGACTCGTTTGGTTCACGGGAGGAAAAATAATTCCTTTGTCTTTCCTATGGAAGTGGGAAACTAGAGTTCTTGTCAATTTTCCTTTCTTGTGTTTGGTAAAGCATGAAAAGTATTTAGGTAGGAATATTGTTGTCCAAATTTTTTGTAATAAATGTTAGGAAATACAAGAGAAAATCAATTATATGAGTTTTGAGATGAATGATTTTACCTCTTCCTTTCTTCTCATTTTTAAAATTTGTGCTTACCAAAAAAAAATATTCCCTTCTTAAATAATCAAATCCCTAAAACAAACGAAATCTAAAATCCAGGGCACCTTCTTAATTTACCCCTCTTGCCTTGCACTTTTTCACTCAAAAAGGCATGCAAATAACACCAAAAGCTTTATAACCAAAGGGCCCAATAACACTATCGCTTGACACGTTAGCATCTTTGCAGGTGGCCCTTTCTAATTTATTGAATGACACTAATTACACTTATTAAAATATTTTTTAATATTTTAATATTAATTTGGTTCTATTATATTAAAGTAATGTGTACATGCTCAATACTATTATGATTGAGTCAATGTATTTTGTTTTCAATAATAATTCAATGATATTACATAGAGTAGATAAGATGCAATATTACCCAATAAAATAATGTGTAACATGTTTGCAATTAGGCCGCAGTTTTTCATTCTAGAAAATTTGGACGTTTGTCCAAAGTCTAATGAGCTTAATGGCCAGAGATTGACATGCCACACAAATGCACTTCGACGTCGACCGGAAATGTGTACACTTACACACACATACATATATAGATATATATATATTTTATCAGTATAAAAAATATGGACTGTTACAATTTACTATATTTTTTTAAAAAATTCACCCTGAAATTTAACACAACTGATATATGAAGTCAAAGGTTTATTGCAAACCTAACTTCTAATACTAAAATTATGATTTCCCGACACGGGAGTCAGAAAGGCAGTAAATAAAAACCAAACCAATTGTATTTTTGTATCAACATAGCTTATAAAATTTAAATACATTTTTCTCTTCAAAAATAAGATGCAACTCTCTCCTTAAACATGTTATTAAAATAAAACACGCCCGACCTCTAGTCAAAACATACTCCATCTCGGGTCTCATGTGCTACAGAAATTAAATGAGGGTCGATATATACACACATGAATAAAAATATCGTAACCGAATATTTTATAAATAATAAAATATTCTAATAACATTCAATGCAACGATTTCAACAAAACAGTAGCCCGACCTCATATAATTCTTCTCGGTAACATGTTAAAAACAACACGCCTTAACCACTTCATTACATCGAAACTTTATCCCGAGCCTTACACAAACGTGGCTTATTAAGACTTTTGGCGAAAAAACACAATCATGTACTAATTAGTTCCACGATATTATAGCCAACCAATTAATGATGCCAAATAATATATATATATATATATATACATATAATTATCACATAAATTCATGAAGAATATAATTAACTGGATAAAATATAATTAGTCATGTTAAATACAACTCTTTACCTTAAACTAGCCCATAATAATAATTTCATAGCACCGAAATTAGCCCAAACCAATCTCTCCAGTCACCACTAGACTGCTCTACTAAAACGCCGGCACCCTCTTAAATTACTCCTCTGCCTTGGCATCGCTAATAATGCCAAAAGGCATAAAATCAAAGGGGGCCACTATAATTATTGCTTGCCACGATAGCTCCCTTAATTTGTGGCATTTTACCTCAAACACCACATTTTACTAGTTTGGTGGCTCTTTGCTATATTTAGACATTTAATTCGATAACATTTTATTGACTTAATTAAAACAGTAATTTTAAGACAAAATTTTTCTTTCTCACTCAGTAAATTGTTATCGAATATAAATTTTCAAATCGACAACTTGCCATCAACTTATATTTTATTTAATTGAACAATTAATCTCTAATTTTATAACTATAATACTAAATAATTTTATAATATTTTTATTACAAATTATGAATGTATATAATATTACCTTTCTTTATATGGCGACTCCCTCTTAATTTTTCATTCTAGTAAATTTTGACTTGCCAGCTTATTAATGGCTAAAAATGACATACAAACACAAATACATTTTATATACAATTTTTTTATCAACATAAAAATATAGAGTGATAAAACTCAGTTGTTGATTGGATCAAGGCCCAAATTCCAAGGCCTAACCCAAGTTCAAGTATCGATCTACTTACCTCTACTTCCTCGAATTATCTGGACTATTCACTGTTTGTATTAGAGGAAAAAAATTAAATAAAATAAGAGGCTTTCACATCTAATTCTGCTAAAGTAACCAAGTGCCGTAGGCTCCTTCAACAATATTTTAACCGGAATATTGAAAAATAAAGTTTGTTAAAAAATTTTTTTACTAAAGAATCTTGGAATAATATTTTTTTAAAATTAAGAACCTTTATTTCACCAAATTTTAAAAGCATTGCAAAGTTAACTTCGCAGTAAATTCGAAATTGTAATTTTTTATAGAATTATGCAAAATCAAGTTTGCATTACATGTTTTTTAGCATATTATTATAAATAAGTATTTAATTAACAGTACTTTAAAATAATTTTAACAAATTACATATTCAAAACCTATTTAATAATAAAATGTACAAAGTAATTTTTTCGGAGTTATGCAAAGTTAAGTTTGCACTCTTTATTTTCTAAAATATTACTATATATTTGTATTTATTTGACGATCTTTTAAAGTTTTATAAATGAAACATAAGAATAAATTTGTTAAAAAAATATAAACACATCATGCAAAACAAATTTGCACTAATTTTTTTTAATTGCAAAGTTAAGTTTGCACTTAACACAATTTAGTACAAAGTAAAATTTGCACTCGGTCAAGCCCTTATTTTAAAGCATAATAGATAAACAAGCCCTTATCTCAGAATGATAATAATATCTAGGCCCTTATTTCTAAAAAATAGTATTCATTGGTGTTTTTACAAAAAATATTATCACACAAGTCCTTTTATCTTATTTTCAGTATTTTAACTTAATTCAAAATTAATACTCCTTCCATCTAAAATTACTAATATCATTTTTCTTTTTCTTATTGTCTCAAATTAACAACATGTCTCATTTTCTCTATAAAATATAATCATTGTATATCACATCTCACAATAAAAAGTAAATTATATTTTAAACCATTTATTAGGTTGGGTGTTTTTAGAACAAGAAAAAGAAAAACACTACTAAGAAAAATTAAAGTGAATCTATATATCAATTTAAAAATATAGGATATTAAGATAAGATATTTGTTGCAATCGTGGATACTGTTGTACTAAGATACCGCTAGAACACGCCTTAGCACAAGCATAGGACCGACCGGACAATTATGCGTACAATAATTAAAGAAACAAGCACTAATGGTATTCAAGTAATATGATAAGCAAGAGATGAAAGAAGAAAACAACTAACTAAGCACACAAGCAATTAGGTGGTGTCGGCAAAACCGCCACTAATCCACCGGGTGATAGCTATTATTGATGAGACCAATTCTGAGTACAACGCACAAAACAAACCCTAGCCACCAATTAGAGCTCTCAATATTATCTCTCAAATATACTCTCTAATCTAGCTAGTAAACAATATAACACAACTCATGAATAAACCCTATGACAAGGGGTCTATTTATAGAGTATAAATCCTATGGTCTAGGATTGCACAAAGCCAAATCCTACTACAAATTGGATAATACAAATTCAATTAGGATTTGGACAATGCAAAGCCAATTAAGAATTGAACAATATAAAACCTAATAGAAATAGAATTCCTATACAGAGCCAAATCTTCAATTCTCCACTTTGGCGATGTTCCACAAGACCCCAATGCACTCCACCATGATCAAATCATCGAATAAGACACTATCACCCCCGCCGGTCCCTTAGGACCACCTCCCCCCAAGGGGTATCAACATCGAAGGATATTGACCAACGTCGAGCAATGCTCAAACTTGGCCAACGGAACAACCTTTGTCAACATATCTGCCGAATTATCTTTGGTGCCTATCTTAACCAGATTTACAACACCGTTTTCAATAATTTCCCGAATGAAGTGATATCGGACATCAATATGCTTGGTTCTTCCATGATGAACTTGATTCTTCGCCAAGTGAATTGCACTCTGACTGTCACAGTGCACCACCACTTTTTCCAGCTTCAAACCAAGATCACTAACTAAACCACGGAGCCATATGGCCTCCTTGATCGCCTCCGTTGCCGCAATATATTCTGCCTCTGTGGTAAACAACGCTACCACACTTTGAATCATCGACCTCCAACTTAATGGACCGCTACCCAATGTAAACACATAACCCGTAGTCGATCTCCGCTTGTCTAGGTCGCCAGCGTAGTCCGAATCCACAAAACCCTCAATAGTTGACGTTCCAGATTTTTCAAATACCAACCCTTTGTCCATTGTACCCCGCTGATATCGTAGAACCCACTTAACGGCTTGCCAATGCGGTTTTACAGGGTTCGCCATATACCTACTAACAATGCTCACGGCTTGAGCAATGTCCGGTCGAGTGCATACCATAGCATACATCAAACTCCCAACCGCACTTGCATAAGGAACTTGAGCCATATACTCCACCTCTTCCTTGGAGTTAGGAGCCATCGTTGCCGATAGTTTGAAGTGTGGTGCTAACGGGACACTCATCGGCTTTGAGTTTTTCATCCCGAATCAAGCAACCACTTTTTCAAGGTATTGACTTTGTGTAAGACACAATGGCCCCCTCTTCCTATTTCGTACGATCTCCATCTCCAAAATTTTTTGCGCTCCACCCAAATCTTTCATCGCAAACTCCTTGCTTAACTGAGCTTTCAATACATCGATCTCCACCAATCTCCGGGAAGCAATGAGCATATCGTCAACGTATATGAGTAAATAGATGAAATTGCCAGATTCAAGCCTTTTGAAGTAAACACAATGATCAAATTCGCTCCGAGTAAACTTCTGTGCGATCATGAACGTATCAAATCTCTTGTACCATTGACGCGGGGACTGCTTCAATCCGTACAACGACTTTCGAAATTTGCACACACTATTTTCTTTACCAACAACTTTGAATCCCTCCGGCTGAGAGATATAAATCTCTTCCTCTAGGTCCCCATGCAAGAACGCAGTTTTGACATCGAGTTGTTCAAGTTCGAGATCAAATTGTGCCACCATAGCCAACAATGCTCGGATCGAGGTGTGCTTCACAACCGGAGAGAACACTTCATTATAATCCACCCCTTCCTTTTGCGCATAACCCTTGGCTACCAATCTTGCATTGAAACGAACACCGGACCCTAAAATCCCGTCTTTCTTAGTGAAAACCCACTTGTACCCGATAGGTTTCTTTCCCTTCGGCAAATTGCATAGTTCCTAAGTTCAGTTTTTTCGGAGAGACTCCATCTCATCTTCCATAGCCGCTTTCCACTTCGCATTCTCGCTAGAATCCATAGCTTCCCGATACGAAGTTGGCTCATCCCCGTAACCTACTAATGCGTATGCCACCATGTCTTCATACCCATATCGAACCGGTGCACGTCGAGCCCTAGGCTCCCTTCCACTAGCTAAAGACGGTATTGTTTGTTGTTGACCCGAATTCTCACCGGGAGTCGTCTCTTTCTCGTTGGACTCCTCCACCGAATTCATAATTCGAGTATTAACTGGAGTAGTCACTTCCGTTTTCACCACTATCTCGCTCATCTTGTTCTCCTTTTCAACCGAAATTGGAGAACCACCGTTTGTCGACAAGGTCGTTTTAAGCATAAACGCCTCGTCAAACGTCACATCCCTACTAATCACAATCTTCTTACTTTGAAGACACCACAATTTATAACCTTTAACCCATCACAAGAGCCTAAAAATATTGCCTTACAAGCCCTAGGGTCAATTTTCTCATCACGAACATGATAATAAGTCGGACAGCCAAAAATGTGAATGTTGTTGTAACTAGTATGAGATCCGGTCCACACCTCCATAGGTGTTTTGTATTCCACTCCCGAGCATGGAAAACGATTAATCAAGAACGTAGCGTAGGATAAGGCTTCAGCCCAAAATCGCTTATCTAATTTGGCGTTAGAAAGCATACACCGCACCTTTTCAAGGAGCGTACGATTCATCCTCTCCGCTACTCCGTTCTGTTGAGGTGTACCCTTAACCGTGAAGTGGCGAATGATACCTTCTCGTTGGCAGAAATCTTTAAAAGGATCACAAGTGTACTCCCCGCCGTTGTCTGACCTGAGCACTTTAACTTTTCTACCAATCTGATTTTCAACCATTGCCTTCCACTTTAAGAACACATCAAAAACTTGGTCCTTATGCTTCATGAGATAGAACCAAGTTCTCCTTGAGTAATCATCAACAAAAGTCACAAAGTAATGATTTCCACCCAAGGATTGAGTCTTTGTCGGCTCCCAGACATCCGTATGCACATAATCAAGTGCTCCTTTGGTGCAATGTACCGCTGTTCCAAATTTTACCCAAGTCTGTTTTCCAAGCACACAATGCTCACAAAACTCTAGTTTGCAGCTTTTTGCACCCTCAAGTAGCCCTTGCTTACTTAACACTGTCATAGCCTTCTCCCCAGCATGACCCAATCGCATATGCCATAATCTCGTCATGTCAGTCTCTTCAGTCGTAACCGAAACAAACCCAGTCACTGTGCTTCCTTGAAGAAAATAAAGATTACCTTCATTCTTTCCTCGCATCATAACTATAGCCCCGGAGAGAACTTTTAAATTTCCACCCTCGAGTATTACACGATACCTATTGAAATCAAGAACCCCTAAAGAGATCAAATTTTTCTTCAGATCAAGAACATACCGGACATCAAGAAGAGTACATACTGCCCCGTCATGCATCTTTAGCCGGATCGTACCAATCTCCATCGTTTTACACGCATGGTCGTTACCCATCAAAACCTTGCTTCCGTCAACCTCGGTGAAGGTATGAAACAATTCCCGATTTGGGCACATGTGATACGAGCACCCGCTATCCAAGATCCACTCGCTCGAAGAGCTAACCCGTGAAGTTACAACCAACATACTCTCAAAGTCCTCATATTTTAATGCCATTACCGCGTTCGCGTTCTCCACCGCACCTTTATTCTCTCCACCGCCATTGGTTCTATTTGGACACCCCGACGTATATGTCCAAGTTTCTTGCACTTGTGACAAATTATCTTACTCTTGTCAGCCGGTCCCCGAGATTTCGACCACGACTTTCCCTGGTTTCCCCGCTTCTTCTCATCGCTTCTCCCCTTAATGAATAGCGCATCTGAGTTGGATTCTCCTCTCTCCTTCAAGCGTTTTTCTTTAGCTAAGACGGCCGATGATACCAAATCGTCGGTCACCTTTTCCTTCCCATGAATAAGTGTGGTGGTTAGATGATCATAGGATTCCGGGATCGAATTAAGAAGCAAAATCGCCTTGTCCTCATCATCAATCTCGACGTCTAACCCCTGCAAATCTGAGATTATCTTATTGAACCCATCGAGATGATCGTTCATGGATGTACCCCTTAAAAATTCATACCGGAATAACTTCTTCTTAAAGTATAGACGATTCTCGATACTATTCGTCATATACTGATCCTCGAGCTTCTTCCAAATTACCGAGGCAGATGTTTCACGCATCACATAGTCCATCACATTTAGAGCAAGGTGTAAACGAATTGTACTACATGCCTGTCTATCGTACTCAGCCCAATCGGCGTCAGACCACTCATCGGGCTTAGCTTTATTCCCCAACAATGCTTTGTGCAAATCTGATTGGACAAGGATGTCAGACACCTGACACTGCCACATCACAAAATCCGTCTTCTTCCCGTCAAATTTCTCTATATCGAATTTGAGCGCAGCCGTTACCTTAGGAACAGACGCCCTCTTCAAAGGTGGTGTATCTTCCGCCTTGGCACCCCCTTCCGATGCACCACCAGTAGACATATCTAACTATGACACAATTATCCCAAGGAATAAACCTCCTCTGATACTAAATTGTTGTACTAAGATACCGCTAGAACAAGCCTTAGCACACGCGTAGGACTGACCGGACAATTATGCGTACAATAATTAAAGAAACAAGCACTAATGGTATTCAAGTAATATAATAAGCAATAGATGAAAGTAGAAAACAACTAACCAAGCACACAAGCAATTAGGTGGTGTCGGCAAAACCGCCACTAATCCATCAGGTGATAGCTATTATTAATGAGACCAATTCTGAGTACAACGCACAAAACAAACCTTAGCCACTAATTAGAGCTCTCAATATTATCTCTCAAATATACTTTTTAATCTAGCTAGTAAACAATATAACACAACTCATGAATAAACCCTATAACAAGGGGTCTATTTATAGAGTATAAATCATATGGTCTAGGATTGCACAAAGCCAAATCCTACTACAAATTGGATAATACAAATCCAATTAGGATTTGGACAATACAAAGCCAATTAAGAATTAGATAAGATAAAACCTAATAGAAATAGAATTCCTACACAGAGCCAAATCTTCAGATACCATATATATATATATATATATATATATTTACCATATATAGTATAACATATTAAAGTGAAATTGTTAAATTGTTGAATAAGAGTTGTCGTTGTGTCTCGTTGAGAGGTCACCTTTTGTATATTCTCCCTTCCCCTTTTTAGGACAGAGATTTTTTATTTATTTTTTTAAAGAAGGATTTTCTTGACAAAAATAATTAGAATATGATTGAAAAACAATTAAATTTAAGAAAGCGAGAAAAATAAATGAGTGATCTGTTACGAATTTACTATGTTTTCCAAAAATAATTTTTCTTTTTTCGTTGATTTTTGTTTACCCATCCCCAAATAATTGAAACCTATGAAAATAGAAAAAATAATAGACCATGTCAATAAATCTCGTATCTCTTTATTCAACTTTTTATAAATTGAGCAATGTTTTTTAATCATTTTCAAACTGTTTTTTATTAAATGCACGTTAATTTTTGGAATTATACTTGCCAACAAATCTAATCAATTTGTTGAATTACGTACATCATTCAATCTGTTGTAAGTTCATCTACTTTGGTGAAACTCTAAGAAGACAAAATTGCATATTTATATTAGTTGATACTTTCTACAAAAGGGATTAATTGAAGTGTGCAAAAATTTGTTCGAATATCTCTTGCATAAACCAAAAAAATATTTTGGTTAATACTAAATATAATAATCCTCTTTTCATGAGCAACTTTTGCAGAATTTATGACTGGATGTTTGTGAGTCCATCACAATGGAACTCTGCATAGTGTATACTGAAAACTATACAAGTGACACATTAATCTATTTTTAAAATATGTCTCAAAAATTTATTTATTAATAGTCCGTTTGATAACATAAAAAATTATAACAAAACAAGTTGATTCTTGTAAGAAATTGAAAAATAAGTTGAGGCATGTTGTGATATATTTTCTTATTTTTTGACTTTTTCTATTGAAAATTTTTCTTTGGGGGTTCAAGTAGAAAAAAATTCACAAAAAATAAATATGGATGACATGCAGTAATAAAAATTACCATAAGATAGAGAGTATCTCATCACATATTCACTTGCCTTAACTTATTTTTCGATTTCTCACACAAATCAAGTAAATTTTTTTTTCATTTTTCATGTTGTTATTAAACAGAGCTTAAAAATTAGAGAATGACTATTCAATTTTTTTTTATTAATTTTCAATTTGCTAGTCCATCACAATTAAACTCTACATAAAGTCGTACTAATGCCAACGATCTCATCCTCCCTCTTCGTAACAAGGAGATCCTGAGTTCGACCCACATGGAACTGGCTGTTAAACTTCGTTAGTCCACTCTTAGTGGGATGATTATATTTTCACCCTTATTGTAGTGGTTGTGGATATGTAGATCTATAGTTGTGTAAAAAAGAATTGTATTGTCTGAAAAAAGTTGTATCATAAAATTATTGATTTATATTAAAAAAGAAAAAGAAAAGTCGTACCAATAACTAGGGGTGGCTTTGGTACAAATACTGTACCATATCGAGTATATCGTGTACCGTACCGAAAATTTGGTACGTCAAAATTCATTACCATTGCCATATCAAATTTTCAGAATACCAAAGTTTGGTATACCGAAATATTGGTATGGTATGGTATGGTATGATACATTACTAAAAAATCAATCCCGAAAAAAACAAACTAAAAGTGGATGATTAAAAGTAGGCATTTTTTGCTAAAACAAAACAATTAAGTTATTTTTACTTGTCTTTAATTATATTTTTGCAATCAATTGTTCTAAAACACTAAATTATATATAAATATTATTGCATTATAAATTATAAATTATAATCAACACATATACATCTATCAAATAATTGGAAATCAAATGATTGAAGTTTAATAAGATTAAAAAAAATGAAGATAAATATTTGATATTTAAAATTTAATATGATTAGTCTTTAATTGATTAATTAAGGGAAGCCGAATGATAGGTGGATATGTTATTTAAATTGCTAATTCATTATCATGGGTGTATAGGTTATAGCAAAAATAAAAGAATAAAAGGAAAGAAAGAAATGTAAGTGGATAGTAAGAAATATGGCAAACAGTTGATACATATGAATGTACGATGAATGAAAGAGAGAGTATGAAAGAGAAAAAGATGAGAAATTAACCTCAAGCGGATTGAAATAAGTCCGGTAGAATTGGAAAGGGCGGGCATAGATGAAGTGATTGCAATTAGATATTGTGTATGATAGTGGTGGGGTGGCAGTGCCACGTAAATATGTAGCAGTTTCAGATTTACAAAGAATAAAGGAAAAGGTATAGAAGAGAAAGTGATGTGTGGCGTGTTTGTGAGTGAGATATTGTGAAAGTTAAACTTTAGTTAGCTCAAATCTGGACTCTTGCTCTAAATGTTATTGGTAAATGTTGTAGTATATTAATATTATTTTGGTATTTGGTATTAAAATTTAAACAAAATACTATTTGGTATTAATGGTACAATTGGTACGGTACGGTATACTATGGTACTTAGCCAAATTTTGGCATGGTACGATATAACATCGATATTGATTTTTAGTACAAGTACCGTACTATACTACTTCAATACGGTACAAATATCGATCGATATTGTACCATTACCAAAATTCGGTACACTTTAATAATGGTACGCTATGGTACGGGTTGGTATGGTAATATTGGTATAAAAATCCACCCTTACTGATAACCACACAAAGTGATACATCAATTTACCTTTAAAATATACCCCAAAAAATTATTTGTTAAAAATTATGGTATTACTATTCAATTTTTTAATACATTTTAGATAGTTAGAAAACTTATTTAAAATAGAGATCGCCATACCACAAAAGTTATTGATTTAAATTACGTGTTGGTTTTTGATAGCCCAAGGCCATCTTTTATGGGAATTTCTTAAGTTTATCCATATCCTATGCGTCATGTTCTTTTTTTAAAAATATATATATTAAATAATATAATTGTATTAATAGAAAAGTCTCAAATATGGCCCAGGTATGCCTGATGTTTTGGGGTCAAGCCCAGGTATGCCTAGTGTTTTGGGGTCAAGCCCAAGTATAATATGAGGATTGCGACAGTCAGAAGGAATCTAGAGTCTTTGGCTGAGTACAATTGCTCATATTACTACACCAGAATGGCCCTTTTGTAATGGATTTAATCCGTTAGAGAAAATGTTTCTAACACATAAAATCCACAACTTATTAGGTGTGGCAAATACTTTAGTAATGAATATATTACTAAAATTAGTCAAAATCCGTTACAAAAAATAGATTTGTAATGGACTAAATACATTGCCAATTCGTTACTTATACTAATTTTGGTAACGGATTTAACCCGTTAAAAATAGTGAACAAACGTTACAATAGCACGTAAAAGTAATTAAAACTTTAATGATTTGTAACGGTTTATAGTCGTCATACAGTGTAAACTAACTAAATTTTTAAAATTTTTTTTTTGTCTATTATCCCTGTATAGAACAATACAAATTTATGTAGTTGTAAATGTAACCAATTTTAGCAACACAATTTTAGCGCACAATACAAATTCCCTTGTAATAATCAAATGGCATCATACAAACCAATATTCATTCAAAACCAACAAACCAATATTCATCCAAAAACCAGCCCAACATTCTTACAAAAATATGTCTGTCCACAAATATAAGGTACCAAAGGTGTCCAACCAAACATCAAACATACTAAAACCAAAATCTCTAAGTCAAAAAAGATAAATTCACAAGCATGAACCGCCAAAGAAAGTGAATTATCGAAACGAAATGTGACTACTGGGAAGCCGTTATTAACACTGCATGAGCATGCCAAAACAAAAGCTTAAAAAAGGAATGATAAGCTGATTAAAGTCACATAACAATTTACAAATTGCAATTGAGATTAAATGTACTTACGGCTTTATGCTATATCAAACAATCTGTTAAACATATATTAATTTGTAGGGAATTATGTATGATTCTTCACATAGCATTTAGCAAAGTTAAGTTAAAGTAGGTAAAGAAAAAACATAAAGTAGCAATGCTTCTTAAATTAAATAACTTGGTAATATTGCTAAAGCAACTAGAAGGAGATGTTAATTGTGTAATTTAACTAAGGAATGAAAGAAGTTGCAGTAACATTTAAAACAAGATACAAGGGTTCTACAATATGTTGGCTAAAAAAGTTTTACAATAGAAGACTATAGTAAAACTTTAAAATAAAAATCTCTTTTGAAATGGAAATATTGGACTAAATCACCATATTGAAAAGAAATTGACTTTCAAACTAAGTGATTGTTGCAAAAATTAGTTGACTTATTATGAAATTAACGTGTCCAAAGAGAGTATGAAAAGGAAAAAGATAAAAGATAAGTATATAAACTCACACATATAAAATCTCTAGATCTCTAGATTTTCGAAATTAATTTACTAAACTATTCATATGCATGAAGCAATACGCGTTTATTGGCACCCCAATAGATTTCCTCGATGTACTCTTTTATCTTTCTAGCATTTTTTTCAACTGAAGCCTGAACATTTGATATTTAGAATAGAACATATGAAGCAAAGTGTTGTAGACGAGTTGGAATAATAAAAGATACCTCGCTGTGAATCTTCACATTATGACATGTAAAATCCATCTTTGAGAAACTTGTCTTCGTATTAACAAAATAAAGTGGTCCGTGGTTGCTAAAAAGACCTGCAAATTATTAAGTGGAAACTTTTAAGCATATAAAGTGAAGAACAATGCATCGACTCTCAAAAAGGAGAATTTTATTTTCTTTTTTCTTTTTTAAGGGTGATAAGTTCTCGGAGCATGCAAGTTAAAAGATTGATTTCCTTCTTTTACTATCTATTATTTTATAAATCCAAGCTAGTCACACTCTGGTTCTGGTAAGCTAACCCTCCATCACATTTTATTCAGTTTTTTTTCCATTTTAACCCTGGCAGATTCCTTTTATAAAAAGAATAGCAAAGATGGGAATGAGACTTAACTCCTTGCTATTTTTGAAGAATGGAATGGTTCCTTACCATTTAGCCATCTCTTAGTCTCTATTTTCTCATTTTAAATCACATATATTTGGGTGTAACTCTCCGCACTCTCTCCATTCACACAAACAAAAGAAAAAGCTAATTTAGATAATGCTACGCCAATAGTGTAATTGTCCAGCTTGGATATCTTAGTATTTGCTCATTTAGAAATCTTAGTTTTTTGCATTTTTAAATCTTGATTATTGACTAGTTTAGCTATTTCTAACAATTGTAGAGCCATGTTGCAAAATTCATTGTTTTGTCAAAAATATCAAGATTCTTTTTATTCTGGACAAGAACTTGATACTGATAATATGAACCTATATTACTATATTTTTCAAGATAAGTTTAACCTGGAACCAATAAGTATACAACCGAGTTGGGCAACTTGTGTACACCATTCCTAAAAGAGGAAGAAGCAAATGAATCATAATTGTATAACCAAGCTAAGTGCAGTCATGTATGAAAAAGAAAGAAAAAAACACTTTACCCGATTTCATCAAGAATTTCCATAAACCTTTCAGTTCCATCTTAAACTTAAGGCATCTCTGAATCCTGTTTAAGCCATCCAATGTTATCTGCTGAGCCATGGACCGTCCTTTGTACCCGTTTAATTAGGCTGAAGTAAATATTTTTACAAGATAGATGATTAACTCATTCACATGTGGGAAGTGGAACTATAAGCCAGTGTATACGTAATATTTATAACAATTTTAAGGAAAACACAGTGTCCTTGGAAATATGAAGTATGCAGTAGCGATAACCCTCATATAGTTGACAGCCTTAAAAATCTTAAACTCTTGGTTGACATCCATAATACATCAGTAATATGGTATGAATCCGTAAATTTCATTTTAGAATTGAAGTGAATCAATTGGAGTCAATCCAAATCTCGGGGGGAGGAATTAAAAATTATAGAAAAAATTTTAAATTGCTAAATTAAAACCAATTTTGATTTTGGAAAGTCTTTTTTTCTTTTCTTTTTTTAATTAAAATTAAAATTAAAGAATAACTAATTAGCAATTCACAAGAGAGATTAATCAAATATTGAGAGAAATCAAGGGTTAAGAATCCACCACCAATTACTTTAATTTAACTATTTCATTACCACATGTATGTACGCAAGATAAAATAGAAATTCTAATTTACTTAAGCACTTAAGAGTCACCTATGGTATGTATCATGATCTTAATATTCAAGTAAACTAGTAATTTCAAGATATATCCTTAAAACCAATTTTTATCTTTTAAATCTTTTGTAAAATCTAATTTTCTTCTTTCATAAAAATAATAACATAGATTAAAGTAAGCTTCCAATGAATCGCCACTTAAGGAAAACACAAACATTCAACACCCATCCATATTAACAATTAAAGTTTAGAAGAGAATGTAGTGATTAAAATCAACTCAAAAAAATTCTATGGTGTATAATTTGTTTCTCAAATCAATAATCACACTAAATTGGATTGCCTCTTTTGGAGGTCAATCAAAAGGATTTTTTTATTAAATTAAGCACATGGGTACTACATGCAATAATATAAGTTGAATTAAATATTGGAGTTTCATCTCTCCCCTTGAAAGGAGATTAGACTTCCATCATAAATATTGAACACAAGAATTATATTAAATAAAATTTTATTACTCAATTAAAATATTAATCTCAATATCAAAGAGGAAATTACAAAATAATAATGAAAATTTCAATAAATAAAACTATCCTTGAAATTTAGAACTCCGGTTGAATGATTCTTCCGGCGGTGGTGCGCGCGACTCCTTCTCTCTCTCTCTATCTCTTCACAATTTTATTTCTCTCTTGTGGCTGTGTATTTTGAATGGGGGGCTAAAGGCCTTTATTTATAGGTGTAAGGATTAGGGTTTAAGGAGATAAAAATGAAAAGTTTAGAAAGGGAATTAATTTAGATGAAGTGGAGAGAAAGAAAGTTAATTTTAAAAATGGAAGGTTCTTGATAAGGTAAAGGAGAAAATGAGCTTAGTTGATGGGATGATTAAAAACATGGGCTGCTGGAGAATGTTTATGTGGGCTTCCATAATGAATAATGAGATAATGGTTTGGGAAAGGGCTCGTAAAAGAGAAATACAAACACTCATTTTCGCGGCTGTGCGCAGGAAGTAGGTTTAGGGACTTTTTTCACCATCAAGATACTAAAATCTGAAGATCTTCAAAACACGAAAGTTGTAGCCCTTTGAGTCTTCTTTCCAACCATATATAGCACGCAAAATTTTGAGTTTTGATCGAAAAGTTATGATCAAAATACCGAACTGTCACCTAAATGATCAAAAGTAGATTTTTCGCGCACTTAAATATTACTGCAGTTCTTCTTGGATTTAGACTTCCACACCTCTTAGAACATGATCAATCATCAATTTCAAGCTTGCCTAACCACTGGAACAATTGCCATTGCTTTTTGACACATCTTTGCTGCATTATTAGTTAAATTTGGCACAAATTGCGCTTTTTTCACTTTTCAGTTATAAAGCAAACAAAAGATGATATTAGCACACTTTAGGCAATAATAACATACTACCAAAAATATTTTGGGGTATAAAATATGGCATTTTTGGGTGTTTATTAGTTACATGTGTCACTAACATAACTGAGAATTTCATAAAAGAAAAATGCTCAAGATGGGATCAAATCTAAATTTCTATGGATGAAAGAGGCCTTTGAATTTGGTTTGGTTTCGAAGCAAGTCGTAATTTAACATTGTGTAGGTATTAGCCAACGTAGAGTTTTAGTTTATGCTTGTTTTAGGTAAATATAAGGTCATTTTTTATACATGTTTTCTTTTTCTTTTCGAGAGTCAAGCATTCTTCAATAATCTCATTTTTTACTTGGCATGCTTTTAGCATCGTAGCTAACGCTACTATGTCCAACAAGATTTGGCCTTGGTCAATAGTAAGATAACTTTATTGCAACTTAGACGTCACAAGTTTGAGTGGTTAAAACGGCATCTTCTAATTATATGTATTATATTCATCGATATTATCTTATATCTTTCGGATGAGAGAATTATTTTATTGAAGAAAAAGGTGAAAGAACACAATCTTACAAAACTTCACTTTAATATTTGCAAAGACTAACGTGCATCTCCATGCCAATGTATTCTTATTTTTAAGATCTCATTCTATCCATTTTAGCGATCTCTATCACAATACCTAAACAATTTAAATTCATTAATGATTATAAATGATAGTGTTCAAAATATCCATACTTTTGAATTGTAATATATCAATTTCGTAGATATTTTATTCCTCGCCACTAGTTCATTTGGTGTTTATATAGACATGTAATATTTTTCAGTCTGAGTAAAGAACAAGTCACAAATATTTGACTGTAGGGAAGAATTTGGTAGGGGGTTACAATCAAGTAAGATTAAAATAGAGATCGATCTAACAACTTTTTCTCTAAAGCACCTGCAAGATAAATCTACACACAATTCTTGAATCCTCAAGACAACAGAAACTCCCAAAAAAGCCCAATGTAGTGGTAAACAACACCAATCAATGCAAATGTGTTGAGATGGACAAAATTTTACTAAAAAATCAATAATAATTGTAACTTAAACCAAATTCCAAATTTATGTTGAAATGGACAAAATTTTACTAAAAAATCACTTAATACGAACTAATTTATTGATTAGTTAGTAGATGCAACCAAATAGTCCCATTTTTCACATGTATTACCTCATATGTATCCATCTGCTTCGGCATCAAAGAACAATTTCGAATGAGTTTGTGATACTGCTAAGAAACATTTCAGCTCTAAGTTTGATATCTCTATTTCCAAATGCAATATAAGTAACAAAAACACCTGTAAAAATAATATATTGGACTGTGAAGGAAAATAATATATAATGAAAAGCGTGGAAAAAGAATCCAAGTTATATAACAGCTGGATATTTTGTGAATCTACAACTTAAATATGCCACAATATGGTGGGTACACTGCCTTCATTGTAAGTTAGCATTCGCTATGTGAAAGTAAAAAATTCTTCAAGAAACACAAAGTTTGATATAAACAATAAAAGAATAAAGAAACCAACACTTATTAAACTACATTAGGAAATTTGAACCGAGCCTTCAACGATCGAAAAGAATAGATGGAGAACCTAATCCCTTAGCTCGTTGGCTTTAATGTGAAAAATGCCTTCCATCATTTTCAATGGTCATGTGACTCGAATTATCAGACCCAGTCTGTAAATAAACAAGAAATTTTGCTAAATCCAAGAACAAATATTGATGATACTCAAAATTAGGGCTTAGAGGTTGCGCTGAAAAAAGGAGTAATGGCAGCAAGAGAAGAACAGGTGAGAGAAACGATGATGAGCGGAGGAATGGAAGAACAACGGCTGTGGGAAGAATTAGGGTTGTGAGAGTGTTTTGTGAGAGAATGTTTAATTTGTGGATGATATAATTTTTTTTATGTGAGCGGGGAGTAATGAAAAAAACAAGCGGCAACTGGAAATAAGGTGCGCAACGAATTATCCATTAAACCCTTTTTTTCTTGTTTGTTATTTAATTAAATGGGGTATAGAATAATATTTGATGTATAAGTAACGTATATTTTACATCTGTAACGAATTAAACATGTTAATTTTATTTAATGGATTAAGTTTGTTACAAACCAAAAAAAATGTGTGTTACAAATTTGACGAAATTGTGTAATGCATGCCGAGTATATCCTGTCAATTGGGGATACCGAAAGCATTGATATAGTCGATCCAGCCAACGAGGATAGGACATCTGCACTCAAAAATATTATTAGTGCTCTTTATTGAGATGGCACTAGAGCCAATGGCCAATGGACACCTGTAAAGTGCAAAGTTAGTTATAAATAATGACATACCCCCATGTGAAAAGTATTGGATTGATACCCAAATTATACACTTAATACTATTTTTATAGTTACCTTAATGAGCATTGTGACCTTATTTATATACATATAAATAGAAAGGGATAGCTCATTTAGCAGGGATCGAATTCTTATTATCCTTACACATTCTCACATATTCTCTCTAAGAAAAAACCCCGTATTATTGTAATTACTTTTAGTAAGGCCATTAGAGCCAAGTGAAGAACTCTCACACACATAAGGGAAGACGTATTACCGGATTGGGAATAACAGTCACCGGAGGAACTTACCCCCACAACCAATTCTCATTTCAACTATCGTTGTTTTACTGTTCAAGTTCATCACCTTTGTCATGTCTAGTTACCAAATTCATTATTCTGGGCCGATTATCTTTTTAGCGGGGTTAGTCAGATTTCTTGTAACACCCCCGCCTTAATTAGTTGGATAACACCCATAATTAAGACTTGAAACATTACGAACCCACTTTAGATGAGTTAAAGTATGTTTAAAATAAATAATAAAATAATAAATCCAAGAAAATCACATAGCATGGAATAAACAACCCTGATGCTCATACTATGGGCGATAATATAAAACATGAGTGTAATATACATCTATACATATACATGTAATCCGAGATATGTCAACATGCATTGCAACGTAAACAACAAGTCAGGCTAGCCGTGGCTTGCCTTATATAAATATGTACAACAAAAATGAGTCGATATCAGAGGCTTCTACTTCGTTCCCGACCCAGTTGATTCATCCGTCTTATCTGTTTCTTGGATACCTGAATTTGTTTACATAAAACGGGGTGTGCTCATAGCTCAGAAGGGGGATATAACAGGCAATATTCCGTACAAAACGTAATTAATTATTTAATTATAAATCATGGCTCAACCGATAAAACAATGCATAAATATGCATATGCAGATTACCTCCTTTATCTCAACCATCATACCACGTAATTAGTGCTTTGCCGAAGTCTACTCACCGCTAGCTCTAGATAACCGACTTTATTACTGTCTCCCGGGAGTTTGGGAATTTTCAACCCAAGGGCACCGAGCCTTACTTATTTTCACACCGGCAAGCATTAGTCAAATACATATTCCCTTAATTATCGAAGGGTCACAATAAAAATTATAATAGGATCCATCATAGGACCATATCAAGTCCCAAAATGATACAATAGATATAAGAAGCTTTCGACACTATAGATACAAGATATATGCCCATAAAATAGGCCATAAGAATAGTCCAAGCTTGTCGAAAGATCTCCAAGAATTCGGTTGATACAATAACGATGAATAGTATGCATAACATGCAAACAAATGAGCATTTGAAATAACTTATGTCATATAACTACAACAAATCTCAATATTTATACATTCAAGGAATATCTCATGTATATCAAATAACACACATATATATTAAGTATAATGGTATATCTTGCTTTAAATTACATGTCTATGACTTTATAAATCATAAAACATCATCATCCTCATCATGTAATAATTTTTAAAACAAAGACAATTAAAATATGAGGATTTATATATAATAAAATAATATTATCGGGTTTTAAAAATAATTAAACTTATACCTCAAAATATTTATAGCCCCAAAGAATGAAATTTGAGTTGATACCCGAACCCCGACTAGCATAACTCTAAAATTCTTATACCGTTGCATAATCCTGTATGTATAGATTATATAACAACTTTTTCTTGAGGTCCGACTCGATTTGGCAGAGTTTGGATGACCAATTTATAGAAAGAAAACTTTCATACTTATTTTATTTTTCTATCTCTTTCTCTCGGCTACAACAAATGAAAATAAGAAAATGGAGAAGCTTAAATTTAAGGCAAGGCAGGTTGGTGGTGTTAAGAAAAAGAAAAACCTAACTTTTTTTTAGTTACGACATTACACCTTGAATTTTCATAACTTTATTATTTTAACCTGAAGTTTTGAAACTTTATATTTTAGTTCATACTAAACTTATGAAGTTTTACAATTTGGTCCATACTCAACCAAGATTCTTAAACTCTTCAAAAATTTCACTTAATCGAGATTAATATGTGTCTAATTTACACTAATTATATTTCGTGGTATTACATTTCTACCACCCACAATTGACATCCTATTTTAAAAAATATGATTAATTTGATTGGGTAATATGTTATGGACTCCATTTGAGCCGTGTAATGTAAGATATAAATTTTTTATCATCATTTCTACATGTAAAATTTAAGAGAAAAATTCTGAATGTGACTCAATTACCACATTACATAGAGCACATATAGAATCCTTAATTAGAGAGAGTTTTTAATATTTAACATTTCAACAATAAAAATTTGTATCGTTGAAAATCATAATTAAATATTGGCCTAATATTTATTAAGGATGGCAACTAGACGGGTTTGACCGCATATAAACCTGGCCGACCTAAATCCGACTCGACTCGGTGCAGGTTTTATTTTTTAAAACCCGAACCCACCCTGAATAGCATATGCATAAACCCATACCCACTTCGACCCCTAGTAATTATATTATAAGGCTATTTAACAAAAAAAAAGTTTTATTCGAGGCAGGTTAAACAAGTTAATTTTGTATAGACCCAAACCCGCACCGGGTTTATATATTAAAACCCAAACCTACTCCGATGTCTAAAAAATCGGCCCTATTTAGGTCAAGTCGGGTTGGATTTTATTGCCATCCGTAATATTTTTCCTTAATACTATATATATTGGTAGTTATACATCTTATTTAAACATTGCATATATAATAATGGAAATAGATATTGAATACATTAAAAACATAAAATAAACATATATTAGGATGTATTTAACAAATGATTTAAATTCGAAAAGGATGCAAATATTGGCACCCATAAATTTTTTGAAAACACTCTCACTTTTCATTCGATTCTTGATCGACAACTAAGTAATGTGCATGTTATTTGATTGTAAAAGATCGAGTATAAATTTGATAATGACTTACTCAATTATTAATGATCAAGTATATTAATTTATACTCGACTTACAAAAACTAAATAATATACATTTTATTTAATTATAAATGAACAAATAAAAATAAAAATATTATTAAATAGTTTTAAGGGTGTCAATGCCATTCTCTTTTGAAAAGGTCTCTGACGTAGATGCTTTGATCCACTTGCAGTAGTCCCATAGATGCTATTCTCCACGTGCATTCTGCGACCAGAGCAAAAGAAGAAAAAAAACACCCAGAAACACGTGGATATCCACCATAATTGCTCCTTTCTATGCATATTTTCGTGTACACATTACAATATGTATAACAACTTCTACTTCTTTTTAACAAAATTACAATTGATTATTTAGTTAAAGTTTATTATTGATTTGTTAATATTGAATAAAAGTCTATTCAATACTAAAAATTTAATATAATATTTTTTCTCTCCTTTTTAGTGTTAAATTAGATTAAAATTTGAATAAGAATCAAGTTAAATTAATGGTGAACGCATAATTTAACTTTAAATAATGAGTTAATTTATTCATTAGGTATTAATATATAATAAAAATAAAATTATAAAATACAAAGTAGTTAGCCTCCTAGTCAAATAAAATTAAATGCATTGGTCAAAGACACATCAGCCTATTTATATTGCCATAGTAGGGTTTTGAATACAAAAATTAGTTTTAGAACGTCAGGGGTTCTGTCTGCAACAACGCCCAACTTGTTACTTATTATATATGTATATATATTAGGGTATGTCCGTGCCCGAGGGCACGAAATAACAAAAAAAATAAATCTATATTTATGGACAACGAAAATTATTTATTTTCATTTATTGTAACTATGGCATGATAATTCATTGGTAGTAAAATCTCAATTTTACCCCTTTTTTTCTAACGTAAAATTATAATAAACTCAAAAATTATTTGTGTTTTAGTAAATTGTGTTTTAAAAAAAATAGTTAAAAAAATAAAAAGAAATAGTTGATAAAAAAAACACAAACTAATTAAAATTAAATAAGTTTTGAGTGCCCTCGGGTACGGGCATAACATAAAATTGTGTGATTTATATATTTTATTCACTTATGGCAAATAACAAAATGATATTATATTGTTGATCACTTCTAACCGAATCGATCATGATCAGTTTAAAATTAACACAAATTAATAAATCGTATTCGTATTCCAATGTCCACATCAGTAGGTTTGGCAATGGTTGCGTATTCAGTCGTATTCAATTTGGTTATCTCAGATTATTTGTTAAAATGACAAATATAGTTTAAATATTATTTGTTCACCAAGGAAAAGAAAGTCATTCATTTAAATCCGAGACGATAACATCTAAAATTCGATAAAGTACCATATGAACACGATTCAAATCAACTATTAACATGTTTAGTGAAAATTCCAATTAAGAAATACAAAAGGTTAGTAATCATTTGAGTTGGATATATTTCACACAATTGAAAACATGTTACTTATTTTACCACCAATCAATCTACATTTGTATTACTTTTTTTTGGTCACAAATTAAGTCTCACTTTTTTTTTCTTATATCTCAAATTAAGGGTTTCAGATAAAATATATCATTTTTAAGAAATACTCATATTATTATGTTAATTAAAATTTTACAATTTGAAAAGTTATACACAAGGGGAAAGAGGGGGAAGGGGAGAGTGTGGGGTTGGGGGTTAGGGGGTAGGTGATAGGTGTAAGCAAAGAGATGTAATGAAGTGAGAAAAAAAAAGTGGAGTCTCTAGAATATATATATATATATATATATATATATATATTTAAATAAAAATAAGTGATATGTGATTTTAACTATTGGATAAGATGAGAAATATATTTTAACCTTTAGATTGTCCATGTATGACAATAGTCACATAAAATATCTTTCATTAACTCTCTTTACTTAATGGTGGTTAAAGTTAATGGCTGAAACGTATTAATTTAATAAAATCCCAAAAAGGTAATTAATCGGAAGAAATCGAAAATAAGAATAAAATTACATGTAAAAAAATAGTGGTTTAAGGTTGAAAACAAATTATCTGAATTGTACGTATTTGAATTGAGAGGTTTAATGAACAAAATACAGCTTTAGTGTAATTAAGTACATTATATCTTATTGGTTCAATATTTCAAAAATGCCATTGAAAGAATTAAAATGTTAACCAGAAAAGTATCGTTTCAGAGTTAGAATAATCAGTCATAGCAATAAAATCACCTATAAAAAAATAGTTATTTAAGGTTAAAAACAAATTTTCATTGAATTGAGAGGTTCAATGAACTTAAACACAATTTTATTGTAATTATCTTCTATGTAAAATTAACTATTTTATTAGTTTTATTTTCTTTTTCTTTTTTATTTTTTTAACAATTTTTTTAATAACTTTTATTTGTTGTGTTTTGGTTATTGACGATTTTTTTGTTAATTGAGTAGATAAAACTTAAAGCGAAACTAAGGGAACCGCAACTCAGATATACTAATAATTTTATTTCATTTTTAGACTTTTTAAAATTATACTAAGTTTAATCTAATTAATTCCATAAGATAATATATTTTTTTATTTATTTTTACCATAGGATTTAGTACATTAGTTATGTACGTCAAAAAAAAAAAATTAAGACACCCAAAAAGGAAAAGAAAAACTGTAAATTAGAGCATAACTAATTATCTTTTCAATGGCATTTTTCAATTCTTTTAATGGCATTTTTGAAATGTCAAACCAATAAGATATAATGAGTTATGCTATAAAGAGAGATTCCCTCACTTTAACAAAAAGAAGGGATGACCATTTAGAGGGGTAAATCGATGATTTTTTTTATGAAAATTTGTAGAAATGATCTATATAATGAGTAGATTACCTCCACAAAAATTCATAGAAAAATTCAACCTAAAAGTGGTTGTTTTGAAAAATTGATATATATGTATATTTTCGACTGTTAAAATTTTTGATGATCATCTCACCCACTTATAGGTTGAATTTTTTTTTGAAATTTGGTGGAAGTGATCTACTCATAATATAGATCATCCCTACAAATTTTCATAAAAAAATTCATCGATTTACCCCTCTAAATGGTCATCCCTTCTTTTTGTTAAAGTGAGGGAATCCCTCTTTATAGTCTAACTCATTATATCTTATTGGTTTGACATTTCAAAAATGCCATTAAAAGAATTGAAAAATGCCATTGAAAAAATAATTAACTAATTTAAAGATTATTTAAATTGTTCTTAAATTAACTAATTTAAAAATTTCTTGATTTGTATTATATATATATATATGTGTGTGTGTGTGGAGCCCCTCTCTTAACAATTGTTCTTAAATTAACTAATTTAAAGATTATTTATTTTGAGGGGGTAAATAAATAATATTTTTTTATGAAACTTTGAGGAAATGATATCTATAATGAGTAGATCATCTCTACCAAGTTTCATAAAAAAATTTAATCTGAAAGTGGGTTATCTAAAAAATTGATATATATGTGAATTTCTGGACGTTGAAATTTTAAATTTTTAATTAACTCACTTTCCGTTTAAATTTTTTAAGATAATTAGTTAACTTAAGAACAGTTGTTAAGATAGTTTACTTAAGGACGATGTTTAAGAAAATAGGACGGTATATATTATATATATATGTATATAAGCCCTACACAAATTTAGAATTAATTAGTTTGACATTATATATATATACACGCATATCTTGTATCTTCTTCACTCTCAAACACATACATACACAGAGAAAAAATGGGAGAAAATCACCACCAAAAACCCCACGCCATCATGATCCCGTACCCATTCCAGGGCCACGTGATCCCGTTCGTCCATCTGGCCACTAAACTCGCATCGGACGGTTTCACCATCACCTTCGTCAACACCGAATCCATCCACCACCGCATCTCCCAAGCTCACATTTCCTCCGGCACAGACATTTTTTCCGGAGCAAGAAAATCCGGTCTCGACATTCGGTACGCCACGGTCACTGACGGCCTGCCGCTAGGATTCGACCGGTCGCTCAACCACGACCAGCACATGGAGTGTATTCTCCATGTTTTCCCGGCTCACGTGGATGAGCTCGTGGGAAAATTGGTGGGGGAGTCGGATCCGCCGGTGACTTGCTTGATCGCCGACACATTTTATGTGTGGGGGTCGATGGTTGCGGAGAAGTATGGGATTGTGAATGTTTCCTTCTGGACGGAACCGGCGTTGGTTTTGACCTTGTATTACCACTTGCACTTGTTGAGAGCTAACGGTCATTTTGCTACTAACGGTACGTTTCTCTCTCCTCTCCTCTCTCTTTACTTCCCAATTAAACAACAACCACTTCCGACTATTTTTCACATTCAAATTACTTATTAGCTAGCAGTTGGATTTATTTATTTTAAATATATACCATGCTTCAACCACGATATATATATATATATATATATATATATCATTTTTTTTATAAAGAAAATTAAGCATATAATAATACAGTAATAATCTAATCTTATTCCACATATATATACTAGTAAATGCCCGTGCTTACGGCACAATTTGATTGTACCTTTATGTAATTGGTGACAGTATCTAAAATCATATTTATTGTTACTTTTTTATATTTATAACTACTCATAATTTTAATATTTTTTTATATCATATTAAGAATTCTTATTCCAACTTTCCTATTTCTCAAATAAATTAATTTTAACATTGTTTTCAAAAAGTATTAGTATACTTTAAATTTGAGAGCAAAAATAATTAAATATTTCACTACAGCATTAATTTTAATTTTTAATCTTAACCAAAATTTAAAAATATAATTGTATGCCTATTATTAAAATAGTGGTAAAATAAATTAAGTCTATCTAAGTGCACTTCTGTTACAATTAGGGATCGAAAATGGCCTGATTTCGACTAAGCAAATCCCAATATAAGGTAAATTCTTTCTTTTTTCTTTTATAATTAAGAAAACTTTGAGTTTAAATGGTTTAAGTTCGAGTTCACATAAAGAATAGAATAAACAAATCATATCCGATGTTTGTTGTCAAAAAGAATAGGATAAACAAATCATATCATATGTGGATAGGATATCTTTATCCTATCCCGTGTTTAGTGCAACACGGGACGGGAGCGCATTCAAGATTGATTATCCTTTTATCCCATTATAATCGGATACAATTATACCACCCCTATAATTAGTATTATTTTATTCTGTAGTTGTCGGATAACAAAACAAATATAAAAATAAATTTGTAATTAATTTATTCCGATCTTCTTCTTTAAGCCCTTTAGATAATTAAACTGTTGATATATGAAAATTTTCGATCACCCAAAATCACAGTAAGTCAACTAACAAAATTTATTTCTCATATAATATGGTATTTTTATTTATTTTTATTAAATGAAGAAATTTTAATTTTATATAAAAAATAAAATTTACACCAGAATTTGAAACTGTACATAATGCCTAATTCGTAAAAATTGTATGTAATATAGAAATTTTCTCTTGGAATAGTTTTTTACGAAACTTATTTATAAATAGATTAATCGCATTAGCAAAAAAAAAAAAATTTGGACAACAATTAATATTGCATGTATTTTTAAACAAAAGCAAGTTATGTTATATAATGTCCAAACTTGTAATATAGGATTCCATTAAATGCAAAATTTATTAAATCTTTATCCGATTATTCCTTATCATGTCTGATTCCGCTTAATTCTTATCCGGTGCGCCAAACGCACCCTTAGATCAATATGATATCTAAAAATTAGAATTAGTTTCCGGAGAAAATAAACTTTTATTAATATATTTTGAAAAAAAAATATAATATTATATATGCCTTTATCACCAACCATTGATTTTTTTTATCTTTTCTCACAATTAATTATGTTTTCTTTCAAACAGACTGATATTGCAAATATTATTACTTAAATGTATATAAGGACATGATGCCTTTTCTATTTGTCTTTTAGAAATAAAGAGATGTTAAAAATTAAAATCCCTACATTTAGAAAATTAATTTTTACCATTTATAATAAGAAAAATATAAATAATTTTGAGCAATTGAAACTTTCATTGAATTTAACATAACTAAATATTAAAATATTAATAAATAATTGATATTGATAGTAAAAACTACCCATACATGCCTAATAATCAAATAAAGGTATAGAAAAATATAATTAAAGAAGTCATTTCAATAATAAAATCAAAATTGGATTCTAATTTTAATTTAAGCTATTCAATTTTTATTTGAATTTATTAATTTTGGTATGATTCAAGTGATAAGAATTTTAGTGTAAGAGATTTCAAGCAAGTGAACATTTTTATACATGAAATCAAATTTATATTAATAATGTTATTTTGAATAAACTTATGCAATTTGAAAAATAATTATTAAAATGATGTTGGAATTTTATTTTTTTAATACGAAGATTAGTATAAAAAATCGTGAAATTTAGTAATCAATGCTTGTATATCACTTAAAATTAATAATCAATTACATTAAGATAAAACTAAAAATATGTTATACACCCATTTTAAAATCAAGACAGTAATTGAATATCAAAAATCTAAACAACACATACCCATCTTTTTAGTCATACTTCCAGTAGTCTAAATTACATAAAAATATTAGACATATCCATTACGTAAAATTATATACAATTCATTATGATAAAATTATAATAATCAATTACATTATATGTAGACTATTCTGATTTTTTTAGTATTGCTACATATAATGTTTGCCACTTTTTAATAATGCTATATATATACAGATTGTACACTTAACCATTTTATAATTATTATACAATATTACATCGAATATTGTTTAATAAACGTCAACAGAGAAAAAAAAAGAAATAATTATAAATAGGTTTTTACATGTTGCAGAAATAAATTATACTCATATGAAAAAATAGAAACAAAGCGTAGATAAAGAGATCTAAAAGTACGTATTAAGAGATAAATACATGTTAAAAATTATAAGGACATTAAATACATGTTTAATAAATATTAATTAAGAGATAAATATATGTTTAATAAATACTTCCTCGTTTTTATCACCATTGAAATTAGTTATGAGTTAAATTAATTAAGATAAATATGAGCCGCCGGATTAAAACATAAAGGCTGAAATTAAATCTGAGCCATCAGTTGGGAAGATAAGTAAAAGTTATATATGAGTCATTAGATTAAAACATAAAGACTAAAATTAAATCTGAGCCATCAGTTGGGAACATAAACATAAAGAGTCATACCATTTTAAGATTGACCTGATTTATTAATAGATATATATATATATCAAGGCATTTCTTCCATCAATTAATAATGAATTTGTGCGATTCAACATATATATATATATATATATTGTTCGATCTTCTTCTACAAATTAATAGCAAACTCTGTTCCTTCAAGAAAGTATAAATTTATTAACTAAAAATGTGGTTTAAAATTGTTATATTGATCCACCGACATTATTGTATTAAATTTAGCAACTGTGTGTCAAGCACCTTTTTATATATTATTGAAGGAGGACCACATTGATTCAAAATTCAATGAAGGGTCCTGGGTCCCCATGCTTTAAATACACTTGTTTGTATGGAATCTAAGCTATATATTGAGCAAGGTCGACCCCATTCTAATTTACTAGAAAAATGAAGATATATATATGTATATTTTTCATATGTACAAAATAAAGATTCTTTCGCATCTCATTAGCATAACCAAATATATCTTATTTTTTTGGGTCCGTTTCTACATTTAACTATTTTTTGTAAAAAAAAATTCTTCTTCAACCACTAAAGAAAAGTAGTAGGGTAGAAAAATATCACCACTTGTCTCAACTTAGTTTTTAACTTCTTACACAAATTAAGTATTTTTCTTATCATATTTTATATTGTTATCAAACAGAGCCTTATATTTTGATATTTATCTACGTTTTTCCTATACTTTTAAATATTGCACATATTTTTGTAACATGCTATCGTATAAAATTTTCTTATTTTGTTCTTCTTCATGCATGTTAATATTTCATTTTACAAAATGTGATTTAAGTTTTCATCATTTTAAGATAATCGCGTCGACGCCATTGATTACATACCGGGGGTCCAGGCAATCAAACCAACGGATATGATGTCGTATCTTCAAGCTAATGATATTATGACGGTGGTGCACCGGATTATCTACAAAGCATTTGAGGACGTGAAGAAAGCAGATATTATAATTTGTAACACAGTTCAAGAGCTCGAGACCAAAACGATCTCAGCCCTACATAAAAAACAACCCATCTATGCAATTGGACCGATATTCCCTCACGGCTCGACTAAGAGAATCGTGGCTACGAGCCTGTGGTTGGAATCAGACTGCACCCAGTGGCTCGACACCAAGCCTGACGGGTCCGTTTTATATGTCTCCTTTGGTAGCTATGCCCATACTAGTAAACACGTGATTATGGAGATCGCTCATGGGCTGTTAATTAGCGAAGTGAGTTTTGTTTGGGTGCTTCGACCCGATATAGTAAGCTCAGATGATACGGATTTCTTGCCCGTCGGATTTGAAGAAAGTGTTAAAGATCGAGGGTTGATCGTCCCGTGGTGTCACCAAATTGATGTACTCTCTCATTCTGCAATCGGAGGATTCTTAACGCATTGTGGATGGAACTCAATACTAGAAAGTATATGGTGTAGCGTGCCTCTGATTTGTTTCCCTTTGTTGACCGATCAATTCACCAATAGAAAATTAGTGGTGGATAATTGGAAGATCGGAATCAATCTATGTGATGAGGAACCAATCACAATGCATGAAATTTCAAGGAATATCAACCGTTTGATGAGTGGAAAAACATCCGATGAGCTGAGAAATGAGATCAAGAAAGTGAGAGAGACACTAAAGAAAGCACTGGCCAAAGATGGATCATCCGAAAGAAATTATCATCAATTCATCAAGGATGTGAAGCAAAATGTTGTTAAGAATTAAGCAAAATGTCGGGCATTTTTGGTAATTTCGTAAAGTGAGCGGGGCCAACATTAAGTGTGTGAGGCCAAAAGAGCAGATGTGTAGTACACTTTAATTAAATTTTGCCGGACTGTTGTAGGAAACCGCATTTGGCTCAAATTATCTAGAGTGGGGGAACCAATGCGTCCTATACATCTATTTCCTTTCCTTCTTTCATCTCTATATTTTCTTTTCTTTTCAAGTTTCTTCTTTTTACTTTTCTTCTGTTCCTAATTACAAACACGAATAAACATTGAAATGGTTTCTTTAGTTGAAAGTAGTAATGGTGTTACCGGGTCAAAGTGAAGCTTAAATAGAATCGGTTTGAATCCATAGAGTCTTAAACTTTTAAGGCAAATCCCTAATTAAACAACCAAAATTTTAAGGCAGTATATATCCGACTATTTTTACATGCATAATCTATGGATATAACTCCGGTCTGTTCTAATTAATCAACTCAAAAAGGGCACGAAAATGAAAAGAAAGGGGCGACGGAAAACATAATACACAGCTTTGGATTGGGCGGCCATTTAGGATGATTGAATATTATGTTTTTG
The DNA here is from genome assembly GCA_021464415.1 of Lonicera japonica. Taxonomy (NCBI): domain Eukaryota; kingdom Viridiplantae; phylum Streptophyta; class Magnoliopsida; order Dipsacales; family Caprifoliaceae; genus Lonicera; species Lonicera japonica. Next base: position 22,985,928 of record CM038464.1, read on the forward strand.
AATATAGTTCTTCTCCCATATAATGGACATTGATATATGCTGCTTCACTACTACCCCCTAGCCTTCTTCTACTACCACATCTTGCATGTACGTGCTACATCCCCCCATTAATTTCCTGCCCAAAACCAAAAAAAAAGAGTCTCATATCTATTAATTAAAGGAGCATTTAATTTCTATGCATTTTCAAACCCCCTTAAATTAAATGCAATATACCATAACAAATTACATTAAAGGGTAAATGGGCAAGTAGGGTAAAATACAGGTACGAGGTGAACAAGCTGATAATTTCTTTCAAGGTAAGAGGATATATCCCCTCGAAAAAGTCAAGAACATCATCCTTGGATCGTCCGGGAGGGAACAAACTCACACAGATTAGGGTTTAAGGTTGACTGTCGGCAACTCACTAGCCGGAGTAGAAACCCCTACCAACACCCCGGCTGCACCTAGGGCTACACCTTGTGCACTAGTCCCCTCATCAAACGGTCCACTCATTGGTCTAGTACACCTCTCATTAATTAACCTCAATGGCCTCGTTCTCACCAAATATCTCACTGCAAACCGTGTCCATAATATGCATATATAGCTTGTACAAAAATGCCCTATTGTAGTAGAAAAATCTCCGGTTCATTGGCTCATCAAACAGGTTAACAAAAACCAGTGCATCATAATTTATCATCGGTCCACTAGGCTGAACCGTGTTTGATTGAATGCATTTCCATCACTCAAGGCCTCGGAATTTAACTGTCCGACCGTCAAAAGAATTGATGGTTTTAGTCAAGTAATAGCCACCCTATTTCCTCTAACTCTAGCATGAGCCAAAGGGCCATGACCATTTTGACTTGCTGAGGGTTCATGTTCACTTATTTAACCATTCTATTGAAGGGTGGTCTCTCAAGTGTGTAGAATTATACGTAAAAGGTCAATTAGGGTTCCTACTCCTCCCATGTTTGGATGCCTAGAAAGGGATCATATATAATGAAAAGAAAAATTGATGGAAATGTTATGCATGGAATTTGTATATATTGTTCAATTATATACGTATATAGGCATTTGTAGGTGTCTTAAGTGACTTCTGGGGTGAAGAGCAACAATGAATTTGGGTTCCTCATGTTATGGTGACTCTTCGGATATGGTAAATTTTTGGAGGCATGATAATATATGCATGGCTATGGATAAAATGTTAATATTGCTTTACATACTTTTACTGTATTTGTGCCTTGTTTGGCATGAAAAATATGAAATCTGGCTACTTTGGTTAGAATTTAGCTCATTGAAACAAAGATTAAAATGCTTGATATGTTTAATTGTTTATTACAACATTAAGCAATAGCAAAACTAGTGCTCTCTCGAACATGGAGCAAAAAAAAAGGAAAATGGAGCACTTGGTGTTTATGTCTCGCATTCCTCCTCTCCGTAAATTTAGTCACACAGCTTCTACTAAAAACACATTAAATAATAATCCCTCTCAATAAGCCACTTTGATTTTTGCACCTTTTAAGTAATCACCAATTTCAATTTAATCAACAGTAAAATACTAACTTATCTTCTATAGTAATATTTGGTACATTTACGTCCTAAAAAACTTGGCTATCAATTTGAGACATCTCGGTAAAAAAAAAAGAATGTGAGACTATTGACTGAGATAGTGGGAGTACCAAAGCAGTCAACTCTCCATTTGAGATATATGTTGTTATCCATAATGTTATTTACCTTTTTCCGATTATATTAGAGGACGTATCATTAAAGGGGGTATAATTTATAAGACAAGCGAAAACTTGATGTACCCAGTATGCTTGTAGTCTTGGGTTTCAAATTTTTCGTGATTTTGGTAATTTCAATAAATTTTCAATTTATCTCAACTCCCAAGCAAGTCAATAAGAGGGAACCACATTTACCTATTAGATTGTTTCATTCTTTACGAATCCCATGCAAATTTGAATGTTTCAACCAATTCCAAGTTCAGCAATTATCGCTCCCCCCAGTGTAACAGTGCCTTGATACTCGAATTAAGGTATTCAGTATGCTTCTTTACCCTCTTTTTCAAGATAAAGAAACCATTTACTTTTACAATGTGATCAAACAGTCAGAATCACCCCCACTAACTCACTAAGTGCAGCATCCCCCTCTCCCTTGACGTCATAGTACTTTTAATAAAATAAAAATTTAGAAACATGAAAACCTCCTTGAGAGCGAGGGAATTGATTAAGAAATCTACAGGGTAACTATGAAATTTTAAATTTCTTTCCCAAAAAGCGCGGGGTATCTAGACCTCTTTGAGAAACTGACTAGTCCCCAAGGCTACATACTTGTAAACCCTCCTCCTATTTGCACACACTGGGAGGGACATTATAGTACACAGAATAAAGCTGGAAGTTGATCACTCACCAAAATCAGATCCTACAAGTTTATCGAGGCAAAGGGTGTGATATTAGCTCTCTGCAGCTAAATATGTCAATTACTAAAGATAAAACTTATCATCACAGAGTATAATGCTCGCTGAAGGAGATTAAAAATATGGCAATTTACATTTACCACTAGGCAGTGGATCAGAAATACATACCTCACTCAATTTAAAAGTATCTGATATGGGCAGCGCTTCTATTGTTCTGTATATGAATCTTGCGTCTCGCATTTTTTGCTTCTCAAGAACCATGTATTAAAATAAAGTAGCAAAAGTCCTCCAGCCACTTCCACCACAAAATTACCGAATTTGAACCTTCTCAATTTTGCATCTCGCAATGAAAATGACACATTTGAGATGTACTCCAACAAATGAAATGAATCTTAAGACCGCTATAAATTAATCTAAATCAGTTGAACGGAAAGTCAATAGCTGTGAATCTACGATTAATTGGGCCGTCACACTTCAGACGTGCCATGTTTACGTATAAGCTCTATATTCTCTGCTATGGTGGACCCCGAAGTCCCAACAAAACCAAGAGAAGCATAACTGCAAACAGCTTCTTCCAAATATAGAACTATATCGGGCAATAATTGAGAACTGCAATGGTTCTCAGCCCCATCAAAACTCTTAGAAACAAGTTTCTTTGCAGTTTTTATTACTAACTCATCTTCTTCTCTCAGAATAAAGAGCTTAAAAGAATCCGAATCTTTATCCAAATCCCCCAAGTAAGTTCCACTCCAATTACGACTAGGAAGATCAGTCATCACAAAGATGTGAATTGGAAAAGAACCCTTTTGTTTTAATGCTTCTAACTTTTGTTTTAACCCAAAAAAAGTTGTTTTCCAATGGTTCTTGAACTGCCCATCTAATAATCTAAGCTGCGCACAAAGAAAAGGAGCTTTAATTTTGTCAACACCAAATTCCTTCCCTGCACGCATAATTTCGGGGACGAACGGGAGGAAATTGATTTTCTCAATCAAAGATTGTATTTTTTGATCTCTTGGGGCTTCATGGATATCTATGTAGGACTCAGAGCCCTTATATGGGGCTGTGAAAACACTTCCAAATGCGAGAACGGAGGCGAGTTCGGATTTGGTGCCCGGACCAAGGGCCTTGTATATATCTCGTCGTCTCCTAACAAATGAAATTTTCTTCTTCTTCTTGAGTTGTTCATCGGGTTGGAAAAAATCTAACGAATTATCTTCCCCGTCTTTTTGGTACGTCCAAACTGTTGTTCTGCAATCTTCATCTAAAGCATATAAGCAATCATTTACATTACCATCGTAACCAGATAGGAGGGACCCACATTTTCTTAGGCTCTCGGATGGAGAGGATTGTGTGTTTGGATCTTGTGAACAAGCAAAGTCTATGTTCACACCACACCATATAGATGCAAAAATCCTGAAATCTATGACTCGAACAGCTGAAACAGAGACCACTGATGAAAGATCGATTATGTCGGCGATGGAGATGTACCTGCAACCACAGAGTTCAAGCAACATGTATAAAGATCTACAGAAACTTGAATGAATATCATTTACTCCCTCTGTATCAGACTGATAGCCCCACTTTGACTTTAGTTTTTTGTAAGGAAACACTAATTTCAACTAATCAATGGGCAAGAATACAACTTATTTTGTATTGTGAGATTCGGTACATTGATTTTGTCCCAAAAGGAAACAGTACTATTATTTTGAGACATTCTGAAAAGGGGAGTGGACCATCAATTTGAGATGGAGTATCATAAAGGGAAATTTTAAATGTACCCAACTATCTTTTATTCTCATCCCATCTTAGTTTTATGCATTTGGCTTATGGGAATTGCTATTTATTATAAACATGATATTATCTACTAACACAGTGCAGATAAAACCGAAGTTTTTTTCTCCGTTGAAGTTGCATTTCACAAGTTGAATGAGTTTTATATAAGCTCTAGATCTTCGCAGTTAACTTTTCTCATTTTGTTGAAACATTATTACATCTTTTCTCATAGTAGATTGCGGCAAACTATAGGCATAGCTATAAATTTGTTCAGCTGTGTGGCATTGCGCAAATCTTAGCTGCCCAAAATTAGGCCAGTGCTTGGGACGTTACGGCATTTATTCTAGGTTTATGATACATAAAGCAAGCTCGAATATAGCTATTAAGGTAAAGCTAAGAACTTGTACTTTAGCTTCTCTAAACTCTAAAAGTAAGGCTTTGTATGTTGGTTTTTATTTATAGATTTAAACTTGATCAGTGGTGGCAAGAAAGTAATGCCTTTCTATTTGTTTATCAGAATATGGGTTCCTTTATTCCATTTATTTTCAATGTCAGAAGAATATTTTAAATATTTCAGCCCGTAATGTTATCTGGAATTCACCAGCTTTCCTCAAGTATTGATCAAATTCCTAGCAAAATAAAACAGCTTTTTGACCAATGACTTTTTTACTCCAAATTTTAGTTGTCTGACGATGTTTCCATAACAAATTTTCTCTCTCCCTGTCAATGAAGTTCAGCTCCAAGTTCAAATGAGAGCATTTTCACATTGGCTACGATGTAGTTAAGATTAACCGACCTAACTTTAGTTGAAATTGAAAAAACCGTCTTACATCGAACTATATGGACATAAATAATTTATCAGAGCACCATGAAATATTGCAAAAGTTTTGTCGGTTCAGTCCAAGATAAAACTAGAAATTTCATTGCCGAAATTTCCAAGAATTTGTTTATCATAAATGATAAAAAAATTTGGTTTATAATTAGTCACCGGAAAGGGCTTCATTTCTTTAGTTAAATAATGGACTTTCCCTTTTGAGGGAGATAATTGGTTGAATTTTTAATAAAAAATTGTAAAAATAATCTGCATGATGAGTTATTTGAGAAGTGTTAGATGTTTAGTTAATCCACTTCACTACTGAATTTTTTCATGAAATTTGGTTGCGATGACATCAAAAAATGCAACCATTCACCCCTCCCAAAGGAAAGACCGTTCTTTAAATAAAAATGAGGAAGCCTTTTTAGAGCCTGGCTGATTTCAAAAATATATATATATATATATTGTAACCGTGCCTAAAGCCCTACCAACCATTGAATAAGCATCTTCCATCTTAGGCAAAATTTCTTTACCCCTTCATACAATTTTAAGATTAAAAAACATTGCCCATTAATTTATAAATATACTATGAATGGAAAAAATAACATCCTGCATTGAGAATTTGTGCCTAATTTTAATGCACGTTGGAACCAGGGGCGGTCCTACACTAGGGCAAATGGGGGCAATTGCCCCCAGTTGGCTTTTAATTTTTTTTAATAGATATAGGGTATTTTTTAAAAAAATAAAAATATAAGGATTTATGTGCATAAATTTATATTTGAGGGTACCTAAGTGTAATAACAACAAAATTATCAAACCCCACCCACTTGCCAGTTTCCACTGTCGAGATCAGATTTCATTTAATTATCAGACTTTTTTAGTTCCTTTGTTCCTTTCTTTCTTTCTTTCTTTCTTTTTGTTCTCTTCCTCTTCAATAATATTAATAAGAAGCACGTGCTATAATACTTTCAAAATATAAAATCTCGTAAAATTTTATTGAAATTTGTAAGTATTAAGTATTTTAAGACTTTTAATTGTATCAAGTATTATTATTAATGAGATTATGTTCGTGGTTAAATTTGTTCTCGGTTATTGATGTGTTTTAAATATATTTTTGTTTGTTTTGAATTTCGCCCCTAGTTGGTTAAATTTCTGGGTCCACCACTGGTTGGAACCTTAATCTTTCATGCTTAACATAGTCCCCGGCACACGACCCAATATATATACATATATTTGTCTATAATGCTGTAGGAATGGGTATGTATATATGCATATATAATTTATATGTATCTACAAACATATATAGGCACAAGAATGACAGTATATAACTTAAAATAGAGAACCAAAAATTAACTTACCTACGATTCCGAATGAGCTCCATCACGTGATTCCAGACCGAAAAACGTAGCTCATTAGGGCTAGAAACTCTAAATTTAGGGCAGCTACCGAGAACAACCGCATGGTGTTCCAAAATCGGGGGTACAATTAGGGTTCGATTGAGTATTGCAGCGAGGAGTAGAGCATTCTTGAACTCGAACAACTGGTTGCTGAATCCACTGTGTGGAGCGTACCATAGATACTTATCTCCTAGGGTTTGTGAAGTGCTGCAATGGGGGATTTGGGAGTTTGTGGAAATGGGGAGGAGAGAAGGGGAAAAGTGATTGTAGGAGAAGAAGAAGAGGAGGAGGAAAGCGAAGAGAGAAATTGTGAGGAGAAGAGTGGATCTGTGTGAGGAGATAGATCTCCTCTTCCATCTACTACTGTTGTTGTTGGTTCTGTTGAACTTGAATGCTTCCATCTCTGCTTGTCTGGTTGGTTAGCGATAAAGTAAGGGAAAAGTTTTGTCGGTGCGAAATTTGTAAGTTTTGTTTTCCTCTCGAACGCTGTATACTGCAAAATGCTGATATATAAAATATGAAAAGCCCGTTTAATTTTATTTGATTACGAAAGAAGTAGAGTAAATACCAGGGATTTATTAATTTAATCCCATGCGTTAATAGTTTTATCTGAAAAAATCTCTCAAATAAATTTTTATTAGACATAACTCTCTAAAACTTGTCGCCGTTAACTTTTCATTCATTTTTAATTTTATTCGACCAAAATACCCTTCTTCTTTAAATACATCTTCATTTTCATCCCTAAACCAACCTTAAAAACCCTTACCTTCAATTTTTACTCTGTTTGAGATTTGAGCTAACCCGTGTGGGACATGTGGTGGATTGGTGGTTTTTTTAGAGAGAGAAAGATCAGTTGGTTTAGATCTTGATTTGAGCTTGTGGTGGACTAGTGGTGGTCGGACATGATTGCCAGAGACGGAAGTGGTAGAAGGTCGGCGAAGACAGGGTTTAGACGGAGGTGGTGGAAGGTTGGCGAAGACGGAGGTCGGATAGGGTTTGATGTTGGTGGGATGAAAGAGAAAGAATGAGGGTTTAGAGAGAGAATGAGTGGAGATGGAGGTGGTAGAAGGTCAGCGAAGATGGCCGAATACGATGGTAGTGGCAGGCTTCGGCATATCTTCAAGCAGTAATGGCGCCGCTTTGCTTCTGCTTTTTCCGGCAAGAAATTTACCGATAGAGGATGTGGTTTATTGCTGTTGAATCTGTCAAAACTATTGGGTTTAATTTTTACTTTATTCTTCCTCTATGATTCTTAATCTCAAATTAATTTTGCTTTTGATTTGATTTTAAATTTAGTGGTCGGTGGTTGGAAATGGCAGTAAGGATAGGGTTTAAATTGAAATGGGGATGAAGAAGAAGATAGGGAGGGGTATTTTGGTCCAAAAAAATTAAAAATGGATGGAAAGTTAACGACATCAGGTTTTAGGGGGTTATGTTTAATACAAATTTATTTAGGGGGTTTTCTCAAATAAGGCTATTAGTGCAGTGTGTTAAGTTAATAAACCCCTAAATACTATCAGTAGCTACTGAATTATTGTCAAATTTTACCGGTGATCACTGTATTTAATTTTGTTACAAACAGACCATTAAATTTTTAAAATATATCACCAGTGACCATTCCGTCAAATTCCACTGTTAGTTTTTAACTAAACCGTTAACAAGTGAAAATTTAAGGACATTTTAGTTTTTTTCCATTTTTTTTCTATTTTCTCTTTTAATTTTTCTATTTTCTCTTTTCTTTTCTTTCTTCCGCCCTTCTTCTTCTTCTTCCTTCCGTCCTTCTTCTTCTTCCTCCTCCTCCTTCCGCCTTTTCTTTCTTCTTCTACTTCTTCTTCTTCCCCAACCTTCCTCAACTCCCAGCCACTACCGTTCACCACTAGAACCACATCTCTTTTCCACCACCACCGTATCCGAGATATTCAGTGAGTTCACTGGCCGAATTAAAGCTCCGGCCAAATTCGCCGAGGATCCACAGAGGGATTTTTGGATGGTTTTATTTTGGTTTAATGGGGGTAAGGTGAGAATTTAATTAAGGGGTGTTCAGCTTCAATTTGATCTTTTGAGTTGTTTTTTGGGGCTTGTAAAGAGGCTTATTATGTGATTTTTGGATGGTTTAAATTGGGGTTAATTGGTACTTGGTGAGAATTGAAGATAGAGAGCGTTGTTCGTGGTAGTGGCGGCGATGAGAGGGGGTGTGTCGTAGGTGGCGGCGGAGATGGCAATGAGGTGTGGGGGGTGAGTCATCGGTGGCGACGGCGACGAGGGTGGGGACGGAAGAAGAATAATGGCGGAAGTTAAGAAAGGAAGAAGAAGAAGAAAAAAGAAGAAGAAAGAAGAAGAGAAAATAGAAAAAAAAAATGGAAAAAGACTAAAATGCCCTTAAATTTTCACGTGTTAACGGTTTCGTTAAAAATTAATGGTGGGATTTGACGGAATGGCCACTGGTCATACGTTTTAAAAGTTTAATGGTTCGTTTGTAACAAAATTAAATACAGTAGCCACTAGTAGAATTTGACAATAGTTCAGTGACCACTGATGGTATTTACTCAAAGAAGTATTCCATAATTTATAATTTTACTTTTATTATTACATATAAATATATACTTATCGAATAAAAAAAGTTTGAGGTACAATCAGCGATTGAGCGACGAATATGGTTAAAGGAACTCAAAAATATACTTAAAATCATAAAATTTAAACATAAACATAATAGTACTAATAATAATATTTTATACAATTCCAATAACAAATATGAATAATTATGATAAATATAATAATATTAATAATGTTATGCAATTTATTAAAAAACACAAGTAATATTTACAAGTAATCAAAAAATAATATTAAAAACATAGATCTACAAAAGAATTTATCATGATAGTGTTAAAAAAAAGTAAAAATATCATTTTTCGAACTATTTTGAAAGTAATTTTCAGTGGGACATCACACTCAATCGTAAAAGATTATTATAAATTCGTATTTTTCTTTGTGAGAATATTGAAATTGTATATTTATTTGCTCAAAATAGTTATAGAGTTAATGAGAAATTGTTGTCCAAAGTGAGTTACTTGAGATATAAAAATGGATAAATCCATATGGGAACTTTGTAAAAAAAATTAATATGTTTATAAAATACCACCTCTCATGAAATTATCAAGCAATTTGGAAAAATAAAGCGCTATCGCAGTCACAGGAGTGGAAATTACGTGATGTTGAATTTTTATTCTTATAATATTAAGATGAGAAAATAAACACCACCTTCATTTCTTTTACGATTCAGCTTTTAAGATTAAGCGGTTGAAAATGATAATATTTACATGAAGCTTTTAGGTCCGCAGGCTTTCCCCATGCTTTCTTCTTAGTTTCAAATCACCAAAACTGCTTCCTTCCTCTGGTCAAATCGCCAGAATTTAAGAACGACCAAGTTTCGCCCATGCTTCCTTAAACCATGTATGTGTCTTACTGTACCTTCTTTTGTCTAATTAGTATCGTGCCTGATCACAACTCAAAATTATGAATTGCCACCAGTAAAATGCTTAATTAAATGACTTAGTTTAACCATTTAAACTATCAACGGTTTTCTCAAATCCCAGCGGTCCCCACACATTTGAACACCACCCAAACTATAGTCATTAAACCCCTTTAGCAACTTACAAAACTTGTAAAGTGAATTGGCAACAAGAGAAAGCAGCTTTAGAACATTCATGCCATAAATTCGGCAATCCTTGTATTGAAGTATCGGCGGGAAGCAGATACTCCACTTCAATTCAAGTATTCTTCCCTTGTGTTTGCCACAGTAAAAGAAGCCTCTTGTTTGGTTCCTTGTCACTGGCACCTCTATAGTCAATTCTCATCCCATTCTCGGGTTTGCGGAGTAATGTGACCTGAGAATACAGGGAGGACTGAGGAGTGATATGCACTAGGCACTTCTAGTCTAGACAGAACCTTCTAATCTGGACCAGCCAAGGGATCACCACACTTGCTGATGTCCCACCATGGAATGCACTATAAATATGGTTTTTTTAGAAGAAATAGGGAAAAATTGTCACAAGTTCCATTACAAGGATCTCCCAACATTCAATATGGAAAAGGGATGTAGGAACGTCAATTACACGTTTCGGGTTTTTCTCTGATATTTGGCAAGTCTCTTGCATGTAGAAATGCAAAAAGTCCTACCCCTACCCCAACCCGTTGCCCAAAAAAGCTATAAAATATCATTAAAAGCAAATAAATGTATAAAAGAAAGGGAAAATTACCATGTTAAAACATTCAAGTAACTGAGACCGCTGCTGGCAGCAAATATAAGAACTAAAATTAAGATAAAAAGGAAAAAGTTTCTAAACCCCCAAAGCTCCAACAAATAATATTATAAACTAAAACTTCAAACCAGAATGCACATTATTCATAGTCATCATATGTATTAACAGCAAATTTCTCTATAGTTCACCATCACCAAACTAACCTCCTACATTCTTCAACACATCATCACTTCTTCAAACTTTCGGACTGCATGGATCGGACCGGTGCTCGAGTTCATGCCTGAACCACCAGATGTCGTATTAGCATGGAAGGCCGACTGCCTACTAGACCCTTCTAGAAGTTTCACCGAAAGAGAAGAAGGGCCTGCTTTACCGATCGACTCCCCCAAGCTTAGCTTTGACATACCCACCAGCTCGTCCACGTTAATCGGGCTCTTTGAATGGACCGCTGTTGGCTTAAGCACCGCATGAGCCTCAGTTTTTGGTGGCTCTGAAGGGCACCCAGGCCAGAAAGGAAGAGAATACGGAATGAACGGAGAGATGTAAGCAGGATATACGACTGGGTAACAGCACTGCGGGTTCTCTGGCTTTGGAAGGGCGGGTTCGGGTTCATTGGAATTGGAGTTGGAGTTGGAGTTGGCAGAGTCCATCGATTCGCATTCTTCCTCTAAAGCAGGAGGGTATGGGTTGCTCTGTGCTTCGGCTTGTGGTGCATTGACGGCGAAGAAATCCCTCGAGGACGGAATTGGAGTTTCGACAGACTGCATAAATTCAATGTAGAGGAAGACAAATAAGGAAAATAAACACCCACAGAAAGAGAAACTCTGCAATTTCAAATTTTCAAAATGTGCATTCAAATTAAGAGTCATCCTGAAAAGTGCAAAAGTCAAATTGTACCTCTTAATATGGGAGGTAGTATCGGTGCACCAAATCATGCTGTTTTTAAACAAGATTTGGCCTTAATGTGATACTGATGGAGCAATACTCTTATGTCAAGCTACTGAAAACTTGAATATATCATAGGATAAATGCTACATGCACAAAAAATGTACAAAAAGCTTGCGTACAAACCACAAGGAGAATATACATACATACTCCAAGGATAAGAATCCACTATTCCTTTTTTTTGAGGTCTCAAAATTAAGAATCCAGTTTCCTCTTTGGGACATAATTGGCGGCATTACATCTCACAGAAATGAACAAGTTTTTCCCCAACTGTTGATTATGTTACTATTAGTATTGCGTCGTAAAAGTGTCGAAGTCTAACTGGTCTATTAATTTGGGACGGAAGGTGTACTATACAATAAAATAATGATTGATTATGTATATAACGGTGAATGGACAATAAAGAAACCAAACCAACTAATAATGTTGATAGCAGGACCCAGGTGTGACAACCGCAGAATAACGAGCCACAATGTTCTAAAAATCGCTAGGCACTCCTAGGTCGGCGAGGGGGGCCTAGCGCCAAGAGGATTAATCGGTCAAACAATTTTTTATTAAAAATATTATTTTAAATAACATAATACTAACAAAACATAATATACCTTTCAAATTCACATTAATTTTCCAACATCCAACCAATAAAACATGCATTCCAAAAAAGTCCAAACTTTAAAAGCATAAATAAATAAAATTAGCAAAAAGAAAGTAAATAGGGGTGAAATTACAAATAACTAAAAATATATAGGGTGAAAATAATAATAATAATAATAATAATAATAATAATAATAATAATAAAACTTAATAAAACAAACCCAAACCTAATATATATCATCTCTTTCCCCGTAAAACCTAGCTCCCATTCCGCAGCCACCATCGAAACAAAACCCTAGCTCTCAGCGCCGACGACTTCTCAGCCCCAACCCATCTCAGCCTCGACGATTTCTCACCGGCTTAGACGACTTCACAGGTACGCTACTCTCTCTCTCTATCTATCTCCGTCTCTCTCTATCTATCTCCGTCTCTCTCTATCTCAATCTCCTTCTCTCTTCCACGTCTCAGCCCCAATCAATGGAAAAATCGGCGCCTAATCACCCCGGCGCCTAAACACAAACGATTAGCCCTAGGCCGGGTGGGGGAGCACCGATTTCAGCCTAAGCGCCACCTAGGCACTATATTTAGGACACTGACGAGCCAAGCTCTTTGCATTTATGTCCCATGTCAGGAGCATCATTATGGCTGTGATGCTCATTATGAAAAAAATTGCTCAATCCCATTAAATATATGTATCTTGTCAGAACCTAGTGGTAATAAACAGTGTTTTAAAAGGCTTTTTTGGGCGCGCATCAAGGTGCGCCTTGCTGCACTTTTGACCAAAAACGCGCCTAGGCGTATTACGAAGTGCGGTTTGCAATAAAAGCTTTCGCTTTTTGAACAGGGTGTGCACTTTCTGAACAAGGCTTACGCCTTTCACGCTTAGGCGTTTAGGGCGTACGCTTTTTGTGTATGAAGATCTACTACTTCATTGCAGTGGATCTGCTACTCAACTGCAGTATATGAAGATTAGACGATGAGAGAGAGAGAGCTTGCTTTGTAAACATTTTCCGGCGATGATTTTTAGAGAGAGAGAGAGTGCATAGATTTTAGTCGGCAATAGAGGAAGATTGTGGGTTTTTAGGAAATTAAATAGGCTAGGGTTTTTGTAGAGGTATGATTGAAAGGACCATTTTGTCCTTGGTTTGGGTTCAAAGGCCTCAAAAATTCAATCTCCATTTTTTTACGGGCCTCTATCCAAAAGTGAAAAGTGAGAAGAAGCTTTAATTTTAATAACTTACACCATACCCCCTAAGTAATTTTTATTTAGCACATTACTCTTTAAACTAAAAAATTTGACAATAAGATGACCCAAAAAATATTTTTATACCTATATTAATTATTTCATATTTTTTTTTAAATAAAAACATTTTACACGAAAGGCCTACGCCTCGCTTATGGACAAGTAAACACGCCTAGGCTTACGCCTTTGCCTTTTAAAACATTGGTAATAAATCTCAAACAATCCTATCCATCAAAAAAATTAACAGAAACATATAGCAAACTAGTTTTTAAGCATTCTAAGATGCCAGTGAAATGTACATCAAATATTGATAACACATGGAATTATTCACTAGTAATTAAGCACAATAGAAGGGGAAACACTTACTTCATCTGCTACGATATCAAACAAGCTGGACCGTCTTTTTCTCCTAGACATATTGCATTGCCTGATGAAATATTTTTGAGCATGGCTGGCCACTTGAGTGGGTGTTCTTGAAATTACATAGTTGCGTGCGATTCCACGCCAATCACCTTTACCAAGCTTTTGTAAACCCAATAGAAACATCCTATGTTCCTCTTCAGTCCATGGAACACCTGCAAACCAAATGACTCCATTTCAGAGAACTAGCGCATGCATATATATTACATTTAACAGAGTATCAGTAATCATGTAGACTACGGTAACTAGGACGTATCTTCCTAGTGCCAATCTGAGAACTTGAGCATGGTCCCAAATCATGAGAATACAAATCATCAATACCTCATCTTGGCTAGATTTATCAATCCATTTTCTTCCCATTTTTCCTATTCCAGGTCAAAGATATGCAACAGAGAAGTTCATATTGCAGTTTTCAAATGGCACGTCTAGTTATTGTTAGGCAACAGTTGGCATATCAAAAAGGCTCCATCTGCTAACATAACATTGTTTTGTTCAAAGCATAATGACTCCATGACAACTTTTTTTCTCAGAGGGTGTGGCATATTTTAAAGATGTGAATTAAGGCCAAAAAATAGATGTCATAATGGACCTTACAGTGTAAATACCGTAATTGTACTAGTAATACACCCCACAAGATCAAAATGACTTGTAACAACGAATTCTTCGATCATCTAACCCCTCTCAAGCAAGATCATAAGAATAGGCTACAACCATGGTTGATCTCAGCCGGAATAACATCGGAGTTCGGGGAGAAAATATGCACTATCCCAGGTGGCAGTACACAAGACCCAAATGTGAAATGCTTCAAAAGCCCTTAGAAAAATTTGTCCACATTGTATACAATACGCATATCCAATATCTTCCCACGGTTCAGATCAGATTGAAGCAGTTCAAATAATGCAAAAGAAAAGTAATATTGCAGTTTTCCGTTGATATATCAATGCAGCATTTACAAAACTTAGTAGGCCCAAATGTCAACATAAGTTATGAAGTTAAGTCCATAAATTAATCTTTGGAATTCATAATTATGAATAGTTAATTGGCAAACCCTTTTATTTGGAGAAGACATGAAACAAAAAGGAAAAAACTTTGAACCTCAAAATTTCAATTAACAATCTCTGACACAACAAATACAATTCATAGTCGTTGACAAAAGCTATAAACTGTAATACCATTGTCGAGCCAGCTTTTACAAGAGGTTAACTAAATTGCTAACAGGGCTTAGATCTTTAGCTCCAGCTGAATTGACCTAGAAATGAGCTAGATGGAGCTCTCTCCAGGGAGCTTAAGTTGCTTGCAAGCTACTTTGACAAGACATATAGCTTTACAAAGACTACTCAAAGGCACATGCAAGTGCACACATCAAATTCAACTAATCAAGCCTCTCCATTGTGCATAATCCTTATTCAGACCCCTTGCAAGATCGCAGTTCCAGAAAACTAAGGAACTTCATCATAAAAAATATTAACATTAATGCTATCAGAACTCCGAATTCAGTTATGAAGTGAAAATAGTTTGTCAGCCTGCCTACAAGTTACTGTAATATCAGAATAGGCTCCCAGAAATCACAAACACACATCAAACAATATTTTTCAAGACTTCTTTTGAGATTAAATTAGCAAAAATCATAACAAATACAACAGAATACAGGAAATTTGCTTGTTTAGAGAAAAATAGATAACATAGAATCCTTGTTCCTTTGCTCTGGATCCCAGTGTTTATTCCTTTGACTTGAAAGTAACCTAAAACCAATTAATCCCGAGGGGTTGCCACAGAGGTAAGAGCTAACTTGGGACTGTGTGGGTAGGAGCACGATGTCAGGTTCGATCTCCCGTTGTGTGAAACCTTTCTTTGAGCAACCAGGCCTCATGGGATTAGTGGGGGTGGGGCTCGATATCCATGGTTATCAAAAAAAAAAAAAAAAAAAAAACCTAAAACCAATTAATTCCAGGTCCCAACAGAAATTCGGTTAATTTAGTTAATATATATATATATATAGTTCACGCTAGATTTCTCAGCAAACAAACGACTGGAAATGTTAAACTAGGGAAAATTCAACAAAACGAAAACAAAAAACCAAAATCAACCTAATTTCAGTTCAAAAGCTAAACTTCTCTCATTCTATCCCAAAATTATAAATAAAAAAATTAATTAACTTGCATGAAAAAGATGAATAAACAAAAGGATATATGAAAGGAAGAATTAAAACCTTTCTTCCTTTCGCGGCTGGAAGAAGATCCGGCGACAAAATCCTCGGAAGCATAACCATCGGCACCAGCTGAATGATCAGGAGTATCGCCGGGAGATTCGTGTCCGAGACCAGATAGCCCGTTTAGAGGCGTGCTGTTGTTGGATCCTCCGGTGTAGTGAGTCAAATTGCCCATACTGGCACTCTTCCGGATCGAAGAAGAACCATCGGTCAATCGGACCCCAAACAGCTTCACCCCACGGTTCGGACAGGTCCGAGAGTTGTGTCCATTGTTACTGCAATGCGAGCACCTCCTCGTCATCGCTCCCAATTCCAATCAGATCGAATAGGTTCAATAAAACAAATATTCGAAAATGAAATTGTGAGGGAGAGTTTTTACATGATCCGAATTGAGGGGCTAGGTCTTCGTGATGGAGTTTGAGGAATTTCTAGGGTTTGGGGTTTCGTTTGATTTCGATGAAGTTTCTTTCTCTATCGGGAGAGAGATTTGGATTTTGGGTGGAGAGAGAAAATGGATCGCTTTGTGTATGAAGTGAGAGAGAGAGTTTTAGAGAGAGAGGGGAAGAGATATTTTCCCTATTATTATTATTATTATTATTATTTATATTTATATATCTATTGCTGTGTGTGCGGAGGATTCGGTGAGTGTGAGTCGTTGGGTAGGATAAGCGCCGCCGTTTGGTCAAAACGAGTTTTATTTGAAAGAGGGAAAATAATAATTATAGACAGACACGGCCCAAAAGAAAATTAGTTTAGGGGGTGTAAAATGTTACACGTGGCGTTTGTGTAGTTGTCCATTGCCAATCGGCAAGCGCGATCAGCGTGTCCATGTTTGGATCGCGTCGGTCTTTCGTCCTCTACAAAGCCTTGTCCGCTACGCATTAGACTCTCTTTTCTTATAATTCATTTTTACCCTTTTTTGTATTTAATTAATATAAATTAGTTGAGTAATTAAAAATTATTTAAATTATCTTTTATCATTTCTAATATTAATCAAAAAATGCATAAATATTCCGTTTACATTAAATATATATATATATATATTAAAAATTGTTTTCATCGTATTAAATTTTTCACTAACAAAATATAGGGTTTTTTTTAAGCAAGTAAAATATTATTTAGGTTAATGACATATATATTACTTAAAGTTTATCTCGTGTTTTCTATCAGCTTTTTTATGTATTGATTTATTCATATAAAAACTTTAAATCTCAATTTATATTGGTACCGGGACACTATAAACACACGATTTATTTGAGTAATCACACAACCTTTTTTAAATACCACCGTTAACCTTATGGCTCGTTTGGTTTAAGATTTAAACCATTCCGTGAATGCTAAATTTCATTCCGATATAATTCTCTCGTTTGGTTCAAGTTTTAAGTCTGGAATAAATTATTCCAAGAACAAACTTTTTCCTCTAAGTTCTCTCATTTAAATTATAAGGAATAACCCATTACTAATGAGTATCTTTTTTAATTTTTCATGTTATAACTAAAATAACTCTATTCCTTATGAATAAATAATTTTTTTTTTCATCCGTGTATGAAAATATTGTTTTGAACTTTTTTTTAGTTACGCTACTGCACAAAGATGAAAAAAAAAAACAAAAATTGGAACTTTTTTTCTTTTCTTTTTTCCTATTGTAATTTTTTTTAATTACAAAAATTATAATTTTTGTAGGATAGTTATTAGCTAGGCATGTCTAATTTTTGTAATTTATTATAATAATTGTCTCTTTTGAAAAATTAGTAGGATATGTCTTTTCATCTTATAAAAAGAACAATATTTTTGTAATTGATACTTTATTCCATTCTTATTTCAGGTTGAATCAAACATCTGCATGGTATCTTAAATGTCAGAATTTTTTTTTTTCAAGAATCGAGTATGTTCATTCCACGCTCATTTTATTCTCAAAATTCAAATCAAACGAGCTCTTAAGTTAATTTAACACTAAATCAAACATATATATATATATATATATATATACTTTACCCTGCTTTAGTATTGAACCACCAAGTTATGTGACGCAATTAATAGATAAACAAATTAAATTTTTCTGTGAAAATGAAAAGAAAAAAATAAAAATTAAGCATATACCTAAAGCATCTGGTGGTACATATATCTTGGGGAAGTGGTCGGTGAAGTTTTGCAAAGATTTTAGTCAACGTGGGACCACGTGTTAAAGGCTTGCCCACATATTCCAATTTAGAGATCAATTCAGTTTAATATAAAATATAAATTAAATTAATTATCGTTATCTTCTCGTACAAAAAAGCATTAACAAAAACCTTATCACCATCTTTATCCACATTCGCAGCCTTTTCTCTCCGGCCACCATTAATCATTGTCCCCATTCATGTTTAAGACACTCTTAACCTTAAAAAATGCTTCAAGACTACGATTATTTCTCCTTTCTAATTATCTTTTATTATCTTAAACGAATGCCTTTATACCTGGTGAATTTATTTTGAAGGCAAGTGTCAATGTGTCACTAGGGCGTACATTAAATTAAATATTTATATTATATTAAAGCAAGCAACTCAAATTAGTTTTAATTTTAATTTTAATTATATTTTTTTTATTATTTTGTCACACCTACAATCATTTGATAAATAATACTCTTCGTCCCAATTTAATTGTCACATTTTAAAAAATTAAAAAATAAAGAGACATAACAATTATTTTAAAAGAAAATACTTATTTTCAAAAATATCCTTTACTTTTCTCTTAATAAAAAAAGGTGGCGGGACCTAAAATAAAAAAAGTGGTGAGAGATTAAAAGGTAATATTAGAAATAATAAAAAGTACTATAATTAATGATCTGCTAAATATAAAAAGTGAACAATTATTTTGGGACATCTGAAAATGGAATAGTGAACAATAAAAGTGGGACGGAGGGAGTAATAACAATAACCACTAAACTTACTCCCTTTTTTTGTTTTGATACTTTCTAGTATCACAAGGTGTCTAGGACAGCTTTTGCGCACCTCAACTAATCCCTATTTGCAAAACAGTGGCCAGCCATTGGTCACCAAATATTTATGCAGCGGCCAAGATTTGACCTGAAGAACTCCTAGTCAAACCCAACACTAATCTCAGTCAGCTTTTTGTGTTTGGTATATTATAAATAAAAAGAATATTATTTTATGCGAGAATATGTGTCCAATTTAACACATATTATAATTTTATTCATCTATAAAATACTTAACACATACAACATATGTTGATATAATCTATTATTTTAAAAATGCAAATTGTTTCGGTAGTAATAAAGAACCCTACAAATCTAAAGTCACTTGTTTTTGTTAATTTGAAATACTAAGCTATCATGTTGGGAGTATATCTAATCTTACGTGCACCATAATATTGGGAAAATAGCATACTATCTTATTGGAATATATGTAACAAAATACTTATTGACCAGGGTTTGTGTAAACAAAGTTTTTTTAATTAAATGAAATTGATCGCTATACTAATTTCGTGTTGTCTTGGTTCAAGCAGATTTAACAATCAAGTTGTTTAGAGAGCAATTAATTAACTCTAAAAAAAAATTTAGAACTCTCAAAGTAAATACTCTTGAACACAAAAATAATGTAAGAAGAGTAAGACAAAAAAACGAAAAGTTGCTATTCTTAAAGAGGAGAAGTGCTCATATAGGAAAATTAATAATATATATGGTAAAAATTAAGAACATTTTTAAATTAACCCATGAAAACATTCTACTCATTTTGGTAATAAAATACTTGAAACCCGCCTCACTAGAATTTGAAAGATCCTTTCTTCTCACCCCTTTCTTCCATAAAACACTATACATCTTGTTTGGAAAATCTCAACATCCCTTTCTTTATATAAGATCACCCTCAATTCAACCTTCGATTCAACCCGCCATAGCAATGATCAGAACATAAATTCTTAATTCACATAATTTGCATGTAGAACACAAGTAAAACAAAAAATGGGAATTTGAGAACCCAAAAGATTTCTTAGAATATTTTTAAATAAAATATGGAGAAACGTGAAACTAGTGATTGGATTTTGTTTCTATTAGCGTCCATATTATTCCCAAAAACAAAATTCATGTGCCCCCCTCTCTCTAGAAATTCATAAAATTAAATATATATTGTACGTATATATGTATTTATATACGAATATATGTATAATTTATACATATATATGTATATATATAATCTATGTGGCCCTTTCTCTCCACGAATTTCATAAAATTTAGCATGTATATGAATTGCATATATATATATATATATATATATATATATGTACACATATATCTATTAATGTTGTCTCTTTGGTTTACTAATAAATATACGATAATATTTTAATGGAGAAAAAAATAGACGATTGACTCGAGAGGTAAAAAAATTGAGACTTGAAAAGCTAAAGATGAAGACATATTGTGTCACGCCCCATAGTTCGAGGGTGAAAGTTACAAGTAATAATAAGAAATAATAAAAAAAATATTAATAATACAAGTTGTCTTTTAAACTGTTACAAAGCTACTACTAATTTGCTGTAGTAAACGGAAATGAATCCTTCTTTAGTTTCAAGAATATGATTGTATTTCCTTCCAACGATCATCCTTCTTATTTTGGCAAAACATTCTCTATAGTTATAAGTTTTTCCCATTCTAAGAATATATATCTGAAAGGATAAACAAACGGTGAGCAAAAAATATGCCCAATAGGTGTTATTAGGTGGAGGTGGTGGTATGGTATCAATACTATATTGACTTAGTGAATAACGGATCAACAAATCACGATACTTTTCTTACGATTATGTGCAAAATTAAGTGTAATAGAATAATAGAAATGTATATGTATTAACATAAGTCACTAATACACAATTATCTGGCTAGTTTTTAACAAACTACCTGATCAATCAAGCTCGGTCCAATCCCGAGCATCTACGCGTAGTATAACAATGGTCACCAAGGCACTCAACCTCCTGAGCCCTTATGAGTAGTTAATTTCATGAGTCCCCTATGTGGGTATCAATTAATTAACTTACCTTTTCCCAAAGTCACATGTGTATAGTAACCGATGCAATAAATATAATATAATTAATATTAACCGCAATAGAATGGGTACATCAAAAAGTTTCAACACGATAAATGAAATACAATTAAAACAATAATTATACAATAATATTTGAAAAAAAAATGTAGTCATAATGATATCAAAGATGAAATGAAAAGAATGCATTTGAATTAAAGTAGAGGCAAAAATAACGATAAAAAATTAAGGAGTAGTGGGAAAACACCTACTTTCACTAGGTGGTTTATTTTCAAAACTTGACTGGATCCTGGCTGTTACAGTGACAATTATATATAAATTAGTATACGATATAGAATTAAAGAAAATAAATTATTGTAAATATTTGATTAATTTTATTTAAGTCTTTACAAGCAACTTTTGTGTTGTAAATTTTGTAAAATAATATCTCGAAGATATAATTATAATACATCGATATTATTTTTAAAATTTGTATAAATAAATCTATTTATGACTTTAATTAAATCTAGATTATTTGATACATTTATATATAATAATAAGACATGTTTTAGGAAGAAAATCTATTATATATGCATAGTGCACAAAAATAGTATTTTAAAAACAACATTAAATTTTATATAACTTGAATTCTTTGCCTTATATACTTTGTAAATCTCTCGTTTGGGATCCAAAATATATTAAATAATATATCAAATCGAAGCTCTCGACGAGAGGAAGAGAATGGTGAAAACTAGAGCTCCATTAGATCTCTCACGCGCCACCACTCTCGGCCACGCGCCGGTGCGTGAGTCATCTTCCTCGCACAGCTCGACCTTGGTTACTTGTTTTGGACTTTTCTCACTTATTTCTTAATATTTTTTAGTGATTCAAAAGCCTATTTTGAGTATTTTTTTGAGATGAATCCAAATATGTGAATATAATTGTCTAATTCAAAGTATTGAGAAAGTTATTGTATTCTGGTTTAAAATTATCAAAACTACCAATTTAAAAATAAAAAATTGAGCATGCTAGAGTTTATATTAATGAAATACAACCTTATATAACTCTTATTTGGGTCTAAAAACATAATTTTTTGTTTTTGTTTCAATCAATTTCGTTCAAAAATGAGTAATTTACGAATTTGGGGCGAAAATGATGTAGTTTTAGTTTCTACGAAAGTTGGTGTATCAAACTTAAACCATTTTCAAATTAAACTTTCAGATCCCTTATTTAAACCATATTGAAGTGTTTTGTGTTGCCAATTTTGGAAAAATATTAGTATCAAAAGATTTACCATTACCAAGTAAAGCTTCAAAAGAATGCTTCTTAATTATACAAAATTAGAAAAGTATATGAACTAAAAATTAGGGAAAGTAACTAAAGATAAGAATTAAAACCTTTATGGAACTCTTCTAATGTTCAATTTGCAAAAGAAACTTGTTGGTAACAAATACTCGAATGTAGTTCAAACAAATTTTTATGTAATTCTCTCTTGTGGTGATAAAATTATGATGGGGAAAGGTCTGTATTTATAGGATTTGGGGTGCTGAATCAGGAGGTTGAAGAAGCTGGCGGTGTCTCATTTTCATGCAAAATTTATTGCATGCATTACACATAAGCCCATTACTAATGAATTTAAGCACTTTACTCACCTAAGCTATTTTGTGACAATGCAAAGCTAATGGGAGACTATGCAAAACTATATATAAGTCCTTATCAACAATTACAAGAATTTGAGGGACTAAAATGAAAGTATAATAAAAAAAACTAATTATAATTTGACCCCTTTTATGTTTTTAAATTTGCATTTTAAGTCCTATATATATATATATATATACATATTGTAGAATTAGGCCACTCTCTTAAATTTAATTTTATGCAATGTAAATAGTGTGTAAAAATATTATGGGTAGAAGATGTTTTTTTGAACAAGCTTTTTCTAAAACCCTATGGCCTAAAATAAATTTTTACAAAGTTTGGGAAAAATGAAAATTAACAATAGGTATCATATATATATATTTCAATGGTTAAACATAGACATACATATATAAGAATCTCTTAAAAATAGAGTAGGGTACTAATTTTTAAAGGTCCATTATGTAATTTTTATTTTATATTTTTATTATTCTATATTTTTATTATTCTTGAAATTAAGAGTATCTAGGTTTAATATAAATGCTATTCCATCTCTATATATTAAAACACTAACAACTATAAACCATAAAAGTAATAGGACAAATGTATAAATAAAGAAATCTTATTATAGTTTAGGCTATTACATATTGGGGTTTGTCTGGCTTACAATGTTAGCTCTTTTCTATTAATTCTTCTCTTTACCAAACATATACGGATCCAATCACGATCTTATAATAAGAACAAGAGATCTTTCTCGATCAATCCCCCTGACCTACTGTGATGAAAAAAAATAATTATGGTGATGCATTTAAATCACCTAAAATTAATGTTGAGATAAAATCGTTGAAAACAATTATCTCATACGATTAAAAATGCGTGACAAAAACCTCAGTCAAATAAATTTAAAAGGAAAATCATTAGGTTACTCCTTCATTTACTAATTTTTTTTTTAATTTAAACATAAATATTTTGCATGCATAGAAAGAGAACATGCATATATGTTACGTGTGTTTTGAGTGTAGTAGAAACAATTGTTGCTTTATAAATTTTATCTGTTTCACAATAGTTTTATTTATATTTTATCCGTAAGTTATAATAACTGAGGGTCGCAATAATAAATGTCAACATGTGTTATGTATAAAATCAATCTTTATTTTATCCAATAACATAGTAAATAAAACACGACCTTCGTGCTCAAGTTCAAACAAGCGATTACTAAATTAGTATGGACAATTTTAACTATTGATTAATATTTACTCTATAATAATTGATTTTATTCCTACATCATAGGAGTGCATAAAAAAGGCTTATATTCACGTCATTTTTTTAAAAAAAAAACAGGGTCAAGAAATAAGGATCATAATAATTAATTATTCTCTCATTAACTTGGTACATGTAACAGTCAAAGAAGCGGAGAGCGCATTATTTCATGTGTGAAAGGGAGTAACGAAATTAAAACGAATCTTGTACGTGCATTAGAAAAAAAATACATTTATTTAACCATTAAGCAAAGTTGGCCCTGGGCGGGACAAGGCTAGCAGGACAACCGTCTAGGTTCTAAAAATTAAGAGGGACACAAACATTTTGTTTTTATGTATATATATTAAAAAAAATTATAATGCAAATTTTCTAAAAAATAACTCAAGTTTTCAAAACTCTAACCGCGTATAGGGAAACGGCCTCTCAACTTTTTTATGATTCTTTCTTCCTAAGTTCAATCTCAATATTCTAACGCTATAAAAAATAATTAGAAGGGCAACAATATTTTTTCTTTTATTTATATTGATTTCAAAACAATAACAGAGAATTAAATATTTATTCGTAATTTTTTGCAAGATTATTTACAGTTGTAATGTATTTTTTGTAGTATGTAAATCTTTATCATTAAAATAAAATTAATTTTTTTTAATATAAAAAATTAATATATCTATTTATTTTTTAAAAAATTTTAAAATAGTCAGGACCGGCTTTGCCATTAAAATTGTTGTTGATTGCAAGTAAATAATCCCGTAATTGTAAATTTGCTCAAAACTAGTAGGAATAATGTATATTTATATATAAATAAATACAGGTTTACACCTGTTCGGCTTGCAGCTAACGTCGACCCACAATATCCTTTTAAGATTGTTATGCTCCGTTTATAATTCCACGTGTCGACTTTCTTTCGTGTCTCACTCGCCTTCAACACTTCCTCTTATTGTCCACCGCTAGAAGTGTTGTGCACGTTTTAAAAATCTTGTTTTTTCCTTTTTTATTCTATGCCATAAGGCATTTGTATTAGTTTTCGTATATTAATTTTCACTTTCGAATCCAATCATGCCTCTGGTCACTATTATTTTACTAGTGCTGAAAGTTAATTTAGAAAACTCTCAATCAATTATTATTTTACTAGTATTAAAAATTAATCTAAAAAACTTTCAGTTAATTTCAGAACTCAAATTTAGTAATAGTCAACAGATAAAAATCTTCTTAAAATAATATCTTCTTATACCTGAACGATAATCCGAGGGAAAAAACAATTGAACTCAAACATAATCAGTTGACACAAAAAGACTCCTATATCAATAATTAATTATCCTACGCCAAGATTCCGCTTACGAATTCAACCAGTAAATTTTGGATGCAATGTAATAAAGATAATGAAGGCCAATTTGTAATAAATTCATAAGACCAAGGCCCAATTTATAGAGACAAAGTCGTCCATCATATAGGTTAAAGATGATGACAACCAAATTCGTGCAAATCTAATTAGAAAGGTGACCACTCAGACTTGCAATTAAAGGAAGGTTTATAGTGAATTTTCTTTTATTCGTAATTAAAAGAAGATACTTAAATCTCTATTTTTTTTAAAAGAAAGAAAAGAAGACAACCCAAAAGTGATAAATAAAGAATTAATATACCACAAAATCTCCAATTGACCCAAATAATCTTGCTTATCAACAATCCAACCGAAAACATTTCCGAACCCTAAACAAAGTGTATCACAAGACTTGGAAAAAAGAAAAGTACAAGCAAACCTAGCCATATTTGGCCAGTGCATAAACACACCATATGTATATATAGAGTTACACAATTCAAAAGTTCCGATTAACAATATATACCTAATGCCCTTCTATATTTTACAAGGATCCTAGACTTCTTCCTTGCTCATCATTTTCCCGAGAAACAAACACGCATTTTGTCACCAAACAATTCATGGTGGCGAGGAGCTTGGGATTTTCTCATTGTGCTCAAGCAAATCAATTGGGAAATCTTCAAAGAACGCATCTGGATTTTCAAGGCTATCATTTTCAACCAAGTATGAAGTACAACCCACATTAAGCTGTGGCCAATGTACAAGCTCATTTTGCCTAAACGCATCTAGGAAGTCTGGTTCAGTGAATCCCATGCCATACATGCCGTTGGTTTCAAAGAGAGAGAACTCGAATTGGGATTCAATAGAAGGCTCTGTATACGCGTTTGTGGTCTCGAAGAAGGGTACATTTGTCTTCATATTGAACAAATTTGGGATTGTTGAACTGGGTAATTGTTTCATTTTAATCAGCTTATTGTCCCAATTGAAAGAAGAGGAGGAAGACCTGTATTGTGGAGATTGTTCTTCTTCTTTTAATTGAGTGGACCTGAGTTTAGGTACCTGAAAATGTACACAGTTAGGCAAAAGCTAGCGTGTATATATATACGAAACATCTTAAAGTTATAGATAGAATAGAACTTCAAATTTTAATCATACTTTTTAATGTTACATTACATAAATACAACTAATTCTTTCCTTCAAAAAAAAAGAAAAAGAAAAAACTAATTTCTCATATAAAGTCAACATTTTTGGAAGATTTTTTTATATTTAGTTACAAGCTTGGAAAATTGGAATTAAGAGAAACCTTAATGTTATTAGTGCTTTGGTGTAAAAATGAATTAACATAAAAAATTGTAAATTGAGTAGATTCCTAAGATGACTTTTGTGAGACAAATTACACTTGAAAAATCTTTTCAAAATGAACAAACTTAGAATGCATTAATTTATAAATTAGACAATTGATACAGCCAAAGCATGTAAGAATTTAAAGAAAATTGAACATAGCATGCATCTTCAGCCGGTACTCATCTAGCCCTGTCGTCAAACAACATCGCAGTGGGATCATTTGGCAAAGAAACAACATTTTAACCATCCATTTTATTTTACCTCCAAAAACTGTAAAAGAAGCCTCAAATTCTCTTGCGCGCGCACGCAGAATTTAGTTTAATAAAAAGCATTTTATTACCTCTGAATTTGGAAATTCATCAACAGCCAAACTTTTTCCCTTGTTCTTGCTAGACCGGGACGGTGAAAGGAGAATCCTGGACAGCCTCTTTTGCCTAGAACTCCAAAAATTCTTAACATCATTATCAGTTCGTCCCGGCAAATATGAAGCAATGGTCGCCCACTTGTTCCCAATTGTTGCTTGCAACTCTAGCACCACCCTCTCTTCCTCTGCTGTAAATTTACACCCTCTTTTTTGTTTTTTGGAAAGTTACAAAAAAAAATAAAAAAAATTAGTTATTCGACTAAAGAATTGTTATAATCGCGAAAATCAAAGTATGATCATGTGAAGACCCAAAAATAAATTACTTGATGTGGAGTAGAGAGTGAAAATTTTTCCCCTTTCCAGATGAAATCAAGAGTGCTAAAAAAATCTTGGGTACAGAAGTAAAGAACTGTTATAGTGAAAAAGGGAAGATGATCAATAAGTCATAACCCCAAAAATAAATTATTTGACGTGAAGAATTTGGTTTTGAAAGTTGGACCTTCTTTTCTTTTTCAAGATTAGACCAACACAAAAAATAAACATTAGCCATTGAATTAAAGAGTTGTACAATCACTACAATTGAAAGATGGTCAAGAACTCAAGACCCACAAAAAAAATAATTTGAGATTTATTTTTAAAGATTCAACCAACTTCAATACCAGAAGTATATTACTAGAAATTAAGTTGTTAATCTTAAAAACTCAAGAACTCAAGTCCAAAAATTGAATAATTACAAAGATTAAACCAACTCCAAAAATGAACATTAGCCATGGAGTTTTAAGGAATTAAATAATTGACCGAAGAGTGATGATCAAGAAGTCAAGAGCCAAAAAATGAATAATTTGAAATGAATTTTGGGACTTTGGGAGGATTACTTTTTCAAATTTGGTCTAAGTTTATTGACCCACCGGAGCCGGCAAGATTTGCCGGTCCTCGGCAAGATACCGTTGGATCGAATGGAGCTCCAATCTCTAGGCCCATTTTTGTTGACAAAATTTTTGAGTATTTCATCTTCTTCAGCAGTCCATGGCCCTTTTTTGATTAATTCTTGAGCTCTGTTTCTTTCCATGAAAATGGCTTTAACTTGTACTATTATTTGCCTTTGATCATAATCATCATCATATAAAAACAGAGTGCTCTGTTTCTTGATTGAGAAATATGAATATTGGGGACGTTTTAGAAGATTTCTTTTTTTTCTTTTTTTGGTTTTAAAAGTTTGAATTGATTTTTGAGTGTTTGATTTGATTTCAAAGTGCCGGTTAAAACGGTTAATGGCAATGGCCTCTTAACATGCCCACATCTCCCAATCTTTTCTCTCAATTTCAAAATGGATTTTTAAGTTACGATAATGCCTCTGTATCGGACAAAGGGGATATTTGCATACTCCAAAATGGTCTAATTGATTTTTAAGATTTCGTAATTTCGAAAGACAAAAATTTGATTTAGAACAAAAGGAAAAAGAAAATGACTTCTTACTCCCCCTCCAATAGTTCAATCCCTTTACCTTGTCCTTTGTAGCATTTAGAATTATGAACACATGGCATATGAATAGGATATTACACCAATTATTATTTTTTAAATATGATTGATATTCAAAACTTTATCTATAACTCTTCGGATAATATATTTATTTATTTTTATCTTTATTTTATTAGATTTAATTTCGGATAATATCTCTATTCATTTTTTATATAACCATAGATATATTATCCAATATTTTGTTAATTTAAAAATTATCTCACTCTTAAAAATATATTTATTTATTTGATTTATTAATTAAAATAAAATATTTTACAAGTTATAACGACAAATTATTATAAATCTTGTTAAAATAAAGAATAACATTTTATGGTAAACTTTATACTCAAATGATAATTTATTTTTTTATTATTCTATATAACCCAATAAGATTCACATTAGATTATAAGATAACTACCGCATAAACAAAGTCAAAGTTGAAAATCATCATTATTTAAATTTGATATGGTCTCGAACATTTTTTATTATTCTATGTAACCCAATAGGATTTACATTAGATTATAAGATAACTACCACATGATCTCGAACATTTCATACTAGCAAATCATATGTGTTG
Organism: Lonicera japonica; assembly: GCA_021464415.1. Classification (NCBI taxonomy): domain Eukaryota; kingdom Viridiplantae; phylum Streptophyta; class Magnoliopsida; order Dipsacales; family Caprifoliaceae; genus Lonicera; species Lonicera japonica. Next base: position 23,014,993 of record CM038464.1, read on the forward strand.
TAAATACAACTTAGGTTTCTCTTTTTTTGTTTAATTTAAAATTTTTGGTAAATTGGGTCAAAATACTAGACTAAGTCTGACCAAATTTTTTAGGACAGTGTTATTTACACCCCTCATATTTATCATCATTAACATCTTCTAAGGTTCGCTTAATAAGAGGTGAGTGTAATCACATACACTCGGCCCACATGAGTAGTGAGAAGTGAATACATTCACATAAATTTGGTTCAAATGGAGAGAGTGTATTGCTAAGCATGGGGTGTTTGGATAAATAACGGGGTGTTAAAATGTTTTTAGTTAAATTCTAGATGGGATGTTTGTGACACATTTGGGGTGTAAATAACAACCCCCCCCCCCCCCCCCCCTCTTTTATGAGAAAAAATATATATATACATTACATGTATTAAATTAGGATGGTGCTATTGCCACCCCACAAACTTCTTGATTCCACTCCCACTAAAAAAAAATTCTAAACTTTTATTTCCACCCCACCCAATTAATCATTTTCAACCAACTGATCACTCATTAACATTAATTATTATTCATCTTCTTTTTCCTCTTCTCTATGGTTATTAATTAACAAAAATTCAGCTTTAATTAACTCATTCTATCTCATTCAGTTCATTTCAAAAGCCAACAAAAATCCAAAAGTAACTCACAAAAACACACAAAATCTCCATTGATGTAACACAAAAAAAAAATCTTAAGTTGTAGAGAATGGTAAAAGCGAATCAAGAATTATCAAGGTAGAAAAACCTAATGAAAGAGAGATATGTTTGTTTTTATTATGTTTAATGTTTATTTTCTTTAGTTAATATAAAAAACAAATTGTACCAACAAAACAAATTATAGCATCAGAACAGGTTACCTCGGTTACGGGAAACCGAAATTGGCGCACTTGTTCGGTCCTAGGAGACCGAGCAATTTGATGAACTTCAGTCCTAGGAAATCGAAATTATCCAAAATATTCGGTTGTTAGAGACCGATGTAAGGTCCCGAGAGCTAAAAATATAGTGCAAAATACCTCGGTTGTGAAGGACCGAGGAAGTGGATGAACCCCCGATCATAAGGAACCAAAATTATTCTCAATACTCGGTTGTTAGAGGCTGATGTAAGGTCCCGAGAGTTAAAATATGATACAAGCTGAATAAGAACCTTCAATTCTTTCTTTTTTACCACTCTCTATAACTTAAAATTTCTTTGTGTTGCATTAAGGGTAGATAGATTCAAAAATTTAAAAAACCATTGTTAAGAAGAATAAGAATTAATAATTAATTATAATTAGTTTGTGTTGCATTAAGGGTAAATAAATGTAAAATTTTAAAACCATTGTTAAGAAGAAGAGGATGGAGGAGGAGGATTAATGTTTAATTATAATTAATCATTAATCTATGCATATTAAAATGAGAGTGGTAAAGGAAGTAGTGAGAATTTTGATGAGTAAAAGAAAGTTAGTAGGAGTGGTAGCAAGAGTAATGCCAAGTATATATTGGAGTGAAAATAACACCACCCCTAAATTATAGCAGATAACGATAACATCTGCAGATAAATATCCACAAAATCAAATTTCAATACAAATCAGATTCAGACAACGATTTACACCCCAGCATGAAAGGTTGGAGATATTTACGAAGGCAAAGTTAAATTTATCATTCCTAAAAAATAATTAATTAAGGGCAACGCAAATGCTAACTTTGTTTAATTTAATTTTTTTCATTTTTTAAGTGGTTTAAAAACCAGCATAAATTTTAATTTTTTCATGTAAATCGTATGTCTTATATCCAATTCATAGCATAATTTGGTCGAAGATGCATACAAGCAAAACAATACAGGTGTAATAATATAAAGATACCTTTGCGTTTGCGTTTGTACAAATGAAAAATAAGAACAAAAATAACCAATGCACAGCTTTACTATTTAGGTAAAAAAAAAGTTCATTTCACTAAAAAAAAAAATACTTGAAGAATGACGGCAAAGGAAAGGCCAAAAGACCTGTCGGTTGAGTAAGTTGTCCAGGAAAACACTCAAAAAGACGACCTTCGCATCATACAAACTCAAACTCAAACTCATGCTCATTAAAAATTCCAATAAAAGGACAGTCTTTTGTCTTGTCTCACTCCCTGGTGGGGAATAGGTTACAAAAATGTGGCCTGTCGATTTTCTTCTTCTCAAACCAACTATATAATCCCTTGTGTAGTAAACACGAAAAACGATAACAAGATTAAGACCAAACCAAGGAGATGGCCACTTCAAAGCAAGCAACATTGTCGCACAATTATATGGGTTGTTACAATTTTCGTGTCTCTAAAAACAGCTTGGAAGAGGATCACGTGCGGGTAGGTATAAAATTAGTTTGACAGGAGGAAGTGCAATCTATCTTCTAGCAAGCCTGCTTCTTCTAATTCCCGTCAGCCTACTACCCCGACTTGGTTGCTGCTGCTGCTCTTCTTCATCTTCACTGGCATCATCCGACCTCCATCTAGGTCCCTGATTTCCATTTTCGTCTTCCACAGAATAACCCCCTTCCTCTTCTCGACTGAGGTAGCCAAAAAGTAAACCAAGAAGAAGAGAAAATTTTGAATATATTATTAAATCATGATACCAGAAAACTGTACAGTTAACTCAATAAAAATAGTACATTTCGCACACGGTATAAAGGGACTGAATATGACAGAAAAGTCGATGTTTGGTGTTGATCAGGATATTGAATATACAAAAAGGGTGGATTACCCATCCCACAAAACACGGGAATTGTTATATTCCTTGTGTGAAAATATATATATATTTCAAATATATATTCACAAACCCCTTCTCTTAAGGACCGTTCTTATGTTAACTAACTTAAGTACCGTCCTTTCAATGGGTAAACATATGAATTTTTGCATAGAACTTAGTGAAAAACTAGAGATGATCTCTATAATGAGTATACCGTCTCCACCAAATTTCATCAAAAACTCAACCAGAAAGTTAGTTAATTTTAGGACAGTCCTTAAGAAAAAGAGATTTGTATATATACATTTATTTAATCAAATCATTGTCGAGAGTGCCTCCCATGTGGTTGAGCTTTTATAGTTTAAAAAGGAACGTCAGTCCGAGTTAGGAACTATTATTGCTAGGGGTGTGCACAAACCGAACCGGACCGAACCGAAATATAGGATTTTTTTTTGTTTTTATAAATACAACGGTCCGGTCCGGTCCGGTCCGATCCAAAATCTAATGGACCGTTACTACTCGGTCCGGTGTTCGGTCCAGCTTAAAAATATTACAAAAAAACCGTACCGGACCAATTATATTTATATATATATAATTTATTTATTTTTTAAATATACACTTATTTTATATTTTTTCTAGCCCTAATTTATATCCTCATTCACACCCCCCTAGGCCCGCCTCTCTCATCTTAACTCTTATATGTCTCTCTCATCCTCACCACCGACCACTTCACACCACTCCACTGGCAACTCCACTCCGCTCCACAGTAGCCGCCCCTCACTCCGTCGATCTCACACCTCCGCCTCACCATTGATAACCCTCTTTCACTCTCTGTAAATGTTTAGATCGTTTTTTCTAGCCATAACCGAATGGACCAACCGAGACCGGCCCGATCAATACCGTCTGGTCCAGTCCGGTCTTCACCAACCTTTTGGTCCGGTCCGGTCTCAAAATTGAGAGGACCGACATGCTCGGTCCAGTCCTCTGTGCCAGTCCGGACCGTGAACACCCCTAATTATTGCTGATATTTTGTCTCCAGCAAGTAATCGCGGGTATTTTTTTCAATTTATTTTTAGAGAAAGTAATAAAGTTGCTCACTCAATTGCGTCGGTGTGTGTTTCATCTTCAAATTCAGAGACCCGGGACTCCTTATTCTCAAGGTGGATGATCCGTCATTTCTTTGGGTTTTACTATAATGCTGTTGGTCTGCTTTGCCTAAAAAAAGATTGACATTCCCACTTCAAGTGTGACACTTCTTAAGGAAGCACTAATGTTAACCTAATCAAATGGTCAAAGATACAACCTATTTTGTATTGCGAGATTTGGTTCATTGATTATGTCCCAAAAGGGAAATGGCACAATCAATTTGTGAGATCCCGAAAAGAAAAGCGGGACTGTCAATTTGAGACTGAGAAGTTATAAATGTAATTCTATGGTATCACATATAAAATTGATGAAAAGGGGTGCAATTTTACCTCCAAGAAATGTCCATCAAATCGACTGAAGGAGCTAGATTCCGAACTTTATCAAGCCGGTTCGAGTACGGCTCTTGAACAGAACCTTTAAACACATCTTGGCTGCTCATAAGTGGAGTTTGAGGACTAGCCACAACCCTACGGGAATATGGACTAGAATTCAGGAATTGGTTAATAAATCCATTTTGTTCTTTTTCAGGAGAGAGCCGATCATCTCGGAGGTAGTTGCTATTCTGAGGAACTCTTGATGAACTTCTGTTGAATTTGCCCAGTGGAACTGCCGCAGTCACAGGATTAACACGGCGAGCTGCAGGTGTTGTGATGTCATCAAATTTGAAGCTTTTGGTTATCGAATTTGGAGGAGGCTTGTCGGTGTGTCCAGTTTCTCCATTGTTGAAGAGAACAGATGGGGAGGAGGTAGTATAGTTTCTCAATTCAAAGTGGGGGCTTAGAAGGTTTGATGGAGTTTGCGGAACCAAAGGTTTTGAGGAACGAGTTAGCAGAATAGAAGAAGAATCAATGAAAGAAGGGAGCAATAAACCGGTGGTTATATTCGGTTCTTTTACTTTAGGAAGATGAGATTTTTCAAGAGCATTATTATTCACTTCTTCATTGGCAGGGGAGACGATTGATTTGGGCAACTTTCCACTCTTCGCTTGTTGCTGTTGGATTTCTGGCAGCAACTCTAAGCTTTTCTCCTGCAGAGACAATGGAACTTGGTCAATCATAACTCTGATTTCTAACCCCACAAGAATTGGTCAATCACTGGAGTCTTTCACTCCTTTTTGTTTTAAAAACAATTCTATTTCAAGTTTTTATGGGAATATTTGTTTAACAAGCTTTCAAAGTCATTTTTAGAAGTAAAGTTAAATTTTTACTTGTATTATGTCATTTTACATAATTTTTAAATATAAAAATTGTTTGTTCAATTAATCCCCTAGCGCTAGTCCCCCCCAAGGTGGAAGGCCTAGCAATTTTTAGAACATTGGGATTGCATTTTAAAAAAAAATAGACATTGAACCCAGCCCCAATTTTTAAGTAATTGAAACCATGATCCTTAATTCGAAACGGAGGGAGTAAGTAATAGTTAAGCAAGGAATGCCCTGAGTTCTGTTGATTTTCCTTCTTAGGGTCCGTTTGATAACAATATGGAAAAGGAAAATAAAAACATTTGATTTTTGTAAGCTGGAAAATAAGTTGAGACATGTGGTGAGATGTCTCCTTACTTTGTTGCTTTTTCCATGGAGAAATTTTCTTTGGTGGTTGAGGAAGAAAATTTTACCACAAAAAATTATGAAGGACGTAGGACATCTACTCATAAAATGAGCATGAGATAGAGAGCAACTCATTACATGACCCAACCTATTTTCCAACTTCTTACCCATATCTAAGTGTTTTTATTTTCCTTTCCCATGTTGTTATCAAACGGAGCCTTAATGTCACCCTAAAACCTGAATTAGCATTGAATCTATCAAACAGGAAAGTACAAAATTTCACAAAAACAAATAAAATACTTACAACCATGCGTGCTCTCCAATGACTTGCTGATCTCATTTTGAAAATGACTTCTTCGCTAGCAGAACTCTGAGAAATAACATCCTGCTCCACACTTTGAAGTTTACGATCAACTTGGTATGCCTCAATGTATCGGTACCGCTGAAATGATAAAAGAAAAATCATAAACATGTGTGATATACAAGAAAGTTATCTAACAGCCTGCTTCAGGGTTCTTGACCAGAGGGTACAAATCACCCGGCAGGTGGACCGGTTACGAAGCTATGTCGGTATTAGACAGTCGAACACATTGTTGGAAATCAGATTGTCTTTATTTTTTAAGTTATTAGGTATCTTTTGCACTTACCACAATAAGGTATTTTATAGATACATTTAGTTACTAATTAGGACTTCATCACATAGGTTATTTTGTCCTTTTATTTAATTTTGCTTATCCAACAGTACTGGTCTTTCAGAAATGTCGCAGAATATGTTTCTTAATTTGTGTCTAATCTCAACTATTAACAATAGTCTCTTCTTCTTGAATTGGGCGCAATGGGTACTACTACAATCCTAACTGTATTTAGGAGTGCTCTTTATACATAAAAGCATTAAAAGAACCGAGGGCTCTCAAAAGGAATCCATATATGTCCATTTAAATATTTCTCCTTCACTTGGATATGGTCATCAAGAACCCAATACGAGACTGGAACCTCATAATTAACCAGTTTTCACCTGGAGTAAACATAAAACCGAGAAGGAAAGAGAGTAGCTTTCAAGTTAAATTGCAATATTGACTATTATACCTGAAGATAGAACACTACAAGAAGACTTCCAACAGTTGTTGAAGGGTCATCCACAGCACAATCTAACAGACACTTATGGAGATGTTTCTCCTCATCACAATTCCATGGCAATTCTATCATTCGATCCACAAGGTTCCTCCGAACACAAAGGCAACAAATTTCAGTCACCAGCGACTCCACCCAGTTCATCCACGCGGGACCCCCCTCATGCGTTGTTTCATATGAAGACTTATGCCTCAACTTCTTGTCTTTGACCTTTGTGCAAAGCGTCCTCTGATACATAAACGCTTCGGTCAAAAGTCCACACTCTACTCTTACGCGGATGGCAGTGATAGCTTCGCCAAGTGAGACCAACTGGGCCCCACCATCACGGCCCGACCACCGTAAAACCATTAGAGCTGCATCAGGATTTTGCCTTTCTAAGAGAACTTGTGCAACCTTAGGATGAGTTGTCGGACCGGAAATTTCCGGAAGAAGAAGACAGGCATCCTGAGCAATCCAACATGTGGCGTACTATTAGCTTACAAAGTAGATAAGGGATGTGGATCCAATAACTCTAAAGAAATAAAAACAGGTCAGTTTGTTTTCGGAAATATCTACGCCCTTAAACACAACATACACTGTCTGACAAGCCATTTAACACAAAATTGGTAACAAGTGTATATATGTACTTAGATTCAAAGATGATGTGCAAGTAGGAAGAATAGAAGTATTTTTCTGCCCAAAAGGAAATTATATGACATTAACTTAAGAAAAAAAGTCAAAATGTAGGGCAAATAACAAACCCTATGACTCTAAAACTTCATCGTTGATGGACAACAAGAACCAAAAAAACATCCAGTCACTAGATTGTACATTCCAGCCAAATTGCTGCTCCGAGCAAATTGTCATGATTTTGACAGAGTATCTGGAGCTAAGAAACACAGAATTGGATACGGGATTCAGATATGAAACGATATGGATACGCTGACAAAAAAAAATTAGAAAATTAGGATATGGATACATTAAGGATACACTTATTATCCTATATATTCTTATATATTTACATAGCAAAAGCATTTAAAATCAAGTAAATCAGTAAATAGTAATAGAAACCTCAAAAAATATTATCAAATATCTACCCATTCATCTATTATAACATTTTCTAGCCCTACTATTGCTTTGATATATTAAGTTGATTTACTTAATATTTATAATTCGTTGGCATGCTAAAAGTTGTAAATAAATAATGTTTAAATTTGGATAGCTAGCATCCGATATGTATACAAGAGTATCCCTGAAGTATCGGTAATTAAGTATCCACAAACTACGGATACGTAAAAATAAGTATCTGACATCTATCCGAGAGTATCAGATACGTATCCCTGAAGTATCCAAGAGTATCGGTATCCGATACTTATATGATATGCACAAGTCACCTTCTTCGAAGTATCTGTGCTTCTGAGGTCTGGAGAATTAAACGTAAGGTCATTGATTTGATATTACATTTGGTGACTTGACAGGAAGCAAAACTGGGATTTGAACTCAATGAAAATCTCAAGTAAAACGGAAAAAATTACCTGCAGAGCCTCATCAGTATGATCATCAAGAAGATAGAAGGTAAAAGACTCCAGTAAAGAATGCCTGGTAATATTAAAGGTAGCCGCAAAGTCATCTATAATATGTCTCCAATCCTCATCCGGCATTGTCCAGTGCCGATCAAATAGGTAGTACAAGAACTTCCAAATTAAGGAGATACAGGTACGAAAACTCTTTGATCAAAGGTGGGAAAGGGCAAATCATTTATAGAAAGGGGTAGGGGGTACCGCTATTGTGCAGCTCATCATGACTAATAAATATAAATCAAGAATAGCAAAAGTAAAGTTATTAAATCAGAAGCATATCTGTATATATATTCAAATTTAAAAGGATACGATTGCCTGCTTTGCAACGACTAAATCCGAACTTCCACGTAAAAAGAGTATATCAACTGCGGCATGCAGATTTTCAAACGGATAGCATCCAGCCATGCCCTCTATCTTAGACCGGAAAAAAGACAAGCCACTGTCCTTCTGCAATGAAGTGATTTCTGGTTCTTCTCCCATTTCACATTCATATCCTTGTTCTATATCAAGATTTGACAATGCGTGTTCAATGAAGAGTGTTGAACCATCATCACCACCAGGCTCCGACGGGTTGTTTACTAAATTGGGCCATGAACGTTTAATTGCAGCAGATTTCCTTTCACAAACAACAGAGCGCCATGATCCTAAATTAGAATGCCGGGACCCTATGTTCTCGAGAAATTGATGTCTTATACACCACATAATCATCTCCATATGCTGAAAATCGAAAAAGGCCATGTGGTTGAGGATCATACCAATTATCAGGGACGGAGCCAATAATTGGCCTTCTGGGGGGAGAAAATATATATTATCTTCTTACAACAGAAAAATTGGATTTTTGTGGTGATATTTTGCTCAAATCAACGATTTACAGCGATTTTTTTTTTTGCTCCCACGTCCTCATTAAAAAGTTTTTTTTTTGTAAAATAATACATTCAACCGTGAGAAACATCCATTCCAATTATTTTATGATAATCGTGCTCACATATTTGTTTGCCTCTAAAGATTTTGCTATTAAATGTGACCTATAATGATAAATATCAATTTTTCTCTAAAATATTTAGTCACTTAAAGACAATTTTCTTATTGTAATTGATATTAATATCATATATTGGACCATACATATAGTAAATTCTTTTTGGGGGATGATACTTGTTCTATTTAAAAAAAATTGGGGGGGGGGGGGGGGGGGGGGGGGGGGTCCATCCTTGCCAATTTAACATAGAAAGAAACTTATTGGTCCTGTCATTTTGTGGGCTCTTAAAACTTTGAAACTTGGAAAATAGCCAAAATGATCATGTAGATTCAATAGTAAAATAACCCATGCAAAATTGTATACGAGTAATGCAAGAACTGTAAAGTTACTAGCATTGAACAAATAAAGAGTTCAGGAAAACTCAACCATGGTAGGAGTTATTATCTAGGTTGAAGATGTAACACAACACCATCATCCAAAAAACTGTAACAACGATGAATAAAGTTAAAGATCAAAGAAAAAAATTATATAGCAAAACAGGAAGAGGGATAAAGCAAAAGTTGCAGGAGAAACTTTAAGGGGGAAGAAAATAGCAGGAGAAAAGTTATTATCAAGGTCGAAGAACTATCAATTCCAAAAATATGCAACGAATCATAAAGATCAAAAACCTAAAAATAATACTTCTAACAAATTGAAATCACACGAAAAGATATCAGGCAAAGTTTCTTAAACATTTAGACAGTTATTTATTAAACCACTAAGAAACATATGAAACCAAACCTGCTTTGTCTTTAATACACTCTCTTGTAGTCGGTGCAGATCTTGAAGCTGTGCTGAAAGAGAACCCTTCAATGATGATTCCAAAACTTCAAGAACATTGGACAGACCAGCCAGCCTCACCGATAACTTAAGAAATGAACTCAACTTGGTGTTCATCATCTGTGCCGTGAGATTATCTATTTGAAGTCAAAAAAGTACAAAGCCAATATATGAGAGCACTAAACAAGTTCTCCAAAATGTTTAAAAAAGGATACAGATCCCTTGAAGCTCTGTTATTATATTTCGAAATGAGCGCTTGCACCAATCTTTGACCACCACTTCGTCCAACAAGATAGCAACACTAGGATCACTAGAAACAGCACTTTCATCCATGCAAACGTCTGTAACATCTGTTAGCTATATGTTAAGGAAGACTGCAGCTCCCGTATAAATAAATAAAAATCATAAAAACTACAAATGAAGAAATTCAAATGTTTCTACATCCCAACTGCTACAATGAATCAAAACAATATTCAGCGTATAATACTCAAGTTAACCCTCTTACTATTATCTTTTCAGATATTGTTATCAGGACACGTGTGGGGTGTCTGTGTTTTGGGTGGGGGAGTACACCCTTGCTCGGAATTTGTACACACTTCAAATTGACGAACCATAAACACCGTATGTCCATATGAAAAAGAAGAATTTTGTAATGGCATAATGGCTTCAAACTGAGCAGTAGAGCATATATTTATACACAAAAATTAGGGATACAATGAGGAAGCAAAATAAATAAAAAAGACATAATAGCAAATGTGATAAGATCCTAATTAAATACTAAATCTATAACTCTATAAGATAGCTTATTTAAGGGAAGTACCAAAGATACCCAAGAACACCTAATAGAACAAATAAAATATGATTTCCAACAAAAACCGTTCAATCTCGCCTAATACTCCCAACCCACTTTTTGTGGGGGTTTTATAATTAGGTGGGGCAGCAGGCTGCCACCTAGCTCCTCGGAGGGGATAATTAGAACATTGTTTTCAGCTTGCTGATATTCCTTCTCCCAAACGAAAATGGACGAACAAATGAAATATAACATAATTAATATCCTCTAAAGTCAAAAAAAACTTCCTCCACCCACATATTCTGATGGATCTATTTAGTCAACGCATAAAAGTAACAAAAGCTCATCCGCCCCACTGCTCAGCATCCGAATTCCAATTAAAAGAAACTAGAACTAATTGTAAACTCAATGCCCTGTGCAATATCATACTAGAATTCCTTTGTTTTGGTCTCCCAAGAGTTGTCCCCACAGCACATTGGATGTGGGACTAATCCCCGCTCGTGGAATTGAACCTGCCACTGGCCACAAGGGAATTATACTGGAAATTCCTAATATTACATAGACTTTTGAAACCCTTTAAGGGCATGTGATAGTGTGGTAAAGATGTGTTATGTTCATTCCATGGTCATGGGTTTGAATCCTTGTTTATGTAGCATTTATTTTCTAAAGCAGGAAGGGTATTTTAGTAATTTGATATACACCCCAACCCTTCCATGCGTTTAATATAATAGATATAAACACAACAAAAGGATACAATGGCAAATCAAAGAAATCAAGTTGTTCTCCATGGCGGCATCAAACAGAGAATAAAGCCGTTGAACATCGCCATCTTCTCTCCCTTGAAATCTGTCATCACGTCTCTTTGATATAAGACCAGCCTCTATGCACTCAGAGTAAAGGCGAAGACGGAGTCTATTCCCATTCTTGGGAATAGGAATTCTACAGATTGGGCAAATATCACACCGCTGACTACACTCATCACATAAGGAGGCATGGCCACACGAGATCAACACACTTTGAACACAACGTCCGCAGCTTCTCAAGTCTCTTGTTGCCCGACAATGCTCAACTTTTGCTTCATTGCACAGCTCAATTAGATCAATAGATGCTAGGTGTTCCAATGCTCCCTGTAAAAGAAAAAGGACGGTTTAATTCCTAATTATAAGTGCCAGATATCAAAACAAGACAGATTCTCCTTATTGGATACCAATTACAAATACTAGACACATGCGATGCATGTGCTATTTGCATGTATATAGTTTGAGGAGAAAAGTTCAACAAAATTCAAAGATGGCCAGGTGTTTACGCATGTGTATAGATTGCTTAGTAGTGGGTGTTCAAATCTTGTTGCAGGCAAATTTTTTATGAAAAAAGAAAATTGCATGGGTAAAATAGACATTACAAAAATCAGTGTTCTAAAAATCCCCGCCTAGCCCCAGTTAGTCCCTGCCTAGGTGCTAGGCGGTGGTTTGCCGCTTAGCCTAGCTAGGCGGCTTGCGGGATAGCAATTCGGCAAGAATATTGGAGTCGAAACTCTTTTTTGTTTCAAAAACTATTCTTTTCGTGTTTGAACTATGGGAATATTTGTTTAACAAACACTCACTGTCATTTTTTAGAAGTACAGTTATATTTTATTTGTATAATGTCATTTTAAATAATTAATAAATATAAAATCATTTGTCCGTATTTTGAATTTCTTTTATCTCACAACCCTCATCATTTTGTTGGTACTCTCTCCCACTTCTTGATTATGGCATGGCTGGTCCTCTCCCCACTTTTTATCTTCCTCCTCCAATTCCGAGTGATCCCCTTCTCCATCTAGGTCGATATAACACCAATCAAATTCTTCATGCGCCTTTGAAATGCTCATCGTTCTCCTCTTGTTGAAGTCTAATCTGGAAATAGTTTTCAGTTTGATCATGAACTTCTCCAACCCAACTGCCATGTCTATGTCATCAGGAATGAACCCGTTATTTCTACCTTTGACCTTGATTCTTGCAATGATCTGTGTAGAGATGTATGCTCAAATGATGAGAAGTTGGGGACGCAAACTGCCGGAAATCAAAACAAAGATGGAGGGTGGTTAGTAGATCTATTTAAGGGTGAGGAAGGTGAGGAAGCAAGTTGCGATAGAAAGGGTGGGAAAGGAAGCGGTAATGTGGAAAGGGAATGGAAGATGTGGGCAACAGGAGGGGAAGTGGGAAGTTGCTCAGAAGCAAGTTTTTCGTATAAATTTGGGAATAACTCTGGGGCCGTCTTTACAATTAGTGGAATTGGGGTTGGAATTGATAGGTTGGTCAACAAATTTGTATTGACTGTGTTTTTTTATGTGAAGATTGCGATGACAGGGGCTGTAACAGGGGTGAGGGGCCGTCGAAATTAGTTAAAGATAGGAAAAAAGAAGACAGCAATAAGGTAGTGATTGAGTATGGTGAGAAGCAGATTTCAGAACCGGGGATAACATTTAATTGCAGCGGGGCTAGCAACAATAAAATAGGGAGTACAATTTTTAATCGTGATAATAACGGTGAAGGGAAGGGAAAGGAGGAATGGATTGGTTTGAGTAGAACAGAATGTGATAAATACGAAAAAAAATTTGGGGGATATGGAGGTTAAAATGATCTCTACTAGAGGGAGCAATACAAGGGGTATTAGAAAAAAAAAAAGGGGACAGGAATAAAGGGGTAAGAGAGCTGAAAAATCTGAATTGCAATGTTAATTACGACAAAAGAGGGGAGGATAGCGCAGTTAGAAGGGGTGCAAGAGGTTATCAATGAAGATGGTGTCTTGGAACATAAGAAGGTTGGGAGGGGAAGGACAATAGGAGAAGTATTAAGGAAATTGTGACAAGAGAGAAGTCCAATTTAGTTATTTTACAAGAAAAAAAGAGAGAGGTGATTAACTGGGCTATGGTCGGGGCAATTTGGGGGGTGAGGTTTAAAGATTGGGCTTATATTCCGGCAACAGGGAGATCGGAAGGGATTTTGATTGTGTGAGATATGAGGGTGGTATCTTGTGAGGAATGCGTGGAGGGGAGATATACTCTGTCCGTCAAGTTAAAACCAAAGGAAGGGGAGAGGTGGTGGCTTACGGGAGTATACGGGCCTTGTAGGTATAGAGAGAAAGAGACGAATTTAGGGAGGAGTTGGCAAGTCTATACGGGCTTTGCGAGAATCGGTGGTGTTTAGGTGGTGACTTCAATGTTATTCATTTTCTGTTGGAGAAGAAGGATGGAAGAAAAGGAGGTGGAGTAGGAGTATGAGGAAGTTCGATGCTTTTATTAGAAATTCAGCTTTGTGTGATAGCAACGCAAATTGCACTTGGTCAAATGGGAAGGCTCATTCGAGATTGGATAGATTTCTATTCTCGGAAGATTGAGAGGCACTTGCATTAGCAAGGCAAGGAGGTGCTTGTTCGGGTAGTCTCGGATCATTTTCCATTAGTCCTTGAATCGAGCGCTTTTAGGTGGGGTCCGACTCCGTTCCGTTTTGAGAATATGTGGCTGACTAATAGAGACTTTATTGGCAACTTCAAGGAGTGGTGGGATGGGTGCTCGGTCATCGGTTGGGAAGGGTATAAATTTATATTGAACTTACAACAAGTGAAATATAAGGTGAAAAAATTGAATGAGGAGGTTTTCAGGGATGCAAGGGTCAAAATATGGCAATACCTTCGCAAAATTCAGATTATAGACGAGGAAGAAACGAGGGGACCACGTGGTGAGGAGAGAAGAACCAAAAGAAAGTTGATAAAAAAGGAACTTGACGAACTCTTATTGAAGGAGGAAATTTCTTGGAATCAAAAGGTTAGAGTTGGAGGGGTTTCGGAGTGTGCAAATTCCAAGCTTTTTCATCAGGCAGTTAATCAAAGGAAGGCGAATAAATTTATTAGTAAGTTAGAGAAGGAAGACAAATCGATAGAGGTAGATGAAATCGGGATTGAGCGGGAATTGGTGGAGTATTTCAAAAGGTTATATTCGAAGAGGGAGAGATATCAGGTCAGTTTTGATGGGCTAGATTGGAATCCGATTTGTAATGCTAGCACGTTGTGGCTTGAAAGACCGTTTGAGAAGGAGAAAGTGAATGCAGCAATTGACTCATGCGAAGACAATAAGGTGTCGGGGCCTGATGGATATACGATGGAGATCTTTAAAAAGGGGTGGGAGGTAATTAAATGAGATTTAATGAAGGCTTTGAAGGAATTTTACGACAATAGGGTGGTGAATGCATGCACCAATTCAACATTTATATGTCCCATATCAAAAAAGTTTACTTCTCTAAAATTGAAGGATTTTAGACCAATTAGTCTAGTCACGAGTCTCCATAAAGTCTTGGCCAAGGCGTATATCTAAGATTGAAGGAAGTGTTGGGAGAAACGGTGGGGTTGGCGCAAGGAGCGTTTGTAAAAGGAAGACATTCTTGATTTGGCACTTATTGAGAATGAGGGAGTTGAAGAGTATAAGGAAGGAAAGAAAGAAAGAAAGAAAGAGGGAGTTGCTTGAAAGATTGATTTTGAGAAGGCATACAATTATATTGAATGGGATTTCGTGGATCATGTTTTGGAAAGGAAAGGATTTGGTAGTAGATGGAGGAGGTGGATTCGGGGGTGTTTGTCCATGGTTAATTTCCCGGTTATGATGAACGGAAAGCTGAGGTGTAATTTCATGGCATTTCGAGGTCTTAAGCAAGGTGATCCTCTTTCCCCTTTCCTTTTTGTGATGGTCGCGAATGTATTGAATTTATTGGTCGAAAAAGCAAAAAGTAAAGGGTTGGTGGAGGGGTTTTCAATAGGAAGAAAAGAAAGAGTTTGTCGCACCTACAATTTGCCAATGATAATATATTTTTTCTTTCTAAAGATGAGAGGAAAATCAAGAATCTCATTAGCATCTTAGATATATTTGGGTATGCCTCGGGTTTGAAGATAAATTTGGCAAAAAGTAAAGTAGTGGGCATCAATGTAAAGGAAGAGGAGCTAACCTTGTTGGCTAGTAAAGTAGGCTGCTCGGTGGGTAGCTGGCCAATGTCTTATTTGGGTTTGCCTTTGGGTGATAATCCTCAGAGGTTGGGTTTTTAGAGCCCAGTTATTGAAAAAGTAGGTAAAAGACTTGAGGGGTGGTCGATAGGATGCATTTCGAGGGGAGTAAAATTGACTCTTATTCACTCGGTATTGGAGAGTATTACAACTTATTATACATCTATTTTCAAGATCCTGGTATCGGTTACAAAAACAATTGAAAAATTTATGAGAAATTTCTTTTGTGAAGGGTTTAGGGAAGGGTGAACACTTGGTGCGTTGGGAAAAGGTGTTTAGAAGCAAGAAAGCAGAGGGGTTGGGTATAGGGCAATTAATGAAAATAAATGAGGCACTGTTGGGAAAGTGGTTATGGCAGTTTCCGAGAGAGCAAAAGGCGTTTTGGCATAAGATAATCGAAAGTAAATATGGCTTACAAGATAATAGATGGGACTTTTTTTTTTTATAAGAAACAAAAAAATTCGTTAATTACTGAATAATAATTATGAAGTACATCATTTGTTGGGTGAGCAATCCAACAAGTTAACTACACTTCCCTTAATATAAAGTTTCTACGGTCTAACCATAACGTATAACTATCCAAGCTATCAAACAAATTATTTGCTCTAGCCCATAAACCTACTACATGACAAGTGTGACTCTAAATATCTCTAGTATTTCTCTCTGTCTTCGAAAATCCGTTTATTTCTTTCCGGCCATAACAACAAGCAATCACATGCGCAAAAAATCTCCATAATTGACTATGAATCGACTTACCACTTCTCGGGACCCATTTGATCAACATAAATTTTGCCCAACTTCTTGGGAAAGCACCCGTCACCCCCAAACATGCTAATAGCTCATCCCAAATTCTTCTTGAAAAATCGAAATGTAGCAATAAATGATTTATCGTCTCAGCAGCTCGTTTGCAAAGCACATACCATTGCGGAAGAATAGCCTTAAAAGGCCGTCTAAGCTAAATCATATCATTAGTGTTCACCTTTCCGTTGATCGCCAACCAGTTGAAAACTTTGATTTTTGAGGGAACACCACCCTTCCAAATGAAATTTTGTTGCTGAAATTTAAATTCAGATCTGGAAGACGATATTGATTCGAAAAAAGAACTACAAGAGAACATACCAAAAGGGTCACTCGTCCAAATTCTTTTGTCTGATTCCCATCGATTAAATTGCTGCCCTTCTATTAATTGCATTAGAACCAGAATATCCTCAATTTCCCTATCCATGAAATTTCTCCTGAATGTTAAGTTCCACGAATGGCCTAAAGAATCGTCTCAATTCAATATCTCTTGAATTAGACAATTTTGATTCAGCGAGAGATGGAATAACCTTAGAAACCGTTGCTTTAAAGATGAATCTCCCAGCCATACATCCTCCCAAAACCTTACCTTATCACCGTTGTTCACCTTCGGTTTTGTACACTCTTTGTATCGGCTCCAAATATTTGCAATGGATTTCCAAGGGGATTTCATTGTTGCTTTTGAGTATGCCTGTAAAATTACTCCACCCCGTTGCAGCCCATGTCTACTTGGTATGATAGAATGCCATAACGAATTATCTTCTAATGGGAATCTCCATAGCCATTTTCCCAATAATGAAGTGTTCCTTTTCACTAGATTGCCCACACTTAAACCTCCTTGGCTCTTCGGTTTTGTGACCACATCCCACCTCACCAAGTGATCTTTAGAGCCTTCATCTCTCCCTTCCCAAAAAAAATCTTTCACTAGCTTCTCAATCAAGTCCGCCACTTGAACCGGCATTTTGAAGAGAGACATAAAGTAAGTAGGAATACTCCCAAGCACTGATTGGAGAAAAATGAGCCTTCCTCCCCTTGAGAGATGTCCCTTATGCTAACCATCAAGTCTTTTAGTTATTTTTTCCATTATTGAGTCCTAAAAGTGAAGACTACATGGATTACCCCTAAGCGGCAAACCAAAGTAACTCATGGGCCAATCACCAGGTAAACATCCCAAATCGGAGGCAATATCCTCTAGTTCCTCCTTATTCACATTGATTCCAGCAACTACACTTTTATTCATATTAATCTTCAAGCCCAAAAGAGACGTAAATAATTTCAAAACCTTAACAAGGTTTCCTACACTTTCCTTCCTTTTAGAGGTGAAGAACATGTTGTCATTTTTTTTATAAGAAAAGAGCTTCATTAAAAAGAAAGATGAGTACAATCAGCACAATCAAAGAAGACAGTGGATGAGACATCCAACTGAGCACCTAGAATCTAACAAAAACAACAACAAAACAACAAGAAGCCTCTTACTCTGAAAGGAAACAAAAAGGGTCTAAACAAAATAGAAAATTATCCAAGGAATTAAAAATCTTGGCAGCTTTAGCCCATAGACCCACAATGCAGCACACCATAGACCAAATGTCTTCCACATTACTGAAACGATCTTCAAAAATTCTCCTATTCCTCTCAATCCATAAAAACCACGCTATAGCATGAACAAAAAGCTTCCAAATATCCTTATGGACCCCATTGCTGCCTTTCAAAAACCAACATATACCAATAAAATCAGACCACAAACTGGGAACAACCCCTTCAAAACCAAAACAAATAAAAGCCTTGGCCCATATCCTGCTAGAGAATTCACAATGAAGAAGAAGATGATCTGCAAATTCGCCAGCTTTCTGACAAGGAACACACCACGAAGGAGAGATGGACAAATGAGGTCTTCTATATTGTAACCTATCAAACGTATAAATTTTGCCAAGTACTACAAGCCAATTAAAGATCTTAATCTTGGTGGGAACACTACATTTCCAAATGAAATCAAAGTGGGGGAATTTCGGCTCCTCGTTAAAATCTGGTAAAGATTCTAAAAAAGATTTACAAGAAAATACTCCAGAAATATGAGCCTTCCAAACCCTTTTATCATCCACAACCTGATTAAATTGATAACTCTCGAGTCTGCCCGTAAGAAAAGAGACTTCCTCACCCTCTCTATCATTCAAGTTTCTGAAAAAATTAAAATCCCAGTTAATACCACTGGCCGGATTCCATTTGATAAATGCTTTAATCAATCTTCCTTTATTACGGGATAACTGAAACAATTTTGGATAACCACTACGAAGAGGAGAATTACCAAGCCAACAATCTTCCCAAAATCTTACTTTATCCCCTTTCCCAACTGTCAAAGCTGTTCTTTTTTCAAAGAGATCCCACACACTAATAATATATTTCCAGGGAGATTTGAGAGTAGCTTTAGAATCTGCCTTTAGTACCGAATCATTAAAAGAAATACTGTGTCTACTAACTATTATAGAATGCCAAAGGGAGTTCTTCTCGAGAGGGAATCTCCACAACCATTTACCAAGAAAAGAAATATTCTTGTTTAGCAAATTACCCACGCCTAATCCACCTTGTTTTTTGGACTTTGACACTATTCCCCAACTAACAAGGTAATCTTTATTGCCTCCCCTTTGCCTTCCCAAAAGAAATTACGCATCAACCGTTCCAACACTACTGCTACTTGACGAGGCATTTTAAAAATTGACATGTAATATAAAGGAATACTACCCAAAACCGATTGAAGAAGAGTCAATCTACCTTCTCTAGAAAGGTGACTTTTAAACCAACTATCTAATCTCTTAGATATTCTCTTTACAACAGGATCCCAAAAGGCTAAAGATTTCGGATTACCGTCAAGTGGAAGACCAAGATAATTCAACGGCCAATTCCCAACCAAAAGAACATGCTGTCATTGGCATACTGTAGGTGTGAGATTCTCACTTTGTTTGCTCCCACTTCAAAACCGTCCACCAATGAGTGATTATATGTTGTTTTGACCAACCTACTTAGTGCATCACCGACTAAAATAAACAGGAACGGTGATAACGGGTCTCCTTGACGCAACCCTCTATTAGCACCCAAAGGACCCCTAGTCTCCCATTGATGATAACCGAAAAATTTGCCGAAAACAGACAGCCCACGGTCCACTTCCTCCATCTCACTCCAAATCCTTTCTTGTCGATTTTAAAATCTAAAAATTCCCATCGGACATGATCGTAAGCTTTCTCAAAGTTTGCCTTGAAGACTATCCCTTCTTTTTCCATTGATCTATAATCCTCCACTGCCTCATTAGCAATGAGGACTAAATCAAGTATTTGCCTCCCTTTCATAAACGCCCCCTGAGACAAATCAATGGTAATGTCAAGTACTTCCTTCAATCGCAAGGATAATACTTTCGCCACAACTTTGTATAGCGATGTTACTAAGCTAATTGGCCAAAAATCCTTAATTGAAATCGACTTTCGTTTCTTGGGAATCAAGCAAATATATGCGGCGTTCATCCTTGCGTTTACCATTTGGTTTTAGTAAAACTCGTCCAATACTTCCAGAATATCCTTCTTGATTTCATCCCAGCCATTTTGGAGAACAGCCATAGTGAACCCGTCTGGGCCCGGCGCTTTACTCCTATCACAAGAGAAAAGTGTTGTTTTAATTTCTTCCTTTTCGAATGGTCGCTCCAGCCAAATTCTGTTTTGTTCGTCTAGTTCTGCCCATTCTAACCCTTCGATGCCGAGAAATGTATCATTTGAATGGTGATACAAATTCTCGTAAAACTTCACAATTTCGTTTACCACTTCTTCTTCCGATTGAAGCACTGAACCATTGACCGACTCAATTTTATTAATCATTTTATTAATTTTCCGACCGCTAGCTATTCTGTTAAAGAGGTTAAAGTTGTTATCCCACTCTTTAACTCCCCGTATGCTAGCTTTTTGGTTCCAAGACACATCTTCTTTGATAAGAATCTCCTCCAATTTTTTCCTCAGCTGAACTCTTTCGCTTCTCCCTTGTTCATCAATAGTTCCTTCCGTCTCCCTTTTATCCAAATCCCCGATACGCTGCATAACTGCAAATTTTTCTAACCGATAATCGCCAAATGTTGATTTGTTTCACCTCCTCACTTTTCCCTTAACCGCTTCCAGCTTTGTCATGAAGCGAAAACTCGCCCAACCTTGTCCGACATCTATACTCCACCATTTTTTGAAATTCCCATTGAAGTCCTCATGCCCTAACCACATATTCTCAAATCTAAATGGCGAAGGACCCCATCTGAATTCATTCATATCTAAAATCACCGGACAATGATCCGATGTGACTCTTAGAAGTGCCTCTTGCCTTGCCGATATGTGCAACTCTTCCTATCCTTTTGTGAAGAGAAATCTATCGATTCTCAAACATGCCAGTCTACCTCTCAAATTAGACCAAGTATATTGAGAATTTTTTACTTCAATATCTCGAAGGCCCGTTTCCTTTATAAACGCATCAAAGTCCCTTATGCTTCTGGAAGGCAATTTCTGGTGATCTTAAAGAGTTCCAGAAACACATTCGGTTTAAGGTCGGTAATGGTTCTAAAATTCGATTTTTGGGTGATATTTGGGTGGTTGTCAGAGAGCTCAAATATCAATTTCCTCAATTATTTAGGATGGCAGCTAATAAGAATGCGACAATAGAGAATTATCTAAATTGGGGTGTGAATAATAATTATGGGTGGGGCATAATATTTCGCGGGAACTTTACAGAAAAGGAGGAATATGATTATTTGGAGCTGCTAGGCAGAATTAATGGTTGGGGAAATAGCTCGAAATGGGTCAGATTCCAGAATACGGGAGGGGGATGAGACAAGAATATTTTTGGTCAAGTCGTTCTTCAAAATAATTACGCATTCTGATGATGATATAATTTTTGAACAATGCAACATGGTATGGAAGACAGGTATTCCTACAAAGGTTAGAGTGTTGGCTTGGCTAGCAGCTTTTAAGAAGGTTAGACCATTTGATGATACATTGTCCGTTTGCACACTCCATTTGGTCCAACATTAGGAGGGAATTCAATCTAATTTCAGCTTTCCCGGGCTCATGGTGCGATCTTTTGATAGGAAAGAGGTGTTTGAAAGTAGATAAGAAGAAATCGAAAGTGTTATGGAGGTGCAACTGCATGGCGGTGCTGTGGTGCGTCTGGAAAGAAAGAAATGCTAGGATATTTGAAGATAAGGAGGAAAATGAGGAGAAGGTGTGGCAAAGAGTTAAGTCATTAGCTTCACTGTGGGCTTTCTCATCTAAGAAATTTGGTATTCTTTTGATATCAAATATCTTTCGAGATTGGGAAGCAGCTATGGCATAATTGAAAAAGCTCTAGGGATTTTCTCAATGATTGTTATAGGCAGGGGCTGTGCAGAAGCAATTTTACAAGGGAGTTTTATGTTTGATTTGCTCTGGGTTTGTTTGCTTGATTCCTAGGTTGTTTGTTTTGTCCAGGCTGTGTGCCTATGTTGTAGCCTGTGGTTTTTTGAGATGGGTTGTTGGTGCTTTATTCTGTTTTTCTTGTTTATTGTATGTGGACTTCTTGTTCACTTTCAAATCTTTCTCTGCTTGTATTAGAATTTTCATTCTATATATATATAAGCTTTTTGTTTCAAATAAAAAAAAATCTTTTGTCCGATTAGTCCCAAATAAATCTCCTAGGCGCTAGTCCCCCCTCGCGGCCTTTGGAACGCCTAGCGATTTTTAGAACATTTACAAAAATATGACACAGCTTCATAAAGTGTGTGCTTGCTTTATATAAATTATAGATGATCGCCGTTTTATGGATTCACGTTCAGTGTAGATGCCACACTGTATCGGTTGCAATTTACTGCTTTTGATCTAACAAAAGCCACAACTCATTGGCAAAATGCAATTTATAGCAACACTGAACCATGGAGTTCAAGTATGGTTGAAATACTCAGTTTGCTGTGCTTACTGATTTGTAACACCTCGCCAAATAATTCTAGAAATAAAAGCTGGCAATATATTTTATAATTAACTCATAGTAAAAACCTTTCTTCGACTATTTTGGATAAAAGACATTGATGTTGTTTAATCATTCAACTTGATCTACAGCATGTTCCAGACTTCCAGTCAAGCGACTAAAGCCTTATACTACTATGTCTTGCCCTGGTACCTTCACCCATGTTCTTTTGAGGTCATACTCTCATCTCACAACACCCACAATTTGGGCACACAAATATGAATATAAGTGAGGCACAGAGAAACATATAATTTAACAGATAATTTAACAGAGAAACACATAAGTGAGGCACAGAGAAACGTATAATTTAACATATATTATGACTAAAGGCCGAGATACAACTGGGTAGCAGAAAAATAAATGTTTAGCCATCCCAAGTGATAAAAGGCTCTCTCTTGTTGAGTTTACCTTAGTTTCAAATTCAGTACTATTATAAATTATATAGAAGGGAAATTTGATAGCAGAGGGCTACCCCTGTTTGTCTAGCTCATTAGCATTTGTTAGTAAAAGTTTCTCTTAGTCCATGACTTAGAATTTCATTAAAAAAAAAGTTTCAGATACAAAAACTTCATCCAGATCTCCCTGGAAAAATAAATTCATGAAAACATGTTTTGTCATCGAAAAAGTACCCAACAGTCTCTACCATCAATTTAACTTGCGTAACCATATAAAGGAGCATGACATCTTAGACTCCTAAAATTAGCTACAATAACTAGTATTGCTATGAAAACTATCCAAGGAAAAGTGTAAAACTAAAATGAAAAGGTAGCCAATCCTAAAAGAGAAAAGCTAGCCAAACATACTATTTTAGACTCATCAGTGTCCTCTCATAACAAAGAGAGACTTGCATGGTAATTATATAAAATACAAAAATTATCCTTACCCAAACCACATGAATCTTCTTCCCATGTTCTCAACTTTCAATCTCTATCAACTACAGTGACTAAGGCAAACCCTGTACTACTTGACCTATATGTCACTGGTACATATGCACATACTCTAAGGGCCATCAGTTTTCACCAAAAAAAAAAAGGTGTTTGTTTGGGTTATCTCAACCAAATCTGTTAACAGCACAAACTGCTTAAGATAAAACCAACAGATAAGAAAATGTTATGAACCCAAATAGTCCCACGTGGTAAAAATGATAAACTTGGGAGTAGTTTAGAAAGCCCATTTGCACCCTTCCCTTGGAAGCCGGCTTTCAGGGGTAAGTTCTACTCATGGGTTCGTAACAAGTGGTATCAGAGTAGGCACCATGCCCAGTATGGGACCTGACGTAGTACGGTTGAACTACGGCTCGGAGGGGCGACCTATGGAGGGGGTGATTAACAGGCTAGATTAAAATGGCTAGCCGAACCATTGAAGACTAGTAGATGAGTGAAGCCGCCGTGATGGAAATGGCTACCACTGGGCCAGTGTCGGTAGAGTGGGCTGCCATAGAGTGAGCCGTTGTGGATGACGGTTCCAGAGCATGGTTGAATGTTATGAACGCAAATAGTCCCATATGGGAAAAATTATAAACTTGGTAGTAGTTTATAAAGCCCATGGGCATCCTTGGGTAAGTTCTACCCATGGGTTCATAACAGAAAATCCACTAGGACCTTGTCTCTTAAGTTCCCAGAGCTTTGGCTGCAAGCAAGAACAAGTCTTTTCTTCTCCTTTTTTTCTTAATTTTTTAGTTTTGCTTCAGTGAGTTTTCTCTGAAACAAGCTAAAGTAACTCATACCGAATATGTTCCTAGTAAATTTATAACACAGTTAATTCCAATATATTTACACCAAAAGTCTAAATATATCACCATTCCCAAGTCTCGACTGACTTCGCAGACTTTTTTTAAGGATTAACAACTAATAATGCTAAAAAAAAACAAATTGAATAGAGGAAAACCTAGTGGTAATAACTAGGGTTTCAAATATATGTGAGAAGTATTAGTACCTGGACTTTTCTGCAAGTGTAATTTGGTTGAAGTTGGGGAAGAGAGGACCTAGCGGTGGTACCGCCGTTGGTAGACTCCGGTGGAACGACAGCTCCGTCTAATCTCCTATCCATTTGTGTGGAGAAAATGTAGTGGAGAGTTTTATATGGCAAGTGGATATTGGGGCTGAGCTAACTTACAAGGCCATTGATTATTTGAGTATTGAAATTAGGGCAAGTTCGAATATCAACATGCTGTGGTGCGTTGGTCCAGTGAGAGGGAGAGAACAGGGAGGGTTTTTGATATTGAAAGAAAACTTGAGGAGAGGAGGGGGATTTTTTTATTTTTATTTTTTTAAATACGCGCCCGCATATTCAAGTCTGAAGGGAAGAGGGTTCAGTGTCAATTCAAAAAGCCGTATCAAGCACGTTGCCTGTGGAATGTGAATGTGGATGTGTATCTGAATTTTTCATTAATATTTGTTAATAATAATTTGCACAAAATATTTTTTTTATTATATTGTAATTGGAATTGGAATTGAAATATATACATATATATATAATATATTAAAAGAGTAATGCATTTAACAAGTATTACAATCTTGTATATTTATATAAATAAATAGATTTATCCACTTGAAGTAGGTATGTAACTTGAATATATCACTTATTTAAAGACAAAAATTAATAAAATAATAATAATAATAATAGATGCCTCAGTGAATTGTTTGTGAGAAAAAAATATATATCTTCCCTTTCTTTTCCCTTAACCAAAGTGAAGAAATCAAATTTCATTATTATTTATAATATTTTATAATAAATTAATTAGCAAATTAAGTTTTAGTCCTAAATTGTGAGCTCTTGTATAACAAGACCCAAAATGATTAACAAATTAGTAAACAACCCATTTTTAGGATTTAAACCAATTATTTTGCTTTTAGCCCCATTTCAAAAATATGCCCCTGTTTGGTGGGTGGTTTTTTTTTTATTTTAAAATTTTAACTTAAAATCAATTTTACTTTTGCACTTTCTAAAATTTATTTCAATTCTTTTTTCTCTCTAAAAAAACTTTTAAAACACAATAACTTTAAATCAAAAAATCAAAATTAGATAAAAAAAAACATATATTTGAAACATACTCGTCGAGATCTATAAAATAAGATCCATTGTGGCTATTTTTTTTAAAAAAAATTATGAGATTTTTTAGTTGGTTGAAAAAACTCAAACAAAAACCAAATTCACTTTTCAACATACTTCCAAATTCTACTAAATACCATATTTTAAAAACTCAACTCAAAACATCAACCAAATATCACCATATATGTATGTTTTTCAAATACTAGAAATTAGGTAGAAGGGCTTATTACACATTGATTTTTACCAAAAATCCAATGAATAATATTTTTTTGAATGAAGGGCCTATTTTTAATTGGTAATTAGTATAAGAAGCCTATTTTGTGTTTATATTTTAAATGAATGTATTTGAATAAATTTAAATATCATTTAATTAATAAAAACATGTTATGTATTACGTAAATTACCCCTCTTTATGAAATTTGCACAAAAAACATGGACTGCAAAGTTCATATTGCAGTAAAATATGAACTGCAAAGTTCATATTGCAGTGAAATATGGACTGCAATATGAACTTTGCACTAAAAATATGGACCGCAAAGTTCACATTGCAGTAAAATATGGACTGCAATATGAACTTTGCACCAAAAATATCGACTGCAAAGTTCACATTGCAGTGAAATATGGAGTACAAAGTTCATATTGCAGTGAAATATAGACTTCAAAGTTCATATTGCATTTCATATTTTAATGCATATTGGTATTTTTTTAGTTTATTTTAAAGGTTAGGATGTCATTTTACAATAAAAAAAAGACACATGTCATATTATCAATAAAATAAAAAATAGGCCCTTTATTTACAAAAAAATTATTCCTTGGCTTTAGTGTAAAAATCTTTCTCTAATAAGACCTTTTTTTTAATTGTCCCTTTCAAATATTCTAGCTTTATACCTTTTATGAACTCCATTCAAATTATTTTTGGTAAGATTTTGTTTTAATATATTATTGGATAAGCATGCATTATATTTTTTAAGTGAGTTGTTATTTCGTTGAAATTTAAATTAATTTATCTATCCAATTAATTGTGAATTTAATCATTTAATTCCACATTCTACTCTTCCGCCAACATTACGTTAGGCTTTTATTATCCTGCTGTAATGGACAATACAACATATTTACGCAATTTACACATTTACAAAAACCTTGTCCAACCATCTTCACTCATATCATGGCTCCCTTCCCCTCCATTAAAAATAAGGTTTTGGGTGGTGGGGGGTTATAACTTCATCAATATCTATTTGACGTTTGCATTTTGCAGTGCCTATAAAACACCCATATTTTAACAACATTGATTATCATCAGCATCATTAGGATGGTGTCGTTGAGGAATCCAACGACACCATCCTCAATATATTTCTTTTTTGATCTATTCATATGTACCACTCGATATACTTTATTATGGGCCAAGATCGTCGTAATTTTTATATGATAAGCACATATGATTTATGTGTACGCTAAAATATTTCCTTAGTCATAATAACAATAAAAATTATTCATTGTGTATATCGTTTGTTAATTAGTAGTCGCTGTTGTTTTAAAATTATTTTATTAAATTTAAACCTACTTCCTTTAAGTTTTTGTTTTCACGATAGTCATATTAATGATTGTTATTATGCCTACCTTTTATATCTTATGACAATCATATTACTAATTTTGCAAATATATTATACACATAATAATTTTACACATCCCGATAGTCATATTATTGATTTATGTAATACAACTATTACTTAAATAGGTCTATGCGTGCATGATTTATGTGACTTTGTTCAAGAATGATATTTTATCGCAACATGTCTCTTTCACAAGTAAAGGAACTACAAAGTTTGATGTAAAAAAAAAAAAATACAAAGTGCACCTTTACAAATTTAGTCTGCTTATATTCAAATTGCAATTATTAATATGCTTGTTTCTTTTAACTTTGTGTTGTCGAATATATCTACAAAGTCTTTTCATAAATTACTAATTAACTACATTTTTTGATTTTTTTTAATCTTAGATCTTGTAGTAACTTCAATTTAAAAACATTTAAGATATATTAATGTACTTTTCAAAATCTTAAGTGAGCTAAATTTTAGCAAAAAAATGGATTTGAATTTAAAAATTCAAAAATGGTAAGATCTGAATAATAAATTCTTAAATTATGAATTAAATAAATTATTTAAGTTAAAAATTGTTTTGATATCTTAGAACTTGTTTGAATTTGAATTTGAAAAAAATTAAGATAGATTAATGTACTTTCCAAAATATTAGGTGTTCTAAATTTTAGCAAAACTAAATATGAATAAAAAAAGTCAAAAAGGATAAGATTGGAAGAACACAAATTAATATTAAAAGAATTAAATAAATATTTAAAATTAAAAAATGTAATTAATTCAAACTTTGGGCCAACAACAAATTTTTGAAACGAGTTGGGCTAAAAGCAAAAAAATTCAAATTTACTGGATCAAAAAAAAGGGCCTAAATTAATTTAGTTGGTATAAAACTAACCCACCTTATTATTTTATCAAGATTCTTGCGCCCTATCATTGGTGGGATAATAATTGCTTTGCAAAACAAATTAAAAAGAAGATGTAAGTCTCTTTCTTTCTTTTTTTCTATACCACTGTGTTCAAAGTAGTTTTTGCGCACATTGGCTAATCTACATTGACACACATCGGCTAATCCATATTTGCAATCTGAACCTACCATTGGCCACTACAAAAAAAAAATGATTATTTGGGACGGCCGTCGGCCGTGCTAAAAAGTATGTTAAACGTTCCTAAAAGTTTTACGGGACGGCATTAGGGACGGTGAAGGATGACCTTTTCTCTTAATGAAAATAATTTAAACCATTAAACTAATATTTGTCTTCACTTTTAATTTTATTTTTTCTCATTTTAAATTAAAAGACGAGCATACCAAAAAATAAAATAAAAGATGGGCATAAAGAAAACATATATAAGCATGCACGTGGACAATTCTTAAAAAAATAAACATGTGCAACGAAGTTTTCCTTAAGATTATTGTTCTTCAATTATTTTAGTTTTTTAACAATATTATGCACAATACCTACCCAGCTAGAGATCATTTATCCCTCCATTGTGATAGACTAGTAGGGTGGGGCTAATTAGAAAATAAGGTCCATTCATTAGAGGGATTTAATTAGAGCATTTCCAACAAATTGGTATATAGTGTTAACTCTAAGGCCTTGTTTGGTTTACGGATTTTGGCATTCGGAAAAGGAAAGTCATTCATTTCCTTTGTTTGGTAACCACAAATTTCGGAAAGGATTTCCCGACAAATAGGAAAATAGAGGGTAAAGTTATTCCACTCAAAGGGCATGGGATTCATTTTCCCCTCTAATTTCCCAACATTCATTACAAAAAATTTGGACATTAATATCCCTACCCAAAGATGATATTACCAAATTTACCCATTAATCTCTTTGGTGTACTTTTGAATTTTAATGTTGTTATTTTTTACTTTAAAATACAAGGGTATTATTGACATATTGATATATTTTTACTTTCCTTTCCTATACCAACCAAACACCGGAAGGGAAATGAAATGGTTTTTCCTAAATACTTTACATGCTTTACCAAACACAGGAAAGGAAACTTGACATGAACTTTAGTTTCCCACTTCCATGGGAAAGATAGCGGAATCAATTTCCTTTCCGTGAACCAAACTAGGCCTAAGAATTCGTTTGGCCGGAAGTTTTGAAGTTTTTCGGAATTCTTAATTTCCTTGCATTCAGAATTATTTTATTTGGTTGGAATTTTAGCCTGAAATTAAGAATTTCTGACAACCCTTTATTCCCCTATTCTAATATTTTACATTCCCAATTTTGGGAGGAATCATACGGATTCTCTTGGCATCCTCTCGTATGTTCTTAAAAAGGAGAATTCTAGCCTTGTCATATTAACATCTACACTAGATTAGATGAAGGTAATTTTAGTAAATTAAATATTTATTCCGTTATCACTTTTATTTGAGCCAAACAATGAAAAGGAAACCTCTATTCCAAAAATGAAGGTTTACTGTAATATAAAACTCCAATTCCTTTCCCAAATCTCTAACCAAACGAGCCCTAAGGGTATTTATATTTCGTTTGGGATGAAAAGAAGGGAGACCCTTAGTTTAGTTTTGGTTTTTGAATCATCCCAACTCATAATTGTAACCAAACTTTTTGGTTCAAGTATATTTGCTTTTCAAATATATATTTAAGAAATAAAATAAAATTACAAGACAATATCAAAACTCTTGCCACAACTTCAGTTACGTTTCGTAGTTCTCTACCAGAATTAAATAAACTGTATGCCACAAGGTGGAGCATCAATAAGCAAACTGGGTTAATCCTAGTTTCAGCGCAAAATCCAAGTCATTATCAAACAATTGAAAAAACAACCCAGCTAGTAAATTAATATATTCAAAGGAAGAACAAAATCTACAATTACTAACAATGATGCCAGTAAGTTTAGGTAGTTTTTAAAATGTTTGTTCAAACATAATAGGGCCGGCTTTAAAATTATATAGTTAATTTCAATTTTTAAAATGTTCAAATAGATTCCCAACAAGTAATAAGTCATTTGTTTAAATTTTGAAAATTTAGTTTAGTTTTGCACCGGCACATTTTAAACCCAAAATAAACCTATTTAATTTTGGTTTGGTTTCTTCGTTGTAATTTCATTTTTTTTTATTTCAATTTTTAACCGATAGATTTAAACCGGTTCAATCATGTCGGTTTGTAGTTCACCACAACACCCCTAATTAACTTCGTAAAATAATTAATGTACTTTTCTTTCTCCAAAAAGCTTTGTGTATTGTTGAATAGCGAGTGTCATGGAGCTCACCGTTTTAAACCCTCTAATTCCAAAACAGGGCATCAGAATATTCTCATTCCAAAAATTAAAATATGATAAGAGGAAGTGATTGAGCCCACCTTAGAGACTTAAACAAAAGAGGCAAGAAGTAATTAACAAACATATAATACAATGTAAAGTAAACTAATTCATGAACTAGAAACTAAAGCTTACGGTCTATAAAACAATATCAATGCATCAAAAAACTATGAAAAAAACAAAAACTGACGTAACACACGCACAATCATCTGACGTTCCAATGTCGTGCCCCAAGTTTTTTTCTAATTAGAACAGGTGGAACATTTTTTAAATAAAACTCTCTACTTCAAAAATTATTCTGTAGAAGATGCTCTTAAAAGTATTGCCGGAAATACTCTAACAAGCTTAACAAATTAACGAAGACCACGTCAAAACGGCATTACTTAATACCAAATGAAACGACGAAAACTAATACTGCTACGCTACTAAAATGCGGCCATCCTATTCTTTGACCCATATCAGCCAGAAAAAATGAAAAGTAACATTGTTCAGTTGAGCTGTAAAATAAAAGTAACATTCTTTCAACTTTTTGTATATCTTGAAACGATAAGTAGGTAAATAACAAATTTCACAGTACTAGTAGAGTGGCAGTACAACTTATTACCACAATGTTACCTAGATAATTTTGTCATGCATGTCGCCTGGTGTTTATACTACCCATCAGATCGACATATCTTGTTTCCCTTTTTGTTTTTTTTCCTAAAAGCAATTTAATAGCTTCGAAAATTCCACTTATATTCAATTGAAATTATCAACAATTTGCCATTTCATTATGTTTCCGAAAAAGGATTAACAATATTATAATAAGGTTTTATTCCTTCTCTTACATTGGAAAAAATAGTATGTTTTAGTTTTTACCCTGTATATAGGAACATACTATTCAAACATCATATAAGAAGGTTTAACAGAATCCACAAGGCTCAAGTGGACAAACTACTATTTTCAGAAGTACTACTTGTGTCAACTTTGCAATGGGTAGTAAAAAATGGGACCGAGGAGAAAACAGCAATTAATGGTTACAATGAGACACCAATTAATGGTTACAATGAGGAACCAAGGCGGGTCAACATACGGTGTAAAACACTGGCCTGTGAATTACGTGTTTCAAACGCTCGAAAACTTTGGAAACAATCGCGTACTCGAAGGTACTAGTTGATTTTATAAGTAGTAATCGAGTAGAAAGTCTTAACTGGTATATCCATCAGTGAATTCTGAATTCTGATCTGTGCCATCACATTCAATCCACAAACAAAATGGCATTGACAAAATTGCTCCAGAGGCAAGTTCAACAAGATTTGTCTCTGTTCACAAATTCTCAGCTATTGCTGAATGGAGGTATATGGTAAGAAATTAACATAACAATAGCAGGTATATTTAACAACACAACTAGATAGATAAGGAATTCAATTTGATCTAATCAGCTTGAGAAAAATGTCAAAGGTAAAATTCTTAGATGAATAATTCCATTACAGGGTTAATTATCCAGGACTATTTGTCCAAGTGAATTCACACATGGACACATGCTAGTGTAAGCAGTAAGCAGTTCTTTCCAACAATTAACGTGGAGTAAAAATAAAAGAAATCATGTATAAATATGATAACATATATCGTAAGCATGATGAAGTGCATTACGCTCTTCTTCCTGTCAAATCAACAACGCAAGCTTTAGCAATTGAAAAAGTATACATGTCTTCGACCATCCTAGCTTTTGAGAACAGACAATTATCAAAGAAACAAGGAAGGAATATATCTTCTCAGAAAGGCAATTTCCCACCACATGAACAAAATTCTCACCATAAGCACGCTTTGCCACGCTAATAAGTTCCAGTTTTTTAAGCAGATAAATTGATTCATACCCAGTTCTTAGCAAGAAAGGGACACTAGGGAAAAACGCATATATGTAACTTACAGGAAGCTTAATTAAAGCCAATTACATCACCAGTCTCTACCAAGGTATATCAGAACCTACCATAGATTAGTAGATCATGCAGAGAAATATGGCCATGTGCTTCAGAGTTGAAAGTAACATTTATCAATATTCCCGGCCTAAAATCTTCTACTATTTTCTTAACAAAGTATGGAAGCTCTAGGGTAAATCAATGAGAATGAAACGAGAAATCCATCAGTTATAAATTCAATGTTCCACAACACAAAGAATGCAGCTGTAGAAGTATATATTGAATGCATTTGTTTGCAGAGGTGAGGGTGGAGGTTGGGGTGGATGGCCTAAGGAGATCCTAAGTATTCCTCTGTACTAAATTAAGAAGTCATTATTTCTTTTTGGGATGTCCCAATTTAAAAGTTTGGTTTCCTTTTCGGGGCAAATCAATGCACCAAATTTCATGACAATGAACAAGTTTTATTCTTAACAAGTGATTATGGTGAAGTTAGTGTGTACTTTAAAGAAAATTCTGTAATTACCCCCCCACCACCACCAACAACAACAGCAACATAAAAAAAAGGACACATATGAGAAGGCACTTTAATAGTAAGGACTGAGGAGGTCAAAAATCCAGTAAAAGTTGACATGATACAGATGGTTCCCACTTGGCAAGCTTCAAACATTCTCTGCCCAGTTATGAGTAAGACAATTACAACCAATTGCCTAAAAAAATACAGGAAGAGAACAAAAAGTGAAACAAAGAAGGAAAAAATTGAGAACAATTATATGATTACATTTTCACAAAAGGTCCATGAGATCTTTTAATACAATAAGGATACCCTTTATTACTATAATTAATGTCAAGGATAAAATTAGAATTAATTATATTGGGATTTGACATATGTACCCCATCTATATCTATAATATGGTTGATTAAAATTGTTTACTAATTTGAAAATGGGGCAAAAATTATTTTCTGACAATATTTTTTGCAAAATATTCAGGAATTTTTATTTTTTTTTAAAATTGGCTTGTTTATCAATTGTGTTGTGAAATATGGACTTTGACCAAAATTGTATTTTGTGCAAACTTAACTTTGGAGTCCAAAAAATTTAATGCAAATTTATTTTAGCATGATGTTTTTATATTTGTTAACAGCTAGATTTTTATGTATCACTCAGGTAAATTCTAAAATAACGTCAAATAAATATCAATACATAGTAATGTGTTACAAAATAAAGAGTGCGAAATTAACTTTGCACAACCCAAAAACATTATCATGTGTGTTTTACTAATAAATGGGTTTAAATTTATAACTTGTTGAAATAACTTTAAAGCAATGTCAATTAAATACTTAAGCATAACAATATGTTAAAAAAACATGCAGTGCAAACTTAATTTGGCACGATACCAGAAAATATTACAATTTGAAAATTTACTGCAAAGTTAACATTGCACGCCTTTTGGAATTTGGTCAAATATAGGTTCTTAATTTACAAAATTATTATTCCCTTTTTCTTTTGTCGAAAACTATCAAAGAAACCCATTTTTCAATATCCTGTTTTGCTAATTATATTCCTTGTGTCTGTTATTTCATAATTTGCATTCCTTTTTTTTTCTTTATTAGTAACAAAACTTTAACTAAAATTTAAAATTTTCACAACAAACTTGAAGTGAAATTACATATTTTTAGGGGTGTTCTTGATCCAGTTGACCAGACCATTGACCTACAATATGGATTGGACTGATTATATTGGTCCTCTATTTTTTCGGACGGGACCAAAGAACGAGCCAAGATCGGACCTGTTGGAACGGCTTGAGTTTGATCAATCTAATAGGTTTGAGCTCTTACAAATGACCTATTTTTTGGGGGGCTTGCTGGACAATTTTAAACAATTGACTTATTTTTTTTAGCCCAACACAAAAACCCATTTTTACACAAACAAAATAGTAGCACAAAAGCTTATTTTCACACAAATAAAAAACAATGAGCAGTGGCAAAGCTCCATTTAGGAGCAATCATAATCTTTCAAACTTTTTTATTGCAATCCCAATTTAATTATAAATGCATTAAAATATATAATCGAAGTAATTCATAATCGAAGTATATATAGTTTAAATATTAATATATATATATATATGGTTTAGACCAGTTTTATAATTTATTTATTTTCATAAGATTGAAGACCGGATCGGTCTAGTTGGATCCTCTAAAAATTAGACCGGGCCGATATACATGTAAAATCCGAAAAAAAAAATTCTATTATTCAATTTGGTTTGGTTTGGTTTCTGCACACCTCTACATATTTCACTGTAGATTTGGAAGAAAATTTCAGGTAAAAATATGAATTGCAGTGAAATTTATAAGTTTCATTGCAAATTTAAGTTTCACTGCATATTTGTAAGAAAATTTTATGTGAAATTTACAAATCTAATGAACTGTAGCGAAATTTATGAGTTTAACTACAAAAATATGAATATATGAAAAATATTGCTAACTAAGTGTTTCTTAATTTGCATTTATGCTTATCTTTATTATAAATTTCCAACTTTACAAGTACTCTTGTAAGGACTTGTGTGTAGTATTCAAAGTAATTTTTTTTATATCGGAAAGAAAGTGAATTTTTCCTTGTGCATTTAAATTTTGAAAATTTAAAATAATGATAGAGGGTCATTTTTTGTTTATAACAATGTGGATTGGATAAGAACGAAGTTTTGGTTGAAAAAGTTTGTATCATGTCCTTATCACTAAATCTGTACACATGAAAGATTTATTAACAATAACTTAACAAAGAAAGAAGGGATTAAAAAAAAGCCACATCGTTATAAATAACAAGAAGAAATAAAGTTTGTAATAAGAAAAAAAACTAAGAAATGGGGGAATAGTTTTTAATATGAAAAAGAAGGGATAGAAGGAAGGGATTGAACAGATTTAGAGTGGCACAAAATATTATTGCCAAAAGAGAATGAGGCGTGTGAATTGGGCTAGAATTTATATTGGTAGGCTGAAATTTTAAATTTTCTCTATAAACAAAGAGCTGCTGAACAAAATGGGCTAGTGTTCTGCTGCTGCCCTACTTATGTACGTTTGTTATTGTGGATGCTTTTAGGTTTATTTGGCTTTTTACCCCCATTATTTAGGGTACTATTGGGTTTGGTATCCAAAATTTTGCATGATGCACCTTTGGTACCCATTTTGGACAGTTTCCATCCTTTGACCCAAAGTGCCATTTGTTGACCCAAAATTTAATGTAAACTACCTAAACAACCCTCCCATTACACGTTTTGTGTATTGTAGGTTTAGGGGTACTAACAAAGATAGAACAAAAGGCAATTTGATGTGTATGATTTTAACTTCACCAGCAATTTCATTTTGTTTAAACTCTGCAAAAGTCCTCTCCAAATCCTCATTCAAAATATTCTTAGCATCACTATTTAAACCAACTGATTCAAGGTGTCTTAAAAAAACTCATAAACTGATTTTCTCACTATACTTCAAACTCTGATCCTTAAATATCACATTCCTCAAATTCGGCACATTCCACAATTTACCCCTCCCATCATCCACATTCTTAAACTTTGTACTGACTAGTACCTGTTTTCAACATTAAGTCATTGGTCGAATCGGAGCAGAACAAAACCTTAGATCCGGCTAGATCTAGGTTAAACTTCCGAGATAACTCGATAGATTCAGAACAGTGAAAGACGATCTCAACGTCTGAGTACATCGGCCAGACGGTGAGATCGACGGTGGAGGACTGGTTTTTTGGCAGTAAAGGAAGTGGTGGAGAATTGGAGATGACGGATTTAGGGAGGCCGGTGCCGATGACGATTGGGGGTATGAGCATGAATATGCCATTAAAAGGGGACAGAGACTGGGTGATGGTGTTATGTTTAAACAGATTTTAAGCAAGCGTGTTGATAACTTGTTAACTATACAAAATAATTCGGGTATACCCAAAAAAATTACAAATTAATTCAGGTCTATCATTGCTTATTTGCTTGTAATAGGAGGGAAATTTAAGTAATTTACGTTAAGTTTTGGATCAACAAACAACACTTTGGGTCAAAGGATGGAAACCGTCCAAAATGGGTATCAAAGTTGCATTATGTACAATTTTAAGTACCAAAGTTAGTAATGGCCTAAATAATGGAGGCCAAAAGCCAAATAACCCATGCTTTTAAGTCTTGGTAAAAAAGTCAAAAGATATTTATAAGAGTTAAAATTCTGTTTTTACCCTACTAACTTAACAAGTTAATATTTGAGGTTCAACGTTGCAACTTTTGAAACTCAGGCACTCAGCATTCCGGTAAACCTATGTTGAGTTTTATTTTATTTTTCTAAACCTGGATGGACGGATGGTTAAGATTTTTGCACTGATTGTTCTTAAGGGTGAAAATTGCAACTTCTATAACTTTAAGGGAAGCATTGAAACTACCCTCAAACTTCAGTATTTATTAACTCATTCTCTTAATTTATTACAAGTAGTCTTTCATTTTTTTTATTCACCTCACCTCAACCCAATTTATTTTGGGTTGTTTAAGGAAATTACACGTAGTGTGCTATCGCCTAGATAGAATATGTATTAGGGATTTACTGTGTAAATTATGTATCATGGGCCATAATGGGCTTCCTTGTAAACCCTATTTACTATTGTATTTGTACCCTATTTAAAGGGCTCATCTAATGAAGAATGAGGAGAATTATTCCTACAACACGTTATCAGCACGCTCAGAGCTAAAAACCCTAACCCTAGCCGCCGGCCACCATTACCACTAATCTCCACTCTCGTCACCCAACCTTCAAGATGGCCGACCCAACTCGACCCGAATTTGACATTTTGGACTCAGAAGGACTTGAGTACCATCGGTGGGTTTCTGATGTAGAAACCGCTTTTGTGGCTAAAGAATATTCGGCTACACTTACTGACCCCAAAGACCCCACAGACAATGGACCGTCTGATAAAGTGAAAGCAAATGCATTAATGTTTCTAAGAAAACATATTGACCCCAGCCTACGTTGGGAGTACCTTCAATTGAAGACACCTAAAGAATTATGGGATGCCCTTAAGGGACGTTTTGGGAACATTCATGACACTTTGCTCCCAGAATTGACCGTTCAGTGGAATGAAATCCGCTTGCTTGATTATAAAAGGGTTAATGACTTCAACAAGGACATGTTGCGCCTAAAGGCACGTCTTAACTTCTGTGGAAAGGATCTCACGGAAGATGATATGATTCAGAAGACACTTTCCACTTTTCCTACTTCAGCACTTATACTAGCGAACCAGTATAGGCTCGAGTATGATAACAAAAGAATCACAACATTCAATAAGCTGATCAACATACTGCAAGTGGCTGAAAGGCATAATGAGGTTCTTTTGAATAACAATGCTAGGCCCGTCGGGACAAAGAAAATTCCTGAGGCTAACTACGGTAAGATGAATAGTGGAAAGAACCCCAATGCAAGGGGGGTTGGACGTGTTGATCCCTACCCACGTGGCAACAAGGCACAACGTGGAAAGGGACGTGGGAGTCGTGGTGCGGGTCGTGGAGGCTCTTCCAAAGTATGGAGAAGAAATGATAATATTGGACCTAGTGGTCAAGAAAACAAGATGAAAAATGCACCTAACAATCCTCCGGTCAAAAAGGAAAGAGTTGGCGACGAGCCATGTTATAGGTGTGGAGTTGCTGGGCATTGGTACAAGAACTGCCATGCAAGCGCTAAAGTAGCAGCCAGTTACAAGAGATATCGAGAATCTAAAGAACAAGAATCTCACTTTATGAACGAAGAAGACAATGACGCTTATGTCAACTTCACAATCGCAGACAAGAAGGACTTTGCTCAGTCAATGGATGCACCCGATTTTGACTGATCTACTTTATTTAGTTTATTTTTCAGAAGTAGTTGAACAGGCATATTGCCTAATTTTTAATTAGACTATGGTTTTGTCTTAAAGTTTATGTTGATCTGATGGATTAGATTTCTAAACAAGATACTGGATTGATTACTGTTAGTTTTATTCGAATTCTATTCTTAAGTAATTGAATTTATTTGTTTTATTACTACATAGTTCGGAATTTATACTCGATTTCATTACTGTAAAAATGAATCGATGATAACTTTAATAATTAGTTGATAGTGAGAACACTATAGCCATACAATGAAATAGGCAATTCATAACATATAATACCTATGTGACTATGATGATTAAATCATCATAAGAGCGACGAACTGCTCAACCATTTTGTTACTAAAACGGTGTTTACAGTCACATACGCTCTATATGCACATAGAGCAACCCGAACTTTGTTAAAGATATTTTTACCAACAGTAATCATACAAAAACAAAATGTAAGAATGGAATAAAAATATATTTATTTTACTTTTAAACAAAAGTGTAAAGAAACGCATTTTAAAGAAACTTATGAGTTATTCTAGTGGAATGTACCCCACTAAGATAAGGATTGTCAAATCTTATGATGTCACTAACAATGTACCGTGGGACATAGACTCATACAGGCTTTGGCATGCTTGCCTAGTGCACCTTGGTCATGATAAACCGTGCGTTAAAGTATTTACACGGATATCCATTCTTTTGAGTGACAAATAAATGGGACAAAACTTTAACACACTGCAATGTGTTGATACTAGTAATGCTCAAAGTAATTCTTGATTTTCGAAGTATTGAAAACCATATCCCCCTTCCCATTATGCCTAATTGACCATGTCAAAGGAACGACACTCCATTTTTTCAAAGCCTGCTCTTTAGCAAAAATAAGATCGAGACCTTCTTATGCTAAAGATACAAAATAAAATATACCATTCTTACAGTATATATTTGTAGATAAATCCATCAAGAGTGCGGAACCATTCAAAGTACTTTATGGATCTGGTGGATAATTCGACATTTTGGTCACATGTTGAATAATCGTCTACAAGAAATGCTGCATTTACAAACTTCTTAGTACATATTATACGCTTAAGGGCTCACCACCCTGATTATTGTACCATGTCTATAAGACTCGATAAAGCTGGAGGGTTTACATCAAAAGTACTTGATAATCATTGCATAAAATCGAAGTAAAGAACCCCGTTTCTCATGTGCATACGCAAAAAGGACTCACAAAAAGTAACCATCAAAAGGATATAGATGGTAGATAGGGCATTGGTTATGCGCACTGTATTGCCTATGTATGCCCGAGATTTATGTAATATTGTATGCAGCTTTACTTATTTGTTTCAAAGTTCAATATTAGACAACTATTATATGCATACCAGTTGGTAACTGGATATTAGCCTGATATTTTATGCATATGTGCCGATTGCGTCCCCACAGCGCACCAAACTGGACTTGCTAAAACAATTAAGTATTAACGTTGGATATGAATTCTCAACGATAATCCGCTATTTGAAATCCTTGTCAGGTGATCTCTTTACCGCTAAGAATTGCGAATTGTCACTTTGATGAGACAGTCTTCCCGTCGTTAGGGGGAGATAAGAAAAGAAATTTTCAAGGGAACGACAGGAATTGTCGTGGTCCCCACTCTGTCTCATTTTGATCCCCAAGCACATCACAATGTATAGTGAAGTGAAAAAGAATAATCGATCTTGAAAATGTAACAGATTCGATGCCTGATACATTTACTGATATCGAAAAGTGACGAGATCAAATATATCAGCTGCAATACGCCTGCAAGGTTATAAGTCCCCAATAAGGGCACAATGTCGCAGAAAGAGACGATGCAACTACACTTAGTGGAAGTGTGGTTGAGGCCATGGTTCCTTAAAAGGAATAAAAGGAGGCCATTTGGTTCGACAAACACTCACGCCAAAAAAGAGGTGGAGTAAGGCACAAATTAATCAATTAATCATTAATGTAAAAGTCCCTTTTATGAGATTATCTCTGATTATGCTTATGTCCATGAATCAATACTGGGGGACGCCCCGAAGTTATAGTGATTCCAGAGAATAAATAAATCTCAATGGGTTAAGGGATGGCATATGAATTAATGGATGCATTAATGATACACTGTTGCTCAAGAAGTCAAAGAGCACGATGATGTCGAACCTCGCTCTGTTGCAAAATGTCAACAAAGGGCAAAAATTGGCCTAAATAAAAATAAGCAATCCATATAGAATTAGATTTTATGGCAACGAGACAGGTATTTGGTCCGGTAGTACTAACCGCGCCAAGTGTAAAGCCTGTAGGACATAAACAATTATTTGCCATAAAGCGTAAATGAAAAAAAAAATGAAGTTTTAAAGTAAAAGGCTCACCTTATGGCGCAAGGTTTCACATAGACGCTTTGGAATTGCTTAAACATTATAACATTCTGCTACCTGATTAGTTTGGTAGTTTTCGAAGGACTGAAATGCAGCTCATGGATGTGGTTACTGTATATCTCTAAGGGGATCATGATTCAGAGATATATACGAAAGTGCCTGATGGCCTTACATTACCCAAGTCAAGTGACTCTAAACCACGGAGTGCGTTTGCAATTAGGTTGAAACGCTCACTTTACAGATTAAAACAATTCGGACGGATGTGGTATATCCGTCTAAGTGACTACTTGATTGGGAAGGGATATAAGAACGATGAATTATGACCATGCGTATTCATAAAGAAAACAAGTTCCGGATTCGTAATTGTAACTGTATATGTCGATGATATGAACATAATAGGTACTCTTGATGAAATAAGAGAAACCGCAAGTTACTTGAAATCCAAATTTGAGATAAAGAATCTTGGGAAAGTTCGAATTTTTGTTTAGATCTTAATCTAGAATATCGAGCTTGTGGAATACTAATCCACTAGTCTGCGTACGTTCAAAAGATAATCAGGCAATTTAACATGGACAAAACGCATTCTACTAGCACTCCCATGGTCGGTCGAAATTTAGATCAAAGGAAAGATCAATTTCGTACAAAGTAAGATTACGAAAATATGTTGGGAGATAGGAGATGAAACTTTCTATCTAAATGCAATATGCGCATTATTGCACTTAACACAAAATACTCGACTAGACATAATATTCGCATTGAACTTGTTAGCTAGATTTAGCTTAGCGCCAACGCAGCATAATTGAACGCTTAAAAGGAGCCATTGGCTTGAAATTGTTCTTTCCCTACAGAGAGGAAAAAGTGTATACGACAGTAACATCTAAAGTAAATGATGATGCTAAATGGCCACCCCTACATTGAAATCTCAAACAAAATCTTGATTGATTTTGTTGATGTTGGGTATCTCTCTGGCCCATACAAAGCTTTAAGGATAATATAGCAAACTAGTTCACCAAATTTTTCCTAAGGCCATATTTGAAAAGCATGTGAAAAATATAAGGGTGCTTAGGCTTTTCCAACTCTCATGATCGAAGTAATGATCAAGGGAATGTGTGAAATATGATGAAATTTTCACACATACGCTGTACTTTTTTCCTTAGACCAAGGTTTATTTTTCCCACTGGGTTTTGTTACTTGGTAAGGTTTTTAACGAGGCAACGATACATGCATAAGCTTTTCAAATTTCTTGATTAATGTAAATATCAGGGGGAGGTATAGACTTGAGGGGGAGTCTAACATCCACACGACGTTACGTTATACTCTTTTCCTTAAACCAAGATTTATTTCTCCCACTGGGTTTTGTTACTTGGTCAGGTTTTTAACGAGGTAACGATACGTGCAGACTCTATTGATTGAAGTAAGGATCAAATGAGAATATAGACTCAATGAAGGAAGTCTAACAGAATTGTCATAATGTTGCAAAGTTAGTAATGGCCTAAATAATGGAGGCCAAAAGCCAAATAACCCATGCTTTTAAGTCTTGGTAAAAAAGTCAAAAGATATTTATAAGAGTTAATATTCTGTTTTTACCCTACTAACTTAACAAGTTAATATTTGAGGTTCAACGTTGCAACTTTTGAAACTCAGGCACTCAGCATTCCGGTAAACCTATGTTGAGTTTTATTTTATTTTTCTAAACCTGGATGGACGGATGGTTAAGATTTTTGCACTGATTGTTCTTAAGGGTGAAAATTGCAACTTCTATAACTTTAAGGGAAGCATTGAAACTACCCTCAAACTTCAGTATTTATTAACTCATTCTCTTAATTTATTACAGGTAGTCTTTCATTTTTTTATTCACCTCACCTCAACCCAATTTATTTTGGGTGATTTTATATCTATCCACAAAATCTTTCACTCTATCCACCCTAAAAAATAGATAATTAATTATTATATATTTATTTTTGATATAATTATAATGATAAGTTAATCCACCGAAATTTATTTTACTATTAATAATTATTAAAATCCAAAAGTCCCATAATACCCTCGTCTTCTAGATTATCAAACGATTCAAACTCCATTGTCTACAACTAATTGCCCTAAACCACCATGTCTGCCACTTGACCGCTGTCACCAGCCATCACTTCCAGTGGGTTGGATTTTTTGGCACTTGTAATTGACGGAGCCGTGGCCGGAAAGCTCTTCTTCTTCCTCCTTCTCCTAGCTTTGTATCCCTATCTCTCATCTATAATAACCACGCCTCAAATAATCGTCAATTTACAACTACACATCACTTAAAACCATAAAAATAAAACCCCTCAAACTAGTATTCGAAACAACTCTTCATCTTAAATAAGTACATAAAACCTTTCATAATCAAAATGGGTATCGTGTCGGTTGGATTTAATTTCTAGCAAATGTAATTGATGACACCACGGCCTAAAAGGAAATATCAATATGATTGTATGAAAGAGAAGCTATCAGGCCATTACTCGAAAGCGAGAGAGAGCCATGATTGTGTATTTTAACGAGAGAGAGAGAGAGAGAACTCGTGTGATAATTTTAGGGCATATGCTCTGTATATATATGTGTGTGTGTATGTGTGTGTGTATATATATCAACTCTTATGGTTAAGAATTAGAATAGCATTTTAAAGGTAGAGAATTGATTGGCTTTGATGGATCTCAATCATATTAATATCCTAATTGGATCTATAATTTCCTTCCAGTGAAGCATATTTATGGATATCAAAGCACATGAATGATGAATCTTTCCGTTGAGAAACATGTC
Organism: Lonicera japonica; assembly: GCA_021464415.1. Taxonomy (NCBI): domain Eukaryota; kingdom Viridiplantae; phylum Streptophyta; class Magnoliopsida; order Dipsacales; family Caprifoliaceae; genus Lonicera; species Lonicera japonica. The sequence continues at coordinate 23,058,403 of CM038464.1, forward strand.
AATTTTTTTTATTATATTCATGAATATGAATTGAATCAACAAATTCTCATTAGTTTCAAGATATCTAAAAGCATTAAAGCAAGTTCAATGAAACAATTATACAAGCCTCAAAAATGGAATTAATCAGGATTTCATATAAAGAAAATGAGGGCATTTTAGAAAATTACATTTATTAATATCATATTTTTTTTTTTTTTTTTAAAAAAGTTTACAAATCTAGAAATTTTTATTTTTTGTAAGTTTATCCAACAAGTGGATAATTTAAACAAAAAAATGTGGATTAACTCAAATGTGGATGAACTTCTAAATCTTGTGGATTGATTTAAAATCACCCTTTATTTTCTTTTTAGGATGCAGAAAAATCCACGTCAACCCAATTATTTTCATTTTAAGATGCATTGTACCAGGCTATATCCAATATTAATTAAGGCATCAAGAGAAATTGAAAAGTTATTTTAATTTTTTCTGTCTTTCTTAGCCCTCGTATATACCCCCGGGCAGATCTTCTGTTTTCAAAAAGTGTGTATATATATAGTGATTTTTCACGACTTTCCCACAAGTTTTGTTTGATTAGAAATGTCTACTTCATGATTATTTCAGAGGTCAGGTGAGATTTTAAAAAATAAAACATCATTGTTTTGTGCTTTTCACTTTCTATAAAATGTCATGTACTTTTCCAACAAACTTCTATTATATTTATCTTGCATATAATTTGTTACGTGAAATTTACCATTATAATTATAAGATTTATGGAATATTAGAGGAAATTAATGATGTTTGCCATTATTGCGAGAGCAACAGAGGCATGAGCAGTGACAGAGGCAAGATTTAAGATTAGTGGAGGCTTGATTAACAGTAAATAATTTTTTTTAATTACAAGTAAGAATAACACTAAAAAATTGTATATTAGACATCAATTATATAAGGAGATGTACCAAAAAACACAAGTTATGAAAAGTTTTGATATTTGAGGTTTCATATCTTGAACACATTGAAAGATATCTTCATTTTCAATATTTTTTATTGCAACTTTCTCAATGTTAAGAATTTATTTTCGGACAAATACATACATTTCATGCATTTTCTCTAGGAGGTTTGGGGGATTTTTGTTGTTTATAGCTACGAGGAAGAGATTTAAACATTTCTTTTATTTAGTTAAAAGAAGAAGTATGATGAGAGAAGATAAAATATATTTCGAAAATAGAATATGCACGGGTCTTGATCTTTCAATCTAAAAATAAATAGTACTCTAGATATTTAATTATTTGTTTAACTGTTAAATTAATAGAAATCATCTTATATGAGGGACAAACTTATAATATCTAAAATTTTGAAGGTGTATATATGTTTATGTATAATTAATGGAGTTAAAGATGAAGATCAATCTCTCTTATACGAAATGCAAATCGAACCCTAGAGTTTTGAAAATTTTACAAAAACAACATCACAGTTTTGAACTTAACAAAAAGGTCCCTATTGAAATAAAAATATCATAGAAATTTAATCTTTCCAAATATGTAGCTTGACTCACTGATGATAGAGGGTTGCTTTATATTGTTAATGCAATTACTCACTTTGCTCTCGTAACTCTCTCTCAAAATAAACAAACACTTGTTAGAACGATTACAATTGTATATACTAATGGTTTGCTTGATAATAATATAAAAAAATAAAACAAAAATAGTTGATTTTTATGAAAAGTTAAGAAAATAAATTGAGACATACGGTAAAATGTGTTCTTATTTTGTGGCTTTTTTAACGACTAGAAAAAAAATTCATAAAAAATAATAAAATATGAAAAATATCTACTTATAAAAATGAATCTAATAGTGTAAAACTATTTATTATAAATGAGATTTTATTTGTATATACTAATAGTGTAAAACTATTTATCATAAAGAAAGATTTTATTTGTGTATTGAATTTTTACATGGAAGTTAATTTTTCTCTCTCAAATAAACAAACATCTCGCCTTGCTTAGGACCCTACGATTGTTGTAAAACTAGATATTTTATTTGTATGTATTAGTAGCATAAAACTATTTATCGTAAAGAAGATTTCATTTGTGCACGGAAGTTAATTTTTGTGCGTATACATATTTTGGTGTTTATTCGAATCAGCTAACCTTTGGCTGTATATTCTTCATAATTGAAAATTGTTGAGGCTTGATATCTGCGGCCATTGTTATCTCCGTGAGAGTAACTTTTTTTTTTTTTAATCTTTTTGATAAGAAATCTATAAAATTTATTATTAATAATTTTTCAGTATTATTAAGAATTCTGGAGAAGTGAGTAAGATTCTTGAATTTACAATCAGTTAGTTTAAACGATTTAAATAAAAAAATAAAGTTTAGATGTATGAAAAAAAACACACACACATACTAATTTTATCTTCATTTTTATACAAAGTGATTATGACCTATTAAATATTCATTCAATGAAAAAATAAAGCTGAATAGTAAAAATAGGATATCGTTCGTTAGAAATAGTAATAATAATATTATAGCATCTTCGCTGGCCTAATAAACCCTTCAAAGTGCATCAAGTAATGATACAAGTCTACAAAGTATGAAATTGACATGAGATCGATATAGGTTACTTATAACCAAATTTTGGTACTTCAAAAAGAGGGGTAAAAATTTAATCAAAAATTTCAATCGGTTGAGATGATCATTTAAGATTTCAATAGATGGAACATACACACACACACACATATATATATATATATCAATATATATATATATATATATATATATATATATATATATATATAAGTATACTTACTTTTGGTTTGAATTTCTTAATGAAATTTTATCGAGATGAATATACTAATTATAGCGATTATTGCTAGCAAGTTTTATAAAAATGTTCATCCGTTTATTTATTAAATTAATTTCATCGAGAAAAATTAAATTGAAAAAATAATGGAGAGTAAAACTCCATATTAATCCTAAATGCAGAAGGAAGTCCAATTTACATGCTTTCCATCCCTGAGTTTTGTATGAAAAACTTGTTATTTGCGAGCGGTTTCAAGTGAGATTCACAAGAATTTTATTTTCTTCATTTCTTTTTTACTTTTAATTGCCTACAAAATGTTCAAATGTGTTTATTACTGTTGAAACTGTGGGGGCTATTTTGATGGAAATCAAGGTTAGTAAACTTTATGTGTATTTTTAATTACTTCCACGTATGAGAGATGCGAAAATATTCATGAGTTCATGTAATGGTGAATTTTCTTAAAAGCTTGAGCTTAAGTTTTAGTTCTTTAGACATTTAAATTTTGTGCCATTTAGTAAAAGTTTGGAGGGTGTGGTTTATCACAAGTGTGCCAACTAAATCGACTGGGCTTTGGCATGCTTTGTGTAAAATATTGCCTTTTGAGACAAAATTCATTTGAATTTTTTTATATATTAAAAATAAAATTATTTTTTAAATTAAATTTTAAAATGACTTTGACCAAGTTTTTTTGTTCCGTTTCATTGGACAGTTCCCACTATCTCTCCACGCACCTTTTTTTTTCCTTCAGTTATGCACGTTGAAGAAAAAATCTTCTTTAAATATTAACTTATTCTCCAAAAATCAAAACAACAATAATCATTGTCTTCCTCCTCTCTCGCCGGAAAAAAAAGTTTTTCTTTATTTTGTTTTTTTGCCTCTAGCAAGGAATTATTTTACTATTTACAAGATTAGTAAAAGGGAATTGGTTTTTTAATTTCCTATCGTGTAAGGAAAATCAAGATGAAGGGGAATCTGGGGTTTTGTATCATAAGGAAGGCGTGACCTTTACGAATTGCTAAGACAAATACCGAGCAAATTAGCAAAATATCTTAAAAAAAGCAACCTAATACATGACTCAATCCGGTGTTTTCCTATTGCTAAAATTTGATATATTAGTTTCTCATTATATTTTCGCAGCTCAATTTCCAACAATTACTTTCTATCATTTTCTTACCAAATGCATATAATCCTCACATACTTTTTCTTCTCTACTAATTAACATTTTGTAAGTTATTTTCATTTCTTTTAATATTGATATATAGGAGGGAACTAATCTTATTCAATTGACGTATTTTTGAATATTTGGTTAGTTTTCTCTATTACTCTACTCTCAAATAAAAATCCTTAAATACTCAATCATTTTATAAAATGATGAAATTTTATATTCAATTATGTTAAGACAAATACCAAATATATATATATATATACGTGTGTGCATGCGCGTATAATTTCAACAAGTAAATTTAAGATTTATTGTTTCAAAATCTCAGTTTTAATAATAATAATAACAACATTATTCTATATATATGATTTTAAATTTTCATCTTATGTAGATTCTTTTTTCTTTTCATGGAAACAAACTTCTTCAAGCAATATCACTATTAAGCAAAATTTAATTAAGTCTTACCTAATTCTCATTTGTTAAATAATACTCTTCTGGTTTTAGTTTCAAGCATATGTTCGTATAGTACTCTTTACTATTTTTAGTTTCGGACATAGATTCATATTCAAAAGGTTATTTTTAGATTTAACTATAAGTTCTTGGGATTTTTTGAGTTTACCAGCTATTATTAATATTAAACTCAAGATACCCTATTTTACTAATCCTTTGAGTATCCCCAAGATTTGACGGAGTGCAACACTGTCAATATTTTATGCTAAACGGATGAAAATGCCCTCATCTTCCTCACTCAATGATTGTTCAAGAACCCTAATTCCATTTATACTCTTCCTAAACTCAAAACTCAACAACTTTATCTCTCTAATTTCATCTCCTTCATTCTCCGTCTTTTCTTCATCGCAACCTTCAAGAAATCCATTTCGTAATTATATTCAATTGCTTCATTTTTCACTCTCAAAACTCACTAACTTTCTCTCTTTAATTTCATCTATTTCCTTTTCCACTTAACTTTCAAGAAACCATTTTGTAATTATATCCAAAATTAGTTTTAACTTTCTCTCTCTAAAATTAGTTGATTTAGGGATCTAATTTCAATTCGAGTTTGTAAATCTCAAATTTCGTTGAATATCTTTCAATTGCTTCCAAGGAAATAATGAAAAAATATTATATAACTGAGAAAGAGTGAGGAAATAAGGGAGAACAAAGAGAAAGGAAAATGGGTTCATCATCATAACCATCATTTTTCTTCAAATCCGAAATGGGCCTTTCTCCGGCAAGCTTACTGTGAAGAAAAAAGGGTATGGGGGTAAGAGGTGGTGATTGCGCGGTAGTGGGAGGAAGGATAGGGGGCTCGATGAGAAAGAGAGAAAAAAAGAAAGGTGGAGGTGAAGAAATGGAGGAGTGTAACAATGGAGTTTTGGTGTTTTTTTTCTTTTTTTAAGAAGATGAGCAATTACATACAATATGGGGCAAAATGGTCAGACGGAATTTTTTTTAGAAGGAATGAGCATTCCATCAAATCTTGAAAATGTAACTCAAATGATTAATAAAACAGGGAGCTATATCTTGAGTTTAATATTAATAATAGAGAGCAAACTCAAAAAATCCCTACAAATTCTTTAGGTTCTAAGAAGTGCTAAGTGAACAATTAGATATTGAACTGATATGGATTAAAAAAATAGTGTTTGAATAACATCGACTAATATCAATGAAAATATTGTTAAAATAGTACTCTTGACTATTTTTAGATTTGAGCCCATGTTCGTACGTATAGCGTATATTTATGTGTAATTTCTTAGGGATCTACGAATTGCCAAATGAAATAGGAGATATTGAGTTGATATGAATAAAAAAAGAGTGGTTCAAATAACATCTATTAACAACAATGAATATTGTTAAAATATTTTGTGAGAAGTTTTACCAAAAATGTTAGAAAAATATTAAAAAATAGCAATATTTTTTAGTTTTAAACCCTATATGAGGTATGAGAAAAGGCATTATAGAAACAAAAACATTTTAAATTTAAAACAGATCAATTGACCCAACTTGTGAATCTGTTTTTTCACACTATATATTTTATTTCAAATTTTCTTTTGACAGAATAAGTTTAACTTGTCAGACTAAATACATACGAAGAGCCCAAGATAGCTCGGCGCAAAGGCAACTTTGTTTTTCTTTTTCCTTTTCTTTTATATCACTAATCTAACAAAAAACAAAAATGCGAAAATATCTACTATCATATTTTACATTAATATTATTTACATACCTTCAAATATCAACAACAACAAAAATATGAAAATTGTCCAAAAATCTTGGATGAAATAGACAAATTGCACCTTAAAAATTAGTTAATAGATGGGCTGAGCCTAGTGCATCCATCCTCTCAGTGAGTATTTTATAATAGGAAGTTTGTGGGTGGCTAAATTTCTGGTAATGTCTCTAGTGCTTTTATTTTCTCACCATATATTTTAATTTATTTTTTTATTCTTTCATATGAATTAAATTTTTATTTTTTTTAATATTATTATCGAATAGAGCCTTAATTTTCTTACACTTTTTCTAAAGTCGAACAAACAAAGATATCAGCGTACAACTTACGATAAAAGAAGCCATAACCTTTGATCACCCACACCATTGTGAGCCCCGGTATATTTGGGCTATGGGACTCTTATTGGGCCCCTTAGATAAATTAAATCGGGATAATTGAGCTGAGGTAATTAGTATGTTGTCGCAGGTACTTCAAAATATGAATATGCTGCGCATGGGTTAAAAAAAAAGAAAAGAATTACAGTAATATTACGAATAACATAGTTACATAAAAAAACATACTCTATGGTATTATATTTAATACTAATATATATTAAGCTGGCTTTGAAGAGGACGGTTCTCTTCTTAAGAAAAAGAAGAACAGTCCATTATAAAATTAAACGAATGTATTTTTTCAAGATACTCAGTGGAAATAACCTCTAGGAAATAATTTCTATAATAAGTATGCAAAATTAAATTTCACAAAAAAAGTTCAATTTGGAACATGTATAATGAAAATTTGATATATATGTTCAATATTGGCCACTGAAATTTTAAAAGATCGTCTCGCTAATTTCAAAATTGAGTTTTTGGGGTGTGAGAGGGATGATGATTGACGCCATCCTCACCTTCCTCCGACTTATTATCGACAGTCAACTCCAAGTTTCAAACTCAACAATGGCAACTAAACACAAGGGTCGCACTCATTGCAAGAGTTTTCCGAACACCTTATGTCACAAGTTGACAACAACCATGCTCGACTTGTGTACGCATTCTCGAAGGCACCTCCATTTCAACAATGATTGACATCATCTTCAACTTCCTTCAGCTTATCACTGATAATTTGTTTAGTGTTTCAAACTCAATAATAACAATTAAACACGCACTAGTTGTGAGACTTAACCCAAAACCTTACGGCACGAGCTAACATCATTATGCGTCACTTGTGTACGCGTTTTTGAAGGCCCGCTAAAAAATTCAATTAAATTTTTTTGATAACAGGTAACTATAAGATCTAGTCCAAATTTATTTCTGGTCCCCACTAAGCCCATTAAAAACACCCTACAACGTGATTATGCTTGCGCTGTCTATAAAATAAAATTATTAATAAAATCGCGGTTGAGATTGCTTTCATCATTCAAAGTAATGAAATGATTAGGAAAAGAGTAAGCAATCTAACGAAACTTAAACTATTTAATTGATTAAGCCATCATATGCTATGTTATAAATAATTGGATCTCTGTCGACTCTCACTACTAATTATTTAAAAAATTCTCATCCAACCAAACATGTCCCCCAAAATTGTCCAACATACTATTCCCCATGAAAAATTCCGACACTATCCTTCCACTTTTTAAAATCTCACCAAGTATTGATATATGTGTAGATAATGGTTAGTTCAAATTGATAATTTTATATAAAAAAGTTATAAATTTTAACATGAATATATAAGTAAGGGATTGTCATCATGTAATAATGATACTTTTAAAGATAAAATTTACACCTGCAGTCTAAAGATATTTAAGTTGGGGCGGCTCAATTGGTGCCCCGTGCCTACACTATTCTAGTGGACACAACAACATGCACTAATTTAAATAAACAAAATAAAATACAAATGATACATTAAAAAGTGAAGTAAATTCAAAATACAAATCAATGCACTTTCTTTCACAATATTTATATTTTTAATTCAATCTTTTTTAAATTGATATATATATATATATTATTGTTATGCATATTTAGTTTCTAAAGGGTATATTTATCAATTTAAAAAGGGTAGTGATGTTGGCACCCCCACATTCACTTGATGACAGTCCCACTAAAAAAAGAGTTTTGATTGTTATGTCCACCCCACTTGTTTTAATTTAACTCAAAAGTTAATTAACCAACTAATTATATAATTATTTCTTATCCACCTAGCAACAAATTTTGGTTGCACAAAAACAACAAATAAAACCTCCATTAATGCAAAACTCAAAATTTGAGAATAATGATAAAAAAGAGAAACTTTACTTATATATTTAATGTGTATGCTATGAAAATAATATAAACAATGAAACAAATTAGAAACATGTATGTCTCTCTTTCATTAACTATTTCTTGCTTGTTTTCTTTTCATTATTCCAAAATTAAGTTATTATGTAGTTTTTACTTATTTGAGAAGATTGTGGAGATGGTGGAGAAATTTTGAGATTAGTTTGGAATCATTTGTTTTATGTTATTATGTAGTTAATTACTTAATAATGTTGTAATTAATTAAGTAAGTGATTTATTTCCAAAAATAACTAAGAGTGGTGTGAGTGATAAGTATAACATAAGAGTATTATTAAGATAAAAGTGTCAGTAAAAATAAAAATATTAACAAAAATTTTGTGAGTGCCGCTATCACCATCCTTTAAAAACACACCACACGTGCAACCCAAACATCAACTTGTGTCTAAAAATTGATTTGAACTGAATGATTCTCTCAAACGGTCAATCACATGGTGACCACCAACCAGCCCAGCCGGTCACATGGGCCAGATTCGTGGGCCCACCTTAGTCCTCCACGAAATCGAAAGCAAAGGCTGGGCTGGCCTTACACCTACCTCTTTCTCGGTAACAGTTGCACATGCACGGGGGCACGTGTGATCATCCCCTTAATCAGAGGCTGACAATTTTTATAATTCCTGATCAACGGCTGTATGGCGTCCGTACGTGCTTCCACGTAAGGCCCCACTCATCGACTTATTCACCGACAACCGGAGGAGAAGGTGGGAGGAAAGAGAAAAGATTGTTGGGTTAAAGTAATAAGAAGCAAATGGCATTGACCGTTGACTAGATCCAGCAAAGGGCATAAAAAAAGGAGTTACTTTGACCAAAAGTTGCACGTGTGCGTATGCACGGAGTACAAGTGTGATTTGCTGTTGCTGAGCTGTATAGGTGTGTGCCACGTGCGTTCCACATGGGTGGCAAAAATTGGTATTCTATCCGTAAGGTCCTCCCTCCCCAATAACTTTTACTAAAAAATTCCTTTTCAATAGTTGTTGTCTGGCTTCACAGGTACATACACATTTATATATAATAAAAAAAGTTGTGGATCTCGTTTTTTTAGAGGCATATTATTTTTATAGTATCATTGAGACTCTCCACATGTTCGAAAAGAATTATTTTACTATGTTATATATAGTTTTACCATTCTATGCTGCAACTAATTTTCATATAAACAAACTATAATAACTGGAAAAGTAACTATATCTTTAAAAACGTTTCTAATATCAAAAGCAGTAATTTTACATCTATTACCTTCAGGTGGATAAAATAATTTTTTAATACAAATAATAATTTTACAAACACTCTATGTAATAAATTTTTTTATACAAACAATAATTTTACGACCATCAAAATAAAAAGTATACATAACAGTATACCGATAATTATATTTATGTAAATTAATTTCAAAAAGTCTTTATAGCGAGAAAAAAAAGTTTGTTACCGGACTAGAAAGCCAAGCCGTTATCCATAGTTTATGTTTAACACATATAAAAGTCGTGCAACATGACTTTTAATTGAAGAGCAACAGAGTTGTATGCTTGCAAGCAAGTAGAGTGCTTCATCTTCTTCTTCTTTTTTTTTTTTTTTAGACAATGATATGCAAGTAAAAAGGTTGAGAGGGACAAAAATAGGGAAAATGGAAGTGCAAGTTGACGAGATGCGTATAGATAGAGATAGGGAGATGGATGTGAGAGTTATGGCAAGTAGCGAAAGGGGCCGAGTTCACGTGCGAATCACATGGGGAGTGGGTGGGGTGGGGGTGTGATGCAGCCTCGTACGGACAGAAGAGTGTGTGTGTGGTGTGGGGGGGGGGGGGGGGGTGTTGTTCATATGTATGATAAAAAATTTGTCGCGAAGTGAAGGGGATGATGAGATCCATTATTGGGGTTTGGAGGGGGAACACTTGGGACAGCTAGCACGCACCCGTGGGGACACACAATCATCCCATCCAACATCTTGTCGGACCATCCACTCAATATTATTCAATTTTCTTTCTCTCCTCCCTTCGACTTCAATCATGTTCTACTCAATTCTCCCAATTATCACGCCATTTATCTGCGAGTCACTCACACGACCTTTTCTTCTCTGAAATTTTTAAAAACCGTATATAAAGAGGGCTACTATTCAAGTACATTATTTTAATTTTTAATAAATTTTTTTAACATTTTTAATATATTATATTTAATTTAAAATTAATTAATATTAATTTAAAAAATACTTTACTCTACTCCACTCCACTATCTTTATATCTACAATTTTAAAAAATAAAAAATATCACGCTATTCACATCATAAATCTTATTTTCAGTCTTCTTCTTCTAACTTCTTATTTCTTAATCTAATCGTTCCTTCTATTTTTCTCTCAAACTTTTTCGTTACGAGTTAAAATAAAGTTTCACCATGTATTATTAACTGTAAACTATTTGATATGTTTTTTAAGAAGAATAAATAAGAGTTTTTATTTGGCCGTTGCACACACCACATTAAAACAAAGTTCTACCATGGAATAAGGTTTACTCGTTTTTTAGAAACTGAGTAGTCTTCATCACACTCAACAAAAAAGAATAAAGTAAAGCGCACATCACTCGGTCTCAAGGAACAAAGTAGAATTGAAAAAATAACGTAAAGCTTAACTCGATTCTTTAGGATCGAGTAACATATGCATTACCTGGTTCCTTTGAACCAAATATGATGAACAACACTCGATTCCTAGCAATCAAGTAAACATTCTTCGTGCCTTTTTTTTTCTATTTGTTTGTATCCAATAATTTAAAAATGCTAGGAAACGTAAATAAGAAACAAAAATATAAGTAATTTACTTCTTTTAAGGAAGGGTGATGATTTGGATGGTGGTGGAGGTGGACGTGGCCGTAGTGGAGATAGATGATGATTTGGATGAATGATTATGATGAAAAAATATTTTTTAATTAAATGAGTTAATTGTTTGGGTTTAAGAGATCTAGAGTTATTAATTATTATTATTAATTTAACTTTAATGTTTAATGTTTAATGTTTTGTTTTAACCATTAATTAATTAAAAATTAAAATAAGTGGTGTGTGTAAACATAATAGTTAAAAAAAATTTAGATGGAGTGTTAGAGAGTGAAATGGCGTGTGTAGTCCCCTATATATATGTGACGCAAAATGGGGCCCTTCTGTTAATAAAGTAATTAAGATTATTGTTAAAATAATATAAAATTTTAAAAACATAGAAATACTATAAAAAGGAAATCTCTCTCTTTAACAAAAAGAAGAGATGCCCATTTGGACGGCCAAATGGATAAAATTTTGTATAAAAATATGTAGAAATGATTAGAGTTATTAATTATTTTTAATTTAAGTTTAATGTTTAATGTTTAATGTTTTAACCATTAATTAAAAAAAAGTGGTGTGTACGTGTAAACATAATAGTTGACTTTTTTTTAGATAGAGTGTTAGAGAGTGAAATTGTGTGTGTCAAAAACAGTCTCCTGTATATATATGTGATGCAAATTAGGGTCCTTTTGTTAATAAAATAATTATAATTGTTGTTAAAATAATATAAAATATAAAAAACATAGAAATGCTATAAAGAGGAAATCGATCTCTCTCTTTAACAAAAAGAATGGATACCCATTTGGAATTCTAAATGGATAATTTTTTGTATAAAAATATGTAGAAACGATTTATATCATAAATAGATCACCTCCACCAAATTTCATCCAAAAATTCAATTTAGAAGTAAGTAAGATAATCATTAGAAATTTTAACGTCAAAAAATGCACATATATATCAATTTTTAATTACAACTAGTTCTATATTTAATTTTTAGATAAAATTTTGTAGAGGCGGTCTACTCATTGTATTAACCATCTATACAAATTTTCATAACAAAATTCATCATCTTACCCATCTAAGTAAGTATCATTTCTTTTTGTTAAAGTGGAGAATTCTCTCCTTATAGCATAGCTCATAAAAAACATACTGTACAATTTTTTTAAAATAATATTGTGATTTAATTAAGATATATTTACTTTGATCATATGAATACCCCACAAAATATTAGAGATTTTGTTAATTTAAGAGGACAATTAGTCAAAATACACGCTAAGGCTCTATTATAAAAATAACAAAACCATAATGTATATTGCGCATGAATAAATTCTCACAAAATAATTCGTTCTTTTCAATTGACACAGAGATAATACAATTATATATTGTATATAAATTGAATTCTAATCTCATTTGTACACAAATAAATTAATTAATTATGATTCAGAAATAATAAATTTAAATTTTGTGCTTTTGAATTACAGAGATATGAATCAACCAATAATTAATGCCGTAACTATAGTACAAAACAATTGGTCAAACTTTTGACAAATCTTCAAGTCAATGCTGATAATTTGGAGTACCATCATAATCGATAATTACATGTAGACATAAATATTTGATATAAAAAATAATATGTCAAATGTAATCACTATTTATTAGTTTAATGAATAATTAGTATATTTGATATGACAGTTTTTTATATAAGATGCTACTCCAATATTTATGTAAAAATATTCTAGCTTAGTTTTTATAAGGTTGTAATACTGTCAAACTAATGTACAATAATAAAAATATATATTTAAATTTTTAGTGCAATATTTTATTATAATAAAATAATAATTACTTTAACGATATACATATATATCATTCTTATAATGTCACATTTTATCGAGTGGCGACCCAAACACGCTATTTTGGGCGAGGGTACGATTAGGAATGTTAGGTATTTAGATATTTTTAGCGGTGATGATGATGATGTTGACCAACCTAAGTTGAGCCAATTAGCAAGCATGGAACGTAAAGAATTTTTTTTGGTTATCTATATTAAATCTTCTCCAAAGAAGGTTATGATTTGCTTAGATTCTTAGCCCCGGTTTGATATCTCCCTATTTTTATTTTTATTTTTCAAAATTTAAAAACTCAACTCAAAATTAACTCTACTTTTACACTTTTTAAAATTTATTTCACTTTACTTTCTCTCTCTAAATTTTTTTTTAAAACACTATAACTTTAAATTCAAAAATCAAAATTAAATAAAATATATATATTTAAAACATACTCGTCGGGATCTATAAAATAAGATCCATTGTGACTATTTTTTGAAAATTTTTATGAGATTTTTTAGTTGGTTGAAAAAAATTCAAACAAAAACAAAATTCACTTTCAAAATACTTCTAAATTCTACCAAACACCATATTTTAAAAATTTAACTTAAAAACTTAATTCAAAACATTCACCAAACAACCCCTTAATGTCTCATTGTGGCCTCCCTTAATTATAGATTAAAGTTGCTAACTTAAATATTAATTATCATCCTATGTATATTGACACAACGAAATCGACAACCATATTTTATGGTATCATAATAATTGTCAAATTTAAGGTGGAAAGAATTTGGTAAAGTAGTAGATAGCAAATTATTTGTCCTTAAGTAGCACTATACACCAAACGGGATCAAGATTAAAATATCTACTCCAAAAGTGAAAATAGGAGAGCGGATTAGTGCAAGACATGCATTTAATAAGGACGAGAGTTCTGTCTAGATTTTTTTCTAAAAATTAGGTAGAAGGTCTTATTACTCATTGATTTTTACCAAAAATCTAATGAATAATATTTTTTTGAATGAAGGGCCTATTTTTAATTGGTAATTAGTGTAAGAGGCCTATTTTGTTTTATATTTTAAATGAAGGTATTTGAATAAATTTAAATATCATTTAATTAATAAAAACATGTTATATATTACCTAAATTACCCCTCTTTATGAAATTTGCACAAAAAATATGGACCGCAAAGTTAATATTGCAGTAAAATATGAACTGCAAAGTTCATATTGCGGCGAAATATGGACTGCAATATGAACTTTACACAAAAAATATGGACTGCAAAGTTCATATTGCAGTAAAATATAGACCGCAAAGTTCATATTGCAATCCATATTTTAATGCATATTGGTATTTTTTAGTTTATTTTAAGGGTTGGGATGTCATTTTACAATGAAAAAAAAAGATATATGTCATATTATCAATAAAATAAAAAATAGGCCATTTATTTACAAAAAAAATTATTCCTTGGCTTTAGTGTGAAAATCTTTCTCTAATAAGACATTTTTTTTAAATATCCCGATTTTCTTTTATTTTTTTGACAATATAGGATTTAAAGTAATGAGAATTAGCTCAAGTATTTAATAATTGTAGTAAAAAGGAAATCTTTGTGTATCACAGTATTTCATAATATATATTTTAAAGTTCACAAAATTACTTGGCTTTCACCACCAAAAATAAATAATTGGTAATCACATCCACAAGGGCTAAATCAAAGACCTCCGTTGTATAGGACAAGAGACCGTGTACCATCAAACCACAAAATATGATTGATAATTATGTTAGAAGAGATTTATGCGCTCAATGTAACTTTGCCCATTTATTTAAAATAGGCTAATTAGCTCTTTGTATAAAATAGAAAAAAAAATTGTTGAATTAGAAGGGAATTGCCATATAAGTGGAAGACATGACTCGTGAGGTTGGTTGGCCATTCATTCAAAGAAAAAAGGTGTGGGGGAACAAGCAAGCCCTTCTTTGAATGTAAAAAGAAAAAATTAGGTATTCACAGGAGGCGTTAGGCGAAATGTATTGTTGTGTCAAATTAATGCAAGTAGACCAACTATATATATACAAGTCTAGTCTTTTCATTTTGCATTCACCACGACTTATCTTGTCAAATTATCAATAACTTTTTCAGACTTCTTTGAATTATTTTGTTCTGGACTTATTATCCCAATAATGGCTCCATTTTGGAGGGTAGCCTTCAAAATCCTCACAAAAAACATCATGGTTTAATTGAATGTTGATTGTGTCCCAACTGTTTGACTTGTTAACCACTTTATGCATCTCCTCATTAATTATTGATATAATGATTAACTTTGGTTGTTACTGAGTCACGTTATGTAACGTACATTATTGATATAAAGACGTGTGTTATATAACATACTTATAAATAAATAAAAAATTAATTATAATATGTATTAATTTTGGCACATTATTATGAATTTTTTTCTTTTTATTCATAGTATGATTAAGGCACATATTATTTATTTTTTTCATTTTATTTGTTAGTATAAGATTTTATAAAAAAGATCGAAATGGACCGAAATATAGATTTTAAACCCTATTGTAGACGTATTTAAATGATATAAAAAATAAATTTAAAGATGTATTATTAACAAATGTGCAAGATTAACAATTGCGTTTGAGGTTTATATAAAGTAACTCTTCTATAATTATATTTTCCTTGTGGTGCATGTATGTTAAGGACTCCCTCAATTCAAAATATGACATTTGATTTTTATTTATTATTTAATATTGTTCGTTTAGTTCAAAATGAAGTAAAAGATCTTATGTGACAATATTTTTAGCAAAAAAATTAATAAATAATATTTTTTAGAAATAAGAGCTTGTTTATCAATTGTATTTTTAAATAAGAGTTTTTACTGAGTGCAAACTTAACTTTGTAATAAAAAAAATTAATGCAAATTTATTTTGCATGTTGTGTTAATATATTTTAACAAGTATATTCTTATATTTCATTCATAAAACTTTAAAACAACGTCCAATAAACACAAATACATAGTAATGTTTTAGAAAATAAAAAGTGCAAACTTAACTTTACACAACTCCCAAAAAATTATAATGTGCATTTTATTAATAAATAGGTTTTGAATATCTAATTTGTTAAATTATTCTAAAGTACTGTCAATTAAACACTTATTTATATGCTAAAAAACATGTATTGCATACTTAATTTTGCATGATTCTATATAAAAAATATAATTTAAAAATTTACTGCAAAGTTAACTTTGCCTTCTTTTTGGAGTTTGGTTAATTATAGGCCCTTAATTTATAAAATATTATTTCCTAATTCTTTTTCATAATTTTTTTTTCGAACAAGCCTTATTTTCACTATTACGTTTATTTAGGGGTAATTTTGTTTCTATCCTCCATATCTTGCAGTTAATTCCTTAAATCATGAAAATTTTGAACAAAGTTTTACAATATTACCCTTTTTTAAATTGATAGGTATATCCACCAATTAAAATTAAATTATAATTGTATAAATTTAGATTCTATTTGAATTAAGATTCCTAATCCAACTGTAATTCATTTTTAAATTATAATACATATAGACATTCTTTGGTGTTATTCCTCATCAAAATACATCACCAGGCTTATCACATAAACTCCATTATGAAATGCTCTACAAATACTTGTTACTTAATAAATACAACAAAAACCAACACTTTAAAGTTTTAGGATTGAGAATGAAACTATTGCTAACCCATAACTAGGAAAATCCATAAGGTACCGACTTTTATTAACCAATAAATGATTAATAAGTTAAGTCTTCCTTGCATAGATTCACAAACACGATTACCACCAAAACCCTCCTAAACAAACATCCAAATTTCAATAAAAAAAAACAAAAAAAATAAAAAGAAACCTAGTTTCTTAGAAGTAAGTGCATCTTTTTTCTAACGAACCAGAGAATTAAGTAATGAAGACTTGCAGTTATTCGACCAACCAAGCATACCAAACTCCGGCAAGTCATCTTTCGGACAATCCTTGGGTCGATTACTACTCTTAACAAATTTAACATCCTTAATTTTGGTCTTTGCTTACATATAGTGGCGTAGCCAGGAATTTAAAACCGGGGGTGCGCAATTTGAACGTGTTATATCATCATCTCTAATTCACAAGTGACTAACATATTTGAAAGTGATGAGGCAATTTATCAAAATTTTTCCACAGAAACAGAACAAAATATGGCTACTTAATATCAAGGAACATGTAGCAAAGAAATGTACCCATCAACATTGAGTTTCCTCATGAGAAAAGGCCCCAGCTTAGTCTTGGATAGCTCTGTTTACACAGCTAGCAACTCTGATACAATTACCTCCCTTCAAGACACATTGCTTACACTGTTTGTAGCAACTATTGTACTGAACTCTTGGATAGCTCTGTTAGTGACGGGTGCACTGCAAGCTCTCCGAAATGTCCACGAAGCCTTCACAGTAAATCATAGAAAATTTAAAATATATAAAACATCAATGCTGCAAGGATTTAACAATCATATATATGATTAGCAACTATGGTCAATGGTACACGTGATCACATTTTGCATTAAGAAGCAAGTCCCCTGCTAATTGCTTAACAGGCAAATTTCATTTCATTTCAATTCAACCTGTATTCTTTTTATTCCTAAAGTACTAATGTATACCCTAATAATCAGAGTAAAATTGTGAAATGTCATATAGCTTTCAGTGCCAAATAAATTCAAGCAAAAAGCATATATTCAAAGGTTTGTTCAGATAAGAAACAGGCATTTTCCAAACTATATGCTCAGCATCAAATATTCAGTATATAACATTAAAAAAAAATAATCAAATGTTCCTCTCTCAAAATCCATCTTAAATTCCACTCCCTTCACTCCCAAATTAAGAGTTTCTGGTAAACTTCACAAAGAAAAGTTGCATTTTCATCTCAAGGTAGCTTATTAGTTTACACCTTAATCGTTAATAACTTAAAATTAGTATTTTCTTAAATGCTTGATCGGTCAAATGCCGAGTCTTAATCAAGGATGGAGGGTGTAGTAAAAATTAGCTTAAGCATACATATATATAAGGTTAAATACCTACAATTTAGGAAATTTTAGTACTATATATGTTGCTTTAGCTGATGCACAAACCAAAACCACTCACCTTGTACTTGTTTATTAAATTTTATTGAGAAACAACTGAATATGTATGATGATTATGTAAAAGACATAAAAGGATTTCAATTGATTCAAATAATCAATTTAAGAGATAAATGAAATCGATTTATTCACCTGAAACTGAAATAGTAGGAGGATATAGCCGGGGGAGATGGCCCCTACTCACAATTGACAATGAACCAGGGCACCATCAATCCATCATTAAGTTAGAATGAATAAAAAGGAATATATATATATATATAGGCATTTCCACAATCTATAAACAACCATTGTAATTTCTTATCTCACCGTATTCGATTAAAGAGGCCAAAAACCCTAAAACCCAAATAAAGCTAAACAAAAGTTCCAAACCTAAGTTTGATTCATCAAGAAATATGGATTTAGGGCTTAAGTTTGATTCGTCAATTTCAAACCTGAGTGGCTGAGGCCTGAGTGCCTCGGTGGTCGCTTGGTCGGAGCGGTGGAGAGCTGAAGTCTCGTCGTCGCCTAAACGAAGATGAAGAGCTCTGTGGAAAAAAAAACAGAGAGAAAGAGGGGAGAAGACCTCTCAATTTCAAAACCTTTTTTTTTTAAAAAAAAAAAGTTGCGGAAATTGTGGGAGATGCGCGCGCACCTCCTCGCCACACTGCGGCTACGCCCCTGCCTACATAGGGTCCAAGGATAATGTTTAAACCGAGTACGATCATGTAGGCAGTTACTTTTTCCGGGTCAACTCCGAGAAGGACGAAGAAGACATTTTCGACGAATTTAGCGGTTTTATAAATGACGAGCTTTGGGTTATTGTGGCATTGTTGGGAGGGGTACCTTGGGTAGGGTTACGATTTTGGTGAGGAAAGTGAGAGAGATGGAGTTTCGAAAAGAGATAGTGAAACGGGGTTTTTGAGATATAGAGGATGAGAATTTGAAGGAGGATGAAAGGTGGCAAGTGAAGAAAACTAGAGACCTTACTGCTATTAGCACTGTCATCTCTGTGTTTTTTCTTTTGTGGGTCATTTATTCAATCCTTTGCTTTAAGAGGGTGATAGATAATGTGGGTGAAGAAATCGTTCTTTGCTTTCTCTACAATCAGAGTGATGGTTTCTCGCTTAAATTGGATTTGATTGCAGTTAGGCCGAAGAGGAGTTCTTCAAGCTTGGTACTTATCGATTCCCATTATTTCAAAAGGTTTGATTGAAAATGATTGAAAAATTAAGGAATAAGTGAGCTCATCTGTTGGCCAGAGACTTGATGATTCCTACAAGTTTTAGTTTAAGTTCATTGGTTTTGTGGGAATTCCATTGGCCAGCAAAGTGGATATTGAGATTTTGGCGAGAGTAAATAGTTTTGATAATGTATTGTGTTGGTGGAAGGGGAGATTAGGACGCCACCTTATACCGTTGCTGTTAACAGCGAATCCAACTACTATTAATATGTGTGAGAAAGAATGAGGCTTGAGTTAATTTTTGTTTATGTAATTTTGCTTGAAAGTTAATTAAGATTTACCCATTGCTTAATATTATAATCTAAATTTTTAAAGTGGTTATACTTATTAATTTAGTGAATATTTTAGTATTAAATTATTATTCAAAATAATATTTATAAAATAAAATTAATAAAAAAATTTCAATTTATCCATGCTAGCTGACTAACTTAAAAACACGGATTAACTGCAAGGTATGATGGATATAAATAAAATCACCCTTTATTTAGACGTTGTTTATTATGGGTAAATCTTTAAGTGAGCTAGTTAACTAGTGTATTTTAAATATTTATTTTATTTTTCTTATGGGCTAATAATTATGTTACCAAATTATCATTGTTCTAAAAATCATAAATCGGACCTAGATCGGCAAGGTGGGGATTGGGAATTTTTGGAGAAATCGAAAAAAAATCGGGGATTAATCGGAAAACCCATAATTTGAAAAATAGGGAATTAAGTAATATAATAACATTTCCATTCCCACAAATAATTTCCAAAATAACATCAACCATACCCACAAGGCCACAAATAATATGTTGAGCAACACAAATTACAAGTAACAACTAACAAGTTCAAACTAAATAAAGCACGTTCAAAAGTAATCAAATAAAGTCTTAAAGAACAACATAAAGCACAAATAACAAGTTCACACTAAATTTGGCACGTGTTTATGATTTGTGAGTTAGGGCATTTTTTGTTATGTAATATGTACAAAGTGTAAAGGGGAAAAAAAAGCCCTCTAAAACGACGTCATTTTATTATGTTTTGTTTTGTTTTTTAATTGTTATTAGCTCCTCGATTTTCTCCAATTTTTGCCGATTTTCCCCGATTTGTGCCGATTTTCACCCAATTTTTGAGAACCGATTTATGGAAATCCGATCGGATAACTCCCGATTTTCGATTTTTGGTCGATTTATCTGCAAAAAATCCCGATTTTTAGAACACTGCAAATTATATCCAACTCCTAATTTAAATAGTAAAAATGTGGTAATTTATACAAGCAACTAAAAAAATTTAATTACCAAATCAAATAATATATTTTGCCAAAATGCAAAGTGCATACAAGAAGACAAAGAAACTTAATGCACATCAAACTAAGAAAAAGATAGTACAATAATTTAAGCATATTATGCTTATATAGAAATTATTATTAATTTTATAACATGGAAGGCACTTTTATTTAATGCCATTCAATTGAACTACAAGACTCTTAATTAAAAGTAGGGGTGAGCATCTATTCCAATCCAACATGCTCCACCAATCAAATCCAATTAAATGTTGGATTGGATCAGTTTCAATCATATCCGATCCAGTTAACCCAGAAGTCACGAAAGAGAGTCAATATGCCATCTGAAAATAGTGTTAGTGCTTACTGTTACACCTGTTCTTTTTTATTTAATTTTTTTAAGCTATACAAGTTTTATACTTCTCAATTCTAATGAGATAAATAAATGTAATTCAAACAAAATAGGATAATAAATATAAATGGAAGTCTAATATATATAAAACTGGCATTAGATTAATTGTAGTACAAAACACAAGTAAACAAAATAACTTGTCTTTGAAATTAAATCAAATGCAATCCAAGTGACAATCATTTCCTCTTGTATTGTGACTATACGACGACATGTAACACTTAAACAATAAGTACATATACATTAATTGGATAAGTTTCTAAGTATTGAAAACCAAAACGAATCCAATTATTTCAATTTTTGAAAGTGGAAGAAGTAATCCAATCCAATCGATTTATAAAATCTAGAAAAATTGGATTGGCCCAGTCAATTCGATCGTTTTGGATTGGATGTTGATTAAAATTAATTTTAACTATTAATCACATTTTAAGTGAACTATTAAGCCTTAATTATCATTACCATATATTAGTTTTCGTTTTACATTTAAATTCACGCGTGATCAACGAATTAAAAACAGACGAAAACATAGACAAAATATATTATATGCTAAATCAAATTCTTAACCAGTCTACACGAACAGTTCGTTTGGATTGAAGGAATGGGAATGAAAGGAAAGGAAAAGAAGAGGATGAATTGCATTTCACTCGTTTTGATAGATTTATAAGAGAGAGTGGAGAGAAAACGGAGGGATTGGGAGGGAATGCTAATCCTATCTATTCCTTTATTTTGTTTCCTTCCAATATTAGGAGGATTGAGAGGAAAATGAAAAGATTTTAATGATTTTTTTTCGTTATTCCAAATTTAACCATAATTTGTTAATAATATATTAAATCATATTCCTTTTCTTTCTTTTCTTATTTGTGTCCAAACAAGATTTATTTTCATTCCATTCTTTTCCATCTTTAGCTACCCAAACAACAATAAAATTAATTGTTAAACAATTAGAGTAAATACCATCAAAGGCCACTGAACTATTGCCAAATTTTACCAATAGTCACTGAACTTTATTTTGTTCCAATCGAGCCATTAAAGTTTTAAAAAGTACTACCAACAGCCACTCCGTCCAATTCCACCGTTAATTTTTGGCTAAACCGTTATCACGCAAAATTTTAAGGGCATTTTAGTCTTTTACCTTTTTTTTCTCTTTTCTTTTTTCCATTTTTCCTTTTCTTTTTCTTTTCTTTTCTTTTCTTTCTTCATCTTCTTCCTCTTAACTTCCGCCATTCTTCTTCTTCTTCCAAGCTTCTTCCGCCATTCTTCTTCTTCTTCTTCTTCTTCTTCTTCCGTTCCCACCCCTCATCTCCACCACCACCGACGACACACTCCCACCCCTCACCCTCATCGCCGTCGCCACCATTGCAATGAGATTCAGAACAGATTTACACAGCAACAACAAAAAATTCAGAACATATTTGATGGACAGATTTCGTAGCAATATAAAACATACTAGAACCACTCTTCAAAACAGATTATAGATGAATCAATTTTTAAACTAGAATATCAATAATTTCGAGCATAAGAACAGTAATTTCGCCCAGAAAAAACAGCAATAATAGATCGAAATTAAGAGCAGCTGAATCAATAGAAACACGGAATAATACTCTCAACAATTAAGCAAAAATTTCAAGTATAACACAAACCAAAACAGATCAAGAAGGATTAGGATTGATAATAGCTGAAAAACCCCAAATTTCGATTACAAAATCCTAGCGTCGAATTCACAACGGCGGCGATGAGGGTGAGGGGTGGGGGTGCGTCGTTAGTGATGGTGGCGATGAGGGGTGGGGATTGAAGAAGAAGAAGAAGAATGGTTGGAGAAGAAGAAGAATGGATGAAGAAGATGAAGAAAGAAGATGAAGAAAGAAGACGAAGAAAGAAAAGAAAAGGAAAAAGGAAATAAAGAAAAAAAAAGGAAAAAGACTAAAATGCCCTTAAAATTTCGCGTGATAACGGTTTTGCCAAAAATTAACGGTGGGATTTGACGGAGTGGCCGTTGGTAGTACTTTTTAAAAATTTAATGGCTCGATTGGAACCAAATAAAGTTCAGTGACTATTGGTAAAATTTGGCAATAGTTCAGTGACCTTTGATAGAATTTACTCAAACAATTAATTACTAATAATAATCATGCTCTTCATTTAACAAGGACACTTTAATGATGATACAACCTCATCATTAAGACTTATATAATAGATTGGTCTATTCTGTCGCGGAAAGCTTGGGCTTTATTGTACATTTGACATTCCGATGGACCACAGGACTGTAGTTGGATACAAAAACATGGATAAATAAAAAGAAGAAAAACGGAAAAAAGATGTTGGCAGTTGAGGAAAAGTTTAACCCACCCTCCGTAATCGTGCACCTTTTAGGCACGCTCTTCCATGACTACAATTAATGAAGCAAGAGGAATTTCACTTTCAAGTAATTTATTGAACCTTAGGCCATCTCCAATAGTGTTTCTACCCAAGCAAATTTCTATGATATAAATGAATAATAGAAAAAATCCTCTCCAATGGGCATTTCTATCTCTATTTCTATCCTAGGTGGAAGTCTATTGGGATTGGGAATTTCTATCATCATTTCTACATGTAGAAATGGTGATAGAAATTATCTATGTGACATGGCAAATTTCCATTGGTTGTTGTACACCCACTAATTCTCTCTCTTCATTAAATAGGGGACAAAGTAAGGAAGAAATTGAACAATAGAAATCACCATTGGAAACTATATTTTCTATCCTTCTACACCAATATAAATATATTGCCAATAGATATAGAAATATTATAAAATAATATTGACACATAGAATAGAAATGCAAAAATAGAAAACATCATTGGAGATGGCCTTATATTCAACAAAAGGAAAATTAAAAATGACAGTATGTTCCTTTAAGGCATATATTAAATTTATTATAAATAAAAATAATTAAATATTGTATGAGAATTTGTGATATATATTTAATGCATGTCGAAAGTTAATTATTTTTAAAAATAAATATTTAGCATGTACCCTTAAAACACACGTTAATATGATCCTTAATAAATTAAATCACTAAAAATATAAATTATTTAATCTTCAACAAAGCCTAAATTTCTTGAAAGGAGGGGGAGTATGGATTATCAAACTCACGTGAAATATAATTTTCAAAGAGCGATAGAAACTTCTCATGCAATATATTATCTATGTAGTCTTAGAATTTTTTTTTTGATAAGTCTATAAAGATTAAATTACCATTAACATTTCGAAAATTATAATAAAATTAATTTTGAACAACGTTTTGAACCTATTACTTTAAATTAAACTTAAAGAACATATATTTTTATCACCACTTTATCAAATACCATTTAATGTGGTTATTTTATTTTAAAAATTATATATAAGTAATTAGTTGGTAATGCACACTCATCATGTGTATGCCACCGATTTTAATATATATAACAAATATTGTCTTAATATAGTACAAATGGTTCTTATATGTGTGTGTATATATATTAAATTAAAATTTTATCTTTATTTTTTTCACAATTCAAATTAGTAATTTTACTTTAAAAATAAGCCTATAAATCAATATATAATTTGTTTGGACGATAATCTAGTATATAATCAAATATCAATTTCATGGTGCTTCATTATCTTTTCCTTTTTTTGCGTAACTTATAAAAGTTCAAAGTGTTTCTTCGTATTTTTACTTTTAAACGAGATTTTGGACTAAAGTTCAAATGATTTAGAGTGTGGGTATTCACAAAGAACTCTTAATTTTGAGCCCTGCACCCACTGTCCTTCCTAAGGGTGAAGCTGAGAATTTTTTTTAACGGGGACAAACTTAATACTAATGTCACTTTTTATAAATTAAAGGAGAAATTTTAGTAGTAATATTATTTTTATTCAAGATTAAGGGTTAAGATTAATATTATCAATAAATTTAAAAAATTAAAAGGGAAAATTTTAACCAATATACATATATTTGTAAATTTTAAAAATAATTGTATGGATGAAGAAATTACACTTACACAAAATTTGAAAGGTGCAATTGTCCCCGAACTTTGAGTGTGGCTTGGGCACCGCTCCGTCCTTAAATCAATAAAGCTGTCTTGTTTTTTTTTTTTTTTTTTTTTGAGAAATATAAAGCTATCTATTGATTGTGACAAAAAAGAAAGAACTTTTAGGCTTGTCGTATACTTCTTGTATCGAAATTTAGCATTATTTATGAATGAATTTGTCTTGAAAAAGACCGTGTAACTGAAAAATTATGATTTAAAGGGTAGAATAGGAAGGACAGAAAAGGAAGAAAGGTTAAGATGTATTTAGATACAAGTTTGGCTAATAATTTTTTGAAATGTAAGCATTGGTGGAATAATTATTGAGGAGAAATTGAAGGCGCGTGGGGTAGTAGTGATTGGAGGAAGGAGTTCAAATGATTGTAGGGAAAGTGGGTGTCGGATGAGGGAGAGACAGTATGACACGCACGGGGGATGATGTAGTGTTTGTGGGGGTCCCCACGCCGTTCCACTCGGCTCTCCGGCTTTTTACAATTTTTGATAATATGATGAGAGAGAGAGAGAGAGCACGTGTGGAGCAGGGAGGCATGTTGGTCCACGTGACACCTGCAAGGCACAGAGAAGTCTTTTTCGTCCCACGCTTTAACACCCCCCCCCCACCCCCCACCCCTTCATTTTCTCATCCCCGCTCCCACGTGAACTCCACCCTCTCCTTGGCCCCACCCCCCACCCCCACCCCCGTCCTCTTATCTCTTTCAACCCACTCAAAATCCCAATTAATTTCTCCTTGGCTTCGCTTGTCTTAATTTACTTTGGCTCCTACCCCCGACTCCGTCCGTAATTAGTTTTACATATTTTTTGAGTAAATTATTTTAATGTCCTTTAAATTATTAGTTTAATATTATTTTATTTACTAAATTAAAAAATATATATTACTTTACCTTTTTATTCACATTTTTTATTAAATTGGACAGAAATAGAAGATATTTTTATTATTTTTTAAAAAAAAATAAATTTAATTAAAACTTTTATTAAAAAAAGAAGAGAGAAACTCCAAAATTTTCTTCTTTCTCTAAACCTCATATTTTCTCTCATACACATACATACATACATATGTTATATACGTCATATCATCTTCTCCTCTCTCTACTGCCACCACATTTGCCACCGCCACCATCTACTTCTCTCTAAACCCTTCAAAATAGATCATATGGAAATGGAGGTCATTTCGGGGTTTAATTTGAGTTTTGATTTCTTGGGGTTTTGATTTGGGTGTGTAAATTTGTTCCGGTGGCCGGAGGTGGAGAGGGTGAAATGGTGTGTGTGTGTGTGTGATAGAGAAGAAATTTGTGGGTTTCTCTCTCTTTGATGTTTCAATTTTTGGTGCAATTTGGGATGAACGAGCGTGTTAGAATAGGGTGATTTAAAATTGTGTTTGATAGTATGGTGAAAAAGTAAAGAATGATGTTGGTAGTAATGGAGGTATATGGGTGGTGATGGTGGAGATGCAAGGATGATGGCAATAGATTTAAAAAACCAAACTTCTAGATCGAAAAAAGATTTAAAACAATGTTTAAAAAGTTCAACCGTTTTTTTTTTGAACCGACTTAAAAAAATATCTAACTAAAATATTTTCAATTAAAATGACGAAAATGCGCTCCATTTCCATCTAACTTAACGAAAAATATAGACGAAAGGGCCAAAGTAATACTTTTTAATAGTTCAAGAGTGAAGGTGCCTCGTTTTTTAATTCATTGGTTAAAGTGACATTAAACTAATAATTTAAATACTATTAAAAAAATTCACTCTATTTTTTTATAACTAATATCAACAAGAGCATTCGCAATGACAGTAGTTTGGTAAAAAAAATATTATCGCATTTTAAGAGAGTTTGTAAAGGAAGAGACATAAACGAACTCCTGCACATATCAGATTAATGTTTGAGGGTCAAACATGTATTAATTAGACATTTCTTTCTGCACGACTAATAGATTGGCGGATGATATAAAATTTAAATAAATTTGACTTTATCATATATTTATATTATAAAATAATATTTTATTCTATTTATATTATGTTATCTGTGTTCATACGATAAATATAATATATTTATTTTATTTATACTACACATTATTATGTGTGCTCATAGGTAAATATAACTTATTTATTCTATTTACTTTATTCATTGTGTATATTCTAACTTATGTTCTTTTTTGTGTTAAAGTTGTAAATTGAAATTTTGATATGAATGTTATTCTTATTTTTAAATACAAAGTGTAATTTAGTGATAGTTTTGATAACACTAAATTCCCTAATCAATTTTGATGTGTCATTTTTTTTAGTTTAACAAGTATAGAGAAAAATGATTTAAATTGAATATAAAATTGACTCGTAACAAATACACTAAACTAATGAGTAACAAAAGTTTAAGATGTAAAAGAATCTTGCGGTAAATTCTTTTATCATTTGACCCATATCATTAAAATAGATAGAACCCAATAGTGATTCAAATTTATTAAAAGTACATTCATTAATCCATACATAATTAAGTTAATCAATTCACGATGAATTATTATGTCATGTCTTATTTGTTCTTCCCTTTTAAGCTTATCGAAAGGTTAGTACCATTTGCAAAGAGTAACACATGTTGCATTCCCAAATAGGAGGGCTTCCTTTTAGTTGCACTTTTGCTGTGGTGACAAAAATGGTAGAATATTAAAACCATTGACACAATTAAAAAAAAATAGGTAAAAATAATGAGGCTCATATATATATATATATATATGAGCCTCATTATTTTTACCTATTTAATTATGTAATAGATAAAGCATTATAATAAAAAGTTTTATACAGGTTTGTTCGAAATTTAAATGAAGAAATAATACAAAATTGCTTAAATATAGAATTATAATTTAATTATATACATAATCTAAAATATCTAAATATGTTAACAACATAAATGGGGCATGCTAATTAAAGTATATATGTGTTGTCACCTTCAAATCAAATGTACAGTAAACTTAGGGAATAACAATATTATGTAATTGTTTGATAGAGATGTTTATTAGGCCACATCCTTAGCCTTGTGGGGCACTGCTCCAGTCCATGTGAACTTGCCCCCCCCCCCACCTCCCTTCTCTCTCTCTCTCTCTCTCTCTCTCTCTCTCTCTCTCTGTGGTTTATATATTTATAGGCCAATTATTGGGGAAAATATAAGCGCCAATTATTGGACTTACATAACACTGCAGCTCCACACGAGCTCTTGCTATATTTATCATCAATTTTCTTTTTCGGGTAATATACTAATATGTTAAATATCTTCATTTTCACTTCTTTCACCAAGGTTATATGAATTATTAGTAATTTAGACTTGGCCAATTTAAGTTGAACCTGGTCAATTTAAATTTATTGCCGCAACTGTTTTTTTTTTCATGCAAAATTAACATTAAAAACTATCATACCTAATTTAAAACCATCGTATAATTGTATTATTATACAATAATGTTTTATTTTATTTTTTAAAACTGAAAGATAAATTTACTCCATCTACTTTATACTAACACTATAAATATTTTAAGAAAAAATTCAATTAAATCCATGGATATCCAAAAACTCAAATTCTAACTGCACAATTGTTTTAAAATGAAAAGTAATATATATATATATATATTAAAAGTAAAATTAATTGTATGAGATAAAGTGAGAATGACCCGGGTGGATGTTTGAGTGGCGAGGGAAATGCGATATTTTCAACGCAAAAGGGTATGACAACGATCATCATTTGCCCAAACCCACTCCGTGTCAATGCACGAGAGAGAGAGAGAGAGAGAGAGAGAGAGAGAGAGAGAAATTTTTCAAAAGGAGATAAGGGAATGTGAGGCCCACATCAAGAGTTTGAATATTGTTGCAGTATTAAATACACATGTCTCTTCCAATTATAACCATCTCTTCGCTCATTAATTTCAGTAACAACCAGGATTTTTACGGTCTTGTTGTCAATCGGATCGTTAATTATGTTTTTCAAGTGAATTGACCATTTTGATCCTAAAATTTGTTAAACCAGATTGGACCCAAGTATTATTTAAGACCAGACTAATATCAACAGTTCAATTTCAGTCAATTTAACCGGTCTTTTCCAAAAAAAAAATTAGAATAGAAAATTTCTCTTATAACATTTCTAATAGTCTTTTAAAAAATAATTATACAAAAATAATTTTGTTAACTTATATGACACTTTGAAGAGCCATGTTAAAAAATATTTTTAATGAGTTTCAAGAGTCTCTTCAAATATATTATTACTTTAATTTTTAATTTCTTAATTAATGTACATACAAATCATTTTATATTAAATGTTTTACTTTCTAACAATGTCATTTTAAATAAGCACAAAGTCCTATTAATAAAATATTAAAAAATTTGTTTGGAGAGCTCTTTCACCACTGTTCATATTTGAAGAATGAAAAAGACTCTTTAAATTGGATATTCCATTTTGCTACTTCTGTTGGAGTGAATTTTGTTGACGTGACTCATCAATAAATTTGCAGTTTAGTAATTTAAAGAGCCTGTTGGAGATGCTCTTACTAACCAACCTTCAGTATCTCCCTAAAATTTTTAGCATAGCGTAGAAGAAAATCACAAATTGGTTTAGTTTCGATTTTTTATTCAAATTTTAACGGATTAATGCAGTTCAATCGTTCGATTTTTGAGTTTTGTAAAACACTCCTAAATTTAATTTATACCGATATATATATATATATATATATATATATAATAAAGGTGGTATTATTAATACTAAACTAAATATTATTATTATGAAAACTACATATAATCTTAAAAGTATGGTATAACATATAAAAATTATAATATATTTTGATAAAATAATAACTATTTTAGTAATACAAGTACCCATGTAAAAAAGTTTTACATTGATGTGCAATTTATGAGCACATATCTTCATTTTAATATTTTTCATTTTTTAGTGAAGCCTAGATTATTACATACAAAAGGAGGGAAAAAAGGTTGTACTAGAGCTCATGTGACTCAATTATGGAAACATTCTAACCCTTTTTTTTGTACAAAGCTATAATTTTATAACAAAACTTTTTTATACAATACAAGTCTTTTTATACAACCATTAATTTAGTATCACGGGTGGAATAACAAAAGGTTCGACAATCACGTCCATGTAGGATGAAACCAATACATCCTTGTTATGAGAATATAGATGATGACTACATGACACAAAAGGATAATGGTATTTGAAGTGGAACCCTAAAAACAATTAACGCAATAAACATGTTTGTTGGCATATAGTTCATTTATAGTTTTAACTTTATGTTTAACACTGCTATTGATTTAACATTTATGCAATTGTTCTTATACGGTAGACACTTTTTCACGTGTCTTTTACACGTGAAAATAACGTATATTTTTACTTATTCTCTTTCAAAATTAACTAGCATGTTTTTTATCATCATTTACATTTAATATCTTTCATTATAAACAACTTTAAGCATTAAAATATGCTATAATAAGCCGTTTGTTAACACATAAGACCATCTTTAATGGTAATTTGTATTTTTTTTTCATTTATATCATATGTAATAATGCATTTTAGAATACTTATATGTCTATTAGGCAAGTTTTTTTGTATGGGTATAAAAAAATGGTCTTCAATAATAGTATTTCACTTATTTCTTGCTTGGCATTTATTTAAAAAGATAAATAATTAGTGTTTTTGATACATCCAATGAAAATATGACAAGTCATATTGAGAATGTCTATCACCATAATTGAGTATTATTCCTTTGACTTATGAAGTGATTGAGATTGAAGGAAAAGATACTCACTGCTTTATTATTATTGTTATTTTAGAGCCCTTGTAAAACAGTATTGGCATATTTTTTTTATGAAATAATGATTCTTTTTAATTTAATTATAAATTGTCCACTAAATTCTTACTTTTATCTACCATCATATAATATATCAAAAGGTAAACATAATATGTATTTTACCGCCAATTATATCCCTTTTTCGGACTCACTATAAGTCTATAATTCACATTTGTTTTTGGAATTGAGATTGAGATTATACAACAATTCACATTAGTCTTGGAATAGAAATTAAACAATAAATGTAGTTTGAAACATTTGTAATATGTCTACATAATTTAGTTCCTGCCCCATAAGTGAAATAAATTATAACTTTAATTACTTATTTATGATGGCAAACAAAAATGCCAAACATATACCACAATTGAATATTATTCATTTGACTTGTGAAATGATTGAGATTGAAGGAAACGATACTCGCTCTAATAATTCTTAATTATTTTCTTAACTTTTAACACTTTTTTTATTTAAAAAACACATTAATTATTTATCTTTTTACTTCAATCGCATGAATACTAAAACACTTAAATACATCGAGTTGGCATAGATGTGAAATTGGGATAGTGGGTGGAATAGCAATAGTACTAAAAATATTTAAAAATAGTAATTATGATATATCATTATGTTTAGATTGTTTTGATGTGTAGGATAAGAGGGTGCGATAACATAATTTTACCTTATCTCATATTTAGTGTTAGTCGAGATTGGACATCTATGCAGATTATTTATCACATTAAAATTTCTTAAAAGGCGATT
Organism: Lonicera japonica; assembly: GCA_021464415.1. Taxonomy (NCBI): domain Eukaryota; kingdom Viridiplantae; phylum Streptophyta; class Magnoliopsida; order Dipsacales; family Caprifoliaceae; genus Lonicera; species Lonicera japonica. The sequence continues at coordinate 23,090,174 of CM038464.1, forward strand.
AATGAATTTCACTTAGAAGGTGAAATTATTTTATTTTGTCCAGATGATATTATATAATCTTATCAAAACTCTTTAATTTAGTGCATCAAACAGACACTAACAGATTAATAACTTGACATATAAAATTATAATAGATTTGAATGATCACATTACTCTATTTCTTTGTAACTTTTGGTTTTACCTGTGTAAACTTACTTTTCAAAAAGTAATGATATATATAAACACATACAACTAGCTCATGCAAACTTTTAATCTAAGTTTTGTATTACTTAGGTGGTGTTTGGTTGAGATTTTAAAATCAAGTTTTTTAAATTTCTACTAAAAAGTCAACTTTACTTCACACTTCCTAAAATTCATTTCACACTTTACTTTCTCTATCATAAATTTTTTAAAACAACATAACTTTAAATTTAAAAAATGGAATTAGATAAATATATATATATATATATATTTGAAATCTACTTATCAAGATCTATAAAAGAAGATCCATTATAACTATTTTTTGAATTTCTTTCATGAGGTTTTTTGAATTAGTTAAAAAAAAAACTCCAACAAAAATTAAATTCACTTTTAGACCTACTTTCACACTTCCAAAAAACTTATCTAAAAAACACGTTTAAAAACCTCAACCAAATAAGTACTAATATCTTTACGATAATATTAAAAAAGTTAGGATTGTAAATTAGATAACACAGTACTAATATATTAGTCAATTAGTGAAATGTTAAAAATATGTTTTCCATATATATATATTACTTATATTTAAGTAAAAGTCATTTTATTTGAAAAAAATATAAATTAACAAACTAAAGAAATATACATTCCTTTTTATTATAATACAATACTATTTTTTATAAAATTATGTTATATAATTTTAAAATTATATATTAGTCTAACTATATAAATAAATGAGACTGCTATTGACACGCAATTTCACTATCCGACACTCCATAAGTACACTTTATATACTCCTAACACTCGTACCATTCCGTATTTAATTTTAAGAATAATTAATATTTATCTAAAAAATACTAGACTCTCGCCACTCCACTATCTCTCTTTACATTTCCAAAAAAATAAATTTCAAATTAAATCAATACTTACACCCACCTTACAAATCTCATATTTAATCTTTTTTCAACTAATTCTTACACAAATCAATCCATTAAACAAACATATAAGCTAAAGTATTGTTGGGTGAAGATATACACATTTTAAATAGTGCGCTATTTAATTTCTAACTTCATCCTTTTTTTTGCTCTAATCTCATATTAACAAATATTTTTTGCCGTGTATGAAGGTATACCTGATTCTTAAAAACCAAGTAGTGTTTCTCTTCCCAACACTCCTAACATTCCATATTTAATTTTAAGATTAATTAATTTTCATCTAAAAAACACCACACTCTCACCATTCTACCATTTCTCTTTACATTTAAAAATAAATAAAAAATTAAATCACTACACCTATCTTACAAATCTCATCTCACATTTAATATTCTTTCAACTTATTCTTACACAAATCAACCCATTAAACAAACATATAAGATATACACATTTTAAATAGTATGCTCTTTCTAGCTTCATCGTGTTTTTTTTCCTTCAATCTCATATTAACGTAGATTTTTTTGCCATGTATGAATGTATACTTGATTCTTAAAAATCGAATGGTGTTCAGCATACTCAGTCCTAAGAAACCAAGTATGTTGTATTGTGCATATGTTGGTTTTATATTCTCAGTTCCATTAGACTTGGTTCATTAGGGTCGAATGACGTGTGCTTTACTTGGTTCATTTGAGCCGAGTATGATGAATATCACTGGTTCATAAAAATCGAGTATATTTTCATACTTTGGTTATCCACGACAACTATCTTTAAACTAATCAATTTTTGAGGACAGGTTGTCGATGATGATAAAGGGGAAAAAATGCTTTTCTTATACCCTATTTACAGGGCCGCTTTAGATCTTCGCCTCCACCAAGCTTTGAGAGATTATACTACTTAATTTCTTCCTTTCTTACATGACTAGAAAAAGAAAGAAAAAAAATACGATAAAGAACAAAGAAGACGAAAAGAAGATGTAGAAGAAGAAGAGAGAGAGATGGAGTAGTGAGAATGTTAAAATAAAATAAAATTTGTATTTAAGATGTATTAGAAAGTAATGGGCATTAAAGAAATATTTAGAGCACGTTAACGGCCACAACAATTTCCAAAAAATAATAAGAAATGTGACAATAAAAAATGATAATTTAATTAATAAGGTCCCGTTTGATAACAACATAATTTTTTTTTAATTTAATAAGAAATTAAAAAATAACTTGAGGTATATGATAAGAAACTTTCCTTTTTATGCTAATTTTATGAAGGGGTTTATTGACTTAACTCCTCACGCTAATAACGGTATTTGAGAAAACCTCATAAATAAATTTTTATTAGACATAACCCCCTAAAACCTGACGCCTTTAACTTTCTATCCATTTTCAATTTTTTTAGACCAAAATACCCCTCCTTATCTTCTTTTTCCCAATTTACTTTAAACCCTAAACCTAACTTAACCCCATAACCAGCCACCACCAGTCCCCTCCCCTTCCCTCCCCTACCGACCACCTTATTTCCTGCCAACCACCTCCCAACCACTGCTGGCTAACATCACCAACCAACGGAAGGAGAAAAAGGTCCGTCCGTACAATAATCGCGTCTTCCATATCACGCAGCTTGCTGGCAATGAAAATTACAGGCCAAGATCAATTGCCGTCGTATCATTGAAATCAACACTCCACATCCGTCACAGGCAGACCACTACTGCTACCACTATCCATGAAAAAACAAATTTTTTCTCTCTATAATATATATATACACACACCCAAAATTTTGTGGGTTTCTTTCAATTTAATTTTGATTTTGAATAATTGATTTTAATTTGGTTTTATCTTTGCTGGGTTTGATTTAATTTTAGTTGAGGTATGATTTGGGTATGTGTGGGTGTTGATGATTTGGGTATGTGGTGGTCGGACATGGTTGCCGACGATGGTAGCTGGAGATAATGTTGTCGATATGTGCGGGTGTTGATGATATGGTAGAGAGAAGGAGCGAGCGAGAGGGATAGATAGAGAGAGATAAGGGTTTGATGTTGATGGGATGAGAAAGAAAGAGTGAGGGTTTAGAGAGAGAATGGGTGGAGATGGAGGTGGAACAAGGCCGGCGATGGTAGCTGGAGCAATTGCGCGAGCGTGGAGGGAGGGGTACAATGCTGACCAATGACCTTTGGAGGAGGTCCTTCTCTGTTACGGTTTATATTGATAGGGATGAAGAAGAAGATATGGAGGGGCATTTTGGTCCAAAAAAATTAAAAATTGATGAAAAGTTAACGACGTCAGGTTTTAGGTGGTTATGTCTAATAAAAATTTATTTAAGAGATTTTTTCAAATACCGCTATTAGCGGAAGGGGTTAAATTAATAAATCCCTTTTATGAATGGATGCCCTCTATCCTTTATAATTTTTTGAGAATTTTTTTTTCTTTCTCAACCACGAAATATAATTTCTCTATAAAAAAAATCTTAAAGGAAGAAAATATATCACCACATATTTTAATATATTTTTTATAAAAATTAAATATTTTTATTTTTAATATTTTAACCAAACGGATCCTAAAGTGCTAAAAATTTATTCAAAGCGTGTGGATAAGAATTACCTAAATAAATTACTTCGCTAATAAGGCGAGTCCGATATATGAGGTTAAAAGGATAGAAAGATAACGAGAGGACAAGACAAGGCATGGGTGAGTTGGGTAATGAGATAACAATATAAAATGTGGGGATGCAAAAGCCATGATTGAGACAATTGGTACCCCTGACACCACCATATATCATCATTGCCTATACACAACTTATTATACACCCACCTTAACCCCCACCCTCTTCTTTCTTTCTTTCTTTTTCTATATATATATATAATCCCCTCACCTTTCTCTCGTACACCACTTCAATCCTTCTTTCATTTCTCTTTTAACCTTCTCTATCTAAACCCTTCCCTTTTCACCTCTCTCCATATAGACTATAATAATAATACTAACTACGCCACTCTCTTGTTGTTTTCCACTCCAAACAGTGGAGGCAAAGCAAAACCAGATTGTGAAAAAAATAATCATGGTTGAGAAAGAGGATATAGGTTTGAGTCTAAGCTTGACCTTTCCCGACAATCGGAGTTCGCAACACTTGAATCTGATGATGCCTTCGTTCCTCTCGTCTTCTCAGTCTCCATCGCCGTTCAATCTTTCTCACAGAACCTCCTTGAACGACGCCGTTCCTTCTTCATCTGGTATTTTCTTCCATCTGCATGCTAGCTCCTTTTTCTCTCTTTCCAATTTCATTTTGCTAATAATTTACTTTCAGATCCTGCTTTCCATTTTTTACCGGTGAAAAAAATTTATTTCCATTTCCTTTTCTTCATTGTCAATTTTTCCAATTCCTTTACTTTTGTACGTTCCTTACAATATTTTGACTTTTTTATTTCTTGGAAAATCATTTGTATTTTGTTTACTTCGTGTAAGTGTGTGTATATATATATTCAGTTATGCACTCGCATTTGTGTATAAACTAATACGCATCTCTCGTTTTTTGCATATATGAACAGATCTATGATTTTTCTGTGTAATAAAGAAATTATGTTTTCGATTTTTCTGAGACAAATGTCCCAAATTTCAACTCAACACTTGTAAATAAATAATCAGATCTGCGACTTCAATATCTAGTTGATCAGATAATCTGATTCAAAATCAAACGAATCAAACAAAAACCGGAGGAATTTCCTTTTCTGACGGAATTGATTTTCGGTACATGCAGACCGAAACACACAGGCATGTAGAGTGGAGACCAGATCGTTCCTGAAAGGTATAGACGTGAACCGGTTGCCGTCGACGGCCGATATGGAGGAAGAGGCCGGTGTATCGTCGCCGAACAGCACGATCTCTAGCGTGAGCGGAAAGAGGAGCGAGAGAGAGCCAACTGGCGACGATCTGGACATGGAGAGAGCTTGCTCTCGAGGTATGAGCGACGAGGAAGACGGTGATAACTCTCGGAAAAAGCTCCGGTTATCGAAAGATCAGTCGGCGATTCTCGAAGAAAGTTTCAAAGAGCACAACACGCTCAATCCTGTAAGTATATTTGTATATGCATAGGAGTAGATTATGTATGGAGGTGGGGTATTTTTGGTAATTTCACTGACTAATGGGGGATTTTTTGATGTGTGCAGAAGCAAAAGTTGGCACTGTCAAAACGGCTTGGGCTAAGGCCTCGTCAGGTGGAAGTGTGGTTCCAGAACAGGAGGGCAAGGTGTGTAATTATTGTCTAGTTTTATGGTGTTTTGGCTATTATTGATTAGACTAACGTTTTTCTTTTTCTTTTTTTTTTTATAGAACATTTCATAATATATTATGTGAGGTAGATTAGATAAATTGATTTAATTTGGCTTGTATATATAATTATGTAGCTAAAAGTTGAATTACTGTTTTTATTACCAACAGGACCAAGTTGAAACAAACAGAGGTGGATTGTGAGTTCTTGAAGAGATGCTGTGAGAATCTAACGGACGAGAACAGAAGATTACAAAAGGAAGTGCAGGAACTGAGGGCTCTCAAAATGTCCCCACAGTTCTACATGCAAATGACCCCTCCCACCACCCTCACCATGTGCCCTTCATGTGAGCGTGTAGGGGTCCCACCGTCCTCATCATCATCTCCGGCTCTGGCAGCACCATCGCCACCAGCCGACGTCCGGCCCCACCACCACCGGCCACTTCCTTTCAACCCATGGGCAACCGCCATGGTGCCTCACCGGCCGTTTGATGGTATCCGCCCTAGATCATAAAATTATGATTTTCATTTGAGGGGGTATTTTGGTCATTGTCAAGTTGTCTTATCTTTGAAAAAACCTTGTGGATGGAGAGTATGTACGTACGGTGGGCAGTGGAGTAGAAAGAGTAGTACAAGTGTGATAGCATTAGCCGTATGTGTGTGTATATTTATCTATGACTGATAATATGATATGATATCATATGAGGTGTAAGATATGGTGATTAGAATTAATACAATTTAATTAGTGGTGGGTCCAAACAGTTTTTTTGTTTTGTTGGTTGAATTGAGAAATAGATGACTGGGTTAATTTTTAGTATTTAGTGGCGGGCTACAAATTGTTGTACTTTTCCCTCCTTTCCGGGGAAAAAATTATTTAGTCTTGAAGAGTGGGCCGGGGAGGAGGACTTTGTATGTAAAGTGGGTTTCTCATTAATTGGTTCATTAACTAGGGGTATTGAATGAAGAGGTGTTATCAGTTCTGATCCGAAGACCGCCATTGATTTTTTTGTTTATGATAGAGATGGTGTTGGAACATGTTACATTTAATTAATGTAATCAGTGTGTGTAAATTTTCGGTGGTCTGGACGTAGACGAATCTGGGCATTAATAAATGGACACGGCTCCTCTGCAGTTGGTTTAATCTCACACGTTAGTCAATTTCTCTCTCATGGAAAAGCCAACTGATTTTTTGATGCCTAATACAAACCTTCCCCGTTTCCACCATGAAATCTGCATCTTGCTTCTCTCTCTCTTTCTTAATTTATTTTAAAAATTCGCATAATTGTTCGGTAATTTATTGCCCGCCACGCACAACCCCTCTCTTGCCTCTCCTATGAAAAGCACCGTACCTCATGTTTTCCTTATATTTGAGTTGAGGTAGTTCTAAAAAATGACATAAGCATGAATCAACTTTGATGACAAATAAAGAAGAAACTTAAAGCGGACAAACGGTAGTAGAAGATAATCAGTGATGCATGCTAAAATTGAAGGGATCAATTCAGGGTGATGAAAGTGATTCCAGATCTAATTGAAGATGGTGATTTTAGAGTGATTATATTTGCAGAAATATAATATAGAGAAGACCCATGAACAAGGAGAGAGCAACAGGGTTAACCATCTCTGTCTGTTTAACTTCAATTTCGTCAAAACAACGTGCTAGTGAAAAGTACCCCAAATGCTCTTATTAATAACGTGTCAAAACGAAAGTAGTTGATGTTACAGTTAAACGGATGTTTGAGATTAAATCAATTGCAAAGGACTTTGCAGCAGTCTCTTTGAGATTGCGGAGGACACGTACTCTCTTGCATAAAGGACAGGTGTCCATTGTAGATCTGGTAAGAGGTCGTGTTGCATCATATTAACATTCTCTCCAATCAGATGATTTTGTTTCCATTTATCATATTTTATATTTAATTTAAATTATAAAATTTTTGTATAAAATTTTACAACATTATATTTTTCAAAATTGATATGTATATTTATCAATTAAAATTAATTTATAATTGTATAAATTTAGATTCTATTTTAATTAATATTTTTAATCAAAATATAATTCTTTTTAAATTTCTTTCATATTAACCTTTCAAAAAATTTCAAATGGTTTGAGATTAAGGTTTACAGCTGTGCGTGGATCGATTGATTTGAAAATATCAATACGTATTTTTTTGAAGAAAAATACAAACACTAAATTGAAAGGGAGGGTGTATAGAACATTCGAAGGGAGGGTGTATAGAGCATTCATATATATATATATATATATATATATGTATATATAAAATCCAACCAAGCTCCATCATCAAGCTGCGCGCAGGTTGAGGAAGAGATTTTGAAGGATTTGGTTTCTCGAATAATTCATCACCTATACTCGATTTTCCTCCATCCAAAGCTACATTTTTAAAAGAAACTTTGGTTTCAAATGTTAGATTTTCACAACCTATACTTATATAGTCTGTATGCTTTCTCTTGTCGAAAAATAATTTAGAGTGCAAACTGAAATTCTCAATTAGTGTTGGGTGCATTCGTAATGTGGAAAGAAAAAAAAAACGAAAGGCTATTTGCACATTCAATTCTGAATTAAATCCATTTGAATCTAACATCTAACAACTAATTTCAAAGTTTTTAATTGTTTTAGTGATCAAATATGGAGAAACATGTCGAGTTACAATGATGAAGAGATTTTGAAGGAGCTCGGCCGGATTTTAGAGAGAGAGAGAGCAATGATCGTATTTTAGAGAGAGAGGGAGATTGTTCCTCATCGACTTTTAGAAAGAGAAAGGGAGATAGAGCTCGGTCGGATTTTAGAGAGAGAGTGAGATTGTTCCTTGTCGGATTTTAGAGAGAGGAGATATGGATTGTTGGGAAACAGGGAATACTTAATAATATTATAATCTAAAAGTTTAAAGTGGTTGTAGTTATTAATTTAGTAGATATTTAGGTATTAAATTATTATTCAAAATAATATTTATAAAATTAAATTATTAATATTTTTTGTCAATCTATCCACGTTCGTGAATTAACTTAATAGGTAATGCAGATTAGTTAAACGGCGTAGATTAACTGCAAGATATGGTGGATAGAAATAAAAACATCTCTCGAATTTTGGTTATTTTCTCTTTTCTTATTTAAATTCTTAGAAACATAGATGTGGTAATATCGAGTGCAATGTTCTAAAAGACGTTAGGCAGATTTAAGATAGCTACAGAGCGCATAGACGGTTATTTTTTTTAATTTTAAATATAAATATATAAAATTATCAATTTAATTTAAGCAGCAACAACAATAATAATAAGCTAGTGAAAAGAAAATGCAACAATAAAAGAAAAATAAGAAGAATGTTCAAGATATGATTGAGAAAGTTAGGTAGCATGATGTGTTTGTAATTAACCAAAGCGAACTCTTCTTAAACGTATTCTAGCGATTGCAATTGTTGGCTAGAGTTTCGTTTCAATCCAAAGAATGAAAGATAAATTTACTTATGATGGTTGATAGATTATATCTATTTTTTTAAATGGTAATTTTTTAACAAAAAAGAGAAATAAATAGCTTCTTAAAAAGAAGAAAAAAACAAAAAAATGAATCTATTTGCCTAGCCCGTTTAAGCACCTGACTAAATCCGCCTAATTTATCCGTCCACTTAATCACCCTCCTAGGCACTAATCAGGGTGCCCGAGCACCGCCTAGCACCTAGGTGGCCACCTAGCTCACCTTTTAAAACATTGATCGGGTGTCATATACTTACTTATGTGATTGTTAGGAACACATGGTTCTATCTGTTCCCAGCTTTAAAATTGAATAAAAACAATTATGTCTTTAACAAGTAAATTCGAATAAACATTTTAAGAATTGCATGTTAGTTAGGCTCTGTTTGACAACAAAGTGAGAAGATGGAAAATAAGTTGACCATCAAAAAAAAGAAAAAGTAAGAGATTGTCTCAACATATCTCTCAACTTAATTACCAACTTCTTCCAAAACTACATTATTTTTCTATTATTTTTTTATTATGTTATCAAACAAAGATTTAGGTGTTTAGATATTTGGGAGTGAATTGGAATACTACATGAACGCTCATCTGCCCTCAGAGTTGCCCTAGGGGAGAGACCGAGAGATGATGAGAAATGTAAGGAGCGGTAGTACCCTCTACCATCTTCTTGACTGTAGCCCTAGATGAGAGAGGTGGTTCGTAAAATTTACTTCCTTCGTCTTAATAATACACTTATCCATTTCGGTAACATTCTAAAATCAAGAGCTACATTTCTAAATCTAATACGCGAAACTTATATATAAACACAAAAGAATTTTATATCTTAAGTGGCACGATCCCAACTTGAGAGGAGGTTGATTCAATTGTTTCTTTCCCTTTTCAATTGCATAGTTGGACAAAAAAAAACCTTACAACATTCCTTCCAAAGGGAAAAGGCAAATTCAACATAGCTAAATAAATTTTATTTTTGATCATCAAACACACAAAATCACGCAATTAAATTCCATTTGTTACAATTTAATTCTATTGCAGTATACTTAGGGTTCACTGCTAGAATTAGAGCCTTGAATTATATATATTGATTGTTTGGACATGAAAATTTAGTTTAGAATCTGTACTGATCCTAATTCTATGAATACCAGTTCCATAAATTTAATACCGAGGCACGCAATATTAAATAGAATTGCAACTCACAGACGCACACACCCATAACATGCACACCTCAATTTTTTTTTTCTGCACACACATTTTTTTGGACACATTCTCTCTCACACACATACGCGCACATTCTCTAATACACATTTCTTTCTCACATACGTAACACATTTTTTCTCTCACAGGACAACACACGTTTCACATTTTTTGTCACACCCTTTCTTTCTTGCTCATATGAATTCTCTCTCTCTCTCTCTCACACACACACACACACAAACACGCACACAGACATGTTTCTAACTCGCATAAGAACACGCATTTGACATTGCTTTCTCTCTCTCACGCACGCAAGCTCACATTTCACATTTGTTGCTCTCTTTCAAATGACTTTCACCCCTCTCGCACATGAAAAACCAACAGGATTATACTTGATGGAGACTATGGCCTTGAGACAGTTTCAGCTCCGAACTAACTCCTCTTTTCACAAATGACATATATTCCAAGCCTTTTTAAGCCCATAACCCTTCTTAAAAGACATTTCTTTGATTAAAAGTAATATATTTCTTAAAAGGCTCCTCCTGCAAAGCTTTGGCACATGTCTTCTCCAATGAAGTGACACATCTCTTAACCTTAAAATATACTCTCTCATAAACAAAATTATTAATTTTTCAATAAGGGCACACCTTAATATAAATAACATACATATGACATTTTTAACAACTTTGATGGCCATAATTAAGTCAAATACATGCATCAAAAGAATGCAAGCGTATGTCGAAGACAAATCTAGGATGCACTGATATGGAAAACATTGAGAATGGACATCTCAAAAAGAAAATGGACCAGCAACAAAGACCTGTATGGTATAAGTAGCTTCCTAACAAATACTGTGGGAAATAAAAAAGGAGAAGATACCTACCAAATCGAGTGGCCGGAGTCCATTATAAAAGGATAGGACGCTTATTAATGTGTATTCAACTCCAAAAAGACTTGAGCTAAGAAGCATATATCACTCCATCGAGAAAAGAAAAAGAAAAAGAAATACAAGAACAGTGGTCCTATTTTACATGTCTGCAAGAGAGTTATTTTCACAGTCAATACCAAAGAACTAGAGTTTGCACTGTTCGTAATCATAACGCCACCCACCGATACAAATAATGGACTTCACCCCACATGGGAAAGCTACTAATCAAGGCCCTCAACTCCCTATCATACATGGGTAGTAATTTGACCACACATATATATAGATGCATATTTATGGTTCCAAACTACTGTGGTATAAAGTTGAACAAGAGACCTAAAGAATAGAATTTGCAGTGATGACTTATCTTACTCAACTCCAAGAATATCTCCAAAGAAGCTTCTAATTGAAGGTGGCCAGCTATAAGATAATGATCCTTTGATTAACGATCCAAGATCAACGCCCGTTGCAACAGCTTCAGTTGCTAGTTTTGTCGAGACTTTGTCCTCCAAGTATGGAACGACGTATTTTATCATGTCACTTTTGGAAATCCCAAGATGATTTCCCGCCACACTGATGTACTTGACCTTCCCAGCTTCATCCATGGCTTTCAAACCAATCCAATCCTCTGTGTAGAGCTTAGTCTTCACACATGAAAACAAGAAATGAAAGGGTTGAAACCAAGAACTTGATTTTGTATGTTTCTTGGTTCTAGTTAGACTTGAAACATATTAGAGATTGCATCATAGATATAAATTAGTTCTTCTACTAATATCCTTGGTTCTTCAAATATTTTGCATCGTTTAATTATTTATACTTAGACTGATATCTATTTTATGGTCATCTTAATTTTTTTATTATTTATACCGACGCAAATGGGCACTTCGTCATTTCGATTTGTGAGGTGCACTCAGACCTGTAGCTGATGAATCTGGATCCACTTATGTCGAACAAAAAAAAAATGGTTGGATAGATATGTGCAAAGAGGCCATATTCGACTTTTAAATTTTCTAAGAATGCACTAATTTCAATGGTTTACAACAAAACTAGTTTCCTATTGCGAGTTTTGGTACGTTGATTATGTTTAAAAAAGAAAAAGTGGACTCTTAATTTGGCACGGAGAGAGTATCTAATTAGACAAGGATATAGATTCAGATAAGGGCATTTGTAAACAGATCAGGTACTGTATAGTATGGTCATTACTATGTGATTATTCTCCAACAATTTCCATCTGTTTTTTGAAAATTATATTCTTTAGAAGTTATCAAACCAATAATAAATTTGAAGGCATGCATTCAAATCTTTATTTATTCCCCTATGGTTATTATTGTGGGATTACTACCATTCCATGACTAGAGTCATAAACTACGTTTTCTAAAATTTACCCCTTTTTTCTGGATGGCTTCCATACGTTGTTGGAGAAAATTGGTTCGACCAAAGTGCTCCTTCCTTTCTTCTTCCTTTGCCCAGGAAATCCTAATCTCTTCAACCACTTGATAAAACCATATAAATATGTATTGTATATATAATCTAATCTTGTATAAATAATCTAATTAGACCTGGAACTCCATTGCAGTTGAACTTGCCAAAGCCACAAATTGATGGCAAACTGAATTGAAGGGAAAAAAGTAACAGTTTTTTTTAGTTGAATTTACAGCAAAGCAAATCAGTGGAAAATGAAATCGCAGTTCTTTTCTTGAGGATGTAAGGCCAAAGAGGTAAACAGAGTTTTGTCATCCATTGAGGATTAAGGCTGTAAGCTCTTTTCTTGTAATAATCTTCTTTTGGATAATTGTTCTCAATCTTCTTGTTGCGTTTTTTTCATATTTTATTGTTTGGTTAGTAGTTATACTTGGATAACCAACTTGTTGGATTGTGTCTCTCTGCTTGGGCTTGTAATTGTAACTCAGCAAATAACCCTTCAGTATTATCGTAAGTAATAATTTGATCATAGATTAAATTGTAATGTCTTACATATCAAATTATTCTCTAAAATTCATTTTCACTGACAGAGCAAAAGATTGCCGACCCTAAAATGAATTTCTTTCTAGTATCCTTGTTGACAATCCGTTCTAAGTCTTTAACTTTGCTCTTGTTAACATAAATCTCTGCAACATCGATTTGTTTAAAAGAATAAATAAAGTTCTAAATATTAGTGTTTTAAAATGCGTCAGAATGCGCGCCCTTAGGGCGCCTTAGAGCAAAAACGCACTGAAACTCAAAGAGAATAGCGAAATGTATATAAGGCTTACGCATTATTTTCGAGGCTTACGCTTTTTTACGCCTTTGTGCTTTTTTTTAATACACAAGCCCCAAAACTACGCCATTTTGGTTAGGGAAAAAAAAAGAGGCTTCAATTGTCTAAACCCTAAGGCCTAAACACATGCCATCACAAGCAAAACTTCGACACGGAGAGAGAGAGAGAGACAGAGGAGGAAGTGAAGACTGAAGACACACAGAGAGAGAGAGACCGGATAAATTCCGAAGACTTTCAAGGTGTTAACTTTAAATGGGAAACTTTTGAAGATTCGGATTGAACGAGAGACTTTTAATTTATGTTGAATTGTTGATTGTATTATGACTAGTATCTACTTTCTAGTTTCTAAAGACTTTATTTTGATTGAACTAACTACTTTTATTTCTTAAGGCTATGTTATTTGACATTTAGGTGACGTTTGATAAAACATCTGAAAATTGAAAACTGAAACTGAAAAAATTGTTTGTTTACTTTTGAAAACTGTATTTGAAAAAATGTTGTTTGTTTGAATATAACATATCTGAAAACTGTTTTTTTTATATGACAATTTTGCCCTTATTAGTATATTTAGATCACTTGATTAGGGCTTTAATGAGGGTTGTAATGAGGAGTTTTAAGTTTTTAGATTTAAGTGGCAAACTTGCCACTTAAAATTTTGGATGCAAAATTTCAGATTTAAGTGACAAAACACTCAATTTTTTTGCCAAACAAACAACTTTCACACGACTCAAATCTGAAAATTTTAAGTTTTCAGATTTAAGTGGGCAAAACAAACAACCCCTTAGACTTGATTTGTTTGCCTTATATTAATTATTATTATTTTTAATATAAAAATGCTTTGCACGAAAGGCTTACGCTTCGTCGCACTGAGGCCTACACATTGCTTTCTAACAAGCAAACGCCTTCGCCTTTTAAAACACTACTATATATTAAATTTGCTAAAACTTCACAAGTTTTTTCAGTTCAATTTGAAGCGAACTCCTATAATTCAACTAGTTATTGCAAAAAAATTGTGTGGAAGAGCAACTTTCTTGATTCTTTTGCTACACGTACTATAATTAGCACTCAACCATAAAGGACAATATGGGAATTGAAAAGCACATAGTAACATATCAATAGATGGGTTGAAAGTCTGGTTAAATGTGCAAAGAGCGTCCAACAATGATGGATACTACATGAGTATTTTCTTTTCCTTTGTCATTTTGAAAAAAAAGAAAAAAGAAAAGAAAGGGTAACACGAGAGACCAAAAGTGGAACCTATATACTCCCCCCGTTCCAAACTAAGAGTCCACTATTCTTTTTTGGATGAAGCAAACAAAGAATTCAGTTTTCTTTCTAGGACACGGTCAGTCTACCAAATCTAACGATAGTAAACAAGTTTTGTTCTTGATTGCTGACTATGTTCACATTAGCATATTAAGCGTGAAGTCCTGATTTAGGACGGAGGAAGTAATTGGTTATCTAAGTGGTAGCAGTGAAACCAAATCATATGATAAAAAATAAGCATTGAATATGGATTTATCATCCAAGAATGTTCCAATAATACTAGTTTTAGGAGTTCCAAGTTCCCCTCCACTTATTTTGCAAAACCAGGACAGTGTGAGTTTTATCCGTGCAAGCAATGAATGACAAGTGTACTCAGATTTCGGTTAAAATAGAGATAATACCTGTTGAGGAGGCAAAACTGGAGTGAATTCCCCATCTGGATAGAATCCGAACCAGGCGGTTTCCTTTGGTATCAATACAGTGTCGTGTTCAAACTGTTGATATACGAAGACAACTTAGAGAGAGAAACGCCCGAAGTTTCCCATTTGGTTCGGGGTGACAAAACATAACCTAAGTGAACAGTGGTGAATTGTATATTCACATGTTGGTGTTATTGTTATACTTTGTTCACTATCTTTATTGTAAAGAGTATAATTAGAAGATGTGCATTTTATTCATAATTTTATACTATCAATTTTTACCCGATAAAGTGGAAATTCAAAACCATTTTATCTTCTTCTTTTTTCACCTTCAAACGAATCGTCCCTCAAGCAAACAAATTAAATTCAAGGATGAGAGAGAGATGTTCCAACTCACCATGATAAGTACCAGGTTCTCTAAACTGCTAAAGCGTTCCTTATAAGTGGAGTTTCTCTCATCAGGGAGTTCATTGTTAAGCTTTGGAAGAAAGCTACAATGTTCCAAATAGCCAGGAATATCCTACAAAAGAGAAGTTGATCCTCTACTTAGAACTCGAAGATTTGAAAGGAAGACAGAAAAAAAATTATATATTCAACTTCAGTAAGCTTAAGCTCTGTCACAAATACTTTGGGATTTCTACAAGAGAAGAATGTGACACAGAGAAATACCTACAAATTTAAACTCTAATACTGCAATCTGTACTAATTTTTAATTTTAGTATTCCATAATATAGCTGAAAACATAATGTTATTACTTCATTACAGTATACCAAGATCGTTTGTAATCTACTTAGACCATAAAAAACTGGAAGAATAAACCTAATGAGAGGTATCTTACTCACATTTGGTAATTTGAGATAACCACTGGGAGCCAAATGAGCCTGCAATTCACAGATCAAAGTTCAAAAGGTCAAGCCTTGTTAGACTTTATATATTTTATAAAAAGGGAAAAAATAAATAATATGGGATGGAATAGACAGTAAATTGGCCACAAGGAATTTTCTCTTAGTTCGCCAGTTATATAATTGGACAAAACAAAAATATAGTTCAAAGGCAGAATAATACTTGGACATAGTCGGTATAGATCTCTGATTTGATCAGGTTGTCTGCTATAATGCAGAAGATGCCAGACTGCAAAAGTAGAAGACAATATTTAATGAACATATGAAAACATCAAATAACATCAGTAATTTGAGCAAGTGGGCTAGCCTAGTTTAGGAGGCACCCCCTCAGATTTGAGAGGCTTAGACCTCCCTTTCTAAACAAACAAATAAATAACAGTTTTAATTCTTTCATTCATAAGACAAGAGCAAGATCAAGTCTATAATAGTCCTCCACACCCACGGAATACGGGGCGAGGGTGGTAACTTGCAAGGAAGGTTGGCAAAGTACAAAAGGTACTCGTCATCTAGGTGGCTGCTAAGGCACCCCAAAATTACTGAAGGCCACATACATGTTTACAATGATTGTACATCGTGTTTAAAAAGTAGTGCATGTGATGGTAAAGAGTAATTTCTGGTGTGGCCCTTTGCAACAACCAAAACTCAGTAATGTGATGAGGTCTTGTACATCACATTTAAGGGATGTGATATATTTAGGCGTTTATAATGGTTGATCTCTCCATATCGGTAGATTTACACCTGTATTCGTTCAATCTCCTTTCCCAAATTGTAACATATTTTCTATATTTATAGACATGGCTCTCAGTTGAGTAAGCCAAACCAGTTACGTTTTACAATTACCAACTCCAATACTGTCAGTTAGCAATGAAAATTGTGTCCTCCTAACTGCCCCTGCTAAGCAAAAGTGCGAAACACCCACCTGTTTAGGAGTAACCCAACTCGACCCTGTAAAAACCTTTTATCTTTCTGGTCTAAAATAAATCACATGAAATCATAAAAAGTCTTTTTAAAGAAAAATTTGAACATCTTTTTCACAACAAGAATATTTCGTCATTAAAAATTTAGTAAGAGTATTCTAGTAATATTAGTAATAAATCAAAAAATAAGGACAATTAAAAGCATGGTATTCACTAATAGTAATATAGTTGATAACTTGAGGTAATTAGTGTGATACAAAAGCACTTACCCCACAAAGTGGGACTGAAGCAGTACCAGCATGAGGTCCTCCTAATGAGATAAAATTCTTGACCTGTTTTGTGGAGAGGAAAAAAACTTCTACATTACCAAAGATTCACAACTGAAAACATAATATGCAATATAAAAAAGGATGGTAATTAATGGGGCAAATGCAAAAAAAGAAGATGAAATATAATGTACAGATATAGATGAATATATTCATAGTTGTTACAATCGTAATTTCGTGATACGATTCACAATTCGATACGCGATTCATCAAGTCAACGATACGGAATCGTATAGAGAATCGAAATTGATAGAGAATTGCAAAATATCGTACAATTCGCGATACGATACGTGATTTAGTCAAAGATTCAGTTTGACTCTTGACTCTTAATTTTTATTTCTTTTGAAAAAGCTTGTTTTTATTTTCAATATAACTTCTACATTACTTTTTAATCTCATATACAGTAAAAATTGCAAAACCCTAGCACAATTTGGTGATCTTCTGCATGTTTTATGTAGCAATTATGCACTTTTATTTGTAGATATTTGGTTTATGAATAACTAATAAGGATATAGGAATACCAGAATAAGAATGAGGGAATCAGAAGCTATTATGATATATTTTACACTTTTATTTCTAGATATTTGGTTTATGAATAACTAATATAGATATAGGAATACTGGAATAAGAATAAGATAATCAGAACCTATTACAATATATTTCACACTTGATTCTTCTACTAATTAAAATCTATTTTGGTTCGTCTTCTATTTGCTCTGTTTATAATAAGTTTAAGTAAATAAAATTCTTACAATAATGAGTTCACGGTGGAGTACTTGGAGCCTACAATCTTTTGCCATAAAAATAATCCATTAGACAATGTACTATTGTCTTATATGTTTGGTTTTACATTATAATGGCCGGTACTATTTACGAAAATTTGTCTTTTATGTGTTTATTTATTATTTACTATCTTGTTTTACTTTTGCACCGAACCTTACGATTCGATTCTAGATTCAAAGGTTTTCGATTCGCGATACGATTCACAATTTGACAACTATGAATATACTGCAATACAAGCACTAATTTAGAATACTTCAGAGCACTGGGCATGTACATGCAACAAGTAATCATCCGCTACTCCTATTTGCAATTGTATACTGCCTCCATCTGAAACTGATGGCCCCACTTTGAATTTGATACATTTTAAGAAAAAGCTAATTTCAACCTAATCAATGGTCAAGATTCAAGAATACAACTTATTTTCTATGGTGAGAAGTTGTATAGTGATTATATCCCAAAACGGAAATGAGACTAGCAATTTGAGACATCCCGAAAAGGATAGTGGGACTATCAATTTGAGATGGAGGGAGTCCTTATTTGTTTTTATGTTTTCAACTTTTAATTATTTTACCATGGGCAAAATATATTTGCTACAAATAAAAAAGACCACCGGGAGTAAATGCTTTTCTAATATTTTGTGGGTATCAATATGAGCTAGCCTTTTTTGTTTTGGGGCTTCTCATGTTTATTCACTATTTTCATGAAATTTGGTTTACCACTCCAAAGAAAAAAAAACAACACTTATATAAATGCTTTTGTAATATCTTAAACTAATTTAATGGGTCAATGCATTCATTAACGTAAGCAGGTTGATATCACACAGACTCACCACACTAATTCAACCATATTTCTTAATATTTTGTCGTAGTTCCAGAAAGAGGAAAAAGGAAAAAAAATCATAAGGAAAAAAAACTCATAAAATATATACTCCCTACTCCCCAAATTAAGCTTTCTTTTATGGGACGTCCCAAATTTAAGAGTCATGCTGCCAAAATAAACGTATCACATCTCAACATAGCTAAGTTTAATCGTTGACCACTGATTGCAATGAAATTAACAGTCCGTTTGGATTGAAGGGGAGGGAGGGAAAGGAAATAGTTAATTAGGAGAGGAAGGAATAGAATAGAATAGAAAGGAATGAGTTTAATTTTATTGTTGTTTGGATAGCTAAAGATAGAAAAGAATGGAATGGAAATAAATCTTGTTTGGATAGAAAGAAGAAAAGAAAGGAAATGAATGTGATTTAATATATTATTAACAAATTAGGGTTAAATTTGGAATAACGTGAAAAAATCATTAAAATCTTTTCCTTTCCCTCCCAATCCTCCCAATATTGGAAGGAAACAAAATAAAGGAATAGAGGGGATTGGCATTCCCTCCCAATCCCTCCGTTTCCTCTCCACTCCCTCTTATAAATCTATCCAAACAAGTGAAATGCAATCCCTCCTCCTCTTTTCCTTTCCTTTCCTTCCCATTCCCTCAATCCAAACGGACTGTAAGGTTTTCTTAAAAGTGCAAAAGTAAAATAGGGACTCTTAATTAAAAATTTCCAATAATGGGAAAGGAATGCATAGCGAAACAAGTTCTAAGAAGTTGATTAATGAATATGGAATTGTTTCTGGTCTGATGAATAAAAAATCATTAAACTAGCAAAAGCTGGTCCTTACCGCAGGTGCTTCCTCACAAAACTCTACAACACCTCTACCAATCAAGTTACCCTGTAAATCAAGAAAGAAGAAAATTTTCAGAACATTAGAACCAGCAAATGGAAGTTAACCGAGCAACAGAACATAAACAAGTAAAGAAAACAATTCGCCGATAAAGTTGCATTTACATGTGCTCATATTACACCAAAGTTTATTTAGTATATCTACTATACAATCTATTCTTCCTACCTATATTACATCGGAGTCAACACCAAGGGTTGGTAATCACTCCCAAAATCTCAAAGTGACATGGGACCTCCCCCCCTCTTTCTGTGTGTGTCTCTCTCTCTTTCTCTCTCATGATCCATATTCTTTCCCCAAGTTTCCTTATGATTCTGCGAAAGACAACAGTTC
This sequence comes from Lonicera japonica, assembly GCA_021464415.1. Taxonomy (NCBI): domain Eukaryota; kingdom Viridiplantae; phylum Streptophyta; class Magnoliopsida; order Dipsacales; family Caprifoliaceae; genus Lonicera; species Lonicera japonica. The sequence continues at coordinate 23,110,052 of CM038464.1, forward strand.
TTTTTCTTCTTAAATAATTGCAAGATACAAAAACTGCAGTATTAGCTGTTCTGTGACCTATTTTCACTTGCATGTGAACACATATTTTAAGTTAAAAGGAGCAAACTGTTTAATAACTTCGCTTTTATAGTAGGCAAATTCTTTTCCCCCTTCTTAAGTAATACAACTGAACCCCTATTGTTGACGAGACATGACACTCATCTGGGTAGTCAAATTTACTGAAGTAATGTCCAAAAGAATCAAATTACTTGTTTTCAAAGAGCTAGGCCTAGTCAGAAATCAGTACATTGATAGTGCGCATCTTAAAGCATAATCAACCTCTTAAGTACTCGTCATTCCCAAGTGTTCGTTTAATCATTTCCAGCCACCAAAAAAAGTAAATTACATAGCTTCAACAGCTTGATAGTTAAACACCACCTCATAACATGGCTTTGAATATTGTTCTTTCTTGTACTTATCTGTGTGTTTCTCTACTTATGAGAGACACTAGTTCAGGGGGTACAAAGGCACACCATATATATAGCAATTGAAGGATATCTTCAGAAACAAAAGAGACAAAATGGTCATCGTCGGTGCATGTTTAATTACAATTTTAGATTGCATTTGATAAAAATGTTGGAAAATAATTCAAAACACAACTAATTCTTATGAAGAGTTGGAAAAGAGAGGAGAGATTTGGTGAAATTTTCTATTTCTTTTTGGGTTTTCCATAGAATAAAATGATGGTTGGCGTGGCGATAGCCTTCGCTTCTCCTCATAAAAATTAGTAGTGTTTTCAATTATTTTCCAATTATTTTTATCAAACTTACCCCTATAGTACAAAACAGAGGTAGCTAGTCCACTTTTGTTACCTGGGAGAGACCAACTATGTTGTAACCATTTTTGAGTTCCTTCATTCCCTTCACCTGAAGGTTTAGTCATAAAATAGTAAGTGGGTGACCAAACTTAGAATCCAGGTAAAAGAAGGAAAGAATATACCAACAATTATAAAAGAGTGTTGCCACCTTATCACAAACAACTTGAGTCTGCAAAAATAAGATGGTTCAATTCACAATTAGACTGGAAAATGATGCTTCCAAAAAAAATCCAAAAAATAAAATAAAAAATACCTGTTCCCCAAGGGGCATAAACCAAGAATCCCACGATCCATCTCCAATTTCTCTATAGGAAGGAAATAATGCGAAACGAGAGCATTACATACACGAGCTAATTCCCGATGGTTAACAAGTTACATAGAAATTTGTTAACAAAGAGAATGAGAGATTAGTGAACAATAATACTAGATTCCTAAGTTTCCTATATATAATATTTGCAAATGCATATTGCTTTGTCCCAAATATAAGTTAATTTTTCTTTACCCATTCACGAAAGTACATAACACCTCTTGGACTGGACAATAAAGAATTTAGAACAATGCTACTATAAGCCAAGTATAATTTTCTAATTTGTATAATTATCAATAGACCTGTCCACTAAGCAGGATTTCCACATCTAAATCAGTAAAGATTTAGTTCATACTTCAAAACTGAAAGACCTGTCCTTGTTTCTTTGCTTCTAACAGCATTCTTCAAATGCACATGGGTCCAGTCCTATTAGATAAAATCTATGAAGCTTAGATGTATTAACGGATTGATATAGAGTAGCTTTGGGAGACTTGAAATAAGCTTCTTATGGCTAATGTTCCAGTGGGTGTGTGACTGTAGAAAGTTCTTAAATAAGGCTTCAAAGTTTAGAATAAAGGATATATACGTTTTTATGGGTGAAATAGCGTTAATATTGGCCACGTTTTTATTTTGAAAGTTTTCGGTCATAGAGAAATTCAGGAAAATCATGTCATAATTTCGAGAGAGCGAGTATTATGACATGGTGCTTTTAAATTTGAGGGTTAAAGGGCAGAAGGTGGATAATTATTAATTAAGGACTGACAGGGCAAAGAAGGGTTGTATGCAATACATTTTCTCCAATATGGGCAATATCAATGATTGTTTAACTACTTCGAAAAGTAACATTAATTCAAATTTGAAAACAAAGAAGTCAAGGTCCTTAAGTCCATTGGGATGGAAATATTTCCAATTTTGTAGACTAAAGACATGTCATTTGTTTGACACAAAAGGAAAAGGAAAATTGTGAATAGGATTTTATAATGTGCCACCAAAAGCAAGAAAAATTGGCTGAATCTCCTACACGCAAAATCCTTCAGATTTAGACCAGTTGCCCAGTTCCTCAGTGAACTTTTTAACTCCTTTATTGGAGCATTGATCACCAATTCCTGCAATAAGTGGCTCATTAGATGTAAGTTTTATTAATAAAAATGTAATGAAACAATTTAAATTAATTTCTGGTACTAAGAGTCAAACTGTTGTTATAAAAGCTAATCTAAGTGTGGCACTTATGCTCTTGAAACGATGTACAAGCAAATATTGAAAATGCCATGGCATACAAAAAGCTAAATGACAAACAACCCACTTAAAGATTTTCAGGGACCATTTTCTTGAATCAACGAAAAGTATATAATTGTACTGGAACCGCATTGAGATAGTTAAAGTAGAGGGAAAATAAAAATAGGGACATAAACGAAAAGTTTAAGGAAACTACTAGGCAGGGGTAGAGAGACTAAGGACCAAGGGTCTCTCCTTTAGGTTAGAAAATTTGGTATTTTAATGTTAAATTATCTGAACAAAATTGAAAAAAATGTACATATATTAACTATAAAATTCATGATCCAGTCCTGCTACTAGGGGTGATCAGTAACCACAGGCACCCCGGCCAACTTAATTTTGGCTGCTTGAGACAATACACAAGACCACTTCCATCATGAGAAGAGGGATGTGAACACAAGGGCCCTAAAATACCTTCTGCGCTGTCTTAAAGTGAAAAGAAATTCTATTCTGAGGCATCAACCACGGTCGCTAGGTGAGTGAATGACAACCATGGTCAAATATATAATTATAAAAACAGCGTAAGTTTTGTGAGGACACTCCTCAATTGTAGCCAATTTTGTGCTGTCCGTAACTTAGAAGTGGAAATCAGCTCCCACCCAAAATATGTTGGAGTTGTTCTTGATAAACATAAATTAACGAAGAGCAGAGGACCGGACATACACACATTTGTTTTTTACAATATAGACTACGTAACATATGAAAATTGTTTAAAGTTAATAATTATTAACATAGGAACATGTCATTTGAATTCCCCAAAATGCAGGATTTTTTTTTTTGTGAATCCGGTTAATAAATGACAACAAACAGAATAAAAGGGATATTTCTTTTGGAAAATTACAGGGAAGGGTCGACATCTCAGAAAGTTTGAGCTTTATCAAGGGAAATGCAATCATGAGACTTTATATCAACTTAGGATTACTAAAACTCGAATCCAACTAGCACTAGAATATAATCGTTTCACAATAACAAATTATCAAATTGCTTGATAAAATTATTGAACTAAGGTACAATGAACAATTTCAGCTGAATAAACCAAAATATATGAGTATAATTTTCAGAATATAGAGTAGCAGATAGATAAGATAGATTACCGTGGAGTACGATGAAAGGGAGAGAGATTGAAATTGGGATGAAGGAGAAGGCGAGGATGATGAACATGGAGATGAGTGACGATGAATAGTGAGAAGCCATATATATATATATATATATATATATATATATAGAGAGAGAGAGAGAGAGAGAGAGAGAGAGAGAGAGATTTGCAGAAATTAGGGCTTTTTGGATTGTTCCTGTAAATATGGGTTCTATCTATATTGTGGCTCCAGTAACTTTTGCAGGAAAGTCGCCAGTGTCCTGCTTTTCTTTTTTCACCATTATTACAGCTTACACAATTAATTAATAATATAATAATAATAATAATAAATGATGCGTCTTTGATTTCTTCTTCTAGGGAAACTTTTTGTCAGTGATTATTAGGTCACAATTAGAAATTGGCGCAACAAAGCATTACTGGTTGTTTCTTTGCTTTAAATTCCATCTTTTCTGTGCGTGTTTGGTAAGTAGGAAAGATGGAATGAATGAGATGAATTTATTTCAGTATGTCTGCTTGTATTAATGTTGACGCTGCCAATAATAACTAATCCGGTCGGTAATAACATAAAAAACAAAATAAAAAAGTAATTAATTTAAATAAGAAGTTAAAAATAAGTTAAGTTATGTAACAAAATATTTTACATCTGATATTTATTTTATAAATGTCTCTCTTACATCTTTTATATTTTTTTGTGAAAAATTTTTGTTCTTCAACTACAAAAAAAAAAAAAATCATGAAAAAAAGTAACAAAATAAGTAGACATCTCTCCACATGTCTAAACTTATTTTCCAACTTTTCACAAAAGTCTAACTGTTTTTATTTATCTTTTTCATGTTGTTATCAAACGATCCTTAATTGTCATAACTTGTGGTTTAACGCACATATTAAATATTTTATAAATAAAAATAATAATTTTATATGTAAATATTTATACTTTATTAAATGTGTATTTAATTTGTTTTTTTTATTATAAATAAGTTGTTAATATGTGTCTTAACATTTATAAAAAGAAAATTATAATTATTAGCATTCTTAAGTAAATCTTTTATATTTTAAAATTATTACAAATGGAAATAAAGTGCTCCAAAAAATTAAAAATAAAAATAAAAAATGTATTAGAATACTAGAGAATTTTCTAATAGCCATACCCCGGAAAAAATGGTGCTTACTCTTGTGATTTAAAATATAAATATAGTGAAGAATTATCAGATGCAATATTACAAAGATAGAAAGTGACTTAGAGCACATGGTCAATATACATTATACTTTGCGGTTTTTATTGATGGAAAATGATAACATGCGCTTTTAAGGCGCATGTTAAAACTATTATAAATAAAAATAATGAAATTTTGTATAAAAATCTATGTCATTATTGATATATTCATGTACGTTTAAATTATTCTATATCCAATCTCGAATTACATCAAATTTAAACTAATTGTAAATTAGAAATAAAAACCGACACAGTTAAGAAATTGATATGTCACAAATCCGATAATCGCATAATTCTTTATACGATGAGAGCAATAACAAAAAACATATATAAGCTTGGGAGTATTGATAAAAACATATAATTCTTTATTGGTCTTTAGCTAAATTGTATTCAAGTTAGTCCTGAATACAATATATAGAAATTAAAAATAAGGGATAAATGTATTCTCTAATTTCCTATTTAATCATACAACTTTTCACATGCTATCATTATTAAAATTAAAAACCCCAAAACTCAAATTTAATTATCTCCTTCCTTGGCACATTACTACCGATCTTGACATGAAAACATTATCATCTTGAAGGTTACAAGGCTTCAAAATCTCCAAGTAACTTGTCAACTTCTTCAATTTGATTCTTCTTAGTTTCATTCATCATATCCATTTTCTTGGAGCAATAGGTCTTTGCACTAATCATCACCATAGCAACCATGAATATGAGAATACTGATCCACAAGACTGCACGAATAAAGCTAAATTAGTAACTCAATTTGGCATCCAATACTCTTATCGCATCAAATTCATCACAAATGTGTAAAATTATTCTTAAAAAGTGCCGGTAAAAATAATACTTGAATGCTAAAATATTAATAGCTATACATATAGGGTGGTAAAAATTACAATTATAATTATTGTCCAAGTAATATATACATATAGGGTTAAGAGTACTAGAACTCTAATTCCTTATTGAAAATCTATTGAGATATATATATTGACTATCAAATTGTACGTATTATTAAATATCTCATCTTTCACCGTTGCATATGAGAATGGATAGACAAAATTCTACATTCTAAAATAGACACCTATGCAAAGTTTCAACCAAACATCACAATCTTGGATAATGGAAATTTATGATTTAATCAGAGATGAAAAAATAAAAAATAAACGGAAAAGTACAGAAAAGGTTTGATTAATTGGTCTGGAAGGGATACTCGCATAGGGGCTTCTTTTTGTACCAAACCTTTTATTTTAATTATGTAGCAAGTCAAAGTACATAATCTGTCAAGAACAAACATATACTTAAAGTTTTCCTTTTTGTCATAAAAAAAATAAATTAAAATCATTTAATTGTTACTTACCAATTACCATTTCTATTGTAAAGAAGAGAGAAAAAAAATTACCAGTCTTATGTGCACCATTGAAACATGTTGGAGCACCGAATTTAGAAAAACAAGCATGCCCACAATCCAAATCCCAAGTCAACCCAAGCCCAAAACTATCATCATCCAAATAATCAGAATACCCAAACGGAATCCCAACGGTTTTCAAAGCCCTACAAAAAACCGGCACCTCTAAACCCGGGTCAACGACGTAAACACTAAAACCCGGTCCACTGAAACAAGGAACCGGTTCATAAGAATCCGAAATGAGAGGGGAGGAAGAGGAGGAGCAATTGAGGTAAGTGAAGTCCTTGACAGCGTAGTAATAACGGAAGGGGGTGAGGGTGAGATTAAGGTTGAAGAAAACACGGTGGACGCAGTTATTGGGGTCAACGAGGTCGAGCCTTTTGGGATTGTAAGAGACTGACTTGACGATTAGTTCGCCGTATGAGGGGAATTGGATTGTGGTTTGGTTTTGTTTGCAGAGGAATTTCAAGTCGGAGTGAGGGAAAGTTAGTGGTGGGCATTTAAGGGACTCCGTTTTTAGAGAAAGGAGAGAGAAGAGAGTGAGAATGAGAATGATGAACAGGGCGGCCATTATTATTATTAAATTAAAGATATGATACCCGCAGTCACTGGGTGTGGGCTTCATATTTATCATATAAATATGTAGAGACAGAGTGGTAGACCAGCAAGGAATAAAGCTGACCAAGACAAACAAGTTTTTATTTTTTTGAGTGTTTTGGTCGTTTTGAAAACTTACGGTCCGTTTAAATCGAAGGAGATGGATAGAAATGAAATAGTTAATTAGGAGAGGAAAGAATGGAATAGAATGAAAGGGAATGAGTTTAATTTTATTATTGTTTGAATAGCTAAAGATGGAAAAAAATGGAATAAAAATAAATCTTATTTGGATAGAAAGAAGAAAAGAAAGGAAATGAATGTGATTCAATATATTATTAACAAATTAAGGTTAAATTTGGAATAACGTGAAAAAATCATTAAAAATTTTCCTTTTCCTCCCAATCCTCCCAATATTGAAAGGAAACAAAATAAAAAAATAGAGGGGATTGACATTCCCTCTCAATCCCACCGTTTCCTCTCAACTCCCTCTTATAAATCTATCCAAACGAGTGAAATGCAATCCCTCCCCGTCTTTTTCTTTCCTTTCCTTCCCATTCCCTCAATCCAAACGGACCATTAGTACACACCCGGTTTATCATTTGTTTACAAAATACTTTACTTCTTTCTTGAAACCAAAATTTACAATGTTAATCAAGTTTTGTTTTCAATTACTCATTCGCTTAAAAATTAAACTATTCTTGAAAAAGATAACTAAGAAGTGCTTCAACAGTTACAAAGCATTGTATCTTTTGCTTAAGCAAGAGGCAAGGTTTTTTTTTTTCTTCTTTCTCAAGAGTTTTAATTTAAGTGGCCGTTGACTGACTCTCACCTTCAACTTTATGTGATTATTTCTCTCCCGACTAAGATCCTCCTTTTAAAAGTGTCTCGAACTACAAATAACTTACTTCTTATTTTTTTTTTCCCTATTTACATAAATTATTATTTGTTTTTTTTAAGTAAAGAAATTATTAAATGAAAAAAGTGAGGGAGTTGAGGATGGACATATCGCTCTATGAACGAGTAGAGGGTAGATGTGTGTATTAAATAAATATTAGCTAACGTATTTCCTCCGTAAATGTTGACAGACAGCAACATCGATTAGTATAGAATTCAATAATTGAGAATTGGGTTCTCTCATTGCTTTTAAGTATTGTTTAGTAACATTGTTTTTGCTTTGTGTCCTTTTCTCCCACTATCAAAACTTTTGCAGTCTCCCTTTTCTTAAAAAAAACAAATGCGTACTCCCTTCCGTAATGCACTTTCTAATTCTCAAATTAAGAATGCACTTTCTTTGGAACCTAAACTAGGCTCTTAAATTTAAGATGGAATGAGTACTAATTTTTGTGCACATATTACGTGTGTACAATTCACAAACATATTATTGAAAATAATAATAAAGTTAGGTAATGGCTCGATAGTGAAGAACTCAAATCTCATACATCACTCGATCTGGTCGCATAAACACAAAAGAATTCAAATCTTAAATCGAGAAAATAGCTCATGGTATTTTTCAATAAAACATGTTCATGGCAGAACATAAAAAGGCTGAAAGCACAATCATACAAAGCATCAGAATTCCGAAACATACAATAAATTAGACTAGAGTACCAGAAAACATACATTTAAGGTACTCAAAACAACAATTTTAAGGACATGTGTGAACAAATAACAGACTAGAACTTGTACACAACTACAAACAACAATATAGGCCCGAGGCAGAAGGAAATCAATGAAGAATTTTGAAATTTTAAAATAAACGCAGAATCAAAGGATCTCTTTAGCTAGCCTCACTGGTTTGTCCCTCAAGAATGCCACATCACTATTTTCCAGAGTCAACAAATGATGATCAACCTCCTCTTCCCCCTCTTCACTCTCGGCTGTCACACATGATGCAGAATCTGATTTATCTTCATCTGTGGTACAACACAGTAATTGGGATTGATGTGATAAATCTTTCATAGAATTCAATATAATGTTATGTGCGTGTATATATATATAACATTGCAGCTTGGTTTTGAAAATGTCTTCTCCCTTGCAATCATGACAGATGGTTCAGATTAACCCCAAGAAATAAACCATTGGTTCAGACCCATTCTCAAATTATTATTGTCAACCACTCATCTTCCCCTTGTATTTTTCAGTAGAAACATCACCTCCCCTTAAAATGAGACCGACTCTCTCTGAACTAGTAACACCCTCCCTTTATTCCCCTTAGAGCACCTAAGTAATCCTGAATTGTACATTTAGAGCTCCAATCGGAATGTACCGCAAAACACCATAGGAGGTGGCCGGTGGGCACAAGAGGATTTGAACTCTTGATATACAAGTTGGGAGGTAAAACATCTCTAACACTCTTCCTCTAATCTTCCTTAAAAAAAAGTTCCACAATCTAAACACAAGCTAGGGCAAATGCATACACATATACGAATTCGGGACGTGTGTTTGGATTGTTGAAAACTCAATGTAGTGTGAACTGTTTTCAATCTTAAGATTTTTTTTCTTGTAATAAAATGATATCTAGCCGTTTGGTTAGTTTCAGTAAAGATGAAAAAGTGATTTTTACTTTTGATTGGTGCATGAAATCAATGCCGGCAGGTTAGTGCTGACATGAAGATGAGGTAGCAATGGAGGTAGGAGAAAAATCATTTACTCTAATTGTTAGTATGCATTCAATTTGCGACGAAATGTGAAAAATAATGTAAAAGTAAAACGCAGTCTTTTCATTTACAATTACAACCAAACACAATGTTTGCATATACCTTGCAAACCCAATCACTCCAACTGTATGTACATGTAATCAAACACAACCTAACTAAATAGAATTAATTTTATTGGACAACCTTTTTGCAGGACAACTTTGGTGATAGTAAATGTATTATATTCTTTTCAAAGTGCTGAGAGAGAGAGAGAGGTGAATATTGTGTGGGCGTGCGTGTGGGTGTGTGTGTTGAGAGAGAGAGGTGAATATTGTGTACTGTATATCACTACCATATAATTTGAGATGTCATAGGGAGAATGGCAGTAAATTCAGTATAAATATCCCAGATTTCAAAATTGGATTATATTAATTTCTGCCCTAGGAACACGTATTATAGACCTAAAAAATAGTAAGAATAACAGGCAAGCATTTAATGTGGCAAAAACACTCAAGCAGTCTTAAATACTCCTAAATATCCCTTAAGGGCAACATGTTAAGATTCCTTTTATATGATGTTTTTCAACCTATCAGCTTTCAAAAAAAATGTCAATTACAAGGTTTTTTTCCTTTTTTTTTAAAGATCTGATATGCTAAAGCAAGGTGCCCTCATTGTCAAAATGATCAAGAGCGCGATAAGCACATCCATAGGGGGGATCCAATGCCACAACAGTTTAAGATAGCAATTTTTATGTTTCGTGTCCATTTTTTTTATTTTAAATCTGATTCTCATAGAACGTGGGGATTTCAAGGGTGGAGGGGACACTAACCAGAATATGGTGGATGGTTGGGTAAATGTCTGATTGCTGTAACTTGAATACTTTCTGGCAATAGACAATTGCAGAAAGAACCTGAAATTTGAAAAGATTCATTTGTTAAGTAAAGGCAAGAAGAGAATAACTAAACATATTTGGCCCACAAAGGCTGCATTCACATGGTCCAGAAAGAGGCAGCTCGATATAATCCAGCTCTACCTTTTAACCCACTTCTGGGGCAATATTAATATATGGTATGAGATCCAATTCATATGAACTTTAGGGGAAGCCAGATTTCCTTAAATGCTATACAATGCCAATAAATATTAGGAAAAGAAAAGAGAACAATTGCTACTAATTATATGTTGAAACAAGTTGACTGCTAATAGTAACCTCAAATAAGTGTTCTAAAAGGTGTTGTGCGGTGGGGATTATTTTAAGACTAAGGGTGCATTTGATTAAAAAAAAGGACAGAGAGAGTTGGAAAATGATTAAAAATACTACTATTTTTTATCAGAAGTTGGCAAAAGAGAGGAGTGCTTTGGTGAATGTTCTATTAGTTTTTTGGTTTTCCTTCCAGCAACAAAAATCTTTGGGCGGTGGGCAAGAAAACTTTTCCATGGAAAATAAGAAAAAGATGGAGAACATCTAACCAAATTGCACACATGTTTTTCCAACTTCTCATAAAAACTAGTAGCGTTTTCAATCATTTTCCAACTTTTTATCAAATGGACCCTCAAATACTCTGACCAAGCAACAAAACCAGGAAGGCTAAAATGCCTAAATTGTAAAAATGACTATCCAAGACAATTACTTGGGGGATATTATTTGGCCTGTGTGGGTTTTTCAGAAATAGCCTCTAATGATAGCCTTTTTTACATCCTTCAAATAGAAACACAAGAAAAGGATGTTATCACTTACCTAATCGGGCCAGCCGATTCACCCATCCAGGAATGTGCTTTCCAGTGAGGCGTAGACAAATTTCATCAGTAAAATGGTTGCAGTTCTTGGCAATCAAGTGATACGTATCCCCGTGAAACTTTGCAGAAATATGCTCCATGAATGACCGAAATTCTGACCGAGACATGTCCGTGCTGCCCAAAAGAACTGACCGTCTGAAGACGAAACCAGGACAACCTTTTGGCTCCACTTCAAACACCCCACTGGTTGGGTATTCATGGGCTCCAAATCCGTACTCCAAGCCGTGTACTGTTCATCAGATCAGTATGTGTATATTTTTGTGATAAGCATGAACTTAGGTGATAGAAGATATGAAGAAAATCAGAACGCAAAACAATCTCAGTTGCGAAATCATAAAGTATGAATAAAAACTAAATAAAAGTCATAAGTCACCAATGACTGTATTACACTATTACTTACCCAAAACAAATAGCATATAATGCAAGAGAAACATATAAATACCCTAAAAGTGCAAGAAAAACATATAAATGGCATAAAAGTGATGACAAACAACTAAGTACCGTAAAACTACTAGAGAAATAATAAAGTAGCATACAAATACAAGAGACACAAATGATCAAATGTAATTAAAACAAACTGTGGAATGATGAAATATGTAGGAACACATTCTTCTACACAAAATGTGATAAGTTTAAGTACATTTTCATATATCATACAACCTCATTAAATATTTTTAATTTTTTTTTATCAGGCAAGCTCATTAAATATTTGACACAATCTTGATCAATATGTGATCTACTGATCAACAAAGCCAAAAACATGCAAAAGTTATCTTCCCCTTCACCGTCAGAATTCGTTTTACATATATTTATTTAGGTAAATCATTTCAAGGAGAGGTGATACTAGTTGAGGTAAATGACTTGATCTCTTTCCTTTTTCAGGGGGGACGGGGGTGGGCTTGGGGTGATCTTTTTGGGATAATAGAATGCCTTGGTTTCTTACCAAAGATCAATAATTCCATTGATCTTTACCAAGTTTTTGACACAAATTACAAGCTTCACAAGACTCGAGATTCGATTGGCTGATAGCCTAGTATAGTTCAAATCCCATGTATACATTGCATAGAGCATGAAATCTTTCTTCATGTTTTATTTGCAGGATTTTCCTGTAATAGTAACTAGTAAGTACTAGTCTTCGAAGCAGCAGCCATTTATTGACTTATATCAGATGAGGCATGCTCATGAATCCCAATCACTATAATATTTCTTAAACTTAGAGGCTGAAACTGTCCTAATCGTAGTTGAATTTCTTTGATAGATTGTGACATTAGGGAGTGTGCAGTGCCACCTATATGTTAACAATGGGACAGCAGAGGAAACACTTGACATGTGAGGTCTAGTTTTGGTATGTGATACACTAAATTTATTTTGAGTTGAGAGAAAATAGAATCAAAATGCACTATGCAAATACAAGTACAACTGTAAATGAGACAGAGAAATGTAGTATGGCAGCCTGGCAGGTTAACAAACTATCCCCTCAGGCCTCAGCCCCACCCAGCCCCATGGCACAGATTGGAATTTATGTAATGATGTTTGGATTCTTCTTTTACATCTTGACTGGTCAGCAAAAGAAACATGCACACATATTTTAACTTCAAGAGCATATACAGGTCCTAATGGGTTAAAGAGAATAGTCTGCTGCATATAGATAAATTAATTTGGAGCAGTTGAAATTCAACAAGTGGGGTGGAAGGGGGGAGGGGGAGGAGACATTCAGATGCAGATGCAATTACCAAAAGAAAAGGAACACAAACAGAATTAAATTGGGGTTTATCGTTGGATTCACCCATAGTCCCGTATCAATATAAAAGTTACCAGAATAATAATAAGTCTTTACTTTAGATACACTTTGCAAGAACTCAATGAGCAAACCAAATCATAAATAAGCAAATCCATAGATTGAGCAAATAATGCTATCCTAAAATAAAGGATAATTAGGCTGGATAAATATTTAATTCCTATATTTATGCCTCCTTTCCTAAGTCCTACGTTCTCAACCACCAAAAACAATAGAACTAAAAGAAGAAAGGTTGTACAGATCTTTCCAAAATAAGTAATTTCTGCACCCAAACAAAGTGCCATGTAGTGGGTCAAAAGCTGAGGTTTGTGGGGCAAAAGCATCAACTGGAAATTTGAAATACATATGTATATATGCGTACATTATATTAAACAAGAGGCAAGAGCACCTCTTGCATTTCATCTCCATGTCAAAGAGTGTTAAACACTAATATTTTCAAACCTTCCTAGAAATCTTGGTCATGTTCATACTATAAGTTAGCATTGTAATTTTTAGTTAACACTTCCACAAGATTACCCATATGTCGCCAACTACATCCATTTGATGTTCTCATGCAACTTTCCTATAGGATACACACAAAGCTTACAAAAAACTCTGATGCACGGTTTATCCATAACTTATTAAGAAAATAGTCTATATTATGAAGCAAAAGTTACAGGAGTTAAAGGAGAACAGGGGGTTTTATGCCTTCTTATTGAGGACAGGGAAACATTATAATTATGCATGGAAGATGACCCATGTACATGAACATATATTAAACTGATGTGTAGATACACACATAAAGTCGACCCCTGTCTAGAACATGGTTATGATTCACAAGTCATGAAATTCAGAATGAAAAAACATATGAGTGGGTTAAGATTAACCAATAGCATGTCCACATCACATTGGATCATATCCATGTCCCAGCTATGTGATGATGCTTACTGATACACATACATATTTACATGCACATATATATATATATATGAGATTTGACGGAAATTAAAATTGATTTGAGTACTGGAGTTAGATATGAGTAGGGTTGAACCCAAAATCTTCCCACTAAAAAACGCATCTTCCCGTTTCCCAAATCCTAATCCAATAGATATATTTGCAATTTTTTTTCTACAAGTTACAAGTTTCAAGCTCAACTCCAAATTAGGATCTGCTGCCCACAACTCAATCGTAATCTATTTATATGACCACAACTAGTTGTCTAGTTCAAACAAGTTATATAGAAGGAAAACCATTAAAAACAAAAAGGTAGATATAGCTATTATCATCATTTCAGATCAACACAAAATAGCCCACCCAAAAGTGACATTTTAACTCGTAACGCAAAAGATCGAAATACTCAAATTTCAAATAAAAGGTTCCTCTATCAATCAATGCTAAACCCTCCCATCAATAATAGTATAACATACTAATTGAAACCCTCAACTCAAAGGAGATAGTAAATTATATCGTGCAATGTAAAATTGCAACTTACAGACATTTCCTTTGAAACCATGATCATCTTTAAGACCATATGCAATTAATGCTCAACCTCTTCCTACTCGATTTTGAGTGTTTGTGGATGTGTTAGTCCCATCTTATTCCCTCTAATTACATACTTACTTCAAGATCGTTGATGCTGTAAAAGTCAATAACTATGATGACACTACCGCAATTAATTCTATTAGCATCACACTTCAAGTAATAAGATAAAAAAGAACACATCTATGTAAAAAGGCATTCAACAGAACAGTGAGACATCGAGTTACCAACTTACCATATCATTTGTATGAAGTATAAACTAACTACGCAAGAAGAAAAAATAATAAAACAAAGAGACATACTTCAAAATTCAACACGTATAAGCAAATAAAGAGTTTTGAAATTACACAAATTAAATGAAGAGAGAGAGAGATTATATATATACCTTCTATACCGGAATGGAAAATTCCGAGGCCGAACCAGTAAAGGTAGTTATTTATAGGGGTGAGATCATAGACATTTAGATACAACAAAGCACGATTGTTTCCTCCATTTCTCTGCTCCCTAGATGAACTCGAACTCAAAGGAAACAACCGCATTATATGTGTCTGTTATAAACTCAAGCTCAACATCTACACTTGAGAATCTATAAAAACCCTAAAAAACGGAAGCGCAGTTCAACAATAAGCTTAACCTTAGCTAAAACCTCAGTTGAAATGTGTGCAGAGCACAAGTAGAAACCCTAAATTAACAACTTGGAAACTGAATTCGAGTGAGTGAAACGAAAGTCGATCCAAGCTAGAAACCCTACTAAAGCAGGATTTGTAATAAACCTCTGCAGATGGAAACAGTTTGCAGAGCTGAAGTTTTCGACTTCTAGCAGAATTTCTGTGAACTGGTTTTATTTATTTATTTATTTGGCCCTTTTATATGGTCGAAATTAATTTGGTCTAAACAAATAAATTAAGAGGTGCGGAGAATGATAAAATTATAAATGATACTAGTTGGTGCAAAGCTACTCCGCCGGTTCGTTGTTACTCAAAATTTTATAAATTTTTTATACAAATTAAACACAAAATACACACATATTAATATGTGTAATAAATTTAAATTTAAATTAAACTCAATACTTAATATTATAATCGGTTCAAATGATTAAGATAATAAATACAGTGAATTGAGAGGGTCAAAGATATATAGAGGAGGCTCGCCTTATATGAAGATATGGATTAGTTCTTCTTTGTGCAATAGAGTTAGGAGCCTCGATTTGCTTTAGTGATGGATCTAAGGGGGGCGGTCACCACCCTAAGTTTTTTAAAAAATTATTAAATATAGTAGTAATTTTGTATTTATAAAAAAATTATAAAAGCTCACACCCAACCCCCCCCCCCCAGCCAAATTATTTTGAAAAGATTAAGTATGGCTCTTTCAATTATTTATTTTTAAAAAAAGTTAAACACCCTGACTAATATATAATATTTACATTTTTGCAACAAAATAAATAAAAATTGTATATTTTTATACATCAAAATTTACCTTGTATTTTATTTTTAAAATAATAATAAAAGAGCTCTACTTGTACTTTTAAAACAATAATAAAAGAGGTTTTTGCTGAGCCCTTTTGTAACATATATGTTATACAGAACAAAAAGTAAGAAGCTTCCTTTAGAAGTCCCGAGTCTTTTCACGAAAGTGTGGTGGAAAATGTTTTAACTTTACTTAGGTTTCTATTTAGAATAGTAGAACACATTTCCACTTAGTCTTCCATAGTTCTGTTTTGGCCTCTCGGATCTCCATTTTGCTTGATTACTTCTAAATTAGAAAATTCAATTCATATTTCACAACCTCACGAGTCACGAGCTGGCAAGCAAGGATGTAGCAGTAAAAAAATTTTATCTTGCTTTGAATCTTTGGGTAATTAGGTTAGTATATTTACATATTTGTTTTTTAATCTCTTGTCTTGTTGTAGTCTTTTTTATTGGAGTTTATACATATATATACTTTTAATATTTTTACTTTAGCAATTTTCTGTTCACACCCGAAATTGGAAATCATGAATTCATTTTTATAATGTAGTAGTTTTTTTTTTTTTTAAACTCAACAATTTTAATCTCATGTCTTATTTTGTTTAATTGTCTAACTGTTTATTTGTTTGCTTATGCTGAATGGTTTTTTAATTATTTTGTAGAATTAATCATGGTGAAGAAAACACTTGAATCGTTCTTTAAAAAAAGAGGTTGTGAGGATATAGAATCTAGTACAAATATAGAACCATTGCAACGCGTTGAAACTTTAGCGCCTCTTGAACATCGACCTTCAAAAGCTCTTAGAGTTGAATCAAAAAAATTTGATACGTCTACCTTACTTAGAGACCCAGGTTTACAGAAATAAATATGGGATATCTCGGCATCGGGACGTGATAAGATTAGGCATGCTTATATCAAAGATGGATCGTATCAACCCGTACCTAAAAAAATGCAATATTCTAAAGAGAAAAATGGTCGTGGCATTTTAATTTCTTGGTACAAATTATTTCCTGATTGGCTGGAATACTCTCTAACATAAGATAATGCCTATTTGATCACATATATTGAGAAAGATATTGCTCGTGATTTTGATGTTAATGATATTATAGATGCCTTTTATATCATGAAAAAGAGGCGAGCACAACTTCAAATACCTAAGTTTAATAGATAATTGTAATAGGGTAATTGTAGTTATTATTTTTTGTAAGTCAATACGTTCAATATAACTTGTTCACGTGGGTGATCATGTGTGTATATATATATGTATTTTTTGTAATTGTATATATATTGACATATTATATATGTTATATTGTTATGTTAACTTGCTTTATTATGTAATGGTAAAATTTAGTTTGAATAATTTTTGTAATAATTATTTCTTGCCGTCGGTTCATTTATATTCTCGTCCCCCCAGATCTAAAATCTTTGTTATGTCCCTAGTTTGCTTTGCATTATAGTAATTGAGTGGGTGTTACAAGCTTACAAAACCTCCCTATATATTCTATCATCACAAGATTATAATATGAGTCTACTTGAGCTCCACGTGTTCTAAATTCCCTATATTAGGAGCTCTAATATGTGCTCTATAATTTTATTTATCTCTATTTCTTTTGGTTGCCCACTGTTGAGTACTTGAATGCTGGATTCTTTCTTGTTCTTGGGTTGTTGTTGGTTAATTCTTAATTGTTGAGAGGAGTAAATGGTTCTTCTATATATATAACTGAGATAAAATGTCTTGGGGAGCTCACATAGAAGGTCTGAGGCCATCCCTTGAATATCACCAACTCTAACCTTGTTTCTCCATGGATTATGGTACATTAAACTTAGTTGGTATGCATTTAATAAAAGTGAGGAAAGTTATATGTCTCCTGCAGGGCAAGCGGCAGTCTCCCATGCCTCTGTCAACCACTATGATAGAGTGGTTAGGCAAGAGAGTTCCAGAGCTCACTGAAAGAGTTTTGACATTCGAGCTCCGTTATTTATTGTGCGAAATTAATTCTTGGAACAGATATCCAACCCACAAAGAGCCTCGATCCCTTATAGTAATTGAATAGAGCTCATCCCATAGCAACAGGTCAAGTCGCTGACGTGAACGGACACGTGTCTACTTGTGGTAGGCGGAATAAATTGGATTACTAATTTGCACCATCAATTTCTAATAACGTAAAAATTGTAAACTCAAATCTTCACATCAATATATATTTTTAACGCTAATATTAATATAGACGAAACAGTTCCAACATTAATATTAATATAAAAAAATAAAAAAATCTTTAAAATTGATATTATAATTGAATTCATAGACTTTTGAATTATATACATAATTATAATTATGAGTCCACATTAAATGTGGATCTATACAAGTTAATTTATACAAAAACTAAATAAATCAATGTGTTTGCTTTTAATATATACCGTGGAGATGCTCTGAAAAAACTTCACTAATAAGTAATAATCAACTTCCAGTCCAAACTATTTATTGGGCCCACGTGATTGACACCATAATAAAATACACGTGGCATTGTCTTTTTCTTCTTTTTTTTTGGACAAAGCATTTTCTTTTTGGTTTCAGGTGTTCCTCCTAACCATCAAATTTTGAACTTTCACGCGGACAGGTAAGATCTCAAGTTTAAGTCTTATTAAAAGATGTTGGGATGAAATTTCTTTATTTATAGGTAAAAGAAAAAAATAACACCTCCTTAGACCATTTTTATTGTATAGGGTACAAGGTAAAAGTGTAGTGTAAAAATGTGTATCTAGCCTATCAACAAATGAGGAGCTGCACTAGGAAAAATGTGAATTTACCTTGCACGACATATGAAATGTCGTGGCAATGGTGGTGCTCTTATACAACATATGATGTGTCATTTGAGGGCTATGATTCTCACAACACATCATGTGTCGTGACATATTTTTTCTTTTTTGTCTTCTTTCACACTTGCAATTTTAAACAACGCATGTGATTTTTCACAGACATGCATCAATTCATTTTATCTCCAAGCCTTCAACAAAGCTGTATCTTCACGTGAGTTATTTTAAAATTTTCTTTCTTTTTCACCTTTAGCATTATTTCTCATATATATATATACATACATAACTATTATATTAATTACAAAAATAGAGATTCTCAAAACACACATACTATCTCATTTTCATCATTACATATTAATATAAATTCCAATATCATCTGCCAATTTTATTTCTCAAGGTATTAATTATTTATGGCATTTTATTTATTCATCATTGATTTCCATCTTTCAATTTTTATATTATTTATATATTGTGCATATTAATTTTATTTTGTAAAATGAAGTTAATCAAAAGAATGTTTGACAAACAATCAATAAAGCATGTAGATAAAAATGGGTCTCCAGCAATTATCTACCAAGGCAAAGCAGTACACGACGTAGATCGACGGAACGCCAAGCTCAACCCGAAAATCGTACAATTTCGTTAGGAGAATCCAAACGTATAGTTGACAACAAATTCCACGTTTCGAACCCAAATGTGCCTAAATTATAATATGTCAATTATTTTGCAATATGATCGACGTAGCACACTGCTAATGACATATTACCTTATCACAGAATGATGAGGTCAAATGTTTAATTAATAATCGTAAGGTGGTCAAGAATTTTCTCGATTCACATACCAAAATCTGATCGTGGCGTTGTCAAAACTTTTTTCTTCATTGGTGGGATACTACACATGTAGTGACCCATATTTAATAAATTCATTTGAATAATTTTTGTGTTACAGTGTTTACTTTGTTTTAAAATATGAATTTAGTGTCTATAATTATAATGTTGGGTGATAAGAAAAATTAGTGTAAATGTTATAAGATACAACAATAATTTAAGTAGATAGTTCAAAATAAATTGTGTTATATCTTAATTTGTATTGTTAAGTGTACATTAATTAAATAAGTTGTTATAGGACAATAATGAGGGGTACAAATATAGTGATAGTGTAAATTGTTTTATCTATTAACACACCAAAAGTAGATAAAATACATATATTTTAATGACAAAATATGCATGCGGGGCACTTGTCATACATTGAGTGAGTTTAGCAACCAAAAATATCACCATATCCAAGACAAATTATGATATTTATTCTTTTAATCTCTACAAATTATGTACCTTATTCTATGCACTATTCATCCCTTCATTTTAGAGAGAGAAAAAGAGTACAAGACAAAAAAAATAAAGATAGATTTTAGAGAGAGAGATGAGTAAGGTGAGAGAAGAAGGATGAAGTGTAGAGATTGAAGAGAAATGGCTAAGAGGAAACTTCATTAAGATGAGAGAACTTCTTCTTCAAACTTGAGTTAAATAGGCTTTTAACAAAGAGGTGGTCACCATTGTGTTGGGAAAAAAAAGGTTTTTAACACAAATTAACTGATTTTAAATAAATTTATTAAATCAAAACAAAAGAAAAAGAAAATCCAACTTTTGACATAAGTAATAGTACTAGAATAATTGATGATAAAGTTTTTATACCAACTAATAATTACTTCGCATTAAACATACTTTTTAATAATTAGATATACTTTAAAATCTAAAAAAAAACCTCGATTCAAGGCAAATTTTTTTATGAATGAAAAGATAATATTTTTGAAATTTTGGGGCGTGACAATTTCTGTTATCAGAGGGGTAGGTTGTGAAGATGATAATGATAATACTTATAATAATAATATTTAGCCGAATGCAACGTTAGGTAAAAGTTGTATTAGTAATCAAAAATTTTTGGTTCTTGTCTTATGTAGGAGATCATGGATTTAGATTTGTGGGATCATTATGTAGTTTTTGCGGAAGGCGGATTTGTACCACCTCCTATGATGGAGGAATACAACGCAATGATTGAATTTCAAGGTGAAATGAGAGTACAGAGGAGCTAGCGAATGTAGGACATACTTGGCTTTTCTACACACGGGGCAAGCACCGAATTTTGATTCGACATTGGCTTTTATCCCAAATGCGGGTCATTTAAGCCACTCTCAATATAGAAGCTGACCAAATTGCCTATGGGGCAATCGAATACCAAATTGCTAATGAGGAAGGTGGGCAATGGCCACCAATTTGGCCTCACATAAATTTACCCCTAAATGAGCCCATCCAAAATGTGCTAGATTTTGAAATGGGGATGAATAACATAATAGCCCAAGAAGCCCATGAAGAACAAATTATTCCTGAACCACCAATTAACCCACTTGATGCTGCTCTCCCTCCGGAGCTACCTTTGTCACTAGAATCGACATTTTCACTTAAGCCATTTACCCCCGAACAACTAGTGAATAAACCTGTTGATTGGCCTGCTTGGCCTAAACAAGATTAGGCCTAAGTGATCGTGACTAATATATTTTTGAAGAGTCTATTTGTAATTCTTGTATGCCACTAGTTAAACCCATATTTTTGTATATGTTATATTGGGTGACGTGGAAGGTTAGATTCCTAGGAATTAGGGTATTGTAACTCGTAACTCTTAATATGTAAGGCGTCTTAACAACCTTTTGTAAGGATTTGGAGGTTAATATGATGTGCGACCTTATTTTAAATATATCTGTGGCTAATTTTTTTATGTTAACATTTATATATACAAAATAAATTATTAGTATATGTGGTTTGTGGAATTATTTTCCTTGGATTAAGGAAGATGGGACAATTAGTTATATATATAAATAAATAAATTATTAGTAAGTAAATTCTTTTGGTGTGTAAGACTCATTAGTTTTTCTTACAATATAGAACATGGCGACAGAAGGGTCAAGCCAACTCGAGAATGAAATACCGAAAAATAATCTTTTAAGGGCATTTGTTCAGCAATTAGAGCAAATGAATGCACAAAGAATTCCACCTGGCATGAATGACGATAGGATGAGTAAGGTCCTAAATCAATTCAAGAAGTTAGGATCATTGAAGTTTAAAGGCACGGGGGACCCAATTATTGCTAAGCAATGGATCCACCACTTTAAAGACATATTTGAAGTCATTAAATGTTCCGAGGTGAAGAAGCGTAAACTGTTCGTGTTCCAACTATCAGGGGAAGCAAGGAATTGGTGGAAGCTGTTAAAAAGCATAATGGATGAGGCTGCTGAAATTATTACTTAGACCATGTTCCAAGAGAAGTTCCTTAATAAGTACTTTCCAGAGGCAGAAAAAGAAAAAAAAGGAGCTGGAGTTTATGGAGTTAAATCAAAGAACTATGACTGTGACAGAATATCAAAACAAATTTGAGGCACTAGCATATTTTGCTCATCACTTAGTTGAAAAGCCAAGGCTTCACGTTAGGAAATTTGCTCAAGGTTTGATTCTCCCAATTCACAAAATAGTGATTGGTGATGCCATGCTGACTTATGAAGAAATGTTTAGTAAAGCCCTGAATCACAAAAATGACAATATGGAGTTCAAAAAAGAGATGCAAGCCAAAAACAAAGGGAATACACAACAACAGGGAGGACAAGATAGGAGCAAGCAACAAACCTGAAAAAGGCAAAAGGTGGATGATGGGGCTAACAAAGCAACATTGGCAGCTTAAACAGAAGCCCATGAGAAGATGAAGAACTGATACAATTGTGGAGTACCAGGCCATATGGCAAAGGATTGTAGGAGTGCCCCAAACAAACCAAAGTGTTTTAACTGTGGGGGAATTGGCCACATGATCCGAGAATGCACTAAAAATCGAGCACCAAATGGCACTTGTCACAACTGTGGAGTGTGTGGTCATTATGCCAAGGACTGCAAGAAGCCTAAGAATAATAAAGAAGCTCAACAAGGAGGTAATACGAGGTTGTATGCAATGGCGGTGTAGCAGACGGGAGTTTAAGGTAACTTATATGTGTTTAATTGCTATGCAAAAATCCTATTTGATCATAGTGCTACGCATTCTTTTATTTCATCCACATTCGTAAAAATATTAAAACTAAAGCCTAGCCACTTAGATACACCCTTGGTAGTAAGTTCACCATTGGGTAATACTATAACCCTCGACCTAGTGTGCAAGGACTATTTAATAAATATTACGGGCAAGAAGATGGCAGTCGACTTAATAATACTGGTAATGAATCAGTTTTATGTCATTCTTAGTATGGATTGGCTCACGACCTACCATGCCACATTAAACTGTTTTGAAAAGTCAGTTACATTCTCAATCCCAAACCAAGAACCGTTTGTATTATGTCACGATAGGCATTATGATAAGCTAACCAATGGGTTTTTAGCCCTTATCAATGGTGAGGAAAAAGAACTATCTTCTAAGCAAATGCCTATAGTGTATGAGTATGAGGATGTATTCCAAAATATCCCAGGGTTGCCCCCAAAACAAGATATTGACTTTAGTATCAACTTGATCCCCGGGACATCCCCAATCTCGATTGTACCGTACTGTATGGCGTCAAAGGAGATGCAAGAATTAAAAAGGAAAATCGAAGAATTGTTAAGTTAAGGTTTCATAAGACCAAGTTCGTCACCCTGGGGAGCAGCAATGTTATTTGCCTCAAAGAAGAACGGAACCCTCCGGCTGTGTATTGATTATCGTCAGCTTAATAAGGTCACCATTAAGAACAAATACCCACTTCCAATGATCGATGACCTCTTTGACCAACTCTAATGAGCTACGGTGTTCTGTAAGGTTGACATGCGATCGGAGTATCACTAACTCCTAGTCAAGGAAGAAGATATTCCGAAGACAACGTTCCGAACAAGGTATGAGCATTATGAGTTTTTAGTAATGCCATTCGGGGTTACTAATGCACCCGTAACCTTTATTGGATCAGTTTATCATTGTGTTCATTGACGATATTTTAATCTATTCAAAGTAAAAAAAAGAGCATGAAGAACATATCCGTATAATGTTACCAATCCTACGGGAGCACAATGTCACACCCCCAAATGCGTGAGAGTCCTAACACCAGGAGGCATGGCGAAGCGGTCCTTTGTTTGCGGTACTAATGGGTTTCGGGAATCTATGCAGGTACGGAAGGGCTTGTTCGGTGTCTTGTGCGCGTTCCGCTGCGTGATGCCGCTGGGTTAGGCTGGCTCGGATTCGGGTGGAGACCGGATGCCGAGCGCCGCGCGGGGGCCGAGAGGGTCACCCCGTGACAATGGTATCAGAGCTTGGTTGGGGAATCAGGCGATCGAGCGACCAGCGGTACACGGTGCCTTCCAGTGGAACGGGAAGAACCGGACCGAGTGCATTCGCGGAGTCGTGGTGAAAGGCACGCATGTTGACTTAGGTGGGAAGTGAGAAAGCATCACGCGGGTGAAGGAAGTAACCCGTGCGAATGGAGTTCGCCTATGGTGCTGATGCGAGTATTGCGCGGGACCCGCAAGTCAGAGCCTGCAACGAGGGCGTTGCAGATTTGAGTGGGGGAGGATTGTCACACCCCCAAATGCGTGAGAGTCCTAACACCAGGAGGCATGGCGAAGCGGTCCTTTGTTTGCGGTACTAATGGGTTTCGGGAATCTATGCAGGTACGGAAGGACTTGTTCGGTGTCTTGTGCGCGTTCCGCTGCGTGATGCCGCTGGGTTAGGCTGGCTCGGATTCGGGTGGAGACCGGATGCCGAGCGCCGCGCGGGGGCCGAGAGGGTCACCCCGTGACAATGGTATCAGAGCTTGGTTGGGGAATCAGGCGATCGAGCGACCAGCGGTACACGGTGCCTTCCAGTGGAACGGGAAGAACCGGACCGAGTGCATTCGCGGAGTCGTGGTGAAAGGCACGCATGTTGACTTAGGTGGGAAGTGAGAAAGCATCACGCGGGTGAAGGAAGTAACCCGTGCGAATGGAGTTCGCCTATGGTGGTGATGCGAGTATTGCGCGGGACCCGCAAGTCAGAGCCTGCAACGAGGGCGTTGCAGATTTGAGTGGGGGAGGATTGTCACACCCCCAAATGCGTGAGAGTCCTAACACCAGGAGGCATGGCGAAGCGGTCCTTTGTTTGCGGTACTAATGGGTTTCGGGAATCTATGCAGGTACGGAAGGGCTTGTTCGGTGTCTTGTGCGCGTTCCGCTGCGTGATGCCGCTGGGTTAGGCTGGCTCGGATTCGGGTGGAGACCGGATGCCGAGCGCCGCGCGGGGGCCGAGAGGGTCACCCCGTGACAACAAGCTCTATACTTAGTTTGAAAAGTGCGATTTCTGGCTAGAGCAAGTTAAATTTCTTAGTCACGTGATCTCAAATGATGGAATCTCGGTGAACCCCTCAAAGGTCGAAGCAGTTATGAAATGGGACTAGCCAAAAACTCCTACCAACATAAGAAGTTTCCTTGGACTAGCAGGATACTACCGGAGATTTATTGAAAGGTTTTCGCGTATAGCCAATCCACTCATGTGCCTCACCCGCAAGGATGCGAAGTTTATATGGGACGATAATTGCAACCAAGCTTTCCAGCAGTTAAAGAGAAAGTTGACTAATGCGCCTGTTCTCACTATCCCAAAGAGCGGACTTGAGTTTATTATTTATAGTGAAGCTTCTTACCAAGGTCTAGGTTGCAATCTGATGTAAGATGGAAAAAAGGTCGCTTATGGTTCACGATAGCTTAAACCTCACGAGTGCAACTATCCGACTCACGACCTAGAGCTTGCAACTGTCATTTTTGCCTTGAAGATATAGAGACATTATCCTTATGGTGAAAAGTTTAACCTTTTCACCGACCACAAAAGTTTAAAATATGTGTTCACTCAGAAAGAGTTGAACATGAGGTAACGCAGGTGGATGGAACGCCTAAAAGACTATGACTTTACCCTCTAGTACCACCCCGAAAAGGCAAATGTGGTCGCCGATACTCTAAGTCGAAAGTCACATGGAGTCGTAGCCTTCTTGATAATACAAGAGTGGCGCATTATAGAGACACTGACAGAATTTGATATCCAACTCGAAGTGACAAAAGTCAAAGCGCACATTTATAACATGTTGGCCTGACCAACTCTTATTGGTAAGGTCATCCAAGCACAAGCTCAGGACCAAGGCATGCAAGAATGATTCATAAATATGGTGTTAAATGATCCACTACACTGGAATGTCGGAAGCGATGAATGATTCAGTTTTCGTGGGAGGATCATAGTCCCAAATGCAATTGATCTGAAGAAAGACATTCTTGAGGAAGCATATCGTTTAAGGTTTATAGTACACTCTGGAAACACAAAGATGTACAAGGATCTTAAAAGGCAATACTGGTGGGAAGGAATAAAACGAGACGTTACCGTGTATGTGTCTAAATGCTTTACATGCCAACAAGTGAAAGCAAAACATCAAAGGCTAGTTAGATTACTTCAGCCTTTGCCCATTGCTGAATGAAAGTAGGAACACGTGACCATGGATTTCATTACTGGGCTATCAAAGTCGAGACAATGCCATGACGTTATATGGGTCATAGTGGATCGTTTGACAAAATCGACCTATTTTATTCCCTATTATATTGCATACACAGCTAGCAAGATAAGTGGGTTATACATCAAGGAAATAGTGAGACTTCATGGTGTACCAGTGTCCATTGTCTCGGATCGTGATCCACGTTTCACATCTCACTTTTGGCGAGTCTCTAAAGAGCACTTGGAACGTTATTACATTTCAATAATGCTTTTCACCTACAGACTGATGGTCAAACATAACATGTTAATCAAGTTTTGGAAGACATGCTTCGTGCATGCGTCTTGGACTTCGAGCATACCTAGAAGACCCACTTGCCGTTAATTGAGTTCGCGTACAATAACAGTTATCAATCAAGTATTGGCATGGCGCCATTTTAAGCACTATATGTTAGACCTTGTCGATCACCAACATGTTAGGCTGAAGTTAGGGATGCTGAACTGCTTGGGCCGGACCTTATACGTGAAACCACCAAAAAGATTACAACCATCAGAGATCATTTATTCACGGCTCAGAGTCGGGAGAAAAGCTTTGCAGATTGTCGAAAACAAGGATTGGAATTCAATGTTGGTGACAAAGTATTATTAAAGGTTTCTCCCGTCAGAGGTGTTGTTCGATTTGGAAGGAAGAAAGGAAAACTATTACCTAAGTTCATAGGACCCTTCGAGATTCTATAACAGGTAGGAAAAGTAGCCTATCGTCTTGCCTTGCCCCCAAACTTATCTGGAATGCACAATGTATTCCACATGTCCATGCTAAAAAAGTACTTGCATGGTGAGTCTCACATAATTAACTTTGATGATATTAAGCCGAATAAGAACGCCACATACATCGAGAAACCAGTTTGCATTCTTAATCGTACGACGAAGCAACTAAGAAATAAAGAGATCAAACTAGTTAAGGTGCAATGGAGCCATCATGATGAAGCTGAGGCTTCTTGGGAGTTGGAGTCTGAGATGCGAGAGAAGTATCCTGAAGTATTCTCCGACTAGGTACGTTGATCTCGAGGTTGAAATTCTTTTTAAGGAGAGTATGATATAGTGACCCATATTTAATAAATTTATTTAAATAATTTTTTATGTTGCAGTGTTTACTTTGTTTTAATATATGAATTTAGTGTCTATAATAATAATGTTGGGTGATAAGAAAAATTAGTGTAAATGTTATAAGATACAATAATAATTTAAGTAGAGAGCTCAAAATAAATTGTGTTAGATCTTAATTTGTATTGTTAAGTGTACATTAATTAAATAAGTTGTTCTAGTACAATAATGAAGAGTACAAATATGGAGGGAGTGTAAATTGGTGTGTCTATTAATACACCAAAAGTAGATAAAATACACATATTTTAATGACAAAATATGCATGTGGGACACTTGTCATGCATTGAGTGAGTTTAGCAACAAAAAATCTCACAGTATCAAAGACAAATGATGAGATTTATTCTCTCAATCTCTACAAATCCTGTAGCTTATTCTATACACTATTCATCTCTTTAATTTAAAGAGAGAAAAAGAGTACAAGACAAAAAAAAATAAATAGAGATTTTAGAGAGAGAGATGAGCAATGTGAGAGAAGAATGGGGAGGTGTAAAGCTTGAAGAGAAAGGGCTAAGAGGAAGCTTCATTAAGGTGAAAGAACTTCTTCTTCTTCAAACTTAAGTTAAGTAGGCTTTTAGCAAATAGGTGGTCACAATTGTATTGAGAAAAACACTAGTGATTACCAATATTCGTAAAATAATAGATGGTGAGTTTTCTTCAATATTTCATTTTTTTAGGGTGTAATATTCTGATCTCGAAAACATTTTTACTTGATAGATCGTGAAATTACCTTCACGTGCATATCTAGATCATAAAATTTGGTTAATAAATGAATAAGTTATGAATTTATAAAGTTTGACACTAAAAATCTAATGTTAAGTGACAAAAATCTAATATACTATTTGAAAAACGAATTTTCTAACCTTTAAGAATACCTCATTTGCCTTAGAAGATTTTTTTATGTTAGAGTATACATCTCTATGGGTCACATATGTTTTATTTAGAGTTAGTATAGTTTATTTACTATTTTTCATGTTATATTTAGTTTATCTCTGTAAATCTGTCAAATCTGACCTTAATGTACTAAAACATTTATAACTCATAAACTACAAGATGAAAATTATTCCACTTGTAGATTAAAATAGGCTAATTGAAGAACAACATATCTAAAATTTACTATTAAAGTGCTTATATTTTTCTGTGTGTAAATTTTTAAATTTGAGAATGAAATCCGCCCTTTGTGATGATATCATTGTGCTTACTGTTTCAACAATTTATTTATCCTACTAAAATTTACTCAAAAATTATGAAATAAATCATAGAATAACTTTAATGTGTTCGTAGTCTAATGTGTAAATTTTAGAGTCTAATATTATTTCCTATGGTCTTGGTGATTTTTCTAAAAACAGTAGACTTAATGGTTATTAAGAATCCATAAAAAAAGATAAATAAATATGACACATCCTTTGTGCTTCATATGTAGTATTTAAAATTTATTTTCTTTGTAGTTATCTTTGTTTATTTATCTTATTAGTTGTCAATCTTTGTTGATTAAGATTTCTTTGATATTTAGTAGCTTATGACTATATATGTGTTGAATGAACATGAGAAAAAGGTATTTGAAGCCTTGGGTTGGATAAATTGCTTTTTACATGAGATATATATTATTGTTATGATTATATACGTATGAGTTGTGGTGGAGTTGGCCGGGATGAGTTATCCTACAGTTAGTGCACTAATGTATCCAAAATACCGAGAGCGGTGATATTTTTGGTACACACACATGATGAAAGAGACGCGTGTGCTGTGGCTGAGGATATGTGCGGATCAAAAGGGTCGGTAGTACATGTCGGGTACTAATTTGTTTTGCTGCCGGTAATAGGAAGAGGCCCGGGTATGATAATTTATAAGATGAATTTGATGTTAAAAGTTTTTTATAAATTGAATTACATTATGTATATTTATGTTTGCAAGAAGTTTGATTTACTTTAGTTTGGAATTTAAGGATTTTCTCGTTGGGTTGTGTTACTCATATAATTATATATATATTCCCTTCCAAGTACCGAAATTGAATAGTAGTGGCGAGAGAGGCGAAGTAGTTAGCCATGATGGTAGAGAATTAATGTTCTCTACCGTAGTCACGTACTTTTAATATAATTTATATTTTCTTTAATTTTATGTGTAGGTGTAATAAATTTTAGTAATAAATGTATTATGGGCTCTGGACTTTATGAATTTTATGGGTTGTATAATATGGACTTAGAAATTAGGAATTTCTTTGTTTTGAATTTTTTGTAAACATTTCGATTGCGTCCCAAATTGTGGAGTAAGATTAGAGTGTTTTATTTTATGAACATAAAATGAAACTAGAGTTATTGAGACATTTTAATATGAAAAAAAAGGTTTTTGATACAAATTAGCTGATTTTAAATAAATTTCTTAAATCAAAACAAAAGAAAAAAGAAATCCAACTTTCGACATAAGTACTAGTATTAGAATAATTGATGATAAAGTTTTTATACCAATTAATAATTACTTCCCTTTAAACATACTTTTTAATAATTAG
This sequence comes from Lonicera japonica, assembly GCA_021464415.1. Classification (NCBI taxonomy): domain Eukaryota; kingdom Viridiplantae; phylum Streptophyta; class Magnoliopsida; order Dipsacales; family Caprifoliaceae; genus Lonicera; species Lonicera japonica. The sequence continues at coordinate 23,139,987 of CM038464.1, forward strand.
ATATACTTTAAAATATATTTTTTTTTAAAAAAAACCTCGATTCAAGGCAAAAAAAACTATGAATGAAAAGATAATATTTTTGAAAATTTGGGGCATGACAACACATATATTCCATGGAATACCCCCGCCTTAATTAACATGATAATATATGTAATTAAGACATGGAGTATTATAAACCCATTTTAAACTAGTTAAAATGGGTTTTATATAAATAATAAATCATGGTAAATCATATAACACGTGTCAATCAACCATTTGATACTCATATAGATAATGACAATATTAAACAGAAGTATAATATATGTATATATCCAAAAGATATACAAAATCATATTAACATGTGACAAAACATCTATAGTAACTTAAGCTAGCCGTAGCTTATCACATAAACGTATATATAACAAAAATAAATTCGTATCAGATCAATCTACGCCATCCCAGAATCCGTCATCTCTTTAACTTCATTCGTCTATTTTGTACCTGAATTTGTTTAATAAAAACAAGGTGAGCTCACAGTTCAGTAGGGTGGATAATATGTTTAAAACATAATTAGCATTTTAAAAACAAATCATACTTTAACCAATAATTCAATTCAAAACCATCATCTTATAAAACAATGATGCTTTTGTATATACATGTTACTTCCCTTGTATCAACCATTATACCACATCACCAAGAGATACCGAAACCGAACCGAATAATAATAATAATAGGCCTGACCGCCCCAAGAGATACTAAAGCCGAACCGAATAATAATAATAATAATAATGGGCCAGACCACTCTCAAGAGAATGAATATCAAGATCATCATAATATGGCCTGATAGTCTCAGGGAATATCATAATATATTATAATATAATTAGATCACACGTCAACCAATATCATATAAATACAACTACTAGTGTCTTGCCATTGTCTAGATTTTCGGATTCCACGTCGTTAGCTCTAAATAGCCGACGATTTACTGCCCTTTGGAGGTTTACCGATTTTCAACCCAAAAGCATCGAGCCCTGCCTATTTTCATACCAGCAAGCACTAATCATACCCAATTTCTTTCACTGTCGGGAGTCCATAAATATATCAACTATAACAGTTAATCACTGTTAGCAAATCAACTGAGATCATGCCATATTCAAGAATATATCATCATAAACATAGAAAGCTCTTAATATACATCGATAAGATATATAAGTTCTCCAAGAAATAGATATTTGAGCCATATGCCATAGAGATTTTCGATATAGCTAAGCAGTCGGGTTAACACAATAATGATGCAACTCATGCTTATGATTCCAAATATATCAATATTAAGAATGATTATGCATGCTTGATCACATATGATGCAAGGTTAATCAATCGTAAATTTTAAATAATTCAATAAACACTTGGGGTGTAAAACTCCGTGTTATAATTTTAAAATTTATAATTATTATTCATATGCATGTATTTGGTTATCACAATTAATTAATTAATTAATTATAACAACTTATACATACAAAATCATATATTTGAGGAATATTTAGAATTTTAATAATTTAAAACATAAATAATCATAATTAATCCATGTCTCAAAATATTTAGCCATAAAGAAGGAAATTTAAGAAGAAAACCCGACGTATATAACGACTTTCTTTTAAGACCCGACATGATTCGGCGGAGTTTGGATGACCGATTTCTAAAATTATAGTTTCGCACCTATATTTCCTCTCCATCTCTCTCGGCAACAATCAACAGAAATGAAGAAGAATGAAGAATAAAAAAACGGAAAATTAGGATTAGCCCACTAAAAAAATCTATCTCTCAGCATAATTATAATAATTCACCCTGAAGTTTCATAATTTTTTTTATTTTAATTCTGAACATTTGCAACTTTACTTTTTGGTCCATAATAAACTTATAAAGTTTTACAATTTGGTCCATAATTAATCAAGATTCTTAAATTCTTCAAAAATTTCACTTAATCGAGATTAATATGTATCTAATTTACACTAATTACATTACGGGGTATTACATTCCACCTCCCTACATGTGAGATTAACCTTACGTCGTTTGACTTCACAACGATAAAAGGTTCAGAAAGACTTTTCTCTCTCTTTTTCCTTCATTTTTTTTTCAATTTTGTTTCATTCCATCCCGTAGGTCTATTTTCGTTAGGACCTTCGATGTCAATAGGGAAGAATCATTGCAAAAATTAACTGAAAAAGATCCACTGCTACGTAACGAGACCTTTATGTATTTAAAGATGTTGTATTCAAGTCAAATTTTATGTTTTCTTTTAAAATTTGATAACACCTATTGAAAACAAAAAGGTTTTGTTTTTCTATTTTGTAATTATCCCGAGCTTCTCTAATCTACACTCATAGAAAACAAAATAAAATATATAAATTATTTGTAGAACAATAAATGATTAAAATATTAAAAAAATATCACCTCGTATGTAATTTACCCAATCCATTTCATTTGTATCACTTCCTTGATTATTTATTGCATGAGATAACTTTGACAAATATAAAGTTACGCATTTACTAATTGTCGTATTTCTCGATTGGAGAGAGCATAGTGTTATTCTAATTGTAATACTCGGTTGCTTATGGTATGTTGCTGCAACCGATTCTCGTAGTCTTTGACCAGTTTGATTAACACCATTTATAGGATCGATATTTACTTTGATATAAGCTCAACAAAGAGTTTTATCTTCAAATGGGGACATATTTGTTCCACGAGATCTAGACATAATTAAATTGATAGAGAGAAAATAATATATATGAAGCTGAACAATGGATGAAGGCTCAATGCACTAGAATGAAGAATCTCAGTTAAATAATAGAAGGAATGAAAGTGCAATGGGAAGATTTGAAATTGTAGTACCCTTACACGACACATGTTGTGTCGGAAGCAGTCCAAAGCCTTGCACGAGACATCATGTGTCGTGGCATATTGAATTTCCTTCCCATGACACATGATGTGTCGTGTCATGTGTCATGGAAGGGTGTGCTTTCCTCCTCAATACAATATATGTCGTGCTAGGTATAATATTATTGGCTTGCATATCAGGGGTGGCCCTGGGGCGGGGCGGGGCAGGGCAGGCAGGGCGACCGCCCAGGGCCCAAAAGAGACGAGGGACACTAATTTTTTTTATATATATGTATATGTATATAACATATATATATGTGTGTGTGTGTGTGATATATAAAAATATTAAATAACAAAAATCTCTTTCCAAATATAATTATTTAATAAGGTAAGTTTCTAAGAATACTTCCTAGAATTTATAAATGTGGAAGATACATCTAGACTTGGGCTTTTCAATAAATTGCAAGATGTATTTAAATATCTTGATCTAGATATATTAATAACATGAGGAACAGGGCTATGATAACGGTTCCAATATGAAAGATAAACATCAAGGTCTTCAAAAAAGATTTCTTGAAATAAATCCTAGAGCGTTTTACATGCCGTGTGGTTCCTATTACCTTAATTTAACAATAATTTCAGTTAACTTTAAAATCATTGTCTATTACACGTTGGGAAAACCATATTGTATATGTTAAATCAATAAAATCTCAAACTTCCCAAATAAGAAATGCTTTGCTTAAATTAGCTGAAATTAGTAAAGATACGAAATTGAGTAGGGATGCTGAAAGTTTAGCATCAGGAGAACTTTCTAGTTTTGAATTTATTTTAACCTTAATAAATTGGTATGATGTTCTGGACAAGATTAACTTCGTTAGTAAAAAATTACAATTTGAAAATATGCATATTAATGTTGTTGTGAAATAATTGAATGGACTTGTTTTATATTTTGAAAAATATAGGGAAAATGGATTTACTTGCCATGATTAGTGCTAAAGAAATTACTAATAATATGGAAATTGAGCCTGTATTTCTTAAAAAGCGTCATACTTGTAGGAAGAGGCATTTTTGATGAAATTTTGAATATTAATAGGGAAGAACAATCAATAGAAGAGTCATTTAGAACTGATTGCTTTCTTGTTATAGTGGATATGGCTATTTCTCAATTAAAAGTAGGTTTGAACAATTGCAATTTTCTCAATTTATGTTTAGATTCTTGTTTGATACAGCAAAGTTCGTTTCATTAGATGATGATGAATTAAAAAGATCTTGCACGCATGAATCTTGAAAATGCTTTAAAAGTTTATTATGTTTCTAATGTTAATGGAAAGTGCTTATGTTCAGAATTACAAATATTGCAATTAATGATACCAAGTGAATCATATGAAACAAATGAACTATGGACATCCATTAAAATTATAGAGTTTGCAAAAGATATGAATATGTTTCCTCATATGATGCTTGCTTATAAACTATTATTGACTTTGCCTGTGACTGTGACTGTAGCACTTGTAGAAAGGAGTTTCTCCAAATTGAAATTGTTAAAATCTTACTTGTGAACTACCACGAGTCAAGATAAATTGAATGGATTAGCAATTTTATGCATTGAAAATGCATTTCAGAAAATCTTGACTATGGAGATATAATTGATGATTTTGCTATTAAAAATGCAAGAAAAAGTCATTTTAACTGATTGTTTTAGTTAAAATTTTATTGTTGCTTTTATTTTGTATGTTTGTTTTAGCATGTGGTGCCGTTTTCATCTAGAAATTTTTTGAAAGATGAAAATGCACATGAAGGTTGAAGATGAAACATGTAAGTGCTTGAATTATCATTGTATTGGTTTTGATGGCATGTAAACTTGTGCATTTTGATATGAAGCTTGTAAGTACTTTGAATTCTTAAATGTATTGTATTTTTGGTAGAATATAAAAATTCATTGGTTTTTTCAATATAAAAATTAATATATTTATTTATAAGAGGACATCATTTTAGAATTTCGCCCAAGGCCTAGAAATGGTTAAGACCGGCTCTGTTGCATATATACATTCCCTTTACCTTTTTTGCTCCAATTTTATGTTTTTATACTGTGCGGTGGCAGGCATATAGGTATAATTGGCTTTTTAGTCTATGCATTGCAGATGGTCTTATCTAAAAAAAATAAAATTCACTGTATATCCATTTAGAATCTTATAACGAGGCTCATGAAAGCCACACAATGAGAACTGATTGATGTTGAAAGTGACTCCCTTGTTGCTGCTAATCACATAAATAAAAAGGAAAACATTGAGAACTGCCAATAAATAGTTTACATTGAAGACCGCAGGAAGCTGAACAACAAGGTTGATGTGAAGATCTACCACATCCTTAGAAAAACTAATCAATGTGCTGATAAAATGACGCACCCCGGATGGACTTAATCGAAGCAACATGTAAGGGTACGGTGTTAATCCCTCCAGACGATGTGGTGGAGGTCTTGATGGCTGACATGGTTGGAGGCTATTTTTTTTTAGGATCATTTGCATTATTATCTGTATTGTTTAAATTAATTCCGTTTTTCCTTTTCCTATGTCCAACAAAAAAATCTCAAAACGTATAGATATAGATTTTATTTATACATATTGCCAAGCTTTAGAAAAGGCTTCCATTCTTTAGTTAACAAACAAATTTTCCCTTTTAAAGCAAAAGTCATAGGAATTTTTATATGAATTTTTGTAGAAATGCATAATCTACTCATCGAGTTTCTCTTAAAAAATCACAAGTCCGGCTAGAGCATCAACAACCCCATAAACAAACATTTTACAATTGATGGAATTCATTCTCGAAGAATCCTAAAATTATATAGGATTGTTAACCTAAATTAATTTCAACATATATATCGATCAACTAAATAAGCTACAAGCTAGCAGTTATATGTTTGGAAATTTCGGATAGGCATCTTAAACACCCCACCCCCCCAAAAAAAAAAAAAAGAAGAAGAAGAAGATATTCATCGAAGCTAGAGTGTTTTGCTTTTCCGTTTCTTTAAATTTTCATAATTTTGTATCCCCTTTTATCATTAGCATTTTTATTTTATCTTACAGAAAAAAGATGTATAAATAATGTTACCTAAAATTATGTATTATGGATGCGCTATTGATTATGATAGATATACACCATGCTCATATTTGTAAATTGAGAAGGAAGACGATAGGCAAACACAATCAATCAATGGTTATAATATATTACATCCCAAAAATTGCAGCACGGTTCTTGTTGCACAAATTACTGTTAAATCAGCTATTGAAATTATTATTTCAGTGTTGGTACTTTTAGGTCAATAAATGAAACCCTTAAATGCTCGTTTGATTTAAGTTTTTGTTCGTTGTTGATCATTCACCCACTCTATACGTGTTGTCTCAATCTCAAACGCCTTACTAAAACTCGGCCAGCTATAGAGTTTGTCTATTCGTTTAGAAGAAAACATAAACACGTAAACATATATCATTGGCAAAAAAAAAACTACATATGATGGTGGATCTTATAATGATGCTGTAAAATATATTTTATGGTTTTGGTCATTAACCAAAACTCCCTGGCTACTTCTAATCCAAGCCTGCATAAATCATATATCATACACCTAAACCGTATAAAAAAATAATAACATATTTTGAATTTTTTGACAAAATTTTGTAGAGATGATCATAATAGAGATCTTCGATCTCTACCAAATTTCATAAAAAAAAATAATTTGTCGGAAAGGAGTTAAATCCTATCACATATAATAAGATTAGCAATGCGACGAGCCACTAGGTACATGTTACATTCCATCATCGTCCAGTTGATGTCCTATATTAAAAAATCCTGCTGTTGATTCCTCGCTTAATATCTGTAAATGACATTGTATGTAGACAAGGAATCGTTCCAACGTGAAGGTTTCGATTATCTAGTTTTTTTACCGTCATACAGTGCGCCATTTATAGTTGCCCAGATTTTCAGCTATGTTATTTTGCACTTTACCAGCGAAACTAATACGTTCACCTGCAGCATTTCTTGGAGCATATCCAACACCTTTTATTCATTTATTTCTACACAACCATCTTCATATACATTTTTTTAGACTAGATGATTGCACTAGTACTACTTTTTGATGGAGTTGGCTCATCTCTATTATCTTTAGGTCAAATTTCTCTCAAGGGGGTCTAATTCGAGGACTAAACAGATAAATTTTTTCATGAAACTTGTTAGAAATGATCTCTATGATAAAGATCATATCCACAAAATTACATTAAAAGATTCAATCTAAAAATGGGTGAGATGATGATCTAGAATTTGAATAGTAAAAAATGAATAAATATATCAAATTTTTATTACACCCGCTTTTGGTTTGAATTTTTTAATGAAATTTTGTGGATATATATGATCTACTCATTATAGAGATCATATCTATCAAATTTCATGAAAAAATTCATCCGTTTAGCTTTCGAATTATACCCCCTTAAATGAAATTGAATCGAAAAAGTAATGAAAATGAGTCAAGTCCCTTTTTAATGGAGGAGTGGATGTGAGCTTATACCGTAGTTCTGGATGGGGTATAAAATTAAATTTTTTGTATATATTGTACAAATTTAAATTAATCAATAATTGTAAATGAATAAATATTCAAATTACCTTTTAAAATGGGTTGTCCAAAGTTAACGTATCCCATGTCAACTAGGTTGTGGTCTTTTGCTTTAAGGTAATTTATTACTAAGGGTGTTCAAAAACTGAACCGGATCGAACCAGAAAACGAAATAAACCAGACCGAAAAATGAACCGATTTGGATTGGACCATTTGAATTAGGTTCGGCCAGGTCCAAATTTTGAAGGATCGAAATGGTTCGGTCCAGTCTTTGGTCTTAAATTTTAATACTTCAATCAGACCAGACCAGACCGGCATTATTATATATATATATATATATATATATATATTTAAATATAGATTATTAATATGAAAATTAAACCCAAAGCCTAAACTACTCACACATCGCTCTCTAGTCTTTTCCACGCTGTTCTCATTTCCTTCACCCGTCTCCCTCACTGAAAACCTCTCTCTTTTTGACTATGACTTCACTTTTTACAGTCTACACCAATTGATCTTGCTTCCGCTCCTCTCGTCGATCCTTGCCGATCCCGTGCCCTAAGTGGTGTCCCAAACCTCTCTTTCCCTATCCGTCATTGGTATTTTGCCTCTTTTCTATCTATCTTTTCTTTTAATTTTTTCAATTTGAACTATTAGGGTTTGAAATGAACACCCCTACTTCAACCCAACCCAATTTCATTTTCCACTATTTTTGTGATCGTTGCTCTCTCTTTGGCGGTGAGTCCCAAAACCCTAAATAATAATCTGATTTTACCATCACTTAAATAAATTGAAATTTCATTACATTACATTACCCTGTCTATACCAAAGACTTGCATTTCAAAACATTTATCACTGCTTTTCTCTCTTACTGTTTGGTATCCTGGAAAACCTCATTTCCAATTTTCCTCCCCTTTTTTTTTCAACTTCGCGATTGAATCAATCTATATTATTTTAATTCAAATGTATATTCTCTGTTATGCTTACAATTTATTTTGCTCATTTTTCTGCTATTTTGTAGCTTTTGATGTTCTAACTAACTATTACTCTGTTTTTGTTGTCATAATTTATGCACTTTTTTCTTTTTCTTAATTACAGCTATATGTTTATTTGTAGGCATAAATTTGTATGGGAGTGTAAATGTGTACTACTTGTTTAGGCATTAATAGATTTACTTACTTGTATATAAACAAACAATCTGTACTGGAGAACATTTAAATTGGAAATGTTTATTATGTCTTAAATCAACAATTTTGATGAGTTCAATATTATTGAATGGTTCTTTTTTGGATGAAGTTATTTCAGCTCCAAAATATTTCCAAGTTAAATGAAGTCCGATATCCCTCAATGAATTTGCTTTAAATATATTAATAAACTTAGGATTCAAATTACTAATTATAACTGATTTGTCTTCTTTTGTTATACATTTTTGTCTTGAATGTAAACCACAAAAAATCAAATTACTAATTATCTTTTGCTCACCAAGATTTTCACATTGAAAGAATCAAACTGGAATATGCTTTGATCCAATTCTTTGACCTAAGAGTGCTTTGATCCAAGTTTGGAACCTAACTAGTGGAAGTTACTGGGCCAGATTGCATTATACCAAGACAAACTGTACCTAATACAACTCTAAGGCCCAAAAAAAGAAAGCTCAGACCAAATGGACCGATCCGATTTGATCCGGTCCATTCGGTCTAGGCATTTTTTTTTCCTAAGAGTGCTTTTACAAACTGCACCTAATACAATTCTTTGACCTAAGAGTGCTTTTATAATTTTGGATTGTATAGAACATTAGTTTAAAGCAAACAAAACTATTGTTTATATCTTCTAAATTATTATTTTTTTCCAAAAGGAAGCCCCTTGTAATAATCTTGCTTCCACGACCTTCATTCCCCTTTATTCATATCCTGAAAGATAAAATAAACGGAATATCAAGCATTAAATAACTTAAAAAAATATTTGCAACGTTAATTATTGAAAAAAAAAAAAAAGTACATCAATCCCTATTTACCAATTACACACTTCATAGATCTCACCAAGTTGTCAAATATCATTAGGGGGACTTTGGACATTTATAATATTCTTGTGAAATTATGGAAAAATATTGAAAAATAAGTAAATAAATAATATTCCTTATAGTACATTTCAAGTGTACGTATATATTTTCAAGTATACTCTTTGAATTAGAAAATACACTAACCTCGTGAGAAAAGCTTTTGTCTATGTCAAGATTTGGGCGGTGAACACTTGATGATGTAGGAACTTACGCGTATACAATTTGGTTTATCAAAAACCTATACTAAATATAGATACTTTAAATGTAAAATATAGTTGATATGTGACATTAAATTTAAGATAAAAAAAAGTTCTAGAATGGGACATGTAAGCTAGTTGAGCAAATAACTTTATGTTCCAATACTCAATTTCTCATGATAACTTTGTACAATTAAGAGCCTATATTTTAAAGTTCCTAATCAATTTCTCGGTGCAGCTTTGCACAAAAAAAGTCTAGTTTTTTACTTTCATACTTCTAAAATCAAATTACTTAGAACTAGAGTAATAGCTTAGCAACCAAGTTATTCAACAGAGTATAACTTTGATTCGAGCGAATGGGCTAGCCTGGATGGTATGCCCGCCAAGCCTAGGAGATCTAAATCGCCTAGAGTTGGGTTGGTGATTTTGTTATTGTAGTATAAGGTAAAAACTTAAAACACTTAGAATTGCACAAAAAGCAGCAGCAACAGCAATGCTTTAATTTAGCATGTAAAGAAGAATAGTGGACTCTCAACTTGTGATGATACACAGACTACTATTTACAAAAAATGAATCAAAAAAATAAATACTATTTTACTTGGTTAGCTAATAGAAACAGTAAGTTATGCCAAAGATAGATTCCTGAGTATTCTCCCAACATTTTCAATTGGAGGATCAAACCATTTCATTAAAACATAAAACTATATGAAATGAAAAGCAACTAAATTCAAGTACCAACTATTTCCATCCCATTCTTTTCCTAATTCAAAGGAACGAGTTCAATGCTAGAAAACAAGCTAGAATTTACTAAGCCACATAATTCATAATACTACTCCTAGCAAGATGCTTAGTTCCAGTTGGAAATAAACAAAAAGAAACAAATGGTCAAGTACATCCAATTTTTTTTCGATAGAAAACAAAAGTTTATTGATCAGCAAATGGTCAAATACATCCAATTTAAAAATAGGCATATAGACTTGACAAATAAATCATGGGCAACAATAAAAGCAATTAAAAAAAAGCTTGGTACTAAATTTGGTTTAAACAAATTGGAAACTATTGGTACAAACATGGACTTTTAATTGAGAACGGAGGGACTATCCATGAAGTAAGGGCATCATGTACGTATCCGGCATGGATACTTCTCCTGTGCTCAAGTATATCTGTATATGTGTCTAAGCAAATATTCGGCTTTTACTTCATGTACTCCCTCCAATCTTCCCAGATTAATAGTCACACATGGAGTCAGATCTCTATAATTAATGTATCAAATTGCTCAATGTCTGATTACGTATTAATCTTAACCATCGATTACTCAAAACTGAGTGTTTTCATAAGAAAATTTTTGATACGCGTACCAGTAAAAAGGAAGGCTTCACAACCGTCGTACGCAGGTCCTGATTACAGTAATCTTGCATAGGACTCATTTCTTTTTTGTAGCATAAACCCCACGCCAAAAGTCCTCTTGTTGCCACTCCATACCTACCTGCATGCCATTACTTTTATCAATAACATTCACCATTATCATCCTGTGTCTTCGTACAAATGAGGGGCAAGACGCGTGGCAACAACACTTTTAGCGTGCCAATTAAACAAACCACCACGGCAGAATAATAAATTTAAGCAAGCTATTTTTTTTCTCATCTCCTTTTTCTAAACAGGGACAAGAATCTAGTAAGTCTCTGTGAAATCAATTTATCAATAAATAAACCCATAAGTCTCTCTGTTTGACTACAAAGAAAAGGAACCCAACTCCATCAACGGCATATAGTTAGTCCCTAAACAATTAAAACAAACAAATTTGAAAAACGAAGATTTATTTTCTACCTTCTCGTTAACCAAACACAAACTAACAACTAAAAATCAGAAACATATTTGTTTTGATTTTTTTTGAAGAAAGTTTTCAAATTTGATTTAGTGTACAAACTCAGAAACAAGACGAAATTGATTGATACTTTTCCCATTTATTGATTTTTTTTTCTCAATGGATTAAGTCATTAAACTGTTTTTACTTCCCCTTTTCCTTTTGTCAATGCACTTAATTCATAAGATAATATTTTCATAAATACGTACTTTTTAGGAAACACTTATTCCAACTTAATCAATGGTGAAGAATACAAGTTATTTTCTACTATGTTTGATACATTGATTATATATGCTCCGAATAAGAAAGCGGAACTATTTTCATTAATTGCGCGCTTTTTTAATAGTTCACTTATATTATTATACTACTTTAGGTATAGTCATTTACTCATTTCAACTGTGAGCACAACATTAGTGAGCTATCATTAGCAAAGTATCACATATATTGCATTGCTTTTATTTTCATTTTCTCCCTTGGCTAATTTTTATTTAGCAAGCCAAGGTCTTCGACTTTAAGGGCTCGTTTGGTTCGAGTTTTAGGAATGGAATTGGCATTTTAGATGCCAGGAAACCTTTATTCCTGGCATCCTTTATTGGATTCCATTAATGTTCGTTTGGTTGGAGTTTTAGGAATGAACTCGGCAAATTATTTTTTTTAATTTTCTGGATTTTTTTTTTCATTTACCTGGAAAAACATTTTTTTTTTCATTTTCTGGGGAAAAATATTTTTTTTCATTTTTAGGGAAAAAAATATTTTTTTTCATTTTCTGGAAAAAAATATTTTTTTCCACTTTCTGGGGAAAAATAATTTTTTTAATTTTCTGGGAAAAAAATAAATTTTTTTCTTTTTCTGGGAAAAAATAATATTTTTAATTTTCTGGGAAATTTGTTTTTTTTTCATTTTCTGGAAAAAAATATTTTTTTTCACTTTCTGGGGGAAAAATAATATTTTTAATTTTCTGGGAAATAATTTTTTTTTCATTTTCTGGAAAAAAGTTTCACTTTCTGGGAAAAAAATATTTTTTAAAATTTTCTGGAATTTTTTTCATTTTCTGGAAAAAAATATTTTTTTTTCATTTTCTGAAAAAAAAAAATAATTTTTGGACAAAAAAAAAAGGATTACTCAAATTGGGAATCCAAGATTCCTCCCAATTTATAAGGGAATAGATTTTGGCAAAATGGGGGAATTTAGGATTCCTAAGAATCCTAAATTCTTAGCTAAAATTCCAACCAAACAAAATAATCCTCATGGAATGGAATTTAGGATTCCAGGAATTCTTAAAAACTCCAACCAAACGAGCCCTAAGGTCAAAGCTTCTGTGTCTCTAGCTCTCTAAAGAAGAAATCTGACACATTGCATTTGGCTTCTTTTATTTTTTATCTTGGCTGTAGTTTGCTTCTTGGTTTCTTTAAACAAGTTGTTGAAGTTTAATATACAACACTATGTTCCTCATCCATTGAGCAATTAAATATAATATAACCTCTATTGCATAGAATTAAATTCCATTGAAAAATAAAAAAAGTAGTAGAATATTTTACCAAATCACTTGTATCTTTTTATCAAGAACAATAACTTTATCATTTTTGGGATCTTTTAACATGTGACTAAGCCACACTTTTAACATTTTTCCTTTTTATAAACTCACTTTCCTGCACAAATATTTATGAGGTGTCAAAGTTCACCTAACCTACTAATGCATCACCACCAGAAGGGAATTAAAAGCACTGCCGCACTCACTATGACCAGTACCTCCTACCTAACAAACAAAAGGATTTAGAAAGAATAAAAACACACACACACACACAAATTCAAACACATACGCCCACAAAAAGAATATTTGCACAAATTTTTGCCAAATCCCCGGATTCTTTATAAAGCACTTAATTCCATAATTCAAAAATTAATTCAGTTCCTTCACCCATAAAAAAGATGCACAAAATTGTCAAAATCCCCAGATTCTTCATAAAGCACTTAATATATATATATATATATATATTCTTTCTCTAACTCACTATATAAAAGTCACTGCAAAAAATACACAATTTGATTTGTGAAAAATAATTCGTACTAAATATATACAACAAATATATAGAGAGAGAGGGGCTTACCTGGAAGTGGAGGTGGTGGATTCTCAGTGGATTTCTCCGGTTAGGGTTTTGGTGGTAGAGCCTCAACTGTGAACAACGGTAGTGGTGGTGAGCGACGACACTGCTGATGGTGGTGAGCGACGGTGCTGATGGTGAAAAAGGGTGGAGGGTACAAGGATTTTGAGTTGGAGAAGAGGTGATTGTGGTGATAGTGGTTAGGATGGAGAAGAGGAGGGGTTCTGAGCGGGAGAGATGAGGGGTTTGAACTGGCAAAGGTTCGGGGAATGACACAAATTTGGGATTTCTCAAATAAATTATTTTTTTCCCTTTCTTTTAATATCATCCAAAAGAAACAATACCGAATTATTGTTTAATAATATATATTTTTTGTAGCGACTCACTGAGCAACGACAAATGAGATTATTTATTGCGATTTTATGTTTAACTGTCGTAAATAATTTTATATTTGTAACAAGAATACATCTAGCCGACATAAATAATTTTAATTGTAAAGGAATCACAACCTGTGGCAAATAAATACATTTAGTAACGGTTTTCGAACCGTTACAAAAACATTTATCACAAAAGCCCTTTTTCTTGTAGTGCGTGTTATTTTATTTATTTTAGATAAATAGTTTATTTGTCTAAATTTAACATGGTAATTTGCTGATTCTATGTCTGAAATATTACTGGACGATTACATTATATACATATGATTAGTGAAAAATAATTGATTATGGAAGAGTCTAAGTTTATGCAGCAAACTTTTTGTGTTATTATCCAATTGCAACTTTAAATGACACTATTTATTTTTTTGTTTCTTTTCATCAATAGAAAATACTATATGCAATAATTTTTGGAGTGTTTAACATCATATGCGCTTTGATTTTTCATCAGAATATTTTTTTTCTTTTAAATTGGAGTGTTTATATAATTAACAATGTAATACTACTTTCCCTTCCTTCCACAACTTTGTATTCTAATAAATTTGTTTAGTTTTCTAGTTCTGGAATTTCACAACTTTTATATTCTAATTATTTTTTTAGTTTTTAGTTTTGGAGTATGTCTCAAAATATATACAATTAAAATACTACAAACGTTGTGTATGGTCCCTGTTAAAATGTAAGAAGAAATTTTATTCTTTTTAATTTAATTATTTTATTATTAAATATTCACGCATCGTGTAGTTTGCATACCAATCGAATATCTATTTTTATATTGATCAAATATTTAATATATAGTAACTAGTACTATAATAAAAAAAGATAAGAAGTAGATTAAAAAAAACTAGTTACGTAATATTTGAATTTTTTTTGTTACAAAGGGAGAAGTAGACAAAAGGAGGAGCTACTCTCATCTTGGATACGGGATATGCAACACCCTGTATATCCGCCTTCAAAAATTGCACAAGTTCACTTGTTGAGACTAAAATTCTCCTATATTGTTCTCCTTGAACTCTGCATAGCTTGGACATATAATCCGCGCATTTGTTTTCTTCACGACGAACATGAATAACATCCAATTGCTGAGATTCTTTCAATTTCTTGCAGTCTTGTCTTATAGATTGATATTATTATTATTATTATATATTGATTTAGGATTATCTTTATATTTATTTAGAATTATCTCATTTTCTATCTTAATTCTCTCTTTTTATTATTATCCCACTCTTCTAATTAACTTTATATATATAAAAGGTTTTAAATTATTATTTTTTTCATGAATTAATTCAATATAGAACTCCACTCTTTTATGTTTCTTATATATCGACCTATACAATTTGTTAATAAAACGAATGAAAATATTATACACAAATATGATTTGTCTTTGTTGATGATCAAGAACTTAAATCAAAACTGATGCTGAAGATCTCCTCTTCTTTGTTTTTTGTTTTTTGTTTTAACGGTAAGGTTACGCGGCTATGCATGCATTTTGATAAATTGTGGACCACAATCTTATATATCATTGAAAGTAAATTATTTATATAGAAATTAGAAGATTCAATTCATAATATATTAATTATATGCATATGGCATGGGGCCGGGGCTTAAAAGTTGCATGTACTGAATTACTTGAATTCACTGTTGCGTACGTTGTTGTATGTGCCTGACTTACCCACGTGCTTCTTTTGACTTGTAGCAGGAGACGACGTAACATGCATGGCCATACACTCTGTTGCCCCGGTCAAGCTTTTCTAAAATGAAACTCTAAACACAAAATGTCAAAAATCGATGAATAAGTCATGGGAAGGAGACTTTGAAATTTTAAGTATATTATAATTATATATATATATGTATTCAAAGATTCCTGACAAATCAGACAAGATGACAGAGCCAATTAATTTATTTCTTTTGTTTATTACTGGAAGTATTACGTATGAAGCAAGGAAGTAGTAGTACTTCAAAGATACCGCGGATGGTAACATATATAATTTGGAGCAAATAAATCCAGATTTTATCCAATCCATTTTTTTTTTTTAAAAAAAACACTATTTATGGTCTTGTAAACATTTGATGCCTTGGTTGCTAGGTTATATCAAAGTTGACCAAATTTTAAAGGTGTTACATATTTGACCAAACATTTGATGCCTTGGGATGGAAGGTTATTTCACAAACATAGGTTTGAATTTGCTAATATTAAATGTATCAACAATTTGCACGCACGCGGTATAGTTCTACTTAATCACAAGGATACTACTCATCATCTTTGTCTTAATTTTTTGTTCGAATTAGATATATCTAAATAATATATGCATCGCATGTACATACTACCCTAGTGTTTGCATGTGTTGTAGTGCTTAAATAGTGTAAATGACCCCCATAAAAAAATTATGCATGTGTTGTGCAAATTGAGGTGGTCATGCATGGTTACTACTGTTAAATTTCCTAATTTATTTATTTTATCTTATTTCCTTATTCTAGTTATTCTATTTACAATGTTATTTCCTTTTTTATTGTATTGTTAGTAGTTCTTTCCTTTTTCTTGTTAGATTAGTTTTTTATTTTTCTATTATCTTGTAAGGCTCTATAAATATAGCTCTCATTTTATGTAATATTCAATTCAATAAAATTAATTCATACAATCAATTTAATAATATTCTTCTCTTTTCTATAATATATCTTAACAACTACCACAGAGGGCCTTTTGTAAAAATTAATTAAAATTGATAGGATTGTTTTCCCATATATAATTAATGCGTGTGCGATTTTTAAGCATAATTAAAAATGATATGTAGTGTGATAATTGAGAGTCAAAGTAAAAATATTTTTTAATAAAATAAAAGGTGAAAAATAGGAAATTGAAAACCTAACACGACTTTATAACCACCAAAATACCTTCTAATTTTATATAATAGTAGATACAAACATAACTTCGGACCCTTTGTAGATGAAATGCTTAAAACATTGGTTCATTTGGATAAGTAATAATAATAGCCTTGTATATATGGTCGACCATTTCTTAGTTAGTTGGGTTAAAACTGAAATTCTTAAGATGATGCTCATCTGTTGTCACTTACGTCCATTTGTTATTGATGGTTCTATTTTTTTTCGAAATTTATTATATTATTAATTCCAAATATTATCGTAAATAAACCTATCAAATCTTGAAAATATATGGTGAAATTATAATTATTGTGTAACTATAAATTTGCGAGTAATTGCAATATTGATTCATCCTCCACAAATATTGTAGCAAAATCACACACGTATACTAGCTAAGTTGGTAATGGGGTTGGATTTCACCGTGAAATTCCGTTTTTCTTCCCTTTCTTCCCTGATTGAAATACATGTATCCATTTTATTAAAAATATATTTTTTATTATATAAAAATTGTTCATGCAAGGACTAACTACGAGTTGCAATGTACAAGAGGTTTAATTCATTTATTTCACATAGCCGGTTAAATTTGTATTTACACCAAATAACACTTTTGGGCAAAAAATCGTGTGCCCAATATCTCAATTCTCACACCACCATAACCTGAGAATTGAATATCCCATTGCCCTGTGGGGAGATAACGGCGATAACGGAAGGAAGCTCAACAACTCTTCCACATTCTCATCACAAACCGCCGACCAATCAGACGGCGTAACCGGACAAGCCATCTGATCATTTACCGATTGGTCCGATAGCAGCAACCTCTCCTTCTTCACCGCCTTCTGCTCAAGAATTTCATCTCCCTCTCCCCTTCCTCTTTTCCGGCAGCCGTCCACGGCGGTGTTTTTGTCACTCAAATTCGCAACCTCTAGAGGAAAGTTGACGATCGCTTTGCTTCCGCGCATTTGAAACGCGGCCTTGTCATAAGCCCTAGCTGCCTCAATGGCGGTGTCGAATGTACCTAACCAAACCCTAGACCCGCGGCGGTTCGGATCTCGGATCTCCGCCGCATACTTGCCCCATGGCCTCTGTCGGACCCCTCTATAATGCCTTTTCTCATCTTTGTTACATTTTTGTACGGAAGAATCTAATTTCCTAACGGGAGCTAAATCGAGATTCATCGATGGCCGAGTAGATTGAGGATTTGAATCGAGTGGTCTTGGTGTCGTTAGATTGACTACTTGAGGTTCCAATTCGGATTCAAAGAAATTAGTTTGATTGAATTGAATGGAGTCCGAATAATCTGATGAGATTGTGATTTGAGAGCTAAAACTCTCTGTTCGTGAGGAAGAATAAGAATGGGATTGAAAGGCGGTGCGAACAGGCGAGAATTCATCAAGAAGGTATTGTCTGATGAGTTCTAGGGCTGAGATTTCATCTTGAGTGGCCATGAGTAGTAAAGCTTCAAAATACAAATTGCAGAGAGAGAGAGATATTGAATTGAGGAATGGTTTTCAGATGAGAGTGGAAGAGAGAGTGGAACGTATATATATATATATATATATATATGGCCACGGGGGAAGAGTTTGACATTTTTATGAAATAGAAATCTTCAGAGGCTTGTTCTACGGTACTCGAAGGAAGCTTCATCGAACAACTAGCTAGTATGTTAATTTTAATTTTATTCTCTTTTTTTTTTTTTTAATTTTAATTCCAACTTATCCATTTTATTTTGAGCAAGACAAAATTCTTATTGACTTTATAATAAATTCAGCTATTTATTATTGATAAATTCTTCATCAAACTTTGACCTTTTAGAACCTTTGTGGATTCTTCATCAAACTTTGACCTTTTAGAAGCTTTCTGGATCGAGATATTCATCAAAGCTTCCCGAAGAGGGAGAGAGATGAATTTTCAAACCCAATCTATGACATTCAAATTATTCGTCTCGTATAATTTTATTTTGTGTAAATTTTATAAATTTTATAAAAAAATTAATCTCCAATAGTCTTTTAAAAAATTTTGATTTTTAAGATTTGTATAAAATAGTTGTATAAAATATAAACTAATTTATACAGCCACATCATCTCTTTTTCTCCTGAATTCTTTATAAAAAAATTTAAATAATATAACTAAAAATCTGAAAATTAGTTTTTAATAAAATTTATATATTTGAAATTTATTCATCAAAAGACACAAAACAAGATTCATTGTAACTATGAAATTATGTATTAAAAAAAATTCATACAAAACTATTGAACCTTACATATAATAATGCATTCTATTTGTGTAATTTTCATTAGTCCATTATTTAAATTTATACATGAGTACTATTGGAGCAAAAAATAGATGTGTATAATTTATGCGTAAAACTCTCTTATACAAAAAATATACACAATCATCGGACATACTCTTAAGGGACCGTATTCAATATTGAATATGTATGATTTTTTTAGATTTTTAAACTTTATGTGTGTTCAATTAAGATTTTATAATATCTTTTAAAATCTTATGGTATTCAATTAGGATTTTAAAAAATCTTTTAAAATATTGTGGTATTTAATTACAATTAAAAATAGTCTTTTAAAATATTATGATATTCAAAACTCAAAAAAATTTGAAGGATTCTATAAATTGATGGATTTCAATGGATTTGAGAATATTTTTATGAACAACAGATCCACCAACAAATCTTTTCTTTAAACGAAAGCTTTCACATGGATTTATCTTCCATCTTTCTCCCAAACTTTTGTTTGGTTGCTCACTATTTTTTTTTTCCAAAATTTTAAAAACTCAACTCAAAACCAACTCTACTTTTACACTTCCCAAAATTTATTTCACTATACTTTCTCTCTCTAAATTTTTTTTTTAAAACGCCATAACTTTAAATCCAAAAATCCAAAAATAATAAAAAAAATATATTTGAAACCTACTCATCGAGATCTATAAAATAAGATCTATTGTGACTATTTTTTGAAATTTTTTATGCGTTTTTTTCATTGGTTGAAAAAAAGTCAAACAAAACCAAATTCACTTTTCAACATAAAAACTTTAACTCAAAACATTCAACCAAACACAAATTTTTAAAAACTTATCTAGAAAATTTGTCTAGAAACATTAACCAAACACCACCTAAGTATTATTTTTTCTTTGTCTCTATAATTTTATTAAACTTTTCCACTCAATTCCCTCTATCTAAAACGTCTTATTCTTCTAAACCTTATGTATTATTTGTTCTTCATCTCTATAATCTATTTAAACTACCTATTTTTCTTTCTATATTATTACTTTCAAAGTTTTAATTATCCAATTAATCGTTTCTTTCTTTTGAAATTATAGATATGTTGCCCCATTGATTTTTTTTCTATCATTTTATGAATTTTTTTAAATAGAAGATGAGAATAGAATAGAAAAGGCAAAAAAATCCAATTCGTTGGGTTTTTAGACTTGATCCGAAATGTTTGAGACGGATTTATAATTTGCTTATTACTTGAAAGTCGTAATCAAAATTCTTTTATTATTTATCCTTTATTTTTTTTATTGTAATTAGAATAATCAATGAATTTATTAAAATATATAGAAATACTAAAGAGTCTATACCTTAAAATATGTTAGATTCTGTATAAAATTATTAAAATCTATTAGACTCTATATAGATTTAAAATAATCTATGAATTTAGAAGAATCCACGGATTTTAAAAAATCTATAAAAATATTTTAAATTTGAATTGAATACACCATCCTTAAATTTTTATTTATTGCCCAAGATCAAGGGTTCATATCTTCTACTTAGACTTAATTCATTTAAGGTAATTTTGCTTTCCGTTTATCCTTGTTCTTAATTTAATCCGAGTCAACTGTTAAGTTTAATTACAAGTTGGGATAGACTTACAAAAAAAAGAAGTTAATCACTTAAAATTTAGGAATAATAATTTTTAATAATTTAATTTTGTAGCATCCACCAAACTAATTAATATATTCACTATAATAGAAAATGGTGATTTAATTGTATAAATTAAAAAAGATAAAATATAAAAAGGTAATGAAGTTTAAAACAACTCAATTCTCCTTCTCTTTAATTATCCTAAAGGGCTCCCATCGTAAACCCTCTTCCCAGCATGAATGTGGTAACTTTTCACCTTTTACTACAATATAATATTCTTAATGATAATTTATCCCAAACTATGAAGCTTAGAATCCTTTGAAGATTTTATAAATATTAATTTACTCTTATTGTTTCAACCATGTTACACATGCGCCTTTTAAATCTTGGATTTGTTAGTGTTAAAAGCACCTATAGAAAATTTAGAATTGAACAAATATATGAGTTGTCACAAGTCCGTTTTAAAGAGCTTGGGACTACATTGATTTTAATGATTTTAATTGGTGAGGCTTTGGGGGATGTTTGGTTGTGGAAATTAAGAAAGCGTAAGAATAGTTGGACAAAAATATTATTTTCTACAATTTTAGCTTGGAGTGTTTATATGGTTTGTCTTAATTCACACACAATACTAGCTAACTAGCTAGCTATAAGAAAAACGCCCCCATTTTATTTATGTTGTGACATATTATTCCAATAATTAAACTATAATATAGCTAACTTATGTAGTTGTTTTAGACCGCACTTTCTTTTTAATTTGGAATTTAAAACATGGAATACTCTCAGTTAAATAGCTTAATTTGTTACATTCTTTGCTTTTGCATAGTTTTTAATAAAAAGGAAAATAGAAGATCTAACTCTCCTCCTTTTAATTACAAATAAATAAAATTATCCCCATCCCAACCCTATTTAAGATTCGAATGCAAGACATCCCGGTATTCAGTCGAAAGCCTTATTACCACTAGGCTATCCACTCCCACAGTGGGATTAGTTGACTCCAACTTAATATAAAAAAAAATTAATAAAAAAAAACACTATATTTTTCATTGTGTATTAAAATAATATTTATCCCAACACATTACTCTGTTGAATCTCACTTTAAAGATTGAACGTTGCTTGACGTCTTTAAAAAGGAATAAGATTAATCTCTTCTCGGAGAAAAACTGTATTAGGTTTTATTGAATGGATAATAAATATCATTATAAAATGAATAATAAATATCTAGCCGAGTTCCAAATTAATAAATTAGATGTCTTGCCAAGTTACCAAAACAGCGCCTCTAAGAATATGGACCAGTTCCAAACATATATGAAATATCTAATTAAAATTATCAATGGAGATCAATGTCCAGTTGAGTTTCAATATAGAATTAGTATGATAGTGAACTTTCTCAAAACTATTTTTCTTAGTAAGTATATTTTGTTCATCTATATTTAATCATTGAAAAGCCAAATAAGGTAAAACAATGAGGCTATTCACATAAGTATTTGATGGTGCAAATTATTAATCCAATTTGTCCCGCCAATTACGAGTTGACGCATGGCCATCCACGTCAGTTATTAGACATGCCCCAACGCGAGGAGCTCGGAGAAACGCTGGCAGAGTGGTTTGCAGAAATATGGGTGACTGCCATATGTTCTACAAAACGCGCAGAACTCCCACCACCTTCATTAAATGCACACCAACTGCATTTAATACATTGAAATTCATGAAAAAACAATGTCAAAGTTAGTGATGATTGAAGCATGATTTCAGACCTGCTCTGCTAGTCCTGGCCACACACTTCCTCCCAGTCATATATATATAAGAAGCATTTACTTCTTTTAACAACCAAGTTCAACCAACCCAGACAAACCTAAGAGTAGGGAGAATTCAATATTTAATAGTAAGAAGACAAATGAGAAATAGTGGCTTATAGCACTCGGTGGAGGCCCTTGAATAGAGAAGCCAGAACCTGTGTAGCTCGAGCACACTTTTACTATAACATTGTGAGGATAGAATAGTTGGAGAACCTTTTGTGAGTTTGTAATAGTTGTTTGTTCATCATTAATATAAAGCTAGCCGAGCTTCTAGCTCTATTCCACATAGGATGACTAACCCGTATCTTCATACGAGATCAATTTCCTCTATACATCTCTATCTCTGTTGGGTTTGTTGCATTTATTGTGTTAATTATTTGATTCACTCATTTGACTGTGTGGTATAAAATACCCTCCAATTTTTTAGCACCAATAGTATTCAACATTTAAAAGAAGAGGCAATGGATTTAAAGGGTCTCTTTCAAAATTAAAATCAGTGAAATGACGTGTTACTTTTTCATTATAAATTAAGGACGACCAATATTAAAGAGACACCTGACATTGCTCAAATTATTGCAAAAGATCTAAAACACCATCGAATTCACTGCAAAAACGATTTTGCATTAAATAGGACTGCAACTTGTCAAGATGAATTCAATGCAAAAATAATTTTACAGTAAATTCAAATGCAATTATCAAAAATATTTCAGTGCAAAAACAAATTTGCAGTAAATCCGTGTGCAATTATCAAAAATATTTCAGTGCAAAAATAATTTTGCACTAAATACGCGTGCAATTACTAGAAATATTTTAGTGCAAAAACCTTTTTGCACTAAATTCAAGTACAATTTAGCATAGATAATCAAAATCTTTCGTATTCAAATATTTACAATTTGCAAAGAATAGCAATGTCTTGATATTATTTATTCCACAAAAATAGAAAAACATCTTCAATCATATATCAAAATCAAAATTACATTCTTTTAAAATAAAATAAAAAAAGGAATCCGAAAAATTTTCAAATACCATCATACCAAGAATTTTAATTCCAAAATATTCACTAAATGTAATTAAAATATGCCGCAGTAAATTTAAATAATATGTGCAGTGCACGTCTTCTTATTGTGATATCCATAACGGTTACACCTTCTACACTTTCTTATTCTTTGGACTTGAATCATCGCTCTCAATTTGATTCTTTTTAGGACAATTAGGTTGAGTTTTGCAATCGAAAGGTAAAATTTTTAATACATCCGAGACATTAGTAAGACGATTAAAAGTTGGTACCGGGTAAATTGCATAAGCATAAGAGTTTTGAAAGTTACAGGTAAAGAAGAAATGATCGCAATAGTCATAAACAACCTTCCTATTTGCCAAAATACACAAAACGGCATGTGAATATGAGAATCCATCAATCTGCCATGAATTACAACTACACTCCCATGTCAAAAATCTACTCAATAAGACTTTTACTTTATAACTTCAAAGACGGAATCAGATGATTTAATAACACCCCATGTCGAAATCTCATTAACGAAGCATTTTTTAACCTCTGGACACAAGATAGTTTTTCAATTCCTCGACATTTTACGTCTATCCGACATTTGCTTCATTATTTTCACACGAATTTGATCTAGCATTGTTGTTATAGAAATATTTCGTTCATTTGTAACCTATGAGTTATAACGTTCGACTATATTATAACACATAACACCATATATTCTTCCTAAAAAAATACATTAACCCAATGATCAAGTCCTGCGCCTCTAAAGAAATCTTCCATAACATTCTTTGCAAGTGTCTTAATCGTACGCATAATTTAAATATAACATCAAAACTGAAAAATTGCAAAAGCATATTTGTAGTTTTTCTGTAGTTAGGAGGAAAAAAAAGAAAAACAGAGCAAAGTGCAAAAATACTGCATTTAAAAATCGTTAGATCAAAACTAAAAAAATACAAATTCATTTTTGCAATTTTTCTGCACAAAGGAGGAAATAAAAGGAAAAACAAAATAATACATAGATTGATTACAATATACTAAATAAACTTTAAAAATATGAACATTCAGCCATTATTTGATCAAATCCTCTAAATTATAAGTTAAAAACAATCAAAATGAAGCAATATTTCTACAAGTTTTACATAAATCACAAGATAGTTCTCCATAATCTAAATATATCATTAAAATTGAAAAGTGCAAAAGCACTTTTACAGTTTTTCTGTAGTTAGGGGAAAAAAAAGGAAAATAAAGCATACATAGATTCATTGAAATCATGCTAAAAGAACCTATATAAATATGAATATTCAATAACTATTTCATCAAATCCTCCAAATATAAGATATAATCAACCAAAATTAAGCAAAATCACATCTAAAAATATGAAGAAAAAACTATACCTAGATAATGCTTCAACATCCATGGAACTAAAAGATTTATTCTCCTTTCCTTCGTTAGTCCTATCAATCTATGATGTTTTTCGTAAATCTAAAATGCTTGCATTCATCTCTTCAATCATAATGGCTTTCTCTCTCTTTAATCCCGTCGATCGTATATGGTCGCCACTCTCCATGTTCTAAGTGAGATTAAGAGTTGAAAGATGGAAGGACGGTTCAGCCATTTTAAAACACTTAAATTATTTAATTTATAAAAGTCCAATATTTATAACTAAGCTAAAAATTAAAATTGTCCTTACATTTTTAAGTTAATATATAATGTCTTTTTGGTGTATAAAATTATGAATGGAGGCCTCTAAATTCATTTTTTATTAAAAAAATCTCTTCAATGTACAAAATATTCTAAAAATATTATATAATACATCATTAAAAATAATTTTAAAGTGGTAATTATCTTAAAAAAAATGCCGTCTACCTTTTATTTTTCAGATAATGCGAATGTTCTCAAAAGCATTGAAATGTTTTATCCATCAAGTACTTTTGACATGACATCCGACGCAGTTTGGTTAACTTAGACCAACCAAACATAGCCAAGTCAAAGTGCCCAAAAGTAAATGTCAAATAATTAGCAACCGAAAGCAATAAACCACCGAGTGTCAGTGGTACGCGCCATGGCCGAGTTCAGAATATTGACTTCCACACAAATTTTCTGTGTTAAAATTTTTAATAATCAGTGACTAGCACCTTTCGTAAATAAAAATTAATTAAAGAGCGTACAAATTAATCCGAATACTTTATAAAAATAAACTCATGAAAAAAAAATAGAATATTAGAATGCCAAAAACATTAACCACCTGACTATAATAAATACACTATGACTAAATAATAGTGATTATTTTCATTTTATATACATTGAGAGAGAGAGAGAGAGAGAGAGAGGGGGCGGGGACGATTAAGTCATGGAAAAGAAACCTAGGTATTGATGAGATATATATATATATATACACAGAGTGGAGTATTGTGACTTTGACCTCTGAAATTAATTAAAGCATTGGAGATATTCAAAGGTTCCTTGTACATTTAGGGAAGTAAATTTTCAAAGCAAAAGACTTGGTTACTAAATGTTTATTGGAAGAGATCAAGCCCGATATCTTCTAGTAAGACTTCCGAGCAAAGAGTATGCATGGTTAATTGGGCAACTCTGAAGCAACTTGTTTTATTCAGTGATCATCAGAGTTCACATTAATTTGCTGCCCTTTTCAAAGTAATTCATATGGTTGGAGTCCCTTTCAAACCTTAGGCCTCATTTGGTGAGGGCCGGACTTAAGAATTCGGAGTCTGAATCAAAATTTATCAATAAAGTTTTTTGTTTTTAAAGTTTTAGGCCTTTTTTTTTCTAAGTATCTAAATTCAAAGAAAATAAATTAAATTAAATTAATTTACATAAATGATCACTATTTATGTTTTGATCAATGATAACATATAACATTTTTTTGATCAATGAATTTCCCCAATTTCAAACTTTAAAAAAATTACAAGGCCCTCAAAAATTTGGAGTTTGAGACAAGAGCATGTTGTGGCTCACCTCAGGTCCGGCTCTACAATTAGTTTACGGATTTGGGGATTCAAAAAAGGAAAGCCCCTTTTTTCCCTTTATTTAGTAAGCACAAATTCCGGAAATACTTTTCTGACAAAGGGAAAAGTAAGGGGTAAAATTATTCCTCTCAAAATACATGGGATTGATTTTCCCATGTGATTTCCAAACATTTATTACAAAAAAATTGGATAATAATAACCTTACCTAAATACTTTTTATGCTTTACCAAACATAAGAAATGAAACTTGACAGGAAATTTAGTTTCCCACCTCCATGGAAAAGACAAGGGAATTGATTTCCTTTTCGTGAACTGAACGATGCCTTACGTCAACATTATCAAATGAAATGATGTGTTTTAAGATTTTGCAATGGTTCAGTTGGTATAATGTTTAGTTTTCATCACCTTTCGTATCGTTGGTTCGGATCTAAACCCGATTCATTTCATTGGATACAACCTATTAAGTGTATGATGAATTATTTTGAGTCAAATATGGATCAAATTCTTATTCCCTTAGCAAACAAATTAATTAAAATATATAAAATAAAAATATATAAAATAAAAATATATATGTACGCGATATTATACAAATTATACATATGACCCGAAAACTTTTAAAACTCAACCCATTAACTTATAACTTTATTTTAATTTATGTCGTACGATCATGACACGTAATGCTTTGCCAGGTTTAAATTTGTTAATTAACTTTCACATGAAAGTCATAAAGTCAAAATTCATATTTGTGTACGAGTTATTATGATTTATCAAATCTTTATAAACTTTGCCCCGTATCAAAATTGATTGTTTGAATCTAATTTTGATATTGTTTAAGGAAAATCGTAATTTTAACCTAATTATTATTATTACTTTTTATTATGAAATTTTTTGTATTGATTACGTTTCAAAATAAAAATAGAATTATCAATTTTATTCGAATTTTCACACAATTCTTTTTGTTTATAAAATCTTTAACATGTGCTCTTAGAATATCAATTTGTGCTTGATCACCACTTCCTACTTGTGGAAAACGTAAAACATACTTCTAATTTTCATTATTACTATTTCCGTCCACAATTAGGAATACATGTTTAATCTTTGATATTTTAACAATATAATCACTAATTTGTCGCAATTAGTGATTTAAAACATTATTTATTTCCTATTGTTAGTTTTTATATGGTTGCTATGTTATGAACTCTTAATAAAAGACAATTAAAAGAAAATGAAGAACTCCTAATTTGAAATGAAAGTCCCTGTTTGTTTGGAAACTAAAATCCTAGTTTTTAGTTTTCTACCAAAATTAACTTTACTTTGACACTTCCCAAAATTCATTTTACTTTACTTTCTGCCTTTCAAAAATTTTAAAACACCATAACTTTAAATCTAAAAATTGGAATTAGATTAAAAAAACCATATTTGAAACCAACTCATTGAGATCTATAAAATAAAATCTATTGTGACTATTTTTTTTTTTTGTTTTTTTCATGAGTTTTTTTGAATTAATTAAAAAAAAAACTCTAACAAAAACTAAATTCACTTTCAAACTACTTTCACATTTTTCAAAAATTCAATTAAAAAACTCAACCAAACATGCCCAAAGGGTTTGTAATTTTAGACTTCATGATAAAAGTCGGTGCTAAAGCGACCAATAAATTTTTATTAAAAAATATAACTACAATTAAAGAAAATAAAATCGATACTCTCAATTTCTTATTTGATGTTTCATGTTTTTCCTAACTTTATTGATGCATACATGATCTTCCCTTATAAATGGAATTTATATAAGGTAATGTTTTTTAATTCCAAAATTATATTAAAAAAAATAAAAATAATTCTACATAAATATAAAAATCTGACATTACAAACTAATATATCAATATATTAATTATTTATTGGTTAGAATATATTGTAATATAATTTTTTTTTATATTAAATATTTATATCTATTTAAAAAACAAAAATTAAACAAGTAAAATTGTTAAGTGAATAGAGACTTTAATACATGTCAGTAATTAGTCAACAATATTATAACAAAATCAGCAAATGTGATGAATAAATACGGGTTGCCATTTTTAACATCGCACAGCCTCAGTATTTACACTAAATGCCACTCGCCTGAAGTTATACATCCCCAAAAGTCAATTTCAATTTAAAATTCACATAACTATTAGCTGAGAATAACCCACGTCCGGATGTGGATATAACGGCGGGAAGTTAAAACAAATCGTTCACATTTTCATCCTAATTAGACGGTGTTACCGGACAAGCCCTCTGATCATTCACCAATTTCTCAGATACCAACAATCTCTCCTTCTTCACCGCCTTCTCCTCAACAACTTCATCTCCCTCTCCCCTTCCTCTTTTCCGGCCACCCTCTACGGCGGCGCTAACCTCGAGAGGAAAGTTAAGAATTGCTTTACTTCCGCGCATTTGAAACGAGGCCTTGTCGTAAGCTCTAGCGGCCTCAATGGCGGTGTCGAATGTCCCTAGCCAAACCCTAGAGCCACGGCGTTTAGGATCTCGTATCTCCGCCGCAAACTTGCCCCAAGGCCTCTGTCGGACCCCTCTGTAATGCTTTTTGTCCTTTTTCTTCATAGCCTTCTGTACCGAACCTTTTACTGCCTGCTGAGTAGAATCGCCGAATTCTAACAACTCGAATTTCCGCCCAGGCGGTAAATCGAGCTTCAACGAAGGCCGTCGGTCTTTAAGGCTAGACTGAGAGCTTGATGTAGAGTTTGAGTAGGACTCGAGCCTTAGGTCGATTACTTGAGGTTTTGATTCGAATCCGTCGGAATAATGAGTTTGATTAAAGTTGAAATTGATTATATCAGTGGAAAAATCGAATATCTCATCGATCGAGTCCAGATAATCAGGGATTACAATTTCAGATCCACAACTATCTGTTCGCGAGCAAATCGAAGAATCAGACTGAGAGGAGGCGGAATTTGAAGTACAGATGTCAAGTTGATGAGTAAAGAATGCGTCAACGGGGGAGAATTCATCGAGGAGGTGTTGTCTGATGAATTCTAGGGCTGAGATTTCGTCCTGTGTGGCCATTAGCAAGAACTTAATTTCAAAATGTAGAGAAGGAGAGAGAGAAAAGAGAGAATTTGAATTATGTGAGAGATTTGGATGAGAGTAAAATGGAGAGTGGAAGGGGGTATATATACTACTGTATATAGAGAGAATTTATTGTCTACTTTCAAACAGCGACCTTCAGGGTCTGGGAAGGAAGCAGCCACGAAGCAATAAGAACTTGTACATTATTCTCCAGTCTCATAAGTAAAATTATTTTTAATTATTCATTTAGTAAATTACTAAAATTAACAATATTACTTCTTCGATAGCTATTTTTTTTAATAATTAAATTTATAGGGTCTATTATATTAATTGCTTACAAATTAATCTATTTGAATTTTGTTTAAAAAAAATAAGAGAAACATCATCTAAATTTTAAAATATTATCTTTTAGCCAATATAATTAGTGTGTCATTCATTTTGATTATTGAAAAATGTTGTTAACTTTGATTATAAAATTAATAGACTTGGTTATTAGTTGAAAGGTTGTTTAAATTTGATAATACCGTTGGGGGTAGTGTTTTTAGTTAACATTGTTAAAATTGATTATAATTGTTATTTTGACTACACCATTGGAGATACACCTAGGAGCATTTTTATATATATATATTTTAAATTACTAGATCATCAACGGTTACAAAGCCAAAGGACTTGTTTGGTTGAGATTTTAAGCTGAGTTTTTGGAAAATGTGAAAGTATGTTGAAAAGCGAATTTGGTTTTTGTTGCAGTTTTTTTAAAGCGCAAAAAATAGTCCAAATGAATCTTATTTTATAGACCTCGATGAGGAGGTTTCAAATATATATTATTTATCTAATTTCAATTTTTGGATTAAAAAATTATGGTGTTTTATGAGATATAAAGTAAAGGGGTCATGTTAACGTGAGCCTTAAGGGCACATGTTAGGTACCCAATTTTTGAAATAATTAACTCCTAACCTGCATTAAATATGGCACATAATCTCATACAAGATTTTATTATTTCAATTTATTATGGCTTTAACATTATCATTTTTCAAAGTAAAGTAAAGTGAAATGAATTTTAAAAAGTGTGAAGTAAAATTGACTTTTTGGTAGAAAACTAAAGAACTGACTTATTAGTTTTGAACCAAACAGGGGTAAAGAATGCAAAATTTAAAATATATAAAAACATAAATTTAAAGTCATAAACTTTTAATGCAAAAATTGTATAAAGATTATTTTTTAGGGTAATTTTGAGTGGGACCTTACAATGGGTTGGCAAAAGTTATCATATGTTTATGTTCTCATTCGTGAGTATATTAAAATAGTATATTTGTTTATTCAAAATTGTTATAAGATAAATAAGAAATGAAGCCACTTGAAATGAAAAAATTGAATGGAAGAATTGAAAAAAAAAAAAGGTAAGTCCATACGGGAACTTTATTGAAACATTGATGTGCTTATAAAGTATTACATATTATAAGCTTAATAAGTAACCAAGAACTTTTCAAAAAAAAAAAGTAATCAAGAAAAATAATTCTCTCTATCAGGAGCGTAGCCATGCCTTGGCTACCCCGGATTGTAGTCCGGATCTAATTTTTTCAAATTTTTTTTAGTAGTAGGCTTAAATTTTATTTTTAAATATATATGTATATAGTCCACCTCATTTTTTTAATATTACTACTCTACATCTATTAAAATTTTATCTATTCATTTACCATGTATGTGCATAGTTAGATATGTGGGAAAATTATTATATTTTTTGTATATTTTTGAATATTTCATATTTACACTTCCAACGTATATAAAAAGTTGGTATCTTTTGTATGTATTTGAATATATTATATTTGCATTTTGATTTGTTATATTTTAATGTTGTTATTATTTAATTCTTAGTCCGGGTCATTTATAATCCATGACTACGCTCCTGCCCTCTATCACGCATGAACCATTCAACTTGTGTGATTTGTGTATACTCACACTTGCATACACAAATGTCGAGTCGAAAAAACTATCAGGGCTTTGTTTTTCACTCGGACCTATTTTTCCTTTAGACAGCCATGCCTTATTTTTTTGGTAGAATAAAACTTAGGTGAAGGGAGGTTACCATATTTTGCAGTCAAAAAATATTGCCATACCATAAGCTTAATATTTATAGTACATATCACCCATCAACAATGCTGACCAATGGTTTTTATAGATTGATTACTTGTTAACAATGGTTTTCAGCATAATTTAACTTAAACTTTACTAACTCAACCGATCATTATCGCTGGCCTTATGTTTTATTCCAGCAAGAGTAGTTATTCCATTTCGAGATACTTCCAAATAATGCACGTTAATCGCACCCCACCCCACCCCATCCCCCAAACCCTACACAACACTGCCCCTGATCGTCGAGCTTGAGTTAAAACTATGGATAAGTCAAAGATGATTAATTGGATGGCTAGT
This sequence comes from Lonicera japonica, assembly GCA_021464415.1. Lineage (NCBI taxonomy): Eukaryota > Viridiplantae > Streptophyta > Magnoliopsida > Dipsacales > Caprifoliaceae > Lonicera > Lonicera japonica. The sequence continues at coordinate 23,172,122 of CM038464.1, forward strand.
AATGAAACTAACTTAATTCGTCCTGCTGTGCCTTATTTTTTTGGTAAGACTAAAATTTTGGTGAAGGGAAGTTATTATATTTTACTATCAAAATATATTGTTATACCACAATCTTAATATTTATAGTAGTTTTTACAGATTACCCATCAACAGTGCTAACCTGTGGTTCTTACAGATTAATTATATGTTAACAATGGATTTCAGCATGATTAGCATGATTTAACTTAACTTTACCAACTCAACTGACCATTATTGTTGGCCTTGTGTTTTACCCCAACAAGAGTAGTTATTACATTTTGAGGTACTTTCAAGTAGTGCACGTTTTGGGATAAATTAAGTTCAATATAATATATATATATATATATAGAGAGAGAGAGAGAGCATTTCTGGTAAGGTTCAGATCTTACGGATTTGTCTTTTTTACAACATTTTCGTGTCGTAAAAACACTTGGGGTGTGTTTTTACAACGCAAAATCGTCGTAAAAATGACCCATCTATAAGGTCTTGTCCTTATTTGAATTTTTTCATATATATATATATATAGTATAATATAATATATAAGAACTATATATATAGAACAAATGGAACGAGATAATATTGAGAAAAAGAATAAAAACAAAAGTTAAACCGTTTTCAAATTTTGCAGCTGTTCTTTTTATTCTTGGCCCCTCTCTAATTTAATTGAGTCTTCGGTATGTAGTTTTGGTCAAATTAGAAACTAGGTTATGTGGTATTGAGATAATGATTGACCTAGATCCAAATAATAATATGAATTCCAAAGAAGACAAAGGCGAAATTTTGTCTTCCTGCTAAAATTGAAAGTCAGTTTGATTTTACTGGCTTTTTAATAAATAAATAAATAAATAAATATAAACTTCAACATATCATTATTAATAACAATATGTTTTTATTTAGTGCGAGATTTTCATTAATTATACCTCTACAAAGAAATGAAATTTTAGTTAATATTTAATTATATCCTTACACTATTGATTATATCTATATTTATTTAGTTCATTTTTTGCCAAATTAAAACTCTAGTTTTTCTTGTTATAATAAGTTAAATTAAAATTTCTATTCAGTAATGAGGGTCCCTTTTTAACATAATATATTTTTTTTAAAAATAAAAATAAAAATAAAAATTATAGACACATTATATATAAAAATAGTTAATGAGTAATCGTTAGATTAAAATATCTTTATATCCCAACATCGTTTAAATATGAGTTAAAAACTTGGTAAAATTTGGAGGTGGATTTGAGCCTTGAGGATAGTATGTCATTCTAGAAAGTCGCCATTATACTTCACAAACGGAGAGAAACAGAGAGAAGAGATTAAGTCTAAATATTTGTAGGTTGCTAAAAATTTTGGCCCAACCCACAATAAAGATTAACGATGACAATGAGTTTAGCGAGAATATTTGAGAGAATGGACAAACTATTTTTATTTATAGGATGGTTATCCTAGTTAATAGATAGTAAAATACTACTATCTTTTATGTGTGTGTTTTGTATTAAGCTCTAACGCCATTAAACAATAAAGAAGATAAACTATTAGCTTTCTCCCTCTACAAAGAAATATATGCCAGCCAATCCCTTCTCAAGTTGTGCCTCTTCTATTTATATGTATAGAATTAGGGTTACATGTGCTTATTAAGGTTAATAGTAAAAGTCTTGATATAAGTGATAGTGGCTCTTTTGAGATATTCTAATAAATTTTAGGGTGGGTTATTGCCCCCTCGACTTAAAAAAAAAAGAAAAGAAGATTAATAGTAAAATGACTAATGAGAGTAAGATTTGGATAAAATTTCAGCATTTTTTTCTTTATCTACAACTAATGAATTCTCAAATAGTATGACAATAGTAGTGTAGTGGGGACTAATATGATTTTGTATAGGTTCATAAGATTCAGTAATATTCTCCTCACGTACTCCTTATGCTCTTTTCACGTGTCTTTCGCGTGTGTCATTTTATGTTGAAGTCGGCCAAGATCTGACTATCTCGGCACTGATTGATGTTAGCAACTCGGCAAATCCCTTATTCATTTCTCTTGATTCCTTTGTTTCCTTCGGACTCGTAGGCCTTATCCGTCACATGAGCTCCTAATCATACCGGGCCAACCTAGTTTACCTTAACCAAACTTTATGTTCCTTCAATATTGTTAATTAAATGTACGTGATCGAAGTACAGTGACTTTGACCTTTTAAAGCATCGGAGATATATATATATAGATAAAAGGTTCCTTACAAACTAGAGAAGTTAATTAAACCCATTCAAAAGACTTTGTTAATTAGTTATTGTTTACTCGAGAATTAAGATCATGGTTGACATCTTGCTGTTCCAAAAAAGACGAAAAGGAAAAGCTGATTTCTTCAAATGGAGCACATGCACCTGAAGCTAGCTATAAATCGATCTTGGCAGATACACATACCATCACTGCAAATTATGTAGTTGTTCTTGACCGCTACCTCCTCTTTGATATAAAGTAAAGGTTATGTTTTATAGAAGATTTTTTTAAAAAAAATATTATTAATTGTGATGAGAAAGTTGAAAGAGAGAAATGATTTGTAAAATTGTGCTTCTGTCTTGGACAAGGTAATTTTCAAACAGATTTGCCTTTTGAGTGACTATCTAATCTAAATCAATGCTACAAAAACTCGTTTTATGTAGGGCGCTCTTAAATGCACTCATATAATTTTTCTTCTTATCTTACTAAAAGTTAAAGTTACGTTAATTTTAACTTAAAAAATATCATAAAATCCTTTATTCTCACCCAAATTTTTATATTTTGAAAAAATTACCATGATTTAATATTTATATTTTTAGCCTAAAAAATTACGTTAATAATACTTAATATTATTAGTGACAAAACTTTATCGTTCTTGTATTATTTCGATAAACTCACCTATTATTATAGTAAATTTTTATTTTTTTTCAAAAAATTAATAAAATGAGAAGAAAGTATTCTCATGAGCAAGACAAGAACAACCACCTTTATTCATTTTCTTATCTTGATTTGGTCTCTACAAATACTGCTTTTGAAAGGGTCGAGGACTTTTTGCGGTTCATATATGATATATTATATTTAAAGCTGACTTAAGGGTTCTGATATATTTAACGCACCCCACTACTTCAAAACTTTATCACTCTTTGATCAGGCAACTTGATATTATAATCATCGTGCTGTTCAACTACCACTTGAAATTAATAAAAACAATTTGGGGCAATTAAAAAAAAGGGCTTATTAGAGAAAGATTTTCACACTAAGGCCAAGGAATAATTTTTTTTTAAATAAAGGGCCTATTTTTTATTTTATTGATAATATGACATGTGTCTTTTTTTTTTATTATAAAATGACATCCCAACCCTTAAAATAAACTAAAAAAATATCAATATGCATTAAAATATGGACTGCAATATGAACTTTGCAGTCTATATTTCACTGCAATATGAACTTTGCAGTCCATATTTCACTGCAATGTGAACTTTGCAGTCCATATTTTTAGTGCAAAGTTCATATTGCAGTCCATATTTTACTGCAATGTGAACTTTGCAGTCCATATTTTTAGTGCAAAGTTCATATTGCAGTACATATTTCACTGCAATATGAACTTTGCAGTTCATATTTTATTGCAATATGAACTTTGCAGTCCATATTTTTTGTGAAAATTTCATTAAAAGGGGTAATTTAGGTAATACATAACATGTTTTTATTAATTAAATGATATTTAAATTTATTCAAATACATTCATTTAAAATATAAAACAAAATAGGCATCTTACACTAATTACCAATTAAAAATAGGCCCTTCATTCAAATTACCAATTAAAAATAAGCCCTTCATTCAAAAAAATATTATTCATTGGATTTTTGGTAAAAATCAATGTATAATAAGCCCTTCTACCTAATTTCTAGAAACAATTTATATAGCAATTGCTTTCCTTAAATACATGCAAATTAATATTGAACCAAAATCAATCAATGGAATCAAGATTTAATTATGGGTTGCCATTTTAACATCACACAGCCTCGGTATTTACCCTACATGTATGTTACTCGCCGGCCGTTATATAGCCCCAAACTCAGATCCAAATTCACATCACTATAAGCTGAGAGTACCTCACGCCCGGATGTGGAGATAACGGTGATAACGGCGGAAAGTCAAGCAAATCGTTCACATTTTGATCCACATCTGTCGCCCAACAAGACGGCGTCGACACTGGAGTACTTATCTGATTATTAATCAAAGTCTCAAATTCCGACCTCTCCTTCTTCACTGGAACTTCATCTTCAACTACCCTTCCTCTTTTCCGGCTGCCATCTGCGGGGATGCATTTTCCACTGAAATTTGCCACCTCGAGAGGAAAGTTAAGAATAGCTTTACTTCCGCGCATTTGAAACGCAGCCTTGTCGTAAGCCCTAGCGGCCTCAATGGCGGTGTTGTATGTACCTAGCCAAACCCTAGACCCTCGTCGTTTAGGATCTCGGATCTCGGCCGCATACCTGCCCCACGGCCTCCGTCGCACCCCTCTGTAATGCTTCTTCTCCTCATTGTTTATAGCTTTCCGTGCGGAAACTTTTACTGCCGGGGGCTTAGTCGACTCGCCGAATTCTAACAACTCGAATTTCCTCACAGGAGGTAAATCCAGCTTCAAAGATGGCCGTCGATCTCTGAGGTAAGATTTAGAACTCGACGGAGAGTTTGAATCGAGCGTGAGATTGATTAATTGAGGTTTCGATTCGAATTCGAATTCGAATTCGAAGGAGCTAGTTTGATCAAATTCGAAATTAACTGAATCAGTTGAAAAATTGAAGATGTTTTGGATCGAGTCGAGATAATTTGTAATTTGAGGTCCACAACTATCTGTTCGTGTGCAAATCGAAGAATCAGATTGAGAAGTGGAAATGGCAGGTTGAAAGGTATCAGCGGTAGAGAATTCATCGAGGAGATGTTGCCTGATGAGTTGTATGGCTGAGATTTCTTCTTGCGTAGCCATTATCGTACGAAGCTCCAAGCTCAAAATGTAGAGAGCTAGAGAGAGATAAAGTCAAAGAGAGAGAGAGAGAGAATTTGATTTGAATATGTGAGGGAATTGGACGAAAGCGGAAGGGTGGTAGGAGGATGTATTTATAGGGAGACAATTTGTCGTCTTCTTCAAAGGGCGACCTTCAGGTGCAAAGGAAGGATCCACGAAGCAATAAGGACTTTTTTTTTTTTGAAATTAGATAATTAAGTTAAGTGAGAACGCAACAAACAATCCAAACATCACAAGCAGTTAAATAGCATACACAAGTATACAGAGCACATAGAATAACTCCAAAACGATCCAACTTTTAGAGTCACCGAATATAGTTATATACTTATGCGAAGCAATAAGGACTTGTACATTATAATGAGTATTTTTTTTTTCCGTTAAATCTGCATCATCGATTACGGTTGATTTATGTACGCATAGGCCAAAAGGAGGTTGATCCAATGGCTAGCGTTGAAAGAAACTTAATTCGGGCTGTTGTGCCTTGGTGTTAACTCCACGTAAATGGAAAGTTCATTACTCAGATACTTCCCAAATAGGCACGTTGGATAAAAGTTATATATCTTTGGATCACTTTTTGCACGCTTGATTAATCTTTTTCCACAACTTGGACCTCATTTACTATTGCTCATAGAATATTTTTGTAGTTGCCGAAATTTGATAAGAAGAGTTCGCAGTTGATCTTAGAAGATCAGCTTTCGCACACTTGATTAATCTTTTTCCACAACTTAAACCTCACTTGCTATTGGTCATAGAATATTTTTGTAGTTGCCAAAATTCGACAAGAGGAATTCTCAGTCGATCCTAGAACTAACTCCAGGACGGAGCACTACAAAATTCTCTTCTTCTTTTTCTTTTTTTTTCTCTCCTACAAAGAATCTTCACACCATGGCATGTTGGAACATTTGATGAGAGACCAAAAAATAAAAAGAGAATTTTGTCCAGATAATGTTGATAAGTACACTAGAAACAAAATATACACTAATTTTAAAATTACTCTTATGTATTAAAAATTTATGAACAATTAGGCTACGTTTGATAGTAATATGAAAAATTATAGAAAAAAATTAATTTGCGTGATAAATTGGAAAATAAGTTGATGTATGTGGTGAAATACTCTCCATCTCATGCTCATTTTTATGAGTATATGTTCTCCATCATTCTTTATTTTTGGTAAAAAAAAATTTCTTCCTTAACTTGCAAGAATTTTTGTTCATGAAAAAAACCAAGAAGTAAGAGTTAATTCGCCATATATATAACTTATTTTTCAACTTCTCATGTAGCTCAATTGTTTTTTCCTACCTTTTTCATGTTACTTTTAAACAGAGTTTTTGTATTTTGAAAATTATTTTTGGTGTAAAGATCGATTATATTTCGGTTTGGTTGATAATAGTAATAAGTAGGAATTTTTTTAAAAATTTTAGATTGCATTTGATCTTCATTAAAATGTAAAATTAAGATTTTTTACTTTTTCATGACAAAGTCTAGCTTGAGGCATAAGTCAGTGAGGCCATCGCTTTGAAAGCTAGAACTTTTGTTTATTTTATGATGCTCCAATTCTTATATATATATGTATATATATATATATATATATATATATAACCTATTCTAATTAATTTTTTCATGGTCTATTTTATTATAAAAACTCCTGTATTTCTTTTTGAAAGCATTTAAATTAGTATTTACTTCATATTAAAGATTAAACTTCATAATTTGGTAAAGAATATATATCTTTGATTTTTTATACACATTCAAAGGGGGCGACTAAAAAAATTCACGTTGAGCCTTTAAATATTTGGAGCTGATTCTGTTTATAACATTAACTAAATATAGCGAGTTATATATTTGATATAATCCAACTAAATCCTTTTACGACTATTTACACGTACATATTCTTGTTGTAATTTTCACTTTGTAAGTAAACTTAAAATTAAAAAGAAAGAAAAACGCATGATCGAAACATTTTATATTTGGGATTATATGAATTGAACACATCGGACTTTTTGAAACGTTCATTGATACCTGTTGGACTACTAATACACTACTAATCTCCCGTGTTAAATTTACACAACAAAATTAATTGTTCCCAATAATTGAGGGTTGAACGTTTCAATATGAAACTGAATTAATTATTAATAATGCATGTCCAAGGTTATAAACTTCTTAAACTCAACCACGGATCGGATTTTGTCATTATGCATGCAAGACTTAATCCAGTCAAGGGAGGGGGGAAAGACTTTGTATAATCAAATCAAATCAAACGAGAATGGTTAACTATTTGTTTGGTAGTAGTGTTTTCATCTGCCAAGGATTTAACTATTTCATATACCAGTTTTTTTGTGCACACACTACGTACGTACGTACGTAAACAACTTGTAATAATATAAGTAATTTTTGAACAATTTTCTCTTATCACCCTACAAATAAAACAAACATTAGTCTGTGTTTCATTTTGTCTTTTCGGTTTAATTCGAGGGACAAAATCAGAAATTTATTTAGTGTGGAGCTCTCGTATATAATAATGTTAAATTTTTTCTCAAAACAAAATTCGCTAACTATTGGAACAACTTTTTATTTAAATGAGCACTCTATAAAAAAATTGTAGGACACTCTCTTAAGCACTTGTGCTCACAAATGAGTATATATTAAAAAAATATTCAATACCGCCTCTAGGCCTAGCTAATTCTCTTTGTTTCGTTTATACTTAAGCATAAGGGGTGGTATTTTGTACCATACTTATTGTACCATTATCATATTGTACCGAAGTTTAGTAATAGTATAGTACCAAAATATTTCAGTATGTACCATACTGAAATATTTGTACTACCATAGTATACCGTACCATATCATACCAAATTGTACCAATACTATTAAAATACTAAATCATAACTATCTTCACATACATGATACTACGAATGATCTAGATTACATAATCTAAATGATCATTAATTTTTAGTAGCTTTAGGATTAATCTACAAAGTACCATCTACGAAGCCATCCCTCTTTCTCTATCTTGTCTTTTCCATTCTCTATGTTCGTTACTATAGTTTTCGTTTTCTCTCATTTATTTGGACTTTTTACAGCTCTCTTTATTCATTTATCTTCAAGTACATATTATTTGTTTGAATATGAAAATGGTTAACTGATTTGAATTAATTACTTAATTTGATTTCCAAAATGGCACCTAAGATCCAAATTAAGCCATGTTAATGAGTTCAAATAGTGAACAACCGTATTGCTTTAATGCTACCCTTTTAATTATCCTTTTTCCCTCCTTTTAAAGTGTTAAAAGGAAAACAATGCTTATATAGTTTAAATCATAATCAGAACAGTGAGCTCATATTTTATTAAAGTGACAAATATTGTGTTATAATCAAGAGCAATATAATGCAGTTTACATTTTATTAAAGTGGAGTTGCTGACATGATGTTATGTTGAAAAAACCTCTTTTTTTAAAAAAAGAAAAACTTGATTTTGTGGCAATATTACCGTACCATACCATACCGTATCAAAATTTTTGGTGTACTAAAAATTTTGGTATGATAGCGATAATAGATTCTGGCATACCAAAGTTTTAGTACGGTACATAATACATACGATATTATACCAAATTCACATATCAGTCCCTCGCGTGGAAATTTGTATTTTCTCTTTATTCATAATATTAAAGGAAAGACTTAAACCTTCTTTAAAAAAAGGAAGACCCACCAACTTCTCTTGTTTATGAGATGGTACGATCTAGTTTAACTATATTTACATTATATTCAGGTACCAAGTCTGTGCTTGGTTACCCAAAAATATAATTATTGCACGATTCTTTTTTGTATTAGTTACATTTTTCACTTTTTGTGAACAAAGAAACTATTTTAGTCAATTAACTTCAAACAGTTGAAAACAAAGTATATATTGTACACATGTCCTTAAAGTATACGTTATCTACGCGCCATATTTAAAACTAAGATTAATGTTTGGGGCATTTTGCTGTCCTCCAAAAATATATCATAATTGATTCCTTTTCGTTTAAGTCTATTTGTACAATGACACATGAACTTATCATATGCAAGTTGGCCCCTATATATCAGAAACAATTTTCTTTTTGGGGGTATTCCGGGAATTGAAGTAGTCAACGATTTTGTCTGTCTTGATTACAAAACTAAGTCTTCAATTCCATCTCAACCACCCTCATTTTTGTACTTATTTTAACCTTGCACCTGGTTTAATCAAGGATTTTATATTCACTGCTGCCCAAGCTTAAGGGTGCCGGTTTACAATAACGATGACAAGTATTTCTATTTTATGCCTAAATTCTTTTCTTTTTCATTCTTAACCAAAAAAAAAAACTGATGAAGGTTTAAGTTTTTCCTTATCATTTTCCTTATTATGCTCTTTCCGCTAGCTAATGAGGGATATATTTGGAATTCTATGTTCTTAGAATATATTGCTTCATGTACTGATTTTAATAGATACGTTTGAATCGAGTCTGTTTAAAAAAAAAAAATTATTCTTTGTTACAACTATAAGTAAAAGAGGGGGTGTATCAGGTATGCATGTGACTAGTTAAATAATTTTATCATCTATGTAAATTTTTAATACAAATAAGAAATTACTCAGAATGAGGTGAAATTATTTTTCAGTGTTTTACTTTTCATTTAAATAAAAAATATATTTTCACTCCAGAAATACAATATAAATCTTTTTACATCTCACTTAGTTGCATAAGACAAATTTTTTTAAAATACAAACAATATACGTATTCAAATGGTTGGATAAGTAATGGATATATATTGAATCCAAATGACCAATATGATAATATTATGTCACATAATTAATATCCACAATATTTTATTAGCTATTGTGGCCCCAAAATAAAAATTAAAAATTAAAAAAATGGAGTAGTGGAGTTTAGTGGAGTAGCGTTATCCTATTCCTATCCTTGCTCAATATTATGTCATCTTAACATAAAGCTTCGTTTATTTTAAATTGTGCACTCCTGAAGAATATTAGGAACAGCCAACTTTATTTATTTTTCTCTATTTTTAATTATTAAACTTAGTCGTCGCTCCTTCACGGGTCTTTAAAACTCACATCGTATTATTAAATAATAATTATTTATGTTCATATTCATTTGAACGGGGAATAACTTGAAACCGGCTGAAAACATTATTTTAATTAACACACTACAATTTATAATATGTCCAAGTTCACGGTTTTAACAATGAAGGAAAAAAAAACGGTTTTAACAATGAATTAATCTCCTTTTAAAAAAAATCTCATTTTGACCCTTATTAATATTGTAAACCTCATAGAATTATTACATATATTCCAAATAATTAATTCTAAGTTGAAAATCAGTGATATTTTTATTTATATATTCAAAAAGACGAATCCCAAAAACAGTAATAGTTAATATTCATAAAATTTATTTTTTTGCGTCCTTGTCTTGTAACTTAAGTGAGTGGAACAAAAATAATATAAGGATTATTAATTCGTGTGGGATAAAATTATAAGTTTAAATAATCAATTAATCTTGTTTTAACAACTATTAACATTGTAAATCTAAAAGGATTATTTATTAATGTATTCTAATTAATTTTAAGTAGAAAACAGTGACAGTTGAATATTTGGTTAAAATAATTTTTCCATCCTTGTCATGTAACTACAAATTAGTGAAACGAAATGTACGTAATGATGATTAATTCGTGACGCATAAATTTATTAGTTTAAATGATGTATGAATCTTGTTTTGACCATTATTGAAATTATAAACCTAATAGGATTATTTATTAATGTATTCACATTAATTTTAAGTGGAAAAACAGTGATATTTGAATAATATTGTTAAAGGTCAATTTCGTCTTAGTTTTTGCATCCTTGTCATGTAACTACAGATCGATTAGTGAAACGAAATGATGTAATGATTAGTAATTCGTGATGCATCAAATTATAGGTTCAGATAATAGATTAATCTCGTTTTCACCGGTATGAAGGGGTGTAGCTACAGTGTGACGAGAGGGTGTGTGCGCATCCCTGATGATTTAGACAATTTTTTTTAAAAAAAAAATAGGGACTTATATGCATAAATTTATAATTGAGGGTATGTAATTGTAAGAAATAAAAGTTGAGGGGCATTTTGAGAATTGAAATACACTTAAATGAGGAGAGAGATCCCGAGACTTCACTCTCCCCTTTTATTTTTCCATTCTCTTCTCCCATGTTTCTCTCTTTTTTTTTCCATTCCGTTTCACTCCACTCTCTGTGACTTTGTCCAACGACGTCCCATCCATAGCACCGACCGGTGACCACCCACGCACTCAGCCACTCATCACCGACCTAGCCACCAAGGTCAGTGGTTCTCCATTTGCTTCGTTTAAATGTGTGAAAATTAGGGTTTCAACTTCTAATGCTAAGAAACTTTAACTTCTAACGCCAAGAAAATTAGTTTTTCATTCGAGGGTGAAAACTAGGCTCTATATGCCAAGAAACTGAGTTCACTACAACAATAATAGTCATTTTCAAGGGTGCAATTTGGTTGGAACTCTTTTCCTATAGCATATTGTCCGTTGAAAATAAAATATATTTTGATAGAGCATTTCCAACGACTATTTTTTGTGGTCGAAAAAGGAGTTCTTTTGCGAGGGCAATTATATGCTGTCGGAAATCTTGGTCGGAAATAAGGACTTTTGTTGTAGTGGTTTGTGTTTGAAAAATCAATTAGTTGGATTTTTTTTCTTTTAAACATATTTTATATTTGTATAAATGAAATGTTTTATATAGATAATTTTAGTATATTATTAGACTAATTTAATATTAATCTAATGAAGTAATGAATAATTTATTTAGTTAATTGTGAATACTGTGAGTGATACAAACACAGTTTATTGTGTATTTCTTGAATAATTGAATAACTTTATATTATTAGACTATTTAATTAATTGTATATTAAATGTTTAATTTATTTAGGTCTAATTATTAGTTATTAATTTAATAAATGTTAAATATATAGGGCTGATTTTAGAATGAAGAAGTATTATGGTAAAATAGGAATAAGTTCCTCCTTTAGTCCTCAAAATGTGGCTGTGGGTTCTACCATTCTAAGCATAAATTCCGCTATTCCGAATGTTGATTTCAATCCTACAAATATATCTTTGTCCACTCAAAATGTTTCTTCTAACTTAGAGGTTCAATCTGATCTGGGGTTGAGGAAAAATATACAATCTTATAATCTTAACGATAGAAAGAATGTGAGACGAGCATATTTACAAAAAGGCCCTTATCAACCAAAAAGTCATGAATTTCCTTGAACTGGTGAAGGACTTGCTAAGCGTATATTTGTTTCTTCGTAGTTTAATGATTATAGTGATTTGTTGGAATATAGTGTATCAAAATATGCAACGTATTATTTGTACTATTTTCTTTTTTAAGATCCAAATGGAATGTAAGGAGGTTATGATGTATTTATTGTGGAGGGCTTTAATAATTGGAGGAAGAAAGAAGACTTTGTTTGACAAACATTTTGAAGGCCACAATAGTGTACATAATCGCTGCAGAAAGTCTTGCAAATATCTTAGGAACCAGAAGCAGTATATCGAAACTCTTTTGTCTAGTCATTCTGATCAAACTAGAATTGAGTATCCTAAGCGTTTAACCTCCTCCATTGATTATATTAAGGTTTTTTTAAAGCAAGGGTTAGCTTTTCGTGGGCATAGCGAATCAGAGGAATCGGCAAATCGGGGTAACTTTCTTGAACTTGTTCAATTTCTTTCTGAACAAAATGAGGGAGTTAAGAAAGTTATCTTAAATAATGCTCCAGAAAATCTTAAGTTAATTTCGCCTATAATTCAATATGATTTGTTAATTCTTTTGCAACAAAGACCAAATATACAATCATTAGAGAAACTGGAGATCAATTTTTTTCAATTCTAATTGATGAGGCTCGTGATATGTCCGTAAATAAGCAAATAGACGTTGTTATACGTTATGTTGATGATAAGAGGTTTGTCATTGAGCAAATTTTAGGTATAATACATGTGAAAGATACCACCGCTTTATCGCTTAAAGTAGGTATTAAATCTCTTTTATCAAAGTATGGACTTAGTATATTAAGTTTACGTGGACAGGGATATGTTGGAGCAAGTAATATTCGTGGAGAGTTTAATGGTCTAAAAAGTTTGATATTAATGAAAAATCCTTCTGCTTATTATATAGATTGTTTTGCTCACTGGCTTCAATTAATACTTGTAGTTGTTGCACGGGATCATCCGAAAATATGCAATTTTTTTTAAGTTGTTAGAATTTTGTCAAACATAGTTGGAACTTCATGTAAGCGTAGAAATATTTTTCAAGAAAAGCAGTTTGAAAAAGTGATTGTAGGTATTTATAGTGGGAAAATTTTGAAAGGCCATGGGTTGAATCAAGAATCAACATTAAAACGGGCTGGAGACACTCATTGGGGATCTCAATATGGCACTCTAATAAATTTAATTGATTTGTTTTCCTCAATGATAGAAGTGCTCTTAATTGTTGAAAATGATGGATCATACACAATTCAAAAAGCCCAAGCAATTATTACACTAAACCATATTCAGTGTTTTGAATTCGTATTTGTCTTACACTTAATGAAAATTGTGTTGGCAATTACAAATGAATTTTGTCTCAAGCTTTATAAAAGGATGATCAAGATATTGTTAATGCAATGCAGCTAGTAAAAGTAACAAAATGCCGGCTATAAAAGATGTGAGATGATGGGTGGGATTCATTACTAAGTCTAGTATCTAATTTTTATGTTAAGGAGGATATACTTGTTTTAGACATGGGGGATACTTTTGTACATCAAGAAAGATCACGACACAATTCTGAAAGGAACACAAATTTATATTACTATCGCGTTAAATTGTTTTACATCGTGATAGATACGTTACTTCTAGAGTTGAATAGTCGTTTTGATGAGGTGAATATAGATTTATTATTGTGTATTTTTTCTCTTAATCCAAGTGATTCATTTGTTGCATTTTACACGAGAAAATTGATCAAATTTGTCCTGTTTTATCCATCCGATTTCTCAAGAAAATAGTTAATTGCACTTGAACATCACTTATATTGTTGATATGCTCTCTGATGATCGAATTAATAAAATTACTGGAGTTAGTGATCTTTGTAGAATAATGATTCGGTTGAAGAAGTATCGTGTCTATCTATTAGTCTTCTTGCTTATTAAGTTGCCTCTACTCTTACCCGTAGCAACTACAACAGTTGGAAGAGTATTTTCAGTAATTAAGATAATCAGAAGTCAACTACGAAATCAGTTAGGAGATGACTTCATAAATGATTGTTTGGTGGCTTATATCGAGAAAGATGTACTCGAGTCCATCAAGAATGAAATTGTCATTCAACGCAATCAAAATATGAAGTCTTAGAGAGGATTGTTGTAGGTAATTTCTTTATTTTAATACTTTTGTTAATGTAAGAATTCCATATTTACATTATTATTATTTTGACTTTTGAGTTTGTTCAAATTGCGCACACCCGACTTTGAATTCCTGGCTACGCCACTGCCAGTATGAACATTGTAAATCAAATAGGAGAGTATTTATGTATAATTCTAAGTAGAGAAAAATGATAGTTGCATATTTAATTTTCATGAAAAAATTAGTTATTATTGTTAAATTAATTGTATAATCATGACATAAACCAAAAAATTTAAATATTGGGGAAATTAAGAAAATTATTACTATCTCTGTCGTCTCAAATGGTTAGTCGATCCCAATTTGACTTTTGATATGTTAAAAAAAAATAAAAAAATCAATTGTCATTAAAATTCTTGGTTAACTTTTTGGGAGAGAAAAGAAGTAAAGAAAGTTTTCCATATATATAAGCGATAGATAATCATAAATGCAAATACTGTAGTTCAAGAAGTGATCATCGATAAAATAGATCAAGTCTACCCTAATAAAGGAATAATCGGACTTTTTAGAATCTCTCGTGTCAATATAAATATTGATGTTTGACTATTAATTTATTTTTTCTCTGTAATATATATTTTAATATGCTAACTTTGATCAACATAAGAAGCAACAATTTAAAAAATTAATCAAAGTTAAAATTTAGACATGACTAGGAAAAACGTATCGTAAAACCCCACCTTCGATGCTAATTGATTTTGTTGTTTCTGCGGAAGAAGTCATGATTTGTCTCAAGGAAGGAGGTGAGAGTACTGGAATAAATTTAAAAGTTTGGTTGCGAAGATAACTTTAAAATTTATATTTTACCATTGTATTATTAGTTTGAGTCTCATTGGTGACATATTTGAATATTATATTAAATATGTTTAGAAGAAAATAAATTTAATGGAAACTTCATAGTTTCAAAGGTTTTAAAAAAAGAGAGAGTGATTTTTTAATTTGATTAAGAGAGGAAGGACATTATTTATGTGCCTCGCATTTGTAAAAGAAGCATAAAAATAAATCTAAAACGACCAAACCCTTTCACCAACAAATAAAAGAAAATTGAAGTAGGATATCAGAATTTAATCTCTAATATAATCCAAGAAATTCACCAATCCGACCCAATCTAGTTTTAATGGATTCGATGAATTGATTGGATTCGAGTCGGATCTAATATATTAGAAATAAAAAATTGTTTGATGGATTCTAGTTTGGGGTGCTTAATTTGGAAATGATTAACGAACTAAGCTAAAATGTTGATTTTGATGCTTTAAAAAAGTTTTAATATTAACATAATCAATGGTTAATATTTAATAATATAACTTTTCTTTATTCTAATTTAGTATGTCGATTGTGTTCCAAATTTTTTTTTTTTATCCATTTGAGACGTTCCAAAAAATATATGGTCATTAATTGATACAAAAGGAATATATGATATCGTGTATATAAAATTGGTGGAGATAAAGTGGACTTGTGATGGTTTTTACCTAGAAGATAAGTTGTCATTAGCACGGAGTTGCCTTCATATTTAAAAGGAGAAAAACTTATGAGTTGATTAAGTGGCTTGTCTACCACTAGGTTCTTGCGGAGAATCAATCCATTTAATAAGAGATTTCGTGTTCAAATTATCCTAAGTGAAAATTATCTTGTGCCAGCGGCCAGCTCAGTTCTACAACCAGTATGAGTCCTATATTTATTGTGGTGCAAGGGAGAACTCAGAGAGAGAGAGAAAGAAAGAAAGGGAAAACTGGAAATGAGGTAAAAAGTCTTATGTAATAATTATTTTTGCAAAAACAACAATGAATAGTATTTTTTTGAAATAAGGGTCTCGACATCATTATCATTATGAAATAAGGGATTGTTTAACAATTGTGTTTTAAAATAAGGGATTTAACCGAGTGCAAACTTAACAAAATTGTGTTGAGTGCATGTTTAACTTTGCACAAAATACAAATTTGTGAAAACTTAATTTTGCAATAAAAAATATTAATCCAAATTTGTTTTGCACGATATATTTATATTTTTTAATAAATATATTCTTATGTTTCATTCATAAAACTTTAAAACAACATCAAACAAACACAAATACATAGTAATATTTAAGAAAATAATGAGTGCAAACTTAACTTTGCATAACTCTAAAAAAAATATTATATGCATTTTATTAATAAATAAGTTTTGAATATGTAATTTATTAAAATTATTTTAAAGCATTGTCAATTAAATACTTATTTATAATAATATGCTGAAAAATATGTAGTGCAAACTTAATTTTACATGATTTTATAAAAAAATACAATTTAAAAATATACTTCAAAGTTAATGTTGTACTCCTTTTAAAGTTTGGTCAAATATAAGTCCTTAATTTATAAAAATATTATTTTATTATTATTTTTCAAAAAAAAAAATAATACAAACCCTATTTTTTAATATCATGAAAAAAGAATAACATAACAAAGGCCTTATTGATATGGGCTTGGGTTATCACAAGCAGGCCCAAATAAAAAGACTTAAACAGACTAAGTTGATGGAGGATAATAGGAGAGTACGTTTTTGTAAATGCACTCAGTGAGTTTAGTCCAGACAACCTTTTCCGTCAAAAATAAAGGGTAGACAAAATAGAAGATCGAGAAAGTATAAAAGCATTTATGTGAAGCTTGTTTTCGAAATCTTGTTAACAATATGAAATTCTTTATCCATAAAAAATGATTCATCTGGTGCCTAATTAAAGAGAATGGGATAAGTTGTCCAACTATGTTAAGGCACGGATTTAAATTTTTGCACCAATAAAAGTGGAACGGTATCATTTCCACTTGAACTCCTCTCGTATTAAGAAATACATCATATGCTATAGTTCAAAAGAATTTGTCCTTAATCCAACACGATAAAATCAGGTTGTGTAAAAACTGATAGTCGTAACGTTTTATTGTCACAAGAGTAAGCCTGTCAATGGATTAGATTTGTTCACGAATTACATTTGTTTAATCAAATATAGATTGAGATTTATGATCCATATATACGACCTAAATGGATTCTATTTTAAAAAACTCAAATTTACTAACTTATTAGTATACTTGATCATAAACGCACCCCCACACATTAATTATTATATCCCAACCCATTTTAATTTATTGTATTAAAAGAATATTTTAATATATATATATATATATAATATTATATTCAAGTTGATTCGGGTCAACGACCCTAATCTAAAACGGGTAACTTTACAAAACGTGCCGAAACTCACTCCAGTTAAAAAATAATCTGCAGAAGTTCTCTAACGGGTTAAAAAGTCACTGAGTAGAGTAATTTACGGCAACTAGGAATATAATTTAGTCCCCACATCATTGAGCTATGAGGTCGGCTAGAGTGTACATGAACATATTATCCAAGCAAACACTAATCAAGCAAAGCAATATCAGCTCGATCATCTACATTCACATTGGTTAATTATTATTATTATATCCTCTATATATTTAACGTGCATAATGAGGAATGACTTTGTCATTTTGTTTTGACAACCACTACTTGCATTAAAAGGTTACTCAAACTTAATCTACTCAATATTAATTGGATAAGTGCGAAAGATCTATTTGCCGCATATCATTACAAGATCTTAAAATACAATATTATATATATAATAGTCTTTTCTAACTAATTTTTAATACGAAACTTCCCTAGGAACCACCTGTCACTTAACAAAGGTCGGCATTCTCAATTGCGTAATGAAATTTAGTTCTCCATGTATTAATTAAAAAAAAATTCCTATGTAACAGCATTTTAACAATTTATCTACTCTTCTTTTTTTTTTGTCAATATTTAGATACGCATTAAACTCTTAGGCCTTGTTTGGTAAAAGTTTTGAGTTGAATTTTTGTGTTTTTTTGTTGGAAAATGTAAAAGTAGGTTAAAAAGTTGACTTGAGTTGAATTTGGTTTTTGTTGGAGTTTTTTTTTTCAATTTAAGAAAACTCATGAAAAAAATTCAAAAAATACTCACAATAGATCTTATTTTATAAAACTCGATAAGTACGTTTCAAATATATGTTTTTTATTTAATTATGATTTTTGGATTAAAAGTTATGGTAATTTAAAAGTTTTATGCGAGAGAAATTAAAGTGAAGTGGAATTTGAAAAATGTGAAAGTAAAGTTGACGTTTTGGTAGAAAACTAAAAAATTGATTTTTTAATTATTTGCCAAATAGAGGCTTAAGGTCCGTTTAAGAACAATATGGAAAAGAAAAATATAAACTATTGATTTTTGTTAGAAGTTAGAAAATAAGTTTAGACATGTGGTAAACTGTCTTCTTACTTCGTAGAAAAATTTCACAAATATATAATGAAGATGGAGAACATCTACTCATAAAAATAAACATGGCATAGAGAGCATTTCATTACATGTTTCAACTTATTTTTCAATTTCATCATCGATCACGCTCACGCATTCGCACCTCTATTTCGCGCCTCTTTCATCACTTACAGAGTTCTATGTCAAGAAAGACAAACTGAATTATCTTCTCTCTCGGAGAATTCACTTGTTGTCATCAATCTTGCACAACATATTTCACTCACGTATGTATGATATATAAATCCATTACCTATTTTTTTATTTTTTTTGTGATTGGTAATGATCTAGGTATTTTGAACTTTTATAAAAGACTATGATCTATTTTGAACTTCTGATCAATGTAAGGCTATTATATATTTTGAACTTCGAGGTTTGATTGCTTCAGTACCCATCATGGCAGTGTTGAAAATCCATTCCAAGTTGTTTGGATCTTCACATGCCTGAAAATTCATGCTTGCAAATTTCATCTCTTGCATAAAAAATGTGTAGTTTTGAATTTTTATAATGTTTTTATTTTAAAATACAAGAATATTATTGAAAAATCAATATATTTTTACTTTCCTTTCATGTTTCAACTGAACACCAGAAAGAAAATCAAATAGTATTTTTTGAATACTTTTTATGCTTTACCATTTATCTGAAAAGAAATCTGATAAAAATTTTAGTTTCCCACCTTCATAGAAAAGATAAGAGAATTGATTTTCATCTTGTGAAATAAACGAAATCTTAAAGATTATTTCTCAGATACATGCTTAAAACCTTTGTAGGAAACAAATATTTGGGATTACATATATATATATACATGTGGAAAAAATGGTATGGTTTTAATTTGGACCGGGGCAATCTTTTCTCACCTATTTTTTTTTACATTAAGAACATATGTTAAAAAAAATGTGTAAAACATCAAATTTTGTTAGAATGCCCGCGGTTTGTACTTTATACAATGTTGTTACATGACAAATGACAAAATGATGTATATTTACCAAGAATAATGAAATGCTTTCCTCTGTTTTTCGATAATGATTTTTTTCATATATATATATATCAAAATTATAAAATTTTACAAATTGCAAGAGTACAGAATTTTTTGGCAAATGCTAGCAAAACGTATCGGCATGTGTCATGAGAATTCAAACATTAACGAGCTACTATTTATATAATCAACGTACATATTCGTCACTTAAAAAAATGAGTAAAATATATCCACATGATGTGTGTAAATATTAAAAATATAGCCAACTGTTTTGATCAGAATTCTTCTATTCAATGATTCAAAAGACGAACTTATAATATATATTCTTTTTCTTACAATTTGGAATATAATAATCTCTTTTAATGTCCTCCTATATTTCGAACACGTTCCTATTTTGTGAATTTATTTATTTTTACTTTTTCCTTAACGTTAGACCCACACAATTATTTATGTGTTAGCTTTTAGCAAATAAATTTAGGAAAATAATGAGACTCAAACATTGCGGTAGTAGTCGGCACGTGTGGCTGTTTTGTCGCGTAGCTGGATAATGCTAGCGGTTTCGCCAATAACGGAATTTCATAGAGTTGAAAGTCAAATTATTTGACCGATTTGGTCAGCTTTGTAAGATGTGCCAGGTTAGTCTGCCGTCAGATCCAACGGCTGATAGGTGTGAAATGTTGCATGTTGTGTGTACTTTGAAATTTGACTCTTTCACTTTGAGACTTTGAGGTGAAGTAAAACTAACGATGAAAAGTAATAAAACCGCCCGCCTACCTGTGCCTTAAAAAAACAATAATAATAATAATAATTACAAAAAGTCAGCATTTGGCAGTGATCTTGGTTTTTTGAACCTACCGCTAACTATATTACGGGTAATGTTATATACACCCTTTTTTTGTAGCTAAGACACCACAAATGACATTCAAAATTTACACGTCCAGTCGGTGGCACACCACCGAAATTGAACATTTGATTCGGTAACGTTTCACCGACTTGACCTAAACGGCAACGTGCCACCGAAATTGAACATTTGATTCGGTAAACTGTCACCGAATATGAACCTTAAAGTCGGCAACTTGCCACCGAATCAAATATCTTCTAATTATGTAGCCACAACACCTTCAACACCCTAATTTTGTGGTGTTTTGGCTACAAAATAGGGGTGCATATAACATCACCCCTATATTACTTTAACTAAAACAGTATTTATTGTGGGGGTGAGAAAATGTACTATTTATATCGTATTAATTTGTATTAAATTAAATTATTATTGAAATATATTAAAATTTGATAATGGTATAATATCAATTGGTATTGTACCATACCGAATTATTTTAACATGGTATCAGTACTCAAACTTATTATTGACGGTATATTATATTGTTTCGAAATTTTAGTATTACCATAATATACCGTATCAAACCATATCAATTATGTCATTATATAAAATACTAAAATAATACCAAAATTTATATATCTATGTGTGTATATATATTTATATATATGTGTATAGATTGTTAAAATATGAAAATAAATGAAAAATAATTAACAGTTTGTTAGTAATAATGATAAAATTATCTAGGACTTAAATTGATCATATATACTTTTAGAATATATATATATATATATATATACTTTTGGTCTGTGTATTTATATATATATATATTTATATATCTTTGTATTTATATATCATTTATTGGTTTGCTTAAGATTCTACTGCAATTGTTTTTTGGTATTGTTCAAGTTCATGGATGACCTTTTAAAAGCCATATGTTCCTTTAAAGCTATTTTTTTTTTGGATTGTGTCTATGTGTATGCAAAGAACAACTTTCCTCTTGGTTACCTTGTAAGTGTATAATTTTATTTTAACAAGTCTATCAGCTACTTGCTTTTAGTAATTTTAGTTTTTTTTTTCCCATTTTTATGTATATTTATATATCTATGTATTTATATAGATTGTTAGAGTATGAAAAGAAATGATAAATAATTAACAGTTTGTTAGTAACAATGATAAAATTATAGTTTGTTAGTAACAATGATAAAATTATAGTTTGTTAGTAACAATTTTCCTCATATATGCTTTTGCTCTTTTATCATCGAAGTGAAACCATCCACTGTATTTTGTTTCCATCATTTTTTTTCAATGTGTTTTTAGTGGAATCAGTCATTTAAATTGATTTCGTAGGGAATTTTTTGCTGTTTTTGTTTGAACTTTTTTTGAAACTCAATGAACTAGGCTAAGTTAGAAATAATGATAATTTTTTGGTAATGTACCGTACCAGGGTTTATAATGTAACAATATTTAATTATTTATACATAATTTAGTATTTTTGGAACAATTGATTGCCAAAATTTAATTAAAGGTAAGTAAAAATAACTTAATTGTTTTATTTTAGCCAAAAATGCTCACTTTTTACCGTCAAGTTTAATTTTTTTTATTTTTTTTTATGATTGATTTTTTGGTAATGCATTGTACCACACTGTACCATACCAATATTTTGGTATACCGAACTTCCGTATACCGAAAATTTGGTATAGCAATGGTAATGAATTTTAGTGTACCAAATTTTCGGTACGATACACGGTACACTCGGTATGGTACAGTATTGTACCAAAGCCACCCATAATTTATTGTGTGTTGTGAATTAATTTTTTAAAATTTAACTCTCTTATATTATTTTTTACATCTAATTTTGTTAATTTGGTTCAAATTCGAAGTTGAACCAATATATCTTTTTACGAAAATTGATAAAAATGATATTTATCTATATTATTAATAAAATGTAAGGAAGCTTTGTGGTGTGTCAATTGAATTATAAAAATGCCCATCTATGCTAAGAAATATTTGAACTCATGATTTCATACACAAAAGGAATTTGTCTTTACCACTTGAACAAACACAATAATTTGTCATAAAAGTATTATGACTTGACCAAACCATTTTCTGTTATGTCTATTCAATTATTGAAGTGTTATTTTCTTTGTTCTTATCAAGGATAATTTAGAAAAAAAAAATCTTTAAACACACTCTTAAATATTATATAGTTACAACGTATTGAGTTAGATTAATTTGGATTATAACAGTTCGAATCCAATTAGGGGTGGCAATTCATATTTTTTGTCGTGTTTGGACCTGAGACAACATGACATGACATTCTGTTATTTTTACGAAAAACGAAAATAACTTATCAATTACATAACATGAACGACATATATGATTGTAGGTTTTTGGTCTACAAGTCATAACCCAAGTAGAAATGTTGATTTTCTCTAATTAGAGATGATAATACCCAATTAACATGACAAAATATGATTAACACAACATAAAGTCCTAATATATACATTGTAACACCAGTAGAAACATTGGTTTTATCTAATTTAGACACAATAAACCCTAATTTATATAATAAGATACAATTATCACGGTATATCTCCAATTTTGTTTCAAAATATGGATACAAAGACGATTTCACGTTAAACATTATAGACACAGATTATAATTCTTCAATCAATTTCATGGCAATTTCGTATTGTTTCATCATACATACTCTTTCTAAAATGGTCACCTTAGGTCTAAGTATAATTAATGGAGAGGGTTCTAATTTTTAATATAATACTCGCCTTGGTCAAGTCAAGAAAAGCACAGGGCAAACATACTTTTTGACGGAGTTGGTTTAAATCTTACCAACCTGCTTGCAAACTTACCCATCGTTGGACCCACTAACAACTAAAAATGGGGTTTAAATTTATTTATTTCTTTTCAATTAAAATTTAATAACGAAAATCAAATATATGAAAATTATATAATTTTTAGTTAATCAAAATCTTATCTATATAGAAATAATGAAACTTTTTTTTACTATTTTAGGATAAGTAAACATGTATTTACAAAATTATGTTCATGAACATTTAAACTAGTTTTATAATCAGGCTTTACTTTTTATAATCAATAATGTACAATTTTTTCATCAAATAGTATATTTATATAAATCTATGTATTTATTACAAATTTGTTTTTTCACATAATAAGGATCCGTTTAGTTATCCCTTCAAATATGAATTAGCTAATTTGTAAATTTTATGATGATTTGCGCTTGGTTAAGAAAATTAAATAATCGTAAATATGAAAATTTAAGTTGATTTATGAAAACTAAAATAAAGTCATTTGAAGTAAGACTTAAAATTTTCTAATTTTTGAACTTAAGAATTCAATCCAACCCTATATTTTAAAGGAATATAGTACACATGCTTGATGTTGATACCTTTACATAAAATTTTATGAGACATAAATAATTTTAAAGGGTGTTCTTAAATAAACGCACGAAAACAAACTTTTCACCCCTACTTTCAACTCACCCCACCAATACAATTTTCACCGTTGCTTTTGTTAAACTACGTCTACTTTTACTAATTGTGATTAGTATTGAATTTACTTGACACTACAACCCCTTAATGTTCTGGTGAATTTTTTTAACATATTTCCTTAACACTCACTAAATTTCTCTCTAAAATATGCTATCAGATTTTCGTTTGTCCTGGATAGCCGAGTTTCAAAGAAAAATTAATTTTAATTTTAAGGCTCATAATAACTTTATTGATAATCCTAAGTAATAGTGATTGAAGATTACAAATGAAATATACACCGTTAACTAAATATTATGGAATAGATCTTCTACATTGTTTATTTTTTGGGTGTTTTTTTTAAAGACTTTAAGCCTACTATAAGCAAAAAAACCTTAAGCAATAATTTAGTTCATAAACCTTAAAAAACAAAGAAATTCTTTAAGTGGATAAAGCTGCCAATACTAACAAAGAATGATGACATTCACTAGCCGTCTAATGAATATATGCACGTAATTGAGTCCTGTGATGACAAAATTGATTATATATAATGTAAACTTTACAATTAATATGCATGCAACTACTGGCTTGAAATGGATCACCAGTGTGGATGATTTTTGTGTGGTGTTAAAGAATAAGAGGGGTGTTTTTTTTTCTTTTCTTTTTTGTAAAAAAAAATAAAAGATTATTTGGTTGCAAACTTATTAAAACCATAAAAAGATAAACGGGGTCAAAAAAAGACTTTGTAGATGTATACAAGAACTCCTATTTCAAAACATGTTATTATAAAATTTTTAATATCTCAATCAAGTTGCCCAAACACTCCATCAAGTAAAATTAAATCATTTTAGATGCATAAGTTTTTAATTGACTAATCGAAAGTGAACTAATTTCATAATTAATTTTTTTAGCGAAGAGACCATAATAAATTATGTACTTATGATACAAAATATTATTTTACATACGATTTATTTTATCCATTCATTGCACACACGTAGGGTGTGCTCCAAAGGTTAGTAATTAGTAGATCATTTCTATAAATTTTGGGTTATTTGGGTTTTAGGGTCCATAATTTTGTCATTCTTGAGTTAGAGGTACACCGTTTTCATTTTTTGAGCTTTGTGGTCCAAAATGGATTGTTCTGTTAATCAATGGACAAAAAGCGTTAGTCAAAATCAAATTTGAGCCAAAATTCTTAAAATGCCCCTAGTTTCTTTATCTTCTTCATAATCATCCATTTTATACTATAAAACCTAAGAAATGAAAACTGTGGACCTTTAACTTAAGAATGACAAAACTATGAATCCCAAAACCCAAATGACCCATAAAATTTTGTTATGAAATTCGAAATGGAAACAAGTGTAATAAGAAAATTTGATAAGTACGTTCATTTTTTATTTGATCATATTACCCACTTCCGATTTGAATTTTTTTTGATGAAATTTTGTGGAATTGGTCTAATTATTATGTAGATCATCTCTACCAAATTTTATGAAAAATATTCATTTATTCAAGTCTTGAACTAAATCCATTGGACAAAATTAAATTGAAGGAATAATAGACTCTTTGTAGAAATGTTTTTTTGTTCAACATTTGTTTTAAAAATAATGTTAAACGATATTAGAAATGGAAAAATAATATTTGGTATGAGAATACATTTTTTTCACGAATAACATGTACCATACATCATTCTTTATATTATGAATAACCTATACTTATGTCAATTTACGAATATCCATGCCTACAACATGCAGTGTCCATAATACAAACTAAACGGCGGGCACGGTCCATTTTTGTGGGCATTGCGTGACAAGCTTGAATCACATAAATTGTATGCCTTTTTCAAAAACTTTGACGGTTATAATTAGTTTCTTTTATGAAGGATTTGTTTGATAACAATATGAAAAAAATAAATAAAAATAATTGATTTTTGTGAAAAATTGAAAAATAAGTTGAGGCATGTGATGAGATATCTTCTTACTTTATGACTTTTTCCATGAATAAATTTATTTGGTAATTTAGGAAGAAAAAAATTTCACAAAAAATAATGAAATATGGAGGACATCTACTTAGACAAATAAATATAAAATGGAAGGCATTTCATCACATGCCTCAACTTATTTTTTATATTATAAATTAAATTAAGTGTTTTTTTTTCATATTTTTATCTAACGGACCCGAAAAGTGTTAATGAACCAAGTTTTACAGCATATTTCGGGGGGGGCACTAAAAGAGGACACTTGAAATATTTTTTTGGATTTGTCTGCTGCATTTGGATCCAAGGATAATTTTCTTTTTAATTTCTAGTATCTTTTCCTCAGGCGAAAAGGAAGGGTGGGAACTCACCTTCCTTGAAGGACACAAATTTTATAAAATAGAAATATAAAGTTGAGGAAGACAAATCGATCGGCAACTTTGAAGCAGGGGGACCCCCCAATACAAAGCAAGCTAAGCGACAAAATGAAATTTGGTCCACCAAAATTATAAATAGACATTTTGCGAGACTTATCCACGAGCAACTTTTGTTTGTTTCTTTGTCCCAAAAACAATGTATCTGCTGCGTTGGGTCCATTTTTTTTCCTTTTTCTTCGTTAATCTTTCTCATGGAGGAATAAAAGAAGGATCACAAAGACCAAAAACAGGAAATGCGAAATGTCACACATTTTGCTCTTCCAATTGATTTAAATTTCTATTTAGAGATCTGCTTATAATATAGTAGCTGAAATTGGTTTGTCTAATGTCTATTATATAAGATATACGTAAAAGGTTCTTTTTTAATGAAAGTATGACATGTATTCCTTATTTATTACATTTAATTTTTTATATATTTTTAAATTGGTTACTATTTCTCTTTTCATAGCATTTAAAATTTATCATTCCCTTTGGATTGCCCATATTCTTTCTCTCCGAAATTATTTTAGTTAGTGGTCATGTATTATATTTACAGTTCTAATTATACTGTTAATCGTTATTTTTGCCTCCTTTGATAAAAGCACCTCATCTTCGTAAGTTCTAAAAAAATTCTCTCTTCAAATTAACAGTTGAATTCACGAGTTTGAATAATGTAGAAAGGTTCTCTTCTACAATTAATAATAAACGTGAAAAAATATGTTATATATATATATATATGTTGTACACATTATTCCTCAAAGAACATTAGACTTTTGTGTTTGTAGATCTCTATTCACTTGATTTTGAGAATTAAACATAATGTTTCTTATGATTATTTGTAGTTAAACTATTTTTGAAAATCAATTTTCACATGTATATAGAAAAGAAAAGAAAAGAAAAAGTGATACTCTCTATCTTTTCTTTTATCAAGTGTAGGTTTTAGATTTCTTATTTTATCTCTGTATTTTTATTTTTATTTTGAAAATGAAAAAGCAATTGATGGAATTAACTTGAACATGTGTGCTATCGGTTAGATACTTGACCATCAAGTTTTATTAATTCATTATATTTTATTTTATTTTTAACTTAAATATATATGTTCATATAAAAAGACTATGCACAAACATTGTGTATGTTTGAGTATCTAGTGTATATATAATCTAGAACCATAACTGTTTCAATTTTAACAAAAACTAGGCTTGGTGCCACTGATGAAATGTAACTCAATTTATAATTTATCAATACAACTTTGAAGTTATAAGACTCCATTTGATAACAAGATAAAAAATAAAAATAAAAACACTTGATTTAAATAAGAAGTGAAAAATAAGTTGAGTTATGTGATGATATACTCATATGCTTTACATCTTATGCTCATTTTTATAAGTAAATGTGTTTCATACTTCATTATTTTTTTGTGAAAAAAATTTCTTCCTCTATCACCAAAGCAAATTTATAAAAAAGTCACAAAGTAAGAAGACATCTTACCACATACCTCAACTTGCTTTTCAACTTTTCAAAAAAAAATCAACTATATTTATTTTCATTTTTCATATTGTTATAAAAAGGAAGATATAAGATAAGTCTCATTTTTCTTTCATTTTTACTACGTATAACAAAGAACCGTCTCTTTAACAGCCTGTTTAAGAGTAAAATGGAAAATGAAAATAGAACATATTGATTTTAGTGAGAATTTAGAAAATAAGTTAAGTTTTCTACATATCATACTTATTTTTATGAGCAAATATCCTGAGTCCTCCTTTGATTTTTGCGAAAAAAAATTCTCTATCACTATAACAAATGAAAAAAATTCAAGAAAAAAAAGTAAAAAGTAAGAAATTATTCCACCACATTACACAACTTATTTTTAATTTCTCATAAAAATTACTGTAATATATTTTATTTTATATGTTTTTATCGAACCGATCATTAATTTCTTAATTTTGACTTTTGCAAAGAAAATGCAGTAATCAAAAACAGAAAAGGAGAAATAATTGGATTGGAATTTCCATAACATGCAACTGTACATATGATGACGTCACTCTATAACCTAATCCAACTGAACCTTTAAAAAAGCACGTGACTGAAAGCTTTCTCCCTCTCCCCCACCAATTTGCAGATTGAGAACTTTCAGAGAAACTCCATCCACCCTCCTCCACCACATCCAAAATATTTTACATAAAAAGATTAAAAATACATAATATAATATCATATCATAATCTCCATCATTTGAAAGATCTCTCAACTACAATGTGCATGAACCTTTCCCATTTTTACATCACTATATAAACCCCCCCAAACCCAATTCCTTTACAATATTCATAAATTCCAACCAACCCCCCCCCCCCCTCTCTCTACATCCAATTCAAATATTTAACCTCGAGTACTCTGGTACTACTAAAATTCAAAACACATAATGTATACCAACGGTGGTTTCGATTCCGATTTCGCACTTCTCGAATCAATACAGCGTCACTTACTCGACGAATCCGGCACTCCGGCAACGAACTCCGCCGATTCTCCAGCAATTTACGGCCGGAGCACTAGCTACGGTATCAGCTTATTCCCCTGCCTGACGGAAAATTGGGGAGAATTACCTCTAAAAGACAACGATTCCGACGATATGCTTGTTTACAGCGTCCTCCGTGACGCCGTTAACCTCGGCTGGATTCCGGCCACCGGTGTAGTGAAGCCGGAGCCCGAAATATTCACCGAATTTCCGAGAACTTTAAATTTCTCCGCCGGCGAGCCTCAGGAAAGGGCGGCGGTGACGGCTGCCCCGGCGGTGGCGCGGCCGAAGGGAAAGCATTACAGAGGCGTAAGGCAGCGACCTTGGGGGAAGTTCGCGGCGGAGATTAGAGACCCGGCGAAGAACGGAGCTAGGGTTTGGTTAGGAACATTTGAGACAGCGGAGGATGCCGCTTTGGCTTATGATAGGGCAGCTTATCGCATGCGCGGGGCACGTGCGTTACTTAATTTCCCTCTCCGGATTAATTCGGGAGAGCCGGACCCGGTTCGCGTAACGTCGAAGAGGTCGGTGAGCACACCGGAGCTGTCGGAGGGGGAGGAGCGTGGTTCGCCGAAGAGGAGGAGGAAGGTGGTGGGGTCCACAGAGGAAATGGTGCAAGCTGGGTTGGAAATGCGGGAACCGGTGCCACGCGAGGAAGAGTTGGTGGTTAATGGGTGCTGAGTGTGCAAGTGGTAGAAGGGAAAAAAAACAAACCATTCTTTGCCCATTTTGTTCATAATAATAATGTCACCACAAGTTGTCAAAAACTACTTTTACGTACATAAACTTTTGCTGTTTGAATTTGGTGATGGGATGATGTTTGGATCCCGATTCAATCTCCATAATCGGTAGTAAGTTTTGTATAGTTATATGGCAAATAATGAGAAAAAAAGAAGAAGAGAGAAGAGAAACATGACTATAAAATGATTTTATTCTTTCATGTTGAATGAGATCTGGGCTCGGATAAACCTTTAGGTAAATATAAAAACAGTGATTTAAGTGTTTACACTCTACAATAAATTCACTCAATTGTTCTATGACCTCTTTATCTAAGAACAAAAAACTTTATATAAGACAATGTGTACGTGATTAAATGTTTTTAAGTAATTGTTTTTTTGTTACAAAAGATGATCCTTCTCCCTAACAATCATCTTGTTTTCATTGATAGAGTAAATGTTCTCTATTTATAGAGAGCTTTAAGCATGATTTAACCCATAAAACCAAGGTCAATTTACACTAAAACTCTTGCCATCGCCGGTAAACCCATGCTTTATACTTGAGTGTCTAATCTTTTGTCCGGCATATTAAATGCAAAAGTTGGTGGATGGTAAATGTTGGCGCGGTGGTTCAACTGCTGGTTGTATTTGCTGTCAGAGCGAAGTACTGCCCAATTACATTCTCTCTGCAGACTGCAGGGCTTCCATGAGGCCTACTAACCCCTTTTGGTCCACGTAGTATGATCCCCTTATCCCACAAACATGCGGTACGCTCAAAAAGCTGGCAGTCATGTTTAACTTCTTGGTCCTCCGTGTAGGATTTAGGCATGTTGATTAACATAATTCAAATTCACCCTCATTGGAAATATTAACATCTAATGCAATTAAAGATACCAAATGTTTGAAGAACTGGCCCTTTTATAAAATTGTTTTCTCAGAGGCTCAGAGCCCAGGGAATTTTAAAACTTTTGATTTAGATCCTGAATGACTAGAGGATCTAATGAAAAATGATTGGCAGACTTCTTCTATTTGGTTAAAAATGTTAAGGAAAAAGCACAATTTGATTTGATTTACCTTTTTGGGATAAATAATGTAAGAAGGGAGATCAAAACCCAAATTATTACTAATTCACACTAGGCGCTCACAGTTTTTAGCTGGATGTTGAGTTAAAGTAAGCGAGCTAGCAAATTCAAGACTGGGTTTTTTTGTTATCAAAAGGCTGGACAAGCCCGCTACATAAATCACAAGGCTTTAATTTTCTGAACGATGCTATCAAAATAACTAGCAATTATATAGACCAATGTACGTCTAGAAAAAACTTCATGTAATTTGTGAAAATAGTTATCACTGCAACATCATTAATTAAATGGAAAGAAATAATAAATTGATGTGTTTTTTTGTGTATATTTAATTAAATTCGTAAAAAACAAAATAAAATAAAAGAATATATATATATATATATAAATATATAATTTTTTAATAGAAGGAAGAATTATTTATTAACATGTGGGATACACATCCATCTAAATTGAAACAGGCGAGTTGGGTGAAATGGTTATAATTTAATTTAGAGGGAGAAAGTGCGATAGGGAAAAAAATAAAAATAGGCACCATTTGCTTGGTGATTTTGAGTACTTAATTTATATGTAAAACGTGTTTTATGCATAAACTAAATAGTTTGCTTACTTTGTAATTTAATGGTTCATTTTAAATAGGTATGACAAAAAAAAAATAACTTGATGGGTTTTCGACCCGGTCCGACCCTGATGGGGCAGGTTAGGGTTTTGTCTTTTAAAAATTTGACCCGATCCACATACATATAAAATATAAAATTTATATATTTATAATTTTTATTGAAAAAAACCTAGACCATGCTTTTAATTGTTGACTGCCGTCATTCACTCTCACTTCTCATTTTGCACTCTCTCACCTCTCCCACACAGACATAGCCACAACCACACCATCCCACGCCTCCCATCGTCCTAACTCCCACGCTGCTTTTTGTCAATTGTTTAAGACACCGAGTGTCTGACGTCTTTATCTCCTCCACCTCTCACGCTGCCACGCCACTACTACTCCTCCGCTAGTGGCCAATCTCCACGCTCTCACCATTAATGGATTTTGAGATTTGTTTTTACTTTGTTTAGCTTGAGTTTCGATTTTGGAATTTAATTATTGAGTTTGGGACAACGGATAGTGTCAGAGTGTGGACTGTTGGCTTAATTCGAGAGGAGAGGAGACTGGAGAGGGTTCAAGCTCCGTGACATTCTTGCGGGCCAGGTTTGAGAATTTTAAAAAAAAAAGTCTTGGGTTTGGGGCGGATTCAAAGCAGGCTAACCTAGTTAGGCTTTTCAGACCCATGGGCCTTCTTTGCACAGTGAACTTACTCGGCTTTAGCAGTCAATTTTCATCACTTATATATTTTTATAATTCAAAAACTTTACTATATGATTAAATATATTATAACCATTTATTTATTATTAAAAGTATATATGTAAGAATATTTCACAATTATCTTTGGTCACACACTCACACAAACCAAATGCTTAAAGCTTCTTCAATGCAAGTATTAATTAGAAAAAAAAAATGATGCGCTAGTAAGAATCATAGACGATGAGCATAAAAAATTGTCTTCAATGTATTGTGAAAATTGAATGTGAATCTAACGTGGCAAAGAAAAATGAAGACGTTGTGAAACAAATCATTTACATATGGATGATCTCCTAGATAAAATCAAGCTGCCATGTCAGCTTTTTTATTATTCAAAATTCGTTATTAAATTAAAAAAAAGGAAAGAGATTCTTATCAACATTACCATTTAATTTAATTTTTTTAATAATTATGAAAGTTATGAAAAAATATTTAGCGAGAGTTATCAAATATGATCCATATTTAATAATAAATTTGCACAATAAAGATCGGTAATTAAAAGGAAAGAGATTCTTATCAACATTACCATTGAAAATTAACTTTTTAAAATTTGCATATTTCAAAATATTCTATATATACCACATAAAACATGGGTGATTTTGTTTCTATCCATCATATCTTGCAGTTAATTCGCGTTGTTAAGTTAATCCGCACTATCTATTAAGTTAATCAGCAAGCGTTGATAGACTGACAAAAAAAATTATTAATTTAATTTTATAAAAATTATTTTAAATAATAATTTAATACTAAAATATCCATTAAATTAATAAGTACAACCGCTCTAAAATTTTAAATTATAATACTAAACAATGGGTAAAATCAATGGGATTTGGTTCATATTTAGAACTTGGATACAATACACAATTAGATGACCATAAAAAAACGTCTTTGAAATTAACAAAGATGAACAATCATATAGAGGAATAATCCTTTTTTAAAATTAAACTTAGAATGAAATTAGACGTCAAAAAGTCATGTAATAGAAAAGGGTGCTAGTAAAAACAAACTTAAAAATAAGTTTTAACACCAAATTTATTTTTTAAAACAAAAATCACTTAATTACACTAATATAAAGGCACCATAATTCTTTTATCCTACCATTTATCCTCACAGCTTCTTCTCACCTTCCTGTTTGTCAACCACTTCTCTATCATATTTATTTTTTTGTAACTTCTTATGATACCATCTAAATTTACCTGCATTTGAAGTCGGGTGGGTGTTGATCATCCTTTGAGAACTTATAATCATTAATTCAACTTACTGGTATACATGGTATAATTTTTCCATGGTATAACATAAAATCCACAGCTTCTTCAACTTACTATGTTTATAATATGCAATTTATACCATTTATATATGCAATGTGAAATCGCGTGAGTTTAGTTGTTATACAAAAATACCTACATATATGTTGGAGTGCTGCCATTCATTTGATTTCTTCTGTATATGTTTGCATTTTCGCACTTGAGTTTCTTGTGTATTAGAACAAAATATGTTAAACGTCATAAACTTGAGTTTAATATGGCATTAAAACAATATCAACTTTGCGGATATATTAATTATTAATTGCAATCATTCTTAAATTAATACATATTGAAATATATCACTTTCGATTGTCGAGATGATCCATTTCTTCTAATATAATAATAAAAAATGAAGACAAAAACATGTATATTTATATTACTTGTAGCGATACGCTTCTTTTATTGTTCAAAAAGTTTACAACAAAAATATATTTTTTGTAGTCATGCTAATACTAGGGTGCTTAAACATTAATGGTGCTTTTGAAAAAAATAAACTTTATACAT
This sequence comes from Lonicera japonica, assembly GCA_021464415.1. Classification (NCBI taxonomy): domain Eukaryota; kingdom Viridiplantae; phylum Streptophyta; class Magnoliopsida; order Dipsacales; family Caprifoliaceae; genus Lonicera; species Lonicera japonica. The sequence goes on from CM038464.1 coordinate 23,206,109, forward strand.
GGGTGCATAAAAAATGGGTGTTAAAACAATTTTTGCAGGGTGATTTTACGGGCACCCAATAGAAAAACCTATGATGGTTAATATTACAGAAAATATATTGCAACAACTAATTAACGAGTGAAGATTATAGCACCCACCTCCACGAAGTTGGTGAATTTGGGATCTCTATTGATGACCAATCGATGAACCTAAACAACCACACCATATAATTTGTAATGTATTCAGAACCGAAAATTACGATGTTGAAGAAATTAAAAAGGGAGTAAGAGGGAAGGCAGTAATAATGATTATACCTCGTATTCGACCTTGTGCTTCTCGGATTCCTTGAGGGGGGCATAATACTTGGCAAGATGAGTCGTCATTTGCCTGTTTTGAAGCAATCTCGCCGGAATCTCGATATCCACTTTGCTGGCCAATGGGATTCCCTCAAAACCAATGAGCTCAAACCAAAACTCGCCGGTCATCAAGTCTTCGGCCAGCAGTTGATTTTTGTTTTTATTAAGTACAAAAACTCTTCGGAATCATCAAGTTGCTGGAATCTTCACCCACATTCTCTCTTTCCCTCTATATGCCTGAAGCTTTAAAGTGTTGATTTTTGTTGTACTTATTAACAAGTATTTGCATAGCATTTCGTAATGGAGTTTTTGTAATAAGCTTGGTGATGTATTTTGATGAGGAAGAACACCAAAGAATGTCTATATGTATTATAATTTGAAAAGGAATTATATTTGGATTATAAATCTTAATTAAAATGAAATTTAAATTGATACAATTATAATTTAATTTTAATTAGTAGATTTATTTATCAACTTTAAAAAGGTAATATTGTAAAACTTTGTTAAAATATTATATAATTTAAAATGAATTAATTGCAAAATATGATAGAGAAAAACAAAGTCCCACCCTAAAAGATACGATCATATGCATATACCTACGTGGTGTAACTAAAAACTATTTCAATTTATATTTACAACGGAACTGTGTCTTTTCTAATGCCCCCTAAAATGTCGCAACTCGGAAGCTAAAATTGCACGCCGCCCAAAAACAGAGGGGGCAAAGTGCAATTAGTCTTGGAAGAATATATTCCGAAACCTATATGTAGATTATAGAGGAAGACAAGTTCCCAAACCCTAGCTCTTGCTATTCCAGTTCCAGTTTCCTGCAATATACAAGCAATCAAATCAATCGACAGTGAAGAACGAGCAAGAAAGAAATAAAATAATAGGAGAAATAAAATAATAGGAGATAGATAGATCAATGGCAGAAAGTGCTTCTGCTAAGAGGTGGCTTCCTCTTGAAGCTAACCCTGATGTTATGAACCAGGTACCTCTCTCACTCTCATCTTCCAAATCTTCGATTGATTTGTCTTCGATTCATAGTATTAGATTAATGATTAACTCCTATTTGGCTGCGTAGAAATAATTGCATCAGAAATTCCTTGGACCTTATACTATTGCATAAAAATGACTTGCCATTTGTGCTTTATCGATTATCTAGAGTTAGGTCGAGGATTGTGAATTGCGTACCGATTGTTTTTACTTGGAGATACCTTTTTTCGAAATTTGAGTATGTATGACATTAGTTTGATTGCCTAAATATGGTTAGAAACTGAAAATAGATTTGTGCCTGATTTGATTGTATTGAAAAGGATGTACTTCTTCAAATGTATTTATGTGGAAGTATATGTCTAGAATAGCCGAATAGGAATTTTCTTTTAGTTTAGGGAAAAGAGTTGCTTTTGTGATACAAATTATTTGATTGATTGATTGATATACTTTTTTTGAACAGTTCCTTTGGGGCCTGGGTGTTCCAGTGACAGAGGCAGAGTGCTGTGACGTGTATGGATTAGATGATGAACTATTGGAAATGGTTCCCAAGCCAGTACTTGCTGTTCTATTTCTCTATCCCCTCACGGCTGAGGTGGGTTTTACTTGTTTTTACCCATTGCTTGATTTGCTTGGTGAATACTTGCATGTGTGCTTATTAAATATCATGTGGTTTCAGAGTGAAGAAGAGAGGAAACAGCAGAACAGCATAAAAACGGTGACTTTTAATGGTTTATTGTAGAAGATACTTCCTTTTGTTGAATTATGATTTAAGTTCTATAGGGACGTTTATATGAAATTGTTGATCACCTGCCAAATTTATGTGTATGCTATTGTATATTAGATTGGTATTAAATCGATGGTGAAACATGTTATTAGCTCGTGTGAGGTGTTATATCATCTAAATTATCTTTTCCATTTTTACATGTAGTTTACTTTTTACTGTCTTCTAGAAGTTCTTTAATCAAGGCCAAGTGGCCGCATTTTCACACCAAAGCTGATGTAGAACTTATCTCATAACATGCGAAAGGCAGCAACTTTATCTTATACCAAATTGTCTTGCCTTAATAGAAAAGAATGGAAACATGCAAAGTTGCAGATTTCACACCTGAACTGATCTAGTAGTTATAATGCCAAGTGGCAGTATTATATACTAAGACTGCATCCCTACATTTCAAAAATTAGAAAATTAAGTAGAAACTGATAAAAGTAGGAACCCAATTATTAGCACATATGTTGGTTGAATTCTAGTTATATAGTTCAGATATTGTAGTTATGCCAATGATTATAGTGCCATTCCATTCAGCTTGACAGGAACAGTGAAACACTTGGAACAATGTCAATAAGGACTAATTTGTGCCATGTAACAATTTGCAAAATTCAGATTTGGCGGTGTGTAAGTGGTTACTTTCAAGAGTCTACTATTAGTGATGGGCTGAATTAGCTTTATGCTTGAGTTATGTCATAAACTATATCCCTTGCCTGCGTCTTTGCTTCTCTCTGAACTAATTTTGTTTGGGTGACAAGATTTGACCCCAATACTTGACATAGCAAATCTATAAGAATGATGGGTAATTCCGTAATTGAAAGTGTAAAAGATATTGCCTCTCTCTTGTCTCTCAGTCTCTATTTTTTTCCCATCATTTCTTCAAACTAGACTTGGAAAAATGTGGTCTACATGCTGTGTCATAGCAGTTTTGGGTCAAAGAGTGCTTACGATCCATACCCAAATTTATGACTTGTGCTATATTAGATTCTTGGTATAGGTCAGTCTGGTGTTTGCAGCCTGTATTCCTTCTATACAAGCAATATAACGTGCTTGTGTAAGTTGAGTTACCCATTTGACTTGAAAGTTGAAACCTTGACCCCTGAGTTGATAAAATCCTGTAGGTTCTTCGGTCGATTCTCATTTTCCAGGTCTACTTTGATGCTTGTCCCTATCCTACAATTTATCCTTGAAGATTGAGGTCAACCGCTATGGGAAAATAAATGCAGTAAAGATTTGTAACACCTCAACTTTGGATTGACAAAAATGTCAATGCTGTCTAAGTTTGAAAGTGCGAATTTGCTGTAACTTCAAAATTGTCGTCCATGATAAAATAATTAAATATTAGAAGGCTATATTAGTATTGAAACAAAATCAAATTAAAATCTTAAATGAAAGGAAATATAATTTATGATAGATAAATGAAATTAGAAAGATTGCTGAGCTTTTTTTTTAGAGAAGTCAATTTATATCTCATCATAACGTTCTACTATATTTCTTCTTTTAGGTTAGGATATTTTTCATGTTTTTCTGGCTGCAGGACCCTATCAAGGGAGTTTACTTCATGAAACAAACTGTGGGAAATGCCTGTGGAACAATTGGGCTTCTTCATGCCATTGGGAATGTCACTTCAGAGATAAAACTTCGTAAGTCTCTCTGTCTACCCCACCAATTTTTTTGGTCATGCTTTTGTATTGCATTTCTTTTTCAACTGGTCTGCTCTCACCACCAAGGGTTTACAGCTTACATAGAGGGCAATATTTTGTTCATGGAAAAGTTTCCTGCATACACAGGCGTTGTTCATTATTAAATCATTCATATCATCCTATCACACGGTACCACATAAGATGGTTAAAGAAGCAAACCTTACCATTGATATTAAGACTATAATATTGGTTTCTTTTTAGTCTGTATGTAATCTTGTATTACTGTTGTGTTCATGATTGTGAAAATATTCTTTCCCAAGGAAACAAATGCACCCGTTGCGAGAGCCTTCTGTTATTCCAAGATGTTATAGGGATAGATGAAGCTTTTGTCATGTTGTGAGGTGAGGTCTAATACTAAATATTTTAGCATGTTTAGAAAATTGAACGGATGATAATTTTAAGAATTGTGTATTGTAAATGATCTTATTTTTTTTTTCCACAAGAAAGTGAAGGCGAAAACCTTAGTTATGTTGCATTATCTTTCATGAATCCTTTTTAATAAATTCAGTTTGAGAAAAGTAGTGAATCAAAGTTCTAGAACAAGGAACTGATTGCCAGTTTATGGTATTCTTTTTTTTTTTTTGATGAGAAACGAAATTTTATTTCAAACTCGAAAGGGATTTACAATTGAAAATAGGGATAAAGCCCAGTCAATGAGAGTTCCACTGAAGCTATACCCTATAGTTACAAAAAAACAGTAGACCCATTACAAAATAACAACAATCGGGACATAAAGCTGTGACAATTCAACACAAACATGAAACGATCAACAGAATTACAAACATTCAGGGCTCTAGCCCATAGCCCAACTTATAATATGCTGTGATTCCACACTTCATCTGCTGAGTTGCATCTATCAACAAACACTCTTCTATTTCTTTCCAACCAAACTGAAGAAGCTACAGCCAAAACCATAAGCCTCCGTATGCATTTAGATGGGTTACCGGATTGCTTAAATGACCATTTGATTGTAATAACCTCAGCCCACCTCCTAGGAAGAGTACCCACTAACCCAAACAGGTTAAACAATCTAATCCACAAATCTTGAGCAAATTGGCAGTGAATCAAAATTTATTCAATATCCTCTCCATTTTTCTTACATAGCATGCACCATGTAGGAGACAAGCACACATAAGGCATCCACCTTTGGATTAACTCGCATGTATTCACTCTACCCAACGAGGCTAGCCAAGCAAACACCTTAATCTTAGAAGGAACCCCACACTTCCATATGAAATTGAATTGCGGGAATGGGACTTATGGTTGCAGATTTGATAGAATATCAAAGAAAGACTTAAAAGAGAACTCCCCGGAATGTTGTGCGATCCAAACCCTTTTGTCAAGCAAGTTTTAATTAAGACTTAACATTTTGGATCAAGCTAAGCAATGATAAATACTCCCTAAAATCTCTATCATTAAAGTTCCTAGAGAAGCTAAGATCCTAAGAATGAATGGTGTTCAAAGACCAAGAGACAACTGAGCCAATTGAGATGCCGTGATTATTGGAAAGGTGAAAAATTCTATGAAAAGATTCTTTCAAAGGACTATCCCCAACCCATTTTTCTTCCCAAAATCGAATAATATCCCCATCCCCGCCACAAGTCAAATGTTTTGCACTAACGAATTCCACACTTTTGCAATTGATTTCCAAGGAGAGCGGACATAACATTTAATATCAATGTTAGCATCCCATCCGTTAGGATGGAGACCACATTTGCTCACAATAATTTCATGCTAAAGCGATTCATTTTCAAGAGGGAATCTCCTTATCTTTTCAATAAATTGCCCACACCTAGACCCCCATTCATTTTTGACTTTGAGACCACTTTCCAACTTACTAAGTGACTCATTTTACCCTCACCCTTCCTTTCCAAAAGAAATTTCTCATATCATTTTTTCCAAAATTAAACCCAGTTTGTTAGGAATTTTAAAAAGAGACAGGAATACTCCCTAAAACCAATTGTAACAAAACCAACCTTCCCCCTCTTGAGAGACACTCTTTATGCCAACCTTCTGCTCTTTATGCCACTCTCTCAATAACAGGATTCCAAAACAAGAGACTAGAAGGGTTACCACCCAACGGAACCCCTAGATGGCTAAGAGGCCACGAACCACTACCACACCCCAATTCGTGCGCTATGTGCTATAATCTATCATCTTCAATGTTCAATCCCATTACTAAACTTTTCCCCATATTAACTTTAAACCCCGGGATTAAAGAAAACAATTTAATGACCCCCACGAGATTTTTGATGCAATTCACTTGATTTGACACAAAGAAAATGCTATCATCCGCAAATTGCAAGTGCAAAATTCTAACTTTATTACACGCAACTGCAAACCCATCAATCAAGTTACTCTCACAAGCTTTCTTCATAAATTTACTTGGCATGTCCTCCACTAATATAAACAAAATCGAAACAACGAGTCTCCTTGTTGAATCCCTCTCGAGGCCCCAAAATGATATCTTGATCTCCCATTGATGATGACAGAAAAATTGGCCAATGAGATGCAACCTTTTATCCAAGATCTCCACTTATTACCAAATCCTTTTCTTTCCGAGACAAAATCCAATAATTCCCTACTAATATGATCGTATGCCTTTGCAAAGTTGATTTTGAAAGCTATGCATTCCTTTTTCTTTGCCCTATATTCCTCTACCACCTCATTTGCAATTGTTGAGACTATAAATCTCACATCGCGAAAACAGATCATCCCAAAGTAATATATAAGATCGAGGGGCTACTCCACCCATTGCCAATTAGTTTTGGTTGGATGCTCTGAACTCTAATATGGTATCAGAGGGAAGGCTTTCACCTTGTCAAGGCCCAACGGCCACGCGGACTCCACGTCACTCAATAGAAAGTCCACGTGTTAGGCTTAAAATTACGCCACACGCGAGGGGGTGTGTTGGACTATAAATCCCATATTGGGAAGATGGATCCTCCCAAAGCAATATGTAAGATCTAGGGGCTACTCCCACCCATTGCCAATTGGTTTTGGGTTGGATGCTCCAAACTCTAATAGCAATCAAGACCATATCTAGAATATGTCTTCCTTGAACAAATGCCCCCCCGGGAAGAGTCTATTGTCTCCCCTAAAGCTCTCTTGAGTCTCAAAGAAAGGACTTTAGCCAAAACCTAGTATAAGGAAGTGACAAGGTTGATTGGATGAAAATCCTTAATGGAAATGAAGTTCAATTTTTTTGAAATTAAGCAAATAAAAGTGGCGTTTGTTTTTGCAGTTACCACCCCACTATCAAAGAATTCTTGGAACACCCCCATGATATCATTCTTGATGACTTCCCAACCATCTTGCAACATGACAATACTTTAGTTACAAGACAAATCTTAGGAATTATGCTGGTTGTTTAGCAATTTTGGCTTCCTGTTGTATCCAATTATTGATTGTTGTCAACATGATGAAAGACTGCTAAGTATTCTGCCTGTCCCAAATTAAAAGTATTCCTTCTTGGGACTCAAATTGAGAGTCCAGTTTCCTTTTTAGGGCATAATCAATGTACCAAATCTCACGATGGTAAACAAGTTTTTTCTTAACCATTGATTATGTTGTAATTAGTCTATCCTTAAAAAGGATTAGAGAAGTCAAACACGGGCTCGTAATTTGAGACAGAGGGAGTATTAATCAATGCTTACAAATTTGCTTTGCAGAATTTAGTGGTTTTATGTTGCAGCTTCTGAGATTTTATGTTCGGATTACTTTAAAGTTTAAAGGTTTTAAGTCCCCTTTAGTTATTCATTTATGTTACATATTGTTTTCCCCTTCTGTGTTTCTTATTTTCAGAGGAAGGCTCGTTCTTGGACAAGTTCTACAAGTCCACTGCAAGCATGGATCCACAGGAGGTTTTTATCTCTTCATTTTTATTTTCTTTGCAATCAAATGTTTTTAAGTATTGATTGATATGGACCAAATGGTCCTATTTTTGCTTTTAACATATTTTTTTTAATCTTGGGCAGCGTGCAACTTACCTGGAAAATGATAGAGAAATGGAAGTTGCTCATTCAGTAGCGGCTACTGCTGGTGAGACTGAGGTGAGTTTAGTTGGTGTATTTTATTCTCAAGAAGGTTGACATCAAATGTTAAATGAAGCAATGCCTAGTATCAATCGGTAATCACACTTCTAAAGCGAGCTTCCCAGTTAATTATCATTCAGTTAGCGCCACCGATGAGATCATGATAGGTCACGAGTTAAGTTCACGTTGCCTTTAAAAAGGCATCTGACCTGAGTTTATTAGGTCTTAATGTGATCTGTTGATATGGGTTGTGTTTTTATACGTAGAATAAAGCTTCTTATCGTCCATAAAGAATGAAAGATGCTCATTTAACAGAGGTGTAAAATGAGGAGATGCTTTGTTTTGAAAAGTAACTACATTCTTTCAAGAATTATTATCTGCTAGTGTCAGTTAAACTATATAGTTGCTTAGACCTGTATATATGGGTAAATTATTGGATGTGTCTTTTCTGACCTCTCAAACTATGGACAATTTTAGCCTTCTCTTGTTTCGTTATAGCTTTATCGATTCTGACAAAATCACCCATTCAAAGAATATGGTTAATGATGGCGCAGGATCTAATACAACTCTGTTTGTCTTCAGTCTTTTCTATTAATATGAATAGTTTGTAGATGACTGAAACCCGCGTCTAGCACAATTCCGGTTCAAATATATTGAGACATGTGTCTGGATCAACCTCACCTAGAATCCTGCATAAGTTGCATCATTTCAGTTTCAGACAAATTAGACATATAAAGAAGTGAGCGTGTCTGTATCAACCTGACCTAGCATCTTGTATAAGTTGGACACAAGAATGGAATTGCTATCTTTTATAATTCTCAAGTGGTGAAGGTAAGAACGGCTAAGAGTGTTATGATTGGTATGCTATCGAGGAGAGTCAACGTAATCTTTAGTTAGGGGATTTGTTGTGTTATGGGAGTGGCCATTGAGTTACCTAGGCTTGCCTTTAGTTAAACCTGAGAAGGATTGAATTTCGGTATCAGGTTATCAAGATAAGGTTAAGAAAAGGCTAATAGGTTGGAGAGATTTTGGGTTGGGGGGGGGGGGGGGGGAAGGGGAGATAGACATTGATAAGAGAGATTTCATTGGAAGCAGAGGGAGAAAAAAAGAGCATTTCAGTAATTGGAAACTAATCTCGAGACCTAAGGAAGAGGTGGTTTTGGTGGGTGTTTGCTTGGGGGGAGGGGGAGAGGGTTGTACACATTGAAAATTATTATCCAATCATTTGGCCAAAGACGGCAGGCAAAATTTATTGAGAAACATAAGAAATACTACTTAAACAAGAAGGCACTGTGTATCCATATGTTTATTATTCTCTTCTTTGTAAAACAGTTGCATCCCTGAGACACCACCACAACCTCTTCGCTACCGCAAAAGCCCTGTCACCATCACTACTACTCACCACCACCATTAGCATAACCCTGTCTCCACTATAAAAAGAATTTATTGCCACCTACGGAGCCCACACCATCTCTCTCTCTCACACAGAGAGAGAGAGAGAGAGATAGAGTAACCTTGTGCCATTGTCAGTCGAACCCTGGTTTCATCTATATTTCATTTTCTTGAACACACATGAGATGTATATCTCGATTTACGAGGGAAGGATAGGAGGTTGGCCCCCCTCTCTCTTTCCGTGCATTCGGGAACCTGGAAAAATTCAAATCACCATCTACTTCCCAACCCTACCATATCATTCACCACACAACCATAACTCGTCATCACTCAGTCTATTATCACCACCAGACAGAAAAATCATGTGACACCATCAGTCGGTCAACCACAATTTCCTCTATAGTTCATTTTATGTAGCCCACAACAGATGTATATCTTGGCGTGTTTTGTGCAAGAGGGAAGGAGGGTTTGACATTTGATTCTTTGTTTTGACACTACTTTTCAAGAACAAATTGTTCCAAAACCTTTTGGTTCTTGAGGGAAAAGTGGTGCTTCAATATTCTTGTATGATTTGTTTTAGCTGGATCCAAAAGGAAAGGGAATTCTTAGGAGAAGCATTGGTTTGGCTTCGTAGGGGTAAAAAGAAATGGTAGGCCTTTATTTTTAAAAAATATAACACATGATACGATCACTTCATCTTAAAGTAACAAGAGGCATAAATACACACGTTGCAAGAAGAAAGAAAAGGGAGGGTACAAAACTATTTTGAGGGAATTGGGATTTATTGAGGTTCTCTCTTTAGTGCATATAAACCTTTAGATTGAGAACAAGAAAACAGAAATACAAGCTGGTCTCACACACAAAAACATTTACTTGTAGCTTGTTTGGGTTCTACATTTGATTACATCATGTATTTTCTTTTTGAACCTTAGTTAAGCAATGGATTCAAAAAGCCTTTCAAATTCATAAATATCAATACAATACACTGTTAAGCTCGATTTTAAAATGACAAAATTCAGTCTTGAAAAACTGTTGTGTTTATTTATGCTCAATGGTAACTTTATGCTTTCTATGGTCTTACAAATTTGCAATACAGGCTTCAGATAACGTGGACACTCACTTTATATGCTTCGCATGTGTGGACGGTAACTTTTCCTTTCTCTCTGTCTCCAATTGTTGAAACCGATAATTTGTTGGGCTTATATGGCTAAATGAATGGAAACTTTGACTGTGCACCCTATGTTTTGTAAATAATGCAAGTATCCACCGTACATTTTTAAATTTTTGGGTTTGCATGTGGTCGGTACCATGCAACAGATTAGGTACTGGCTGGGTATGGAGAGGGAGGAGGGGAGGGGAGGGGGGGGGGGGGGTGTTAAACTCAAAGGTTTCAAACTATAGCTGAAAACTCAAATTATGGTGCAAAATGAATTTCATATGGGTTTTTCCATATGGTTGCTAGCGGCACCGCTGATAGCCAGATATTACTCGTCATAACCACATGCATGCTTAAATGATTGTTTATCATGTTTAAAAAGTTAGCGCACGAGGGTTGGCTAGTAATTTTTGGGGTGCTCCAATAGTTTCTGAAAACAAAATGTGTTGCTATTTTAGGGCAACTTTTCGAGCTTGATGGAAGGAAGTCGGGGCCGATATCGCACGGACCATCTTCACCAAACAGCTTATTAAAGGATGCAGCGAAAGTAATACAGGGTATGATCCAGAAAAATCCAAATTCGATGAACTTCAATGTAATTGCTATTTCAAAGACGGCAGCATAGGAGAAGAATAGCCTCATGAATACTCAAAGTTGGGTGAGTCAAATCTTTTTACCATAAGAGTCTAGTTTAGTTTACTCAATGATTGGGGTTATGGATAGCTAGACGTTTGTTTCTCTAGTTTTTAAGCTTAGTGTAGTTACCGAACTCAAATGTTCTGGGATTCATCTGTTCTTTTTTCATGTTTGTGTTTCAATCATATAAATACATAGCAACATAACAGCAGGTATGTTTGCGTTTGGTTGAAAAATAAACTGTTTTTGTTGGTCCATGTCTGTCCTGTACTCCTGTCCTATGGCTATTTCAACAGGGGAAGGGGAAGACAGATTTGTAACCCGACCCCATAGAAGGCCAGTTTCTTGTAACCACAACATCAAGTAGGGGTGGTAACCTGTGAGTCTTGTGACGCAATACGTAACGCTGCCAAACCCAACACAGAACTAGGGGGTTATGATTGAGCTTAAACAGGTTCATCCAAAGACACTGTCGACCTATGAAGCAAATACGCGACATGCAATTTTTTCAAAATGTAGGACATGACACATTTGCCGAGAGGGGGGCGGGGAACACGTTCTTAATTAATTATATTTGTATGCACTACATATTATGTATATTTAAAAATTTAATAAAATGAAATTAGATTATATTAATTATTTAAATACCCAAAGTGGCTTAGTGATGATGCTAAGCACTAACTATGTTCATTTTTTAAATTTATTTATTTATACATGTGTAGAGAGAGAGAGAGAGCGCAGTAGTAATATCAATTCAAGAAGATGATTATATATTTATATATACGTACATATGTATATGTAGAGAGAGAGAGAGAAGCGTACCAATGAGAAAGTGTGTTGGGGGGGGTATGAGATTTTCTATTAAACTTCTATTATTATTTTTTTATTATTATTGTTTAAATCTTCAATATTTTTTATTATTTTTAGGCTTTGATGTTTAAAATACTCCCAATTTGTCGAGATTAAAAAATAATAATAAAATAAACAATACTCCCTAACACGTGTGTTGACATGTGAACTGAGAGAGAGAGAGTGTTTTATAATTGTCGACTCAATTAACACTATTAATAAAATGGGTAGTAGTTTAGTACTGGCGATCCGGGTGTGCAAGCGTAAGTTGTAACACCATTAAACTCGGTACATAGTATATTGTAGTCATTTAAACGAACATGTCGAGTGGTCTAAAATAACTTTGTTTTCGTGAGATGAAAGTTGATTGGGTGGATTTTTATTAATATTTAAAAGATAAATTATGTCAATTTACTTTCTATAGTTAACATGATTAGTTAGACACGACCGGAATCCGGACAGACGCATATTATTTATTTGCACATTTATCGATGAATGAATTCGTTTGAAGATAGAACTGGGAGAACAATATAAGATCTTTATTGAAATAAGAGTATACTTACAATAAGAGTAGCGCGGAATAGTAAATGATTAGTATAACAAATTTCTGATGTGAGAGATCCTCAATTAGAGGCCGTCACAGAGTATACTTAAAATAAATAAAATTCAAACTTTATTGAAAATAAATTACAAAACATCAAAACATTCAAACTTTGTTGAATGATTCCAAAATACTTACAATTCAAACTTGGTTGAAAGGGAGGTTGCTTAAATATGAAATGATAGTGAAAATGTTTTTTCATCATTATGATCTTTTTTATCTCTTGTGATAACATTTAATGTTTTATTACAACATGTTTTATTGCAATTATCTTTACAACCCATTTTTATTTTGGATGAGTCACTAGATTCATTAGCTGATTCATTAATTGAAGAACTAGTAGGAATATCAGATCCAGGATCATCATTACTACTAGGAGTATTTTCTAATTGCATTAGTTTTAATATTTCTTCTGTATCTTCATTAGAAATATGTAATTGGTTAAGTTTTGCCTTAACTTTACATTCATTTTTATAATGACCTTTTTTACCACAATTATGGCAAACAACGTCATTTTTATTATATGAATTGTTCTTTTTTCTTTTACCTTTTGCTTTATTAGGTGTAGACTTGCTATAAAAGTCATCATGACTTTTTTCTACTTTTCTTTTCTTTTTAAAAGATTTCTTCTTTTCATAATTATGTTTTTTGAGTTTTTTCCTTTTAGATGGGGCAATTGATGGAAGACCATATTGTTGGCAAAAATTACGTAATTCGTATTTTTGTTTTCTTTTGTTAACTATATATATATATATATATAATTTCCTGTACGCACAAATGCGTACGCATTTGTGTTATTTCCGGATTTTGTTTGATGCTTTATGCCTTGATAAAGAAAAATATCTTCTTCTTCTCTTCTCCACGTATATATCGTATGAGCAAGAAACACTCATTCGCTCTCTTTTCTCTCTACGGTTCGCTCTCTTTCTCTCTCTACATGTTCAAGCACAATTTGTACCTTTATACATTTGCCAAATTTTTGTCATAAGCAGTCTCCAAATAAGAAAAGAATTGTGATTACCGAAAATTTTGTGCCTTAATTATCTCAACACAAAGTTAATCATAACAGACACAAATTAACTAGTTGGTAATTTAAAAAAAGCATTCAAAAAGTCTAAATGCACATGCTCAGCATTAAGGTAGCTTCAGTGAACCAAAGTTAAATGATTTAATTTTCTTGCTTCATGAACCAAGAGACCCTTATTTTCGAAATTCGACCCATTTTCAATCTTTCTCTCTTTCCCTCATTTTCAATTCAACCAAAGTTCTTACATAAAGCAAAATCGAAATTACCCTCAAATATTTCATTTCAACGGATCCAACCCATAGTTACAAATCTCCACTGGATCTGCGCTCCGCTGTAAACCCATAAATAGCGCCGTAGAGAGAAAGCTTACAAATCTCCACTGTAGAGAGAGAAAGCGCGCTCCGCTGGTTGGTCCGAGATTGTGCTGTTGTCTGTTGTTTTATTTGATTTAGCTGCTGCGTGGGCCCCTATAATGACGTACGGAGGCTTAATGTTGCGCTAAATTTTGCTGGTTGTTACTGGGCTATCTACATGCAGCATTCTTATACTCTTCATTCCCCGTACATTAATGTTGCATTTGTGGTTATGGAACAGTCAACCATTCCCCCATCATCATGTAATATAGTGTCACGTCCATTTGCTCGATCAAAAAAATAAAAACCCAGTGTGAAAAATCTTAGCATTTACATTTTATTTATTTTTAACTCGATATATCTTTAACTAAGAAGATAGAAGTATATATGGATTCTAAATTTAATTTAAGAAAGAAAAACATATTAACTCGATATACCCTTAATTTGTCGAATTTGGCACACCCTATTTGGCTCATTAATTCTGATATCCATTTTGCAGTAGATTATTATGTTTAAATAATAAAAAAAGACAGAAAAAAATAAGACCAAAAGGTTACACTACATACATATATTTAGTACAAAACGAAAGCCCCATCATCGACAAAAAGTAACTCTTAAAAAAAAAAACTCTAATATCTCTACGTACCAATTAACCTAACCTAACCTAGAGAGCCACAAAAACACTTTTAATTAGTAGCACCCTGTCCGCCTGTTATATGCTCGTGCCCGAACTGTTCAGCCTTATCCTTCATCTCCCCGGCCGCGCTTGCTATCTTTGCCCGTGCTCGGTCCAGCCGGTCAGCTCCCATAGGATGCTGACCGGTTGCATACCTGTACATCCAGTACAAGACAGACACAGCTGTGGCAGCGAACCCGCCGGAGGTGAAAAAACCAGCAACCAGCAGAAAAGTGAAGATGGTCGCAGGGACCCACACGGGGCTGGAGACGACAAGCACCGGTGTGGCCAACACGAGGCCGATGACTGTGGCGGCCATGGTGAGGCCCGAGAGGAGGGTTAGGGAGCCGCCGATGGTGACGGCTGTGGCGGTCTTGGCCACCTGGTGGGTTAGCTGGGGTTGAGTGCGTTGATTGTAAGCCATTTTGATTTGATTTGAATTAATTTGATGGAGGAATGAATGGTTTTGGGGTGGGGTGGGGATGTGTATATAGGAAGGGGGGAGTGGTGCATGGAGGGCACGTGAGTGTAGAAGGGGAGTGTCACGTGTTGGTATCATTGGGTTTGCATGCAAAGGGTTGTGTTCCTGCATGACACGTAGATTTGGGGATGAACACTGCAACAACCGAGGGACAATTCGGGACAATCGCCCCTCTTCACATTTAGAATTTTTTTTATTGTATATGAAGTATTTTTTTAATTATCAACTCATCTTCGATAACATATATATATATACACATAAATTTATTTTAAGAGTATTATCATTTTGAAAATTATCAACTCATCTTATACAGTTGCAAATAAACCCATCCCATCTCTTTTTTTTCATTACTCCGTTTGATTACAAACGTGAAATTTGTATTGAAAGAAAATAAGTTACCGACAATTGAATTGTCTAGAATTGAGTTGCATGAAAAATGTAGTGTAGTGTATTTGATTGTCTTAATTTTCTACCTGAAAAATATTGGTTGTATTATGGCATTTTTAATGTAGAAAAAATTATTGATATTTTTTTTTACATAATTATATAGTCATGATGAATCTTGTTTAATTGATCTTGATTAATATATTTTAAATATTAAATTTTTATATTATTTTGAATTTTATATTTTAAGTTATGGCATTTTTAATGTAGAAAATGGTAACAGCTTTGTTTCGTGAACAGTGCCCAAGCATGAAAAACAACCCCCCCCCCCCAAACCCCCCCCAAAAAAAGAAAATACTTTCCTCAATTGCCTTAAAAATACACATGTGTGAGCCAAAAGTGAGAATTGAATTGCCTAGAAAAAAAAACCAATCAAACACCTTAAGTTGTCAAATCAAGTAAAAAATGCTCATTTTCTATGAAAAATGTTGCCAATCAAATACACCCTTAGTTTCTCTCTTCACTTGTAATTCTTCTCTTTTTTTTACAAAGTACACGTCCCCACTGCCCGTTATATAAATTATTTTTAAATTTATTTTTTAATATTAGATATAATTTTATTTTTTAATTATTTGTATGATATTAGTTTTATTTTTTAATTAATTGTATAATATTATTAATACTATTATATTTATGTTATAAATTTATAATTTTAAATATATTTTTATGTGCTTTGAATTTCACCCATTTTAATAAAATTTCTAAGTCCACCACTACCGAAACTAATTTGGACGTCTTGCTCGCTCTACCTGAAGACTAGGGGTGTTTTCGGTTTCGGTCGGGGTAGAATCTAAGGTACCCCAAACCCTCCCCAAACTTTGTAGTTCGGTTTCGGTTCGGTTCGGTTTCGGTTTTTGTACCTATGAAACCCAAACCCTCCCCAAATTATTCGATTTCGGTTTGGTTCGGTCTCATTCGGTTTTTTTTTGTATTGTCAAAACTTTAGTTCAAAATTGCACTAAAAATATAAATTCACTCAAAAGGCGCTACAAAAAAATTATATAATGTATTTATTTTAATAATTAGCTTAAGTAATTATTTATAAATGTAAATAATTCATAGGGTTTGGTCATTTATATAATGTAAATGTTGTAAGAAAGTTTCATTTTTATTTTCAACATATTGTAAGATAACTTAAGTAATTACATTAAGTTAGCAAATATTTTTTTTTTAAAGATTCGGTTTTTTCGGTCCAATTCGGGGACCCCGAATCCCCAACCCATATCGACCCAAATCAATCGGTTTCGGTTTCGGTTTTTGATTTCGGTTTCGGTTTTTTTTCCGGTTCGGGAAATTTCGGATCACAACGGATCGGTTCGGTTCGTTCGTTCGGTTTTCGGATTTCTGACAACACCCCTACTGAAGACAGCATTTTGCTTTGAAAGAGCTGGCCAATTGTAATCGCGCCATACTTATCTAACAATATGTCTTATAAATCACAAAAGATCAAAAATTTATCCTTGTGAGGATTGGTATAAGTACCTCATGAACATAGATTTAGACTCCGTTTAATGGTAATATAAAAAATAATAATAAAACAATAATAATTTAAGTAAGAAAATGAAAAATAAGTTTGAGAATGAGATGAGATACTCTCTATCTCATGCTTATTTTTGTGCAGATGTCTTTCATCCTCTGTTATATTTTGTGAATAAAAAAATTCACCATGACTTGAAGAATTTTTTTTCTATAGAAGAAGTCAGAAAACATGAGTCATGGTGCATTTATTTTTTTAACCTTTTATTACTAAACGCTAAATCCAAGGTTTAAATTTAGTGTTTGTTTTTTTTATTCTGAATGAAGTTTTGAATGTTAACTATTCGTATAAAACAACCGTTTAAATTTAGTATTAAGCATTCGGTAGGACTAGTACTTTTTAACACTAAATGTTTAATCATTAAAAAAATAACAGTTAACCTCTTAATGAGTTAAAAAAATAAACAATTTATTGCACCTCTAAATGCTTAAAACTCTCCAATTTAGCATTCAAAGGTAAAAATAAACACCCCCTTAATCTCACTCAACTTATTTTTCAATTTCTCATAAAAATATACTATTTTCTCTACTATTTTTTATGTTGTTATATGTGAATATAACACTAATTCACATAGTATTACTGCACAACATCAATAAATTTACTCGTACATCCTACACACTATTGCGAAGATCATCTTTACTAGAATAAATGAATAATTGATAATCAAAGTTATCAAGGTCCGGCCAATTTATTTTCTCAATAATCAAAATTGCGTCACTTTTGTGACAAGTTAATCAGTGTAGTTTGTGTGCATAAAACGCGATAAAATCCTATGCGAGATAGACTAATATGATAAAATCGCTGGATATGAATTGTATAACTCTATTAATATCAAGTGAGTTGTATAACTAGCTTACAGTGCTTGAGCTATGAGATCTTTACAATAAAATTATGTGACAGCAACAGCGTCATTTCTGATTGAAATGTCTATTGACATTAGATTTAACTTTTTGTTATCTCAACAAGCCTTTGCCCGACGAATTGTTATCTTATCCAACCCAGCCTTCTTATTTAATGCATTAAACACTTGTAAGTTTCCTAGGATAGGTCGACCGGATAAACCAAACTATACCAGAATGGATACGAGATTTCCAATCCCCACCATTACTCAGCACCTGTGTGCCAAGTTGAATGGTAAGTCTGATTGCAATGTCGGAAAATGATTTAAAAGAAATCACTCATTTTCCTTCTCAACTCCGCATAGAAAAATTATATTATTTTCCAAGATTACAATTAAACGGCCCAAAAGAAAAGGCAAGATTGCACTTCCACTTTTATTCATCCATACGAGATGAAAAGTAAAACTATGTATAATTAGCGTTACCTTGAAGGCCCAATCGATTAAAAAGAACAGTTAACTTTGAGCAGAAATAGACCCAAAATGCCAAAAAAAATAAAAAAAAAGTTAATATTGTAAATCGGCTGAGCATTTTCATTCACCTATATATTTAGGCTTTCGCTTCTCAGCAAATGCAGCCAAGCCTTCTAAACGATCTTTGGTGTGCAAGAGCTGTTGATAGCAGTCTTCTTCCAAATCAAGAGCATTGGCCATATCTATCTCCACTCCCTTGTCAATGGCTCGTTTTGCCATCCTTAAAGCCATTGGACCCTGTTGATGAGAATAATAATGTCTTATCAGGTGCAAGAATATTCGCCTAGGTTCAAAAGTAAAATTTTGAAAGATGTTTTCACATCAAATCCAAACAAGTGCTGGCAAAAGAAAACAAAAGCTCCACGCTATCTGAACCGGAATTAGACAGGCCGAGAGCTTGAAAACTGGCCAGAGAGGCGGCAAACCTAAGAGGAGAATTAGATCGAAATGGTGGGAAGCAGTGGATAAAAACTCCAAATGCCTCTCTCTCAGTCGGCGATTTTCTTTCTCATAGAGGAATGAGAAGAAAAATGTTTAATAAGGGCGTAGTTGATCATTAGAAAAGGTTGAGTATCCTTAATTCCTTGCAGAGGAAGCGTAAGGTAGTCCTTGTACTTGAAAGGGAATTGAAAGAAGTGCTTGGATGGAATTATCTTTGAGAAAAGACCATCTCAAGATATATGTGCGTGTCAGTGTGTCCTTTTTTTTTTTGGGTGGGTTGGGGGTGACTTTGCCCATGTTCTTAATGTGAAACTAGACTTACCCTGTTTTCATAATCATTCCAAAGACTTAAGCATAAATGGAGGACAATGTCTAATTTTTTAAATTTCATGTTTGACTTAAGCCCCGTTTTATGTAATTCTCTAAGATACCTCAGATCGTAAAATATAATTTTGCATATAAAATGGGGGACAAATTAAAAAAGGCCCTATATATGTGCATGTGTACCTTTTTATTTTTGTTTTCATAAGATACTCCTATACAAGAAGATTCTGAAGATGATATATATATATGTGGAGAAAATTTCGGGGCAGACTAGTCCATACATACCGGGGCTTTTAGTGATGTTTTTTTCGTCACTAAACACATCTCCCCAACGTTTTGGCAATGAAAAACTGTCGCTAAAAAGCCCCATGCCATACCAGAAATACTCTCTATATGTGTGTGTGGGTGTATACCTTTTGATTTATATCCCGAGCAATTTCAAGAGCCTTCAAACGAGCTTCACCAGCAGGAACACAGTAATTAACAAGGCCTGTATCATAATACATCAGCATTTGCCAAAGAATAACTAAAGCTGAAACTAAACAAAAATATTATTAAAACCTTACCCATTGATATTGCATCTCTACCAGTTATCTTCCTGCCAGTAAAAATAAGTTCTTTTGCTACTGATCTTCCAACCAATCTAGGAAGCCGTTGTGTCCCACCTGCCCTGCAAAAGGCAAATCCATTGTAAGATGATTAGCTGAAAAAAAAATCTGAAATTAATTTGAGCAGAAAATGATGTCATATTTTTCAGAATCGAGCATAAGTTACAAATCAAAAAAGTGTCGGAATAAGTTATGTGCGTGTTTGTTTCGAGTTTGTGCTTCACCGTAACCAGAAATAAGTGTCCTTTCTATTGTACTTTTCCACAGAAAATGCTCAAGATTTCCATATTTTCTATATTTAGTTGGTTTTGATTGCTTCATTTTCGAAGAATCGATTTCAATGGTAGTATTTGTTTCAGCCTAATTTGTCCTTTTTGCCATGGTATACAAAAAATGTCTCTCTCCCGAGTTTTGTTTTCCATGGAAAGTTCTTTAGCTGTAAAACATTTGCAAGGAATCCAATTATTTTCTATAAACACACACTTAGTAATATTGAAGGAGAATTTAGCCTTTACCCAGGTATTATAGCAAGTCCTGTTTCTGGCAAGGCCATCTTTGCATCTTCTCCTGAGAGATTCATAATACCTACTATCAACTTCAAAAAAATAAACAAATACCATGAAGGAGTAAAGTTAAATATTAAGTATCAATTCTGGGATTACCACAAATCCGAAGATCACAAGATAAAGCCATTTCCAATCCCCCACCCAGCGCTGTACCTTCAATAACAGCTATGGTTGGAATTTGAAGTTCCTGAATATAATAAATGGAGATTGTTAACGAAGGGGAAAAAATGTCAAATTCAAGCCAATGACAAAGAATCATATATATGTAAAATAATTCCCTAGTTTTAATCATGCCAGAGAGTGCCACTTATCCCTACATTTCCTTTTCAAATACCTAAAACACCCTTCCATCTTTTTTTAAAAAAAATAAAAATAAATTTGGCCATCTCGGGCCACCTGCAACCACACCAAAGGTGTGGTGGTTGCTGGTTGTTGTCGGACGTTGGTGAGGTCTAGTGACCACAATGGAAGAGAAGGGAAGAATGAAGAATTAACGAGAATATAATTGTCCATACATAAAATTCTAAAAATAATTAATTTTCCCTTATTCTTGGTGAAACTACTCATTTAAAACCAAATAGTCAATTGGAGCAGCTAGCCTATCCAACATAACGATATAGGGCATTGTTTCAAAAATATAATACAAGGAGGTGTATTGAATTCCCAATATAATAAATTCCTTCAATTTAGTTGAGTGGTCAGGAAGAGGAAAGCATTTCTGGGGGAAATGAACTGTGAGGAATTCCAAGCAAGGAACTAAAAAGCGAGAAAAATATACTACAGAACGGAAACCCAATACAAGATGGACCAACAGCATTGTATAAACACCGTAAAGGCCTGTTTGGTTTGGAATTGAAATATTTTTTTACCTGGGTGAAGACTGAAGAATAGAATGGTGAAAATATTCACCTATAAGGCCTTGATCTTTGTTCAGTATTTTTGTATAAAACTGCATAAACATTTATTTATAATTTTATAAAGGGCTTTTTTGACTTTGCCCTTAAACTTACCAGCTATTTTCATAATCACTAGACTTTGCCCCCTGCATCTCAAAAAATTACATAAAAATGGGAGTTAAGTCAAAGGATTTTGTCAAAAGTTAGACATTGCTCCCCATTATTACGTAATGGTTTGAGATTCATTCCCCTACATGCAGGGGGCAAAATCGAATTATTATGAATACACGGAGGTAAATCTAGAATAAGGGGCAAAGTCAAAAAAGCCCTTTTTGAAATAGATGAAAGATATTTCACAGAGAACCAAACAAGCCCCAAGAATAATCATCGAGAAAGTAATATATCCTATTAGCATATCTAACTTGGTAACATAACATAAGTTAGCCTTCGAGAAAATTTTGGAAATTTGATGTAACAGACCTCCAAGAAGGTAAACGTCGAGCGCAATGAGTTAACAAAGACCTCGACCTCAGATGGACTCATTGTCTTTCGCTCCTACAAATATATATAAGGCCCTGTTAAGCAAGTGAAATCAGTTGTGGCAAAAGTTTGGTAAAGGTAAAGACAATCGCCACACGAATTATAACTAGCACAAAATCAATGGTTAACAGCCAAAAGAAGTACTAACTACTACGGAACAACAGTTGACAAACTGGGGTTAATGTCCCCCACAAAATATGATGTCTGTAACAGTTCTTCAAGCTGAATATTCTCTCTCGTTAGATACTCTCTCCATCTCAAACTGATAGTCCCACTTTCCTTTTAGGTACGTCTCAAGTTGACGGTGCCCCTTCCATTTTGGGTCATAATCAACGTACAAAATTTCACAGAAAATAACTTGTATTATTATTGACCATTGAATTGTATTACGTGTAATGCTATCTGACACTCAACACTTCAGCCAAAACACAAGACGAGACTTTACCACCATGGAGTGGCTTTTTGCAAAAAGATGAGGGGGAAAGTTAGTAAGATGTCAGAGAAGTACAATATACGAGATCACAAACTTAGATTGCTCACGGCTAAATATGAATCGAGATGAAAGCTTTATAAAGCCTTCTGTAAAAATCCCAATCTTCAGGTTCACTATGATTGGGGGTACTTCTTTTCTTTCCCTTCCTGAAAACTGAAATGCATAGGGGACCATAAGATCAACTTACTCCTAAATCAAGTGTGAAATTATACCTTCAAGTCAGCACCTGCACAAAACACTTTGGGAACTGAACTGCTGATCATCAAAACATTTGCAGAAGAATCCCTACTTATATCTTCAAAGCTTTGTTGTAATCCCGTCAGCATATCCCTACCGATGGCATTTTTTGCTTCAGGTCTATCCAAGTTTACCTCAATAATTCCTGTAAGAAGAACTCAGCTGAGTTTCAAGTTGAAATTAGTTTTGGAGAAAAGACTACAGTTTCAATCAACCCAAATCTCTGGCTCAAAAAAATAACAATTCGGAGGGCCATAATGGCATACGAGGAGTTTAACATCTCTTAATACTTGCAATGAAAGGGAATACACAACCTCCAATAGCCATTAATAGCTTGCTTGGAACAGTTTAAAACGCATATAAAAGTGTAACAATAATGAAATCTCCGAAGCAGTGAAGCATGGATTCTTTAAAAGGGTCAATGCACCCAAATCACACCCAAGTCAAATTCCAATTCTTCCCCCATTCGCACTCATTGCACATCCAATTTTTCAAGTAAGTTTTACAATAGGCACTTGTTCAATTCTTGCAGCATCTATAAGCCAAGGTCAAACTATGAGGAGAAATATCGCGATTTCAGAGAAATTTCATGCTTTCTTTGAAACAGAGAGAGAGAGAGAGAGAGAGAGAGAGAGAGGGAGGGGGAGAGAAGTTGACTAGGGCACACTCCTGCTTACTCAACCGCATGGCAGAATATGTAATTTGTGATTTCTTGAATGGGCTCTACCATGAAACAGAAGAATGGAAATTAAAATTCTTGAATATAATTCAACTCATTATGAACATAGAGACCTCAAACCTGTGCTTTGCCACATGAAAGGAAGTACCATAGACAATGATTATTCGCTACATAAATCTGCAATTATTGACCAGAGAATTTATCAAGACACATATTCTCATATAAGAAACATAAGTACAAGACCTTGTTCATGGAAGGAGAACATGTCTTAAATTAACTTCTTAGCATCGGGGCATCGCATTAAAATACAGAGAATTGTTGAAGAAGCTAAGAGGACCAAAGGAATATTTAAAAATAAGAAACAAATGAAGGTCTTGATTTTGTATTTGTAACTTTCTTTTTAAATAAACAAAGGGAATTCTTCAAATGATATAAAAATACAAAGAAAGGCGTAGACAACTAATCCACCAAAAGCATATAAACCAATCCGAAACCATAAGAAAAACACCACGATTATTATACAAAGAAACATTTATAAATTTGGGGTCGTTATGTTATTCTGATATCCAGTGAATCTGTGATGAATATCCCGTTCTAGTACTTAAAATGTCCTTGCAAAGCTACATTGGTATTCTAAGGCTCCTCTCGAAGTAAACACTAGCATTTGGTTTGGCGTAAAAGCATGAATTAGGTCAAAGAAAAATCAAAGGAAGTATCAATAATGCACCAGAAACACGAAATTCCATCAAAATAAAAGCAAAACAAAGTGCACAAAATAGAAGCAAAATAAAATCTCAGAATCAGAGTATGTAGTCATCTGAAATACCGGAATCGGAGTCGAACAGCCTCCGTAATTTTACGGCTTCAGAAGCAGATTGCAAGAGCAGTGTCCTGGTACTCTGAAACTGCCATTGATGAGAATTGGAAATCTCGAAAATTGAACTCAGGTGAGAGAGTAGCTGAGATGAGTAGGGTTTCGAATTCTTGAGGCAATGATGGCCGAATGATTTGGCAATGGTCGGAAAGGCAACCATTCTAACAAAAACCACTTCTCAATTTGAACAATTCAACTACAGTAGGTTGATTTATACAAACCGCCTGTTGCAAAACTTGGAAGAACGAGTAACGAAAGGGAAATTCTACTTAAAAGAAAAATTCTTAAAACACAGTTACATACACCACAAAGTACATACCGCCTGTTGCAAAACTTGGAAGAACGAGAAAAGAAAGGGAAATTCTACTTAAAAGAAAAATTCTTAAAACACATTTACATGCACCGCCGTAAAGTATATACTAAATTTTACTATAAAAAGTATACAAAATTTCTTAAAATTTCACTTTAAATAATTAAATTAAGTGATTTTTTTAAAGGTTTCCTTATGTCTCTCTCTCTCACTTTCACGCTTTCTCTTTCACATTCACACTCAACGCTGCTTCTTTCATCCATAAGCCCTAAAAATGCGTCGCTCTTCGACCGCCGGTCTCTCCTCCACTGCCGATCGTTCCTTCGTGTTAGTCTCTCTCTCATCTCTTATTCCTCCACCGCTCGTTCCTCCGCCACCTTAGAAACTCGCTGGTTCCCTCACATTGCTCTCTGCCATCTCTAAGGTACATTTCTCTCTTTCACCGCTCATTTCTCATGTTGGTCTCTTTTTCATGGATTTACTTGTTTCTCTATTTGGTTGCTAAAAAATTTGAAGGAATTTTTGGGTATTTTGTTCCTCTGTTTTAAGTGAGAAATGCTATAATTATAACATATCTTGCGGACACAAATACTTTTACAACCTTTCTTATTTGCTTTCCATGATGATTTTTGAAAGAAGGGACTTTAATGATGCATATCACATGTTTGATGAAATGCCTGAGAAAAAAATTCCTTCATGAATCTGATCAATTTGAAGAGGGTGAGTGTTCCACCATTTGAGAGAGACACATTAGTGCTTTTTTTTAAAACAGTATACTTGGAACATCTTTAATGATAGTGCAAAATTAACTTGTAAATCATATGTGTTGACCAACTTTTACAAAAAACTTAGAACACTAAAAAAATTATATGCTCCAATGGTACTTTTGCAAGGTCTTATGCAAAATTTAAAATAGTCAATAAGATTCTAGCACATGTTAAATATCAAATTAAGCAATTTCTTATTAGTTTTTGTTGTTTTATAATTACAATTGGTCTTGATTTATATGTATTGATGAGTAAATATAAATTGATTCTTCATACAATCTTTATGCATGTTTCTATAGGACATATAGGTCTTATTCTAAATAATTTTGATGCATGTTTTTAATTTGTGCAAAGTCTTCAATTATAGGTTTTATTATAAAGATGACCACCTGCAAAGCGCGAACTATGTCAGAGAGAACGGAAAGGCTATGGTTGAAGAGGAAGATGACTGTTGTGGAGAACAAAGTAATCAAGAATGTAGTGGAGATAATCCCAATAAAGAATAAAGTAATCAAGAAATTAGTGAAAATGAACATGAAGCAGCAAAGACAACAAGTCTTCGATGAACATCAAGAATAAGTCGCAAAAACAAAAATTGAAGAACGTGAATTTGCAGCACACCAACACAGTCCACACGGCCTAAGATGTGTAAAAGTCGCGTCTCAACACAAAGCATGAAGGGACGTCGCGTGTAAACGTTTGAATATGTTGGTTAAATTAGTTTTTTGACTTGGTAAAAACAATGGAAATATTTTTTTGGTAAAATATAACGCTTAGACTATGGTTTAATTAGTTTTTTTATTTGGTAATAGCAATAGGAATATTTTTTTTGGTACCTAGATTTTGTATTAGGTACAAGCGCTTAAATTATGGTTTAATTAGTTTTTGAGTTTGCTTATGGTATATAATTAATTTTTTTTAATGGACAAGGTTCTATAATAATCATATGGTAATATATTAACTTGAATTGCATAAAATTAAGATATTGGTTTTGTTGTGAATGTTGACTTGTTTTGAAATTTTGTGATTTGCGACAAGATTTTGAAAAGTATGAAGAAATAGTTAATTTTTGCCGAAGTTTTCCGTCTATCTCGACACATTATTACCAAAAAAACATATTAAACTCGGTATATAGTTACTGATTCTTAAAACTCGACAATGTCTAGCCGACCAAAATGTTTGTCTAAGTACTCTGTTCGGCAATAAATAGTTTACCGAATTATATACAATTTAATCGGTAAGACATCACTAAAAATATAAGTTAATTTTGTCACAATGATGCCGATCTATCATGTTTCAGTATTGTCTTGCTATTATTCAGCCATGTTTAGCCGATATTGTTATCAAATCTCGGTTGTAAATTGCCGACTTTTGTGCTTATATTCGACTATGGATTGCCGATCACTGAAAATTTATAACTTTTGACTAAGGGAATATATGTGCTTTAATTTCATAAAACAACTCATATTTATACAGTTTTAACTAAGAACTTCATATAAGAGATCAAGATAAATTGGTTAACTATAAACTTCATTTCCATTAAAAGTAATCGTGAACTATATAGTGTTACAAAAAAACTCTGCAAGCCATGTTTACATACACAAGAAAACAAAAACATCAAGATTTACTTCACTAATGAATATATTATGATTTTTTTGCCTCAATTTCATTCTCCTACTTCAATGTGATGATAACTGTGTTTAAACTTCAGGCAATGCATTGACACCAATCGAACAACTCAATTCTCGACTCAAATACCTACAAGAATGATAAAAAGCATTTAGTATCAGGATTTACTCTATTGATAAATACACTGTCTCGTATACTATACAATGTCAAAAAATATTGATATAAAACATTTAGTATTTTTTTAAAACTTATAGTAAAATATAAAATGGTAGGAAAAATGTACCTACTTTGTATATGAAGAAGTAACTTATGAAGTTTTCTGAAATAATTTGACTAATCTCTCCAGGATCGAACCTACAAATAGGATCTACTTCTATCAGAACATGATCCACTTTTACCGAATCATGATCAACTTCTATTTAAACTAGAGCATTCATACTAATTTGTTGGGTATCATTCAAATATTTTAACACAAAAGATAAATCATGTAATATATAATATAATATTTTAGAAAATATAAACTATAAAAAAATACTCGGCAACACATGACTGATAATGTTAATTTAAATCGTCAATAAAACACCGTGTATATTGCATATTAGTTGGTAATGTGATACTGACTTATTTATTTTATTTTCTGGAACGTGTTGCCGAATAAATATTTTTTATCGGCTCTGTGTGACCGAAAATAATGTTCCGTTTTATAAAATGGAACTCATTTTTACAAGGTTTGAAGGAAGGAAAAGATGAATATATATATATACTCCAATGCACAATGCTTCATTATCAATGTAGATATTTGAATACTTTAGATAATCTTCAAGTTTTTCATCTTCTTTTTCTCTTTTTTAAACAAAAAAAAAATACCTCACTATCCATGTACATATATATATATATATATGAGAATAAACAATCAATAATCATGAATGAGCAATCACTTATATGATAAATCTATTGGTTCCGTACGAAGAAAGCTTCGAGCTAAGTATTTGCACGGGAAGTGTGTGGTGGTAATGTTTGAGAATTATATTTTTTACTTAAAATACCACACACCTTCCTTAATTTTACCTTAGTTTTACCACAATTTAAATATTATATTTTTACTTAAAATACCACACACTTTCTTTAATTTGACCACAAGAAAAGTGTGGTGTGAGTTAGCCTATTTTTATGTTTTTTTTTTATTTTATTTTGGGTGGTTTTAAGTTATTTTGGTGGTGTAAATAGAATTTTTCTAATGAAAAGAACAAAAGTGTGTCAGAAACATGCATTAAACAAACAAAAAAAAGGAAGAAAAAGTTGAAGCGTCTGAAAGACAATTGTGACAAAAGTTGTTGTTGAATAATTTACAGAAAATTTAAATCTACCTCTTGAACAAATATGTCTATTGGGTTGTCTTCATGTAAAATTAAAAGGTTTTTTAAAGTTTGTCCTCTTATTAATACTAAACTCGAAATATTTTATTTTAGTAATTTTTTATTTTAGGTGGCATTTGATAAAATAATTGAAAACTGAAACTAAAGAAATTGTCTATTTACTTCTGAAAATTGTATTTGAAAAAATGTTGTTTGTTTGAATATAACACATTTGAAATTAAATTTTTTTTAATACGACAATTTTGCCCTTATTAGTGTACAACACAAAACAATTTTTGGTCATAAATTCCATTCCATTTCCCCTTCCCAAACAACAAGCACAGTGACACAGATAGAGCGAGAGAGAAATATATATGAAAGTAGCCAAAAGAACCACCGCTGGCGAAGGCTCCAACGCTGTACTCCCACCTCCTCAAACCAACGAAGTTAAAGATGAATTAGTTGTAGCAGCGACAACAGTGACTGAAGCGGTGGTGGAGGACCACGGTGAAGTATAATAAAAAGACGGAGGTGAAAAGGAGGAGGATGAAGAGAAATATGCGTTTTTAATGCTTGAGGGTAAAATATGTATTTTGTAATGGGGTGTTTTAAGTTTTTCAGATTTAAGTGGCTACTTTGCCACTTAATTTTTTGGATGCAAAATTTTAGATTTAAGTGGTGAGTCACTTAATTTTTTAGCCAAACAAACAACTTTGATACCACTTAAACCTGAAAACTTTAAGTTTTCAAATTTAAGTGGTTGAAACAAACAACCCCATACTCCTGGTTTTTAACAGACCTTTAACTCTGTCTAATTTTTTTGTGCCTAGACCATTTTTTCCCTTACTGTTCATCATCTTCCTTCTTATACCCTAACCTCTTTGCTTTCTCTTTTTAAATAATATATATATATATATATATATATATATATATATCTTCTAAGAATCATTAAATCTTAAACAATATTGTGCTGGATTAACCAATTTTTCACCAGGCATGTTGTATGCGATGGAACGAGGCTTGAATATTCAAGTAAGGTTAGGGTTGATTGTCCCTAACCCCTAACCCCCCTGGCTTGAATATTCCATCGCATACCCTAACCCTCTAGCTTGTATGTTATATCTATCCCTTATCAAATAGCTTGAAAATATAATGTTGAATAGGTTGATTGTCCAAAATGATAATTTGCCTCAAGTAACCAAGTAGATATAATAAATAAGGATGGTTAGATGAATCCTAACCCCTAATTTCTTTTCTTTCTTCTTTCTAAATACCAAACCTAAAAATTAAATTTTTTTTCGTCATTTATAATGTAAAATCAAACTCATTTTGATGTGTAAGATATACATAAATATATATACATATGTATGTGTGGGTGGGTGTGTGTAAATGCTCTGATATGTTTGTGAGGGAATTGATGGGATGGATGGAGAAAAAATTTATGATATGTTTCGTGACTAGAGATGGCACAAAGGATCGGACGGTTGGATCAAGCACTTGGCTTTTAGAACGAAATTTGAACAACCGATGCCGAGGAAGATGAGAGTGGACTAAAGCTTAGCATTGCCGATCTGTGAAATATTGCCAGCGACATCCATTCCGATGGGAGATTTATAAGAGAAAGCAATAAAAAAAACAATGGGCGTAGGAAATATGAGAGAAAATACGGGCCCATTTGATTCTTATAAGGGATAGATATAATTGTTTTATTTAGAGAGAGAAAGTAAGGAGGGTTAGGGTTTAAGAAGGAATACGATGAAACAGTAAGGGGCAAAATGGTTTAGGCATAAAAAATTTAGACGGAGTTAGAGGTCCATTAACAACCAGGGGGTAAGTCAAATGATTACTGAAATAAAGGGGTATCTTGAGTTTAGTATTAATAATAGGGGGCAAGTTACTCGGCAAATTAAAATGGATTTTTTACATCCATTTTATTTTCAAAAATATAATCCCACCAGGTAATATTTTATCAGAACGCACCTTCATATCGAACTACTTGGCATGTACGTAATTCACAGTTCAATATGGAAGTGAAAAATAATGAGCTTGTTAAAGGTTGTAAATAACCATGTCTATGGAAAGCTCAATTTTTAGGGATTCTTATTTAGAAGAGCTTCATTATTTATACGTGAAACAATTATATATATAGCTTGTAATCTTCTCAATGAATAACAATAATAATTCTTCTAATTCTCTGTTCCTAAACATTACTATGTTACATGGTACGAAAGGTTAGTTTTCAGAGAGGTCCAAGGTTCAACCTTGGCACATCTATCCCTTATTTGTTAATCCTAGATCTGTCTGTTCCGCGTAATCTTGTTCCTGTTTGCTCTCCGTGTGTGAATTGCATGTGAGAATTAACAGTTTAAACTTTTGGGAAAGATGGTTCCTAACATGGTTTTAAATATTTTGTTACTTTCGTTGATGATTACTCTCGTGTAACTTGGTTATATTTAATGAAAAGTTGTTCTAAGTTATTTTTTAATTTTTGTGTTGAAATTAAAATTCAATATAATGCTTCTATTTACACATTTCGAAGTGATAATGCCAAATAATACTTGTTAACATCTTTTCAAACTTACATGATTCAGAATGACATTCTTCATCAAACATCATATGTTAATACCACGTCTCAAAATGGAGTAATAAAGCGGAAAAATAAACATTTCCTTGAAACTGTAAGGGCCATATTATTCCAAATGAATGTCTCTAAATCTTTCCGAGCTGATGTAGTTTTAATAGCATATTTCTTGAGTAACCGTATGCCTTCATCTGTTCTTCATGGTGAGACACCTTATAGCATCCTATTTTATAATAAAATATTATTTCCTATTAAACCTCAAATATTTGGTAGTAGTCATTTTATATGTGATGTTCGTCCGAGTGCTACTAAATCAGATCATAAGTCTTTGAAGTGTATATTCCTCGGTTATTCTCGATTTTAGAAGGGATATCAGTGTTATTGCCCTAGCATTAACAAGTATCTTGTGTTGAGTGAGTCATTTTTTTGGAAAACACACCGTATTCTCCATCTTATACTCCCGACAGTCAGAAAGGAGGATAAAAACTAGTTGATCTACATGACCATGCCTTCCGAACCCGCAATTGAACCATCCACTGTTAAGCCTCCCATTTATTAGGTCTATTCCAAACGACGTTGCCCTTCTGATTCGTGTCCTACATTAGCTTCTTCCTCATCAGATCCAGCCTCAAGTGATGATCTTCATATTGCTTTACGCAAAGGTAAACGTTAATGTACTTATCATTTTTCTTCTTCTATCTCTTATAATCACTTATCTCATTCTTCTCGTTTATTTATTGCATCTCTCGATTCTATATCAATTCCTAAAACTGTTCATAAAGGCATATCTCATCCTGAATGGCATAATACAATGATAAAGGAGATGAATGCTCTAGACAACAATGGTACTTTGAACTTGGTTTATTTACCTCCAGGGAAATATGCAATTGGATACAAAATGGCTATTCATGATTAAGGTCAATCTTGGTGGCTCTATTGCTCTGCTAAAAGCCCAACTTGTTGCAAAAGGATATGCTCAGACCTATGGCGTGGATTATTCTGACACGTTTTCTCTTGTTGTGAAACTGATGCATGTTCAATTATTTATCTCTATGGCGGCTACCTATAATTGGCCCTTATATTGGGTCTGATACTACGAGAATTTTCTCTCTTAAAATTTAAAATTGGTATCATCCTACTAGTTGTGTATGTAAATGACATCGTCATTATTGGGTCTGATACTACGAGAATTTTCTCTCTTAAAATTTTCTTCTTCACACAAAGGACTTGGGGATACTAAAGTATTTTTTTGGTGTGAAGTTATGAGGAGTAAAAAGGTTCTATTTCTTTCCCAGAGAAAATACGTGCTGGACTTATTAATTGAGACGAAAAAATTTAGAGCAAAGCCATATACTAATCCGATGTTTCCCAATGGGCAATTTACGAAATATAGGGAACTACTTAAGGATTATGAGAAGTATAGCGGATTAGTTGAAAAACAGAATCATCTTACAGTGACTCGTCACGATATTGCGTTCTCCGTTAGTGTTATAAGTCAATTTATGCCATCCCTAATAATTCATCATTGGGAAACCTTAGAACAAATTTTGTGTTACTTGAAATGAGTAACTGATCGTGGTATCCTATATACAAATCACGAACACTCGTATCGAATGTTTCTCCAATGCAGATTGGGCAAGTTCAAAAATGAATAGAAAGTCCATAATAGGCTATTGTGTCTTCGTTGGAGAAAAATTTGACTCGTGGAAGAGTAAGAAGCAGAGTGTTACGTCACGATCAAATGCAAAATCATAATATAGGGCTATAGTTCATTTTGTGTGCGAAATAATGTGGATATATCAGCTTTTGACTGAAGTTAACTTTAAAACTTTAGTGCCAACAAAATTATGGTATGACAACCAAGCAGCTATTCATATTGTATTTAATCCCATATTACATGAACGAACTAAACATATAAATTGATTGTCATTTCGTTATTGGAAAAATACAAAAAAATGTGATTTCCATGGGATACGTGAAGACTGGAGAGCAATTAAAAGACCTTCTCACAAAGGCCCTAAACGGAGTTAAAGTTTATTATCTATGTAACATGCTAGGCATGAT
Organism: Lonicera japonica; assembly: GCA_021464415.1. Lineage (NCBI taxonomy): Eukaryota > Viridiplantae > Streptophyta > Magnoliopsida > Dipsacales > Caprifoliaceae > Lonicera > Lonicera japonica. The sequence goes on from CM038464.1 coordinate 23,238,828, forward strand.
CAATATCTATACCCCAACTCGAGGGGGAGTGTTAAAGGTTGTAAATACAGGCTGTAAATAACTAGGTCATTTCAGTATGGAAAGCTCAATCTCTGGGATTTTTATTTAGGGGAGTCTCCTTATTTATACGTAAAACAATTGTATGTGTGTGTGTGGCTTGTAATGCTCTCGATGAATAATAATAATAATTCTCCTAATTGTCTATTCCTAAACATTACTATGTTACAAAGCTAAAACCCTTATTGTTAGGCTCGTAGAGGGCTTTTATAGGATCAAAATTCTAGTAAAAACAAAATTACTTTTATAAGGCAACGTTGTAAGAACAATGAGATAGCATCCATTTGTCTCTAATGAAGCATCTTTACTATTCGTGAAATTAAATTTAACAGAAAATGCCAAGACAAAAAAACCTTGAAACCACAACCCATGATATTACTATATGATCAGTAATTTATTCATATATGTTCCCTCATTCTCAAAGTAAGCATTCATGATTGAATTTCAAAATTTTTAAGGATGCACTAATTTCAACATAATTAATGGTTTAGAATAAAATTAGCTTACTCTTGTGAGAGTTGGCATATTGATTATATCCCAAAAAGAAAACTGGACTCTTAATTGGGATGCCCTGAATAGAAGTAGTGGATCCTTAATTTGAAGCAGATGGAGTATATATGTGTGCTAATTGTATACATATGTATAATGCAAATACACATGTTCCGTTTGTTAATCAGAATTATCAGTTCAGTAAGCCTTTAATTCCACAGATGTCGTAGTTTCAATTATTTCAACACGGTAGGTTAAAATTCATAGTGTCAAATACAAACCTAATGAACCCAAAACCCGAAGTATTATTATTACTTTATAGTAATGCTTTAGGCAATGAAGTGAATTAAGTATATAGGTGAAATTTATTTAGACTACAGCATGCAGCAGCACCAATGCCCATCTTTTATTCCATTATAATATTAACGATCCGTTAACAATTTGGATTAATCAACTAATCTTACAAACACTTGAGTACAATTTGAGCCAAATCCTGTTTTTTCCAAAAACCAAACAACCGCAAATTGAAGGATAATTAACTATTTATGCTGAATAAGATTATCAATTCCTAATTAACCCTTACCAATTCCTCACCAAATATAACAACCATATAGAATACAAAAATGAGAGCAAACAAGTAAGTAAAATACCTTAACGAAAACTTATTCCAAGGAGAAATGTAATGGACGTTATCAGTGGTAGAGCCAGGAATTTTATTCAAGAGGAGCCAAAATTAATAGATTTTTAAGAATTTTTTGCATATACTATAATAAGGTCAAAATCCAAATATTATATTAAAATATTTAATATCATATATGTCAAAAATCAAAGTCACATATTTAGTTATAATATTCCCATTCGAGACTTCGTATTTTGAAAACATTAAATCACATCTTCATTGTCAATAGCTTTACAAATATTTTTTTTAATATATGTAACAAATGAATTATTCACGAGATCATCTCCTAACCGATTTCGGAGATTATAATAATTTGATGAATGATAACCGTAAATAAAAATTAGAAAAAAAAGTCACAAATAAAGACCATATAATAAAAAACAAACATACCAAATAACAAAACAGAACATTCATAAGTAAATAATGTATTTTTATCTTCAAATCAAACGGATTACTAATCTATAAATACAGACTTCATCCCTAAACTTCAACATTTTGTTACACATACACTCATCTTGTATCCCTCACTTCGGTCCACTTCCTAAATTACAAATCATGCCCCTCCACTTTTGCAAACATCACTTCGCGCCCCCGAACTTCCTATATCTAGCAAAGAGGCCCAAAATCCTAGGTAGACAGTGGGTCCCCTTGGTCCTCACATCCCTTCACCCCTGGATGTTATCTGGGCCTGAAAACGGTGATTAGCTCGCTCGGTTCGTTAATGCTTGAGTTCAAGATGAATTTGCCCCTAGACGTTATCTAGGGCTGAAAACGGTGGTTATCTCGCTTGGTTTCGTTAATACTTGAGTTCGAGATGAATTCTCCCCTGGACGTTATTCGGGTCTGAAAACGGTGGTTATCTCACTTGGTTCGTTAATGCTTGAGTTCGAGATGAATATGATATGAGATTTATTTATTTATTTTATTTATCGGGTGAAGGAGATTACTCTATTTTTTCAATTTTCTTAAATAAAATTTTCATCACTATTGAGCACATGAATTTACAACAATAATTTTTTTTAACAAAACTCAACATAAGTGAAATCTTAGGTCATCTCCATCGTTAAAATAAAAATGTAACATAAAAAGGCAATAATAGCATATATTATGTAAGATAAATTGTAGCATAATGAGGTAAACATCTATTGAAATTTATATCCTAATATATTGAATGTTGCACGTGGCGATGATTAAGTAGTGTAGTCACATCGTTCTTTTACTTTAATTAATCTTTTTCACACGACATTCATTATTTCACGCCTCCAATTTAAATCTCACACGATGTAAATAATGTTGCACCATACAATTCTCCATCCCTACAATATACATAACATAACGCAAGAAACGGTGTAACCTTATAGTATTTTTACTTATCCAGTAATTTTTTGCATTGCATATTTCCACTTTTGCAAGCGTGCTAAAGTTACCAAAAAAACCCGTATATATGGTATTTTAGCCTATTGGTTGCAAATGGACTTATAATACGAAGGAGGTTTCGCTTTATCCCAGTGGCTAAGAGTGTGATAATTTATACAAAGTGCTATGGTTCAATCTCCATCCCCTACCTTTTATCCTAAGGCCTCACTTGGTTCTCAGAAGAAAAATTGATTCCCTTATCTTTCCTAAAAGGTGGAAAACTAAAGTTCCTGTCAGGTTTATTTTCTTGTGTTTGGTAAAGCATTAAAAGTACTCATTTGATTTTCCTTTCGGTATTTGGTTTGTACAAGAAAGAAAAGTAAAAATATATCAATATTTAGGTAAGGGTATTGTTGTCCAAAACTTTTATAATAAATGCTAAGAAATCAGAAGCGAAAATCAATCCCATGAGGTTTGAGTTGAATGATTTTCTCCGTAGTTTCCCCTCTTCAAAAAAATATTTCTTAAGTTTGTACTTACTAAATAAAGAAAAATAATGACATTTATTTCCTGAGTTTACAAATCGGAACCAAAAGAGACCTAATAGCCACCACAACCATTGCTTGTAATATATATATATATATATATATATTCCACCATTAAAGATAGAGTAATCTCATTTATCTTTAACGATGGAATAATTTCTTTTAATAATGCAAGCAATGTAGGTATCGAGGCTGGGGTTCATGCAAAGTTTTTTCATTTTTTTCATAATGTCTTCGGGGGAATGGTCGGTGTAACATTTATTAGGTTAGCTTTAGTTGTTTTTTTAATAAAATATTAAAATTAAAATACAAGTACCAATTCTAAACAGAAAAATAACATGTGTAATGTTGATTATTATATCGTTACTCGGCTAAAAATTAAATATTTTTAAAGTGAATTTTGAATTCGAAGCTACCGGCCAATCCTACAACCTCTCAAAAATCATTAATAAGATATAAATATTTGCGTAATACCATTTTTACATCTAACCTAATTATTTTGATAGTTCTAGAAAGATCTCTCAAACAATGAAAATAATATGTTTAATTTATATTAAAATCCTGCATTCAAACAAAGAAAAAGAAATCAGGTTCAAATATTAGAGTTTAGATTTAACATTGAGGCATAAAATTTAGAATTCCAATGAAGATCACTAAAACAAATGTGATTTAAAGTTGTAAGTAATCTAAGGCCATATCTGAGAGTCATTTCTATTCAACTAAACTTTTATGATAGAAAAGCCAAATAGAAAAAATATGCTTTTATGATATTTTCTATAACTATTTCTATGTGATGTGGAAGGTGAGTCACATTGGTAATTTTTATCACAATTTATACATGTAAAAATGGTGATAGAAATTTCTTATATGACATGGCACATTCTCATTGAATTTTATAAAACCCATTAATTCTCTTCATTCTTAAATAAATGACAAGTAAAAAAGAAATATAAAAATAAAAATTATTATTAGAGACAATCTTTTCTATCCTTTTTAAAAGAGCAACTTCATTGGGCTGAGCTTGAATCATTGAATTATATAGCCGAATTGGGCTGGGTTGACTTATTGAATGTTAATAATAATGGAAGAGTCAGGGCCATGGTCAGCCTTGTATATTGGCGCTAAAGCAGACCCCCGGGAGTTTTAAAGAAATAGTCAAATCCCCCGCCATTGCACGATCAAGCTTTTGGCCACTCAAAACACATGAAATTCGAGAGAGAGAGAGAGAGAGATGGGAAAACATTCAGAACTAGACCTACTTGCTGATGATGCCTCTAATTTCTCTCTTCTTAATTCTTCCGACAACTCTCAGGTACTTACTTCTCCTTATTTCCATTTGGCAGCTGAGAAAGCTAAAGAAAATTAATGAATTTTATGTTTACATCTTCCATTTCATTTTTTATTTTACCTTGCAACCGTTCTCACACTTTCTATTAAATTATTTGGATGTAGGTTTTGGCTGCTTCTGATTCGGATTTTCTTCCTTCTGGTTTGTTCTTATTTCCTCATATATATAGATAGATTCTGTTAAAGTGCTAAACATCCTATTACTATATGTTTGTTTGACTTCCATTGGAGAAATTGCACGCATTTCGCATTAGATAAATTGTTAATGACAATCTACTTCTATCATTATGTTTGATTGGTGCTTGAGATTTATGTTTCTCATTTATAGTTATGTTTGCTTGCATAATTTATCATGGAATCATTTTCCATGGTACAATTTGGTTTAACCTAATTTTCTTGATTTCCTTGTAATTTAATGATACCACCCCCCTTTAGTGTTTTGTTTTATGCGGAAATAATTCCATGGAATTCAATTAGTTTCCATCTAAACCAATCAAACATGGCAGATTATAACTATTTTTTCATTTTTTTTAATTAGAACCTCCTGACATCAGAAACTGGTTCTCAAGCTATGCATACGAGTCTCCAGCACTGAATTCAGGGGAAAATTTGGAAGTATTTGGTCGTTTGAGGGGAAATGATTGTGAAAAAGATGGTCATGATGTTGAAGAAAACAACCAAGAAAAAGAAGGGAATTTAGTAAAACTTCAAACACCTGGAAAAAGAAATGAATTGGTTGTCAAGAAGAGGGTAGCTTCAAAAGGGTTTGTGAGGTGTAAGAACTCTGTTGGAATTAACAAACTTGAAAGCCAGGTACATCTTATTGATCTTCTCCTTACCATTTAGTTGCTAAATCGAAAAAAAGGCGTCAAATCCACATGACCACACTTATATATATATATATATATCCTTTGAAGTTTTAGTAGATTATCTATTTGTAAGGGGTTGCTTGGAATCTTGGTTAAAACTGTACTAGTGAATTGATGGGAGGTGTGCACCATGGCGCAGTTATGATATGGAACAATGGAAATTATTCAGGCTGTGTTTGGGGACTCAATTCCAAAGTTTTCAAATTTGAATTGGAGCAAAAGTAGTTCATTGTTAGAAGCGTGGAATTGGTGTTCCCAAACGCACTCCTAGTTTTAGTACTCCTTAGTCTTTGTTTTGAAAATCATTGGTGCGGTAGAAAATTCAAGCATATTCAGTTGAAACAAAGTTCTTTCAGTCAAGTTCGACGTCGTTGAATGCAAAAAAATTAGCTTTAGTTGGACACTTGTACATATGGTTGGTGCCCCACTGCAATCTTACATATTGGGCGAGTATTTAGTCCACAACTTGTTTGGTAGACATAAAAATGAAGCATTTACTTTGAATGAAGATATTTGTAATCACTGTTTTTATATCCGGTATTGCCGTATTGCTACAAGGACCTGTGAAGATACTTATTGCTATCAAAGAGACGGCTTATTTCACGAAGATAGATAAAGGCTGCTTCCAAGTTTTATATTCCCTGCAACCACGCAGAGCGTTTGTATTTTTTGAAGGAAAATGCTAGATTGTCTCAATTTCTTTACAATTTTTTTTTGTACGAACTGATGTGGTACCACTTAATTAAAGAAGCTGGCAGTGCCACACGTTTAATGTGTTCTTTGTCCTTTTTATCTAATTGGTGCCACAATTGTTTGTATAGAAAGTTTGTAAAAGAATTGAGTAAACTTAGCTCTACTCTATTTCGAAACTTACCTACTTTGAAATTATTTGGATGTAGGTGTTGGCTGCTTCAGATTCAACTTTTCTTCCTTCTGGTTTGTTCTAATTCCCTCAGAAATCTCAAGTTTCTTTTAATTGTTAAAGTGCTAAACCTCCTATTTATGTATGTTTGTTGACTTCCACTGGAAAAATTCTAGTTATTTGGTAGCAGAGAAATTGTTATGAAGATCTAGTTCTAAAATTTGGTTTGATTGCCGTTTCTTCGTGGAAAAATGCTCAAAATTGATGTTTTTCGTCTGTAGTCATGTTTGATTGAATAATTTATCACAGAATCATTTTCCACAGTACAAATTGGTTTAGCCTAAGTTTCTCCGGTTCCATGTAATTTAATAACCACTCTCCTATTTTTTTTGTTTTATTTGGACAGATTTTTTGTGTAAAGAATTCCAAACCAAACTAATCAAACACATCAAATTATAACTATTGTGTTTTTTGCTTAATTAGAACCTCCTGACATCAGAAACTGGTTCTTGAGTTATGCATATGAGTCTCCAGAACTGAATTCAGAGGAAAATTTGGAAGTATGTGGTAGTTTGAGAGGAAATGAATGTGAAAAAGACGGGTATGATGTTGAAGAAAACAACCACGAAAAAGAAGAAAATTTGGAAAAACTTCAGACACTTGGAAAAAGGGATGAATTTGTTGTTGATGAGAGGGTAGCTTCAAAAGGGTTTGTGAGGTGTAAGAACTTTGTTGGCAATAACAATTTTGAAATTCAGGTATATCCTACTGATCTTCTCTTTGCCATTTTGTTGCTATATTGAGAAAAATGGCATCAAGTCCATATAAATATCCTTTTAAATTTTATTACATTATCTATTTGTTAAGGGTTTCTTGGAATTTTGTTTTCTCTCTTGGATACAACTGTTCAAGAAGTGATGCGAAGTCTGCAACAGTGGAAATTATTCATGTTGTGTTTTCAAGAACCCAATTCCCGAGCTTAAAAATTGAGATTAGATCAAAATTAGCTCACAATTTGAAGCTTGGAATTTTGTTCCTCAAACACACTATAGTTTAATAAGGTTTATTGCTCTTTACAAATTTGATCTCCTATTTACAACTTTAATCCTGCCAACAATGTTCTAAAATGGCGCCCGGGGTCCCTGAATTGTGTGTAGGTGTTTGATTAATTGCTCAATGAGTTAGCTGGATTTAGGTGGTGGGATAATCATGCTGGGAGAGGACTAGGTGGATAGATTGAGTTTCTTTTCTTCTTCTTTTTCATTTGTTTACATAGCTGCCTTTTTCAAAAAATAAAAATAAAATAAAAATTACCGTTTAGAAAAATGGAAGAGAACCGATCAACCACACTAAGCAAACCAATCCTCCATTCATGGGAACTCACCATTCCATCTTCTTTCCTCGACCTTATCCTAAACTTTCTTCCCCTTTTCTTTTTATTGTCGCTTGTAATAAATTGATAGTTTCATGTTGATGTGAAGCTTCAATTTTGTTTTAAAAGGTGGATCATTTATATGCTTCATCTTCTCTTGCATTATATATATAATATAATATAAATTTAAAAATGACTGCCTAGCACCTACCTCCTAGGCCCAGCCTAGGTGCTTTGGGGCTAGGAGCTCTATGGCCGCCCTAGGTTCGCCTAGTGCCTTTTAAAACATTGACAACAAGTAAAGTTCACAATTTGATCTATTTACAACTTCATTTTTTATTTGATTTCCCACGAGATGTCCCCCACAACACATTGGATGTAAGACTAATCCCCGCTTGTAGATCTAAGCCTGCTGCTGGTCCATAGGGAATTTGTACTTGGGAGGGATTGATCCTATTTACAACTTTAATTGTTGATAATTTGACTTTTCGCTGTGATTTTTTGGTCTAAGATTCACAATTTTCCTTTATCAACTACTGAAAGTTCAATAACTTACCAGCTAAACTAGTTCTTGATATTTTATAATTTTTCCATTTTATTTTATTCTATTTTATTTTATTTTTTTTGCTGCAGGGTTTGGATTCTTCAGATTCCCTTCTCTCTTCTGGTATGTAAGACTCTTAAGAATTGTTTTATATGATCTACCAAAATGTTCAGTGCGACTCCGAAAATGTAATGCAGACACATAACCATTGTTTTGATGAAGAATATTTAGAATGTTGGGACAAGGCTTTGTTAGGTTGATTTAAAATCAAGAATATTGAATGAACCCAATTCCTAGAAATATACAAAGAGTTGAACCCACATAACTAACCCCTTTCAAGTGCGAATTTTGCCTACTTTTTGTTAATAATCAAATATTACATCCAACAAATTATTTAGAAAATGCTAACTTTTCTTTGTATTTACTGGCTCAGAGTACAACATCAAGAATTGGTTCTCAAGCTATGTATATGAATCTCCGGCCCTTAGTACAAGTGAAAATTTTGGGTTTTCTGATTTTAAAGAAAGCGAGGCTGACAAAGATAGGTTTAATGGTGAGAAAAGGAGCAAAAGAAATGCAGAGGATTTGGTTAGTGAGAAGACAACTTCAAACAAGTGTAACAGCTCTAATGAAAATAAAAAAAATCAGCATCAACCTGTTTACAAGGTACTCACTACTTTTTGTACTTTCTGATTGAATTACAGTTCACAGCTTCTATCAGTAACTTTGAAACTGTTGCTACAGGTTTAAGTTAGTAAAAATCGAAGACTCATGAAGGTCTTAAGATTATTAAGTTTGAGTCGATAATAACAATCATTCAACCATTAGCTTTGTGTTTGAATTGGTAATTGGGATTTCAGTTTTTGTTGGATGTGGTCTAATAACCGAGTGTTAAGAAAATGAAATGCCGAATCTAAACCTTCTTAGGACTTTAGAGAGATGAAAGAAAGATCTGCAACATTTCCTAGTCAGATAAATAAATGATGGCTGCATTTTCTGATCCTAAGTATGAGCTTAGATGTTAAACTATATGATTTTCTGAATTTTTGTTTAATTTGTTGGTTATTTGAAAAATTATTTCATTAAAGTTCAAAGGGTATGTGTAATCCATATTACAAACTTAAAGAAAAAAAAAGAGAAAATACAACCGTTGCATATGACCAACTCACCCCCCCCCCCTCCCCCCCCCCTCCCCCAGTAATATTTAATCCTACTACAACTTGGAAAACTCAAAATCCCATAGGAGAAAACAAATCATCCAGGATTGCCAAAGGTTTTCTCTCTTAATCTTGATGGAGGTTTTGGTTGATGGGCTAATGAAACTGCTTTGTCTAATTTTAACATACCTTTTCTTCTGGTCTTTTATTTTTGAATTGTTAAATTTTGGGGGGTGCTTATTATAAGATTTCTGTAGTTAGTAACAATGATAAAATTAACTACACTAGTTTTTCGTTGAATTGCTTTGTCCATTCATCATACAGTTTGTTAACTTGAGCAGCTGTATGTGCATTAACCAGAAATGATGTAATTTTCTTCTTGAAGAAGCAGTAGTCTTATACTTTCTTAACCCTCAGCCAATACATGTTTTTTAAACTTTCAGGGCGACCATGGGCTTGTTGGAAACAAAAACTCATCTGTATTGGATGACCTCCCCTTGAAAACAATTTCCAAGGAAACTGTGGGTGCAGAAACATCAGAAAACCATGTGGGTAATTCAACCAAAAAGGTTGAGAAACCAAGCCTAAACAACAAGAATTCAACTGGAAGGAAGTTTCCCCTTGAAACCACTCCCAGTTCATCTAGTCCCAAGAAAACTTCAGGCACAAACAGTGGAAAATCCCCTAGGAAATCAATTCACAGGACTGATTCCACTGAAAACACATTGAAAACAGAAAGCGAAGTTATTGTAATGAATGGAAAATCAATGAGAGAAACGTGCAGAGGTACTGAAAAAGAAAATGATGGAAACAGATTAGCAGTGGATGGTTTCATTTTGATGAAAAAGAGCAAAAGTATATATGATGAAAATTGTTCAAAAGGACCAGTGGGGGCTCAATTCAAGTCCTTGAAAAGTGAAGCGACAGTTTCCTCAGCTGGTAATAAGAATGGTATTCTACGAAGAAAAGTTTTATCAGAGAGAACCAATTTTCAGCACACGGATGTATTGGGAGTTACTGGAAAATGGAGGTGTCCACAAAAGAGTAAGCCAAATCTTGGCCCTCCATTGAAGCAGCTTCGGCTTGAGCAATGGGTTCATCGTGTATAAAGGAATCATTAACTAAAAGGAACAGAAATTTGTGCTGGATTCTATATCGATGCATTGAAAAGTTGACATTATCTGTTAGAATGGTGCACTGCTCTGGCATTAGCACTATCCTATATGAAAATCAAAGTTATCAAACTCTGTAAGTCTTACTAACTCATGCCTTGTATTCTGTATTGATTCATTGAAGGGTTGTACATTATGCTTTGAAAATAGTGCGTTGCTCTGACTATAGCACTATCCTAAGCGAAAATCAGACTTTCCGAGTCTTTGTAACTTATGGCTTGTCTTGCTATGGTTTTGTCGTGAAATTCTTAATTTTCTCCTTGCTGCAACATTTTTTATGGCCTCGTTTGATCCTTGGGTTACACTTATACATATTGCAACTAGCATAAAATTGTAAAAACCATTAATGTTTTAGACTTTTGGTAGAGTGCTATTTTTATTTTTGTATTTTTTCAGCTAATAAGATGTTTGAGCTATTTCGAATAGTTATGTTAAATTTAAATATTGACTAGCGCTAAGGTGTCATGTCATTGGATCTTCAGTAATTTAGCACTATCACGGGTCAGTGTTTTGTTTAATTTTTTAACATCGCATTTAATATGTTCAAATAAGAAAAAATAAATAAATAAAACATGGTTTATAGAGAGGCCTACGTTTCTCCTCCTCTGTGCACGAATACCACGTGGAGGGGGAGAGAGGGGGACAAGTATGAAAAAAATTGTACTCCGTAATATAATAAGAGTCTTGAAAAGTAACATTGTATACATAAAATAAACAAAAATCAAGAAAAACATGACCTTAACTATTTTCTCTACTAACTATTATATATAGCTAATTTTACATCATTTGTTCTTTTGCACTTTTGGGTGGGAGACAATTTTAAAAAGAAAACTTCTTGTGTCCACCTTTTTATGAGTGGACTTTAGAACCTACACCCTGACTTTCAGCTACATACATTTTCTCTATAATGATTTCCTTTTTTTTTTTGGTTCAACTCTATAATGATTTCCACTTTCCGTGCTTGCATAGTTGCATGATATGTACAAATCCTTAATTTGGACACTTTTTTCTTTTTTCTTTTCACTTTTTATTTTAATTTTCATGTGCATCTTATGTGTGATGCATTTTTTTTTAAAAAAATGTGTTTTTTATTGGAAAATGGAGCGTAATGATTTAACATGCCCAACTTGGATACCCTATTACTCGGAAGGTGTTAGCTGATTATAAATTATAACTTTATAAGTATTGATCCGACATCGTCCATATGTCTATACTAATCCAAGAAACTTTGCACAAAAGGCTTATTTTTTTTTGAAAGTTAACGGCAAAAATTATATTAAATCAAGAGCCAAATCGTTACAAATGAAAGGAGGGGGAACACACTCCCAACTCCTAAACTCAGACAAAGAATCCGAGGCCCTAGCTAAGTAATGAGCCACGCGATTCGTAGAGCGAGGAGCAAACGAGAACCTACAATTCACTAAATCCTTGGCTAGGATTTTACAGTCATTTAAAATCAAACCCCCATAAGAGCAATTAGATGCATCTCTAGATAGAGCAAGAAAAACAAGAAGACTACCAGTCTCAACAATAGCATTATGAACTCTACGATCTTTAATCCAGCTAAGGGCCTCTCTACAACTTAAAGCTTCTGCGATAAACGGGTCTGTTGATCTTGGAAATGAGCCTGCCTCACAAAAGGCTTATTTAATCACTACATACTTTGAATTTAATTAATTTGACTATCTAATAAGCATTTTTAGTTGAGTGGCTATGCCAAGTTATTATCAAAACAATGTTTAATATTATATACATACAGGACGACTTCTCAAAGTAATACTATACTTTGGCAATATGTGTACCCTTTTAGTTTTCATCCAAGCATTAGTCGTTTTTTAAGGGAAAACTTAAACTTACTCCTACAATTATGCTTCTCACCCTATTTTAAAAAAATCTTTTTAACTCATCCACAAAAATATAAAGAGGTATTATCATTGCTTGTACTGCTTTTTTCTATTACTACTAAATAAATTTACTTTTCTTTGATATATATATATATATGTATGTATGTATATAACGAAAAAAAGAAAAGGGAGGTGCTTCTTTGAACTAAAACTAATTAGATACAACCCAACGCTGAAAATTCAACTATTTTAACTCCAAAATCACAACTAAATGATAGAATTTTTAAACAATTAGCTTTCGATAAAACCCAACAACGAACCAATCATGAATCATAATTGTTTAATGTTCCATCATTTTATCATGATTTTGGAGTCTAAAATGTTGATTTCTAAGTGTTGTTGTTGTTTTTTTTCTTTTTTTCTTTTTTGGCTCCCACAAGGTGTCTCACTCCACATTAGATATGGGACTAATTCCTCCTCAAAGAATTGAGATTGTTGCCGGTTGAAAAAAAAATTTGTACATGCAAAAAATCGACAACGTGCTAGACATCCTACTAAATAATTTTTTTAAGTGCTTGATCGTTATACTATTTATACATTTGTGATCATAGTGTACAATCCATCACAAACACGTAAAGCTTATTCTCTTGTCCTTTTGAATTTATGCAGGGATGGAGACTCTAATTAAAGTAGTACTAGTAGATGTAACATGCGACTCGTGTAAAACATTCCCATTTTACTCAATTTCCAAGCAACCTCCCAAATCCACAATTTTGGTATGGTTTTGAAGAACAAATTAGCAAATATATGTAAACTACTAAAAAGGAAGAGAATTGAAATGTCCAGATACGTATAAAAAACAAACACTATTAATGGGTTGCTATCTTTGAAGTAAGAGTTATTAGTTAAATAAAGCTATAAAATAGTTAAAGAGAGGTCTATTTTTTAAGGCATTTGGCAACACCTTTTTCCACTTTGGGATACTATGATTGTATGGCACGACTCCCTGGAGAGGAAGACCAAAAGAGTAATAATACCAATGTTCTTAAAAAAGAGGTGTGATCTCTTTCTTGTAGTTTTTTTTTTTTGGAAAATACATTAAGCTCCTTATGGTTTGTCGGGTTAACAGGTTAGTCCCCCTAAATTATTTTATTCAACACTAAACTTCCATGTTTTATTGCTGCATTTCGTTTTACCCTGACCGATTAAAAACCATTAGATTTTCAAACAAAGGAGCCTGCATGACTTTAAATAACTAAATAAATTGTCATAAAGATCCCAATCCTTCCGTTCAGAACATAATTGCCGAAAATAACCTCTTTTTTAATATAAATAAGTATTCTTCTAATTTCTCTCTTCCCATTTAATTCCCTCTAAAAAAAATTTCTTAATTCTCTATCATATCTTTCTTCATTTCCTTTTCTAATCGCCTTTGACTTTTATTCTCAACATTTATGGTAAGATTATCCTTCTCATTTCTTAGAAAAAAGTTATGTGTTCTAAATGAGTGGTTAAACCGGAGTTCATCAAAATAAGATGGGAATAATGTGGGCCCCTTTGTTTGAAATTTGTTGGTTTTTAATTGGGAAGGGGTAAAGGGAAAGACGATAATAGTACATGGGGGTTTGGTGTCAAGTAAAATAGTTTAGGGGGATAACATATTAACGCGATAAACTACATAGGGTTTAATTTAGTTCTCCTTTTTTTTTTCTTCTAAAAGGGAGGCCTAAATTTTTTCATTGTAATTTATCAGTCCTTTTTAAATTGAAAGTCTAGTTTGATTTTTAATTTTTATAATATGATGTTAATCGACGTCTGACAATAAAACTTTTGGTCTCATAAAATTCAATATAATAATGAAATTAGATTCTTAATATAATCTTATGTATAATTTAAGGCTAGAGGGAATACAATTATTTATCTCAATTTTTTTGATGAAATTAGATCAATTGCACAACTTTCTCATTTGCAGTTGATTTTCATCAAAACATAAAAATAATCAAAAATACTATTTTATATTTTCCTTACAAATCAAAACTATCTCTTTCACATTATTTACATATGATATAACTATAATCAAAGTGAGTTATCTTCAATTCGTTCTATATATATGAGAGCTCTAGAAAAAATTATTCCGATGGAAGATAATCAACAACTTATTAATTAACCATATTCATAGAAGAATACAATCATTTGGATAAAGATTTTTCTTTTGTATATACGTGGGACTTGGGAGGTTGAATTTGAAAGTCATGAAGGAGCCACTAGCAGCCCACATTAATGATATATCATATTATTTGCCTCCTTCTCTTCTTCCTAATGTTCATATTTCATTTTCATATTTTCTTAATAGATGCTTCTTCGTAGATTTTATTTTGTACGTTTTAATTATCACAATTGTGTAAACATCATAGTTTTCTTCTTCTTTTTCTTTTTTTAATATTTTCAGGACCGATAAGATACTTGTGAGAGGTAAAAATTATATGTAAGCTTTCATCCATGCTCAATCTAGATAACTTATGTCGTGATCGGTCTACAACCCAAGACTCTTAGGTCCATCTTACATTTTGTATAGATCACAAGTTATGGAAGGAAATGGGTTGGCCAACCATGATGTATTTCTGTGGTAATACTATGGCATTCATGGAAAATGAAGTCCGACCATCCGTGTTCGAACAACTGACAGAGGAAGCTGAACCGGAGGATAAATGATAAGAAATAATCACTTATACAAATGTGAATTGGGTTAGGGACGGCTGTAATCATAGAGCAATGACAGAGTTTACCCTTTATAGTAATTTTCACAATTCACCAAACATAATGTATCCATATCATATCCTATACATATAAATAGGAAGGAAAAATCCTTTGTTTATTCAATTACACATTCTCTACACTCACTCCCATGCAATCACCTTCTTCTTCATAGAATGGTTGTCTTAGATTATTGATCCTACATTAGAAAAATGTAGAATTCAACAAGGACCGATAAGTACGGTATTTTTACCACATAATATCGAAGCCTTTTCAGAAAAAAACCTAACACTTGTTACTAAAGGTATTTAAGTTGAAAACAATATATATTATTACTATGTAAGTGAACCAGTGAGTCCCGCATGTACCAAAACTAGGAAGGCTCAGCCCAAATGCAGTGAACACCACAGTTTCCTCTAGTATATTTTTTCTTTTTCTTTTAAAGCTCCTCTATACATTAATATTATGAATGTATATATATACATATACATCCCAGCTTTTTAATGGTACACGATTTTATGGCATTTTTAATCTTCCCTTACTATTTTTTTTTAATTACATCAATAGGATTTAATTAATCTGTGATCCAAAATACCATTACAATACCATGGCATAGTTAGTGAACATTAAAAATACCACATGGTATTTTAGTGCTCCTAAATAATCCAAATTAAATGATATTTTTGTGCAATGATAAAGTTGAAAATGAGGTTTGAAGGTAATTATTGATTAAGAAGATATATGGTGGTGGCGGTGGGGTGCTCGTTGGTTTCAACCACTAATTTATCTCAAATGAAATGAAGATAATAGTGGTGCTTAATTATATTATAAATATTAGGCATTTATTATACCATTGTATTCTTTCAAAAGTATAATCAAAGTACAACTATGTAATATGCCACGACAAAAATACCCTAAAAAAGTATTTTCTAATTTTATATCACTATTGATAGATGTTATTTGTTTTTCAAAAAAATTTAATCTATACAATATATTAAGTATGCACACGAAATTACTAAATTATTTCTCTCACATTGAAAATTACTACAAAATAATGCTAAATCCTGGATTTGTAACCGTTAGCTAGGCCTGTCAATCGGGTTATATAAGTTGGGTTTTGGGTTGTTCACGTTCAGTCCAAGTTATTTTGAACATGCTCAACCTCGAGCTCGAACTTAACCCAAAGTAATTTTATATATTCAAACTGATCAACTTATAATTTATCACAAGATTCAAGCCTGAATTTGGACCAGCCCATATATATAAGATAATATATATGCATAGTCTAAAAATTTGCTAATTAGCATCAAGTAATAATTATTAAGCAAACATAAACAACAATGTAGTTTGAAAAATCTAAAACATTCCAAAAAAACCACTGCAATGCTTAAACGCTTCTTAATCAAAACCATCCAACTTTAAAAACAAAACAAAAAAAAAATGAAAAGGAAAAAAAACATATACTATCCATGCTTGAAAGTTGAAACAATTTTATCTGGAGAAGCATTCTCTTCATCTATAGTTAAAAGCACTATAATATAAATTTTGCAACATCTAGAAAGCTACAATAAATAGAAGAATCAAAAGCGAATCGAATTTAATTAGGCCAAGCACTTCAAATTCAAATTCAACTCGAATATTTAAATTTAAGATTTTATTCACACTCAATCTAATTTAAATTTAATTTAAAATGGATAAATTTCAAACCTACTCAACTAATTAGCAGACCAATTTTTAACATAAGAGCACGTTAGTGTGCCCCAAGATTACTACTAAAGAAATCGAAAACAAATTTTAGGAGTAATATAGGTGATTGTGCATTAGAGTACCTGTAGTCCAGCCGACACTTTTAATGCATGTCACACTTTTTAATATTTTAGTATTTCTTTTGAAGTGTTAGAACTACTAAAAGAAAGTAATATTATTTAACAACACGTTTGTAATAAAAATGAGTTATTAATTTTTATTGATCTTCTTGTATCACGACTATATTCTAGATGAAACACTCTCCATCAAAACATTTAAAAGTCACTTTTAATAAATTAATAACTATGTTACAAAGAAAGAAGTTCATCTAAAATTAATCCAATGCCAAGCTTGACTGGCCGGTGCTAATATAAACAAAATACCTGATCACTTCACTTTGTTAGGCGTAACTTATTTGCTTTTGCCCCTTACTTTCTTTTATAATTTAAATTAATAAACAAAAATAAAATTATCTTAAATTAACAATCTCATTTTTTTTGATTGTCTCAGATTAGCATGTTTAGACAAAATTAATGTGTCATATCTCGTGATCTAAAATAAATTGTATGATTGAGAAAAGTTAATTAAACAAATTGATCTATATGGTACTATAAATAAAGGAGAAAATATTATCTCAGTAAGAGTAAACTTTGATTTTTATATCCTTTTATTTTATAGATATATACTCTCTCCATTCTAATTTAATTGTCCAACTTTGAACACTTAAAAATTAAGGAGACATAATGATTATTCTAAGAGAAAATGCTTATTTTCAAAAATGACCTTTACTTTTCTCCTAATAAAAAAAGGTGGCGGGACCTACAATGAAGAAAGTGGTGATAGCTTAAAGGATAATTTTGAAAATAATAAAAAGTGTTTTAATTAATGACTTGCTAAATATAAAAAGTGGACAATTATTTTGGAATGTCCAAAAATAGAATAGTGGACAATTAAATTGAGGGGAAGAGAATACTAATTTCAAATAACTTAATAGTTGAGAGAATGTAGAATTTGTTTAAAATCGTGAAAATTAAAATATTGATTATGTCTGTCAGCTAAACAGAAAGTTGAATACTTTACTTTTCAAGATTATAAAAAAAAAAAAAGAGTTAAAATAATTTTAAATTGTTACTCTACTCCACTAAGTTGAATAAATTAACTACTGAGATTCTCTCGTTGGGTTCTTTTGTCAACCAAAACGAGTATTTGTTATATAAAAAGATCGAAACAAGAAGAATGTCCACCATGCATTACACAACATTAATGCTTGTTTTGGGGGTGAAGCATCTCTCACGCGCATATAATAAAAACATGTCTAAGTTATCTTCAAACGTAGTTTATTTATAAAATATAAAGTAAATGGTTTAAATGACAATTAAATTTTTAATTTAATATTATTTTGATCATTAAATTTTAAAACGAACTATTTTGGTTATCGAATTTTGGAGTAACATTTTGATCATTCCATCCAATTATTTGATCATTCAACTATGGAGTAAATACTAATTTCACCATTTCGTCTAATTTAGCTACTAAATTTAATGCATTTACGTGGCATATTATTTCATGTAAGTTCATTTTGATCAGATTGCAACAAAACGATATTTTATTTCGATAATTCTCGCTAAAATAAAATAAACACAATATATAAAATATAACAATATTTTCAACGAACAACACCAAAATGATTAAAATACGCTTAAGCCGAGTCATTTGCCTTTCACATGATTTTATTTCATTCAATTTAACAGTCAATTTGAAAGAAATGACCAATGAGATACTCACACTAAAGTTTGATAGCCAAAGTAATTCGTTTTAAAGTTTAATGGCCAAAGTAATTCGTTCATGTGCAAACTTTGTATTACTCTTTCTATATGAATTTTTTTTCTCTTTAAAAAACGAGGTAGAAATCTCATTTTTTAACTGTGAGTATAAATAATGAAAATATCCCCTAACCTTTCCCGGTGAGACCATATCTCTCTCTTAAATTAAGAGTCATTATTTGACTTTCAAACATTATTAAAATTTCATCAATTTTAATATGTAATCAATAATTAGAATTAAAACTTGTTAAGACTATGGCAAAATTTGATGTTGATTAGGTCGGAAAAAAAAAGGTGAAATTTTAATTGAAGACATTAATAATAAAATTTTACTTTAAAAAATAAAATAAAAAATATTTCAACTTTGGAACAACGTAAACGCGGAAACAAAAAAGGGTAAGTCGTTGGTTACCCCCCTCTGCTTCTTCAACTATGGATCGCTTGTTGGTTGGGGTTTAAAACTTTTAAATTATTTTTTTTTACTCCATGTGTGTTCACGGCTTTAAATATTTAAACAACAAAGTCAAATAATTTGTTTATTAATTACAAAGTCTTAATCATAGACGCTTATTTGTGCTCCCTCGTCTTGCCACACGCTATGGTTTAATGGACCTACATAATGTACATTCTTTGACAAAACGTTAATAAATCTCTCAATGCCTATTTTACTCGTTACCCCATCTCTTTATTGGCATGTTTAATTTTAAAAAAGACAGTCTGATTTTA
Source organism: Lonicera japonica (assembly GCA_021464415.1). Classification (NCBI taxonomy): domain Eukaryota; kingdom Viridiplantae; phylum Streptophyta; class Magnoliopsida; order Dipsacales; family Caprifoliaceae; genus Lonicera; species Lonicera japonica. Next base: position 23,258,170 of record CM038464.1, read on the forward strand.
TATTTTTATTTCTATAAGAGAGAGGAAAGTTGGGGTTGTTGCATAGGGTAAATTAATGCCTAAAGTTCAAATAAATCTCTTAATTTTTAATACTATAAATTAAGGAGTCAATTACTAATTTAGAAATCCAACTCGGTGAAAATTTTCTTATTACGAGAATACAAACTACTCTATAAAAACATAAAGACATTGACAAACCTGTATATTGATTTAGTACGTGGTGGAAGTTATATCTAGTAACATATTTGATTACTTTAAAAATACTATGAGACAATTTAGTTTGTAAAGCGGATGTTAGACTATTTAATTGTAACCGAAAATTAAATGGCCGGTTATAATTTATTTTTATAATATTATTTTCACATTTTGATACAAACTTATTTTTCACTGAATAGTAGTATATAGTTAATTTTTATCTTTTGTTCTATCAATAAAATAAATATAAATAATTTTTATTCGGTTTTTTTTTGTTGTTGTTGTTGTTGTGAAATTTACCAAACCAAACGTACCCAACACATAAATGGTGCTTGTGAGGAAATGGAGATAAATACTTTTATCTAAGACCAAACGCCACAAAATGATGACATTTTGCATAAAATTAAATAGAGATATGTATTAGGATCATGGATATCCAACTCCTCCCCAACTATTAAATATTGCTCCACTATTTAATTATATCATTCGAACTGCATTATTAGCTAGTAAATTAAATATCCTGTGAATATTGGTGTAATTAATCGAAATGAAATCTACTTAACATATTAATTGATCATTTAAAAGCATATGCAAATGACTCAATTTATATAAATGCTATGGTTAGGAGCTTAGGGCGCTAAACTACGCAAACATATGATGATCAATTAACTACGTTAGTGATCAAGAGAGTATTGTTTAGCAGAGCTAGAGGTATGAAGTAGGATGGAATATGTTAAAAGAAATTTCTTTTATTCATCACTAATGTATTTTATATTAGTTTTGTATGACTTTGGCTAGACTTATTTTATCAAGCACTAGTTCCATCTTTATATATATATTTTTTTTGGTTCCCCACGGGGTGTTTGGGCCAGTTTTCGCGCACCTCGACTAATCCCCGCTCGCCGTTCGTGGCTGTCGCTGGCCAAGCATTATTTTGACAACGCCGAAGTTCCATCCTTATATATATATATAAGATTACCTTATCACGGAATGTTTGTACGTACGATGACTTGCATATATATAATTTGGAAAAAAAAAATTAACAGCATTAATACATGACACATTGGTTAAAAGGAAACCTACATGCCTTAAAAACGAAGGTTTGACTCTTGTTGCATGTTAAAATTTTCAAGAAAAAATAACTGTAGGGATAAAATTGAAAATTAAGGCTCCGTTTGATAATAACTTGAAAAATGTAAAAAAAACACTTTATTTGTGTGAGAGGTTAGAAAATAAGTTGAGACATATAGTGACATATCTTCTTACGTTTATTTTTCATGGAAAATTTTATTTGGGGTTGAGGAAGAAAAAAATATCACAAAAAATATTGAAGGATGGAGGATATCTATTTGTAAAAATCAAATATATGGTTGGAATTTTTAAATATTTAATTTAAAATTTACTTGTAAGTATAACCCTTTAAAAACTATTTTTCATTTCGATTTGTATACGGTACACTATTTTTAAAATTTTTCAAGAATATAATCTTTATTTTTTATTAATTTCTTAAAGTTTTTCTAAAATACAAAAGAAAAAATAAATAAAAAGATTATTTTTTATTGAAGTTTTTAAAATGAGTTAATCAAACACAATTTTTTTAAAAATAACACCCAAATATATTTTTTAAATCCCAACAAAAAAACACCTAAGTGTTTTTCTTTTCATTTTCTATGTTGTCATCAAATGAAACCTAAAAGTATGACATATTTTAAGTAGTTGAAATTAGTCTTAATTTTACAATAGATATATGGAAAAAAAATACCAAAATCCATACTTAATTGTTTATAGCCAGCTAAGTGTGAAGAAATAAAATTATAATAATGCAAGTTGAAAGATGATTATTTCGTGTAGCCCATAAGGCGATGTAACCCTAGAGCTTGTATATGTTTGGATGTGTGTGTGTATATATATATATATATGTGAGGAGTGGCAGATTCAGGAATTCAATTAAAGGAGGTGAAATTTAAAACATAAAAAAAAATACATTTAAAGTTATAAATTTTTAACGTAAATATAATAGCATTAAGAATATTATATAATTAATCAAGAAATACAATTAATATTATACAAGCAATCAATAAATAAATTATACACAATATTAAAATGAAGATCTAAGAAAGGATTTATCTTGGTAGTGTTAAAAAAATGGGTTAAAATACCATTTTTGAGCCATTTTGAGGGTAATTTTAAGTGGGACTTCACACTCAGTTATAAAAGGTTATTATAGATTTGTGTTCTTGTCCATGAGGACATTGCATTCGTATATTTGTTTGCTCAAATTAATTATGAGGCGAATGAGAAATTATCGCTCTAAGTGAGCTATTTGAGATGAAAAAATTGAACGAAAAAAAGTATGTCCCACATGGAAACTTTGTGAAAAAATTATGGATTTATAAGGGGTCACATCTTATAAACTATTAAACATTTAATAAAAATAAAACTTTCCCTTGTGCCCTCAAAAGGTGTAAATTATGGTTCCACAATGAATTGTGTTTGCACTTGGATGTGCGCATTTATTTTTCAAGAGACAGGGTGAATAAGATTTGTTCACTTTATTATTTTCAAAGTTAAAATTTTCATTTGAAATATCAAATTTTACACATAGGTCCCTATATATATATATTTCAAAAAATACTCCATATGTAGTAAAAAAAGAAATTCAAATCCAAGGAAGGGCGCTTAGCCCATTTTGCCCCTTATTAGGGCTGCATGTGTGTGTGGATTGTATGTTGGAAAAATTGCTTTCATTTGCATTTTACTTGTAAGTAAATTTAAGATTTATTTTAAAAACAAAATAACACATTAAAATTATAGTAGATAATTTAGATAAAAATAAAGAAATGTTAATTCGTGAGAGTCACGACAAGTCGCCGTCCTAAGGACAATATCATCTCCCTACGTGCAGGTATTGACGGTCAATATAGTCCCCAAGATAAAACCCATAGGCTCCTAGCGTTGTATCCTCTATATGCACATCCACAAGAAAACGATGAATCAATCCAATTACATTGTCCAAAAACTCGTAAAAGTATATTTAAAATAATGATATAAAATGGCATATATAAGATTTGAGAGAGAGGGAAGAATATCATTTTAAAATAGATCATTTCCTATTGGAGTATATCTTATATATAAGTGAAATTATAAATGAGTTATTAATAGATAAATTAAATAAAATAATTATAACATAATAAATCTATTTAACTCTTTTAATTATGAGTATAATAAAACTATATAATAAACTCCATAAATATTAATAAAATTGTAACTCATAAATTAAATTTTTAAATGATTATTTGTTATTTTATTAAAATATTCCAACATTGTATGCATACATCATGTGGAGCATTTAAAGCTTATCTTACACTCTAAAGTGCAATGGCCACAACAAAAGAAAGTGGGGAACCAGCAAATCATATGTTGCAAAATCAGCTTTTCCTTTTTTTTTTTTGGCAACATCAGAATCAGCTTTTCCTTCTTTTTTTTTTGGTAACATCAAAATCAGCTTTTCAAACTCCACCGATGAAAAATGATAAGATATGCACGGTGCTACTCAGCTACTGTGCTGTTTATGATTATTACCATGCCTAAACTTGCACTTGTGGGAATTAATGGGAATGATTTATATACATTTGCTCCACTTAAGTCAACTTCCACATATATAAATTGGGTGCGCTGAGTTAAGTGATCAGTTTCTCAAGTAAATATACATATATATATATATATATATTGAGAGAGCAATGACTAATTAAAATTAATTAAAATTAATTAAAAATACATAATTTTGATATACAAAATATAGTTAAAATCGAGTCAATGTGCTTATGCGTGGAATCAAGCCCGGACAAAAATAACTACTTGAACAATAACAAAAGCATTACTTAAATATTACTCGCCTTACAATTTTAGAGGCAAAAATATCAATTAAGCTTTCGTAATTAAGTCATTTAACTACTTTTTTCTCGATGGATAACATAGCCAAGCCATTCAACCTTTCTTGTGACATTGTTGATCGGAGATAAGTTTTGAACAACTTCAACTTTGAAAAACTTCTCTCAGCAGCTACAATTATAACCGGTATGGTCAGTAAAATTCTATAAGTAATATATACATTCGGGTAACAACCTTCCATCGTCTTCAAATAATTCAGGATTTCAATTGCTCATTTTGCTTCTTTTGGTAGTATTGATATTAAAAATGTTAACTCCAAATATAAATCATATGTTGTAAAAAATTATGGGGCCTGAGGAAAGAGCCTGTTGCGGCTCACCTCAGGTCCGGCTCTGCGTGGAATCCATGCAACTATAATAGATGAAAGAATTAGGGAACATATACTAAGAGCATTTCTAATGGGGCTGTGTAAAAATAACCAACTCAACATTTTGTAAAATTTACACATTTTGTAAAATTTACACATTGTGTAAATTTTTTGTTGCTCCAATGGTTGTGTAAAATCAATACCAACTAAGCTTTTGTGTATGATAGCTGTGTATTTTGCACATTCAATTTACACAACCAAGTAGGATTCTCTTTCCACCCACTCATTCTCTCTCCTCATTTGTGTAATTTCTTGTTTTTTTAGGTGGCTATATTTTTACTGGACCGCTTCCTTTTACACCTGAATATTAATATTGGCTATTGAAGCGTAAGTAGGTCTGTGTAAATTTTTTGTATAAAACTCACTTACTATATAAGATTTACACAATAATTTCACACAATCATATTGAAGATGTTATAACAAGAAGATGTTCTAATAAGTATATGTACGTGCTCCCATTTTAACCAAAGTTTTGTAGTATTTGATTGTCCATTTATTAGACTTTATTTGGACTTTGGGTCATACTTTATATACCTCCTCTTTTATTAGTTGTTCATGAAATTACAATATTTATTTGAAATGAAATATTTTACTGTATAATTTTTTTTTGTATAACTAACAATTATTCGAGTATATTGATTTTTGAAGTAAAATTAAAGTTGAGTTTTGACTTTGGTCAACTAAAAGGGCTGAATCTTTCTGGCATGGAAAACGACATTTGACATTAGGCACAATTAATCTTATTAATGCCCTACCATAAAGCTTAATTTATAATTGTAGGCAATTTGGTAACGCAAACAAACTACTTGACTTGAATTTCTGCAGCTTCTTACTTTTAAAAGATAATATATGTTACTTTATTCACAAATTCAAACCTTTTACTATACCAATTCTAGGGACCAGGTGTTTTATCCTCGTCAGTCGTCTCATAATTAAACTGACCAAATGGTTTTAGAAATTGAAACCATATTAATATATATATATATATATATATATATGTAGGATTGTTTGAAACTAATAATCTACAGAAATGTATTTGTTTCAAATATATACGTTGAAGGAGCTCTGTGTTTTTTTTCTCTTATCATTTGACCTCAGTTTGAAAATCAATTTCACTAAAAATGCTTTAATTTTGGAACACTAATTTTGTCAAAATAATATTTTGTTAAGAATAATGCAATACCCATGATTTGAGTGACAAATCTTATATATACCCACGCAATCGAGCATAAAGTTGTCATTACTTTCACAGTAATATTAACTTATATTTCGTCTAACATAGAGTTATGCTACAATTACTAGCTTTATTTACCAGTAATTATACTAGATGTGGTGATGGACCGTAGATTCTCATAATATACAACTTTTTAATACACTCCACATGTGTTGATGGGTTGTAAATTCCTAGAATATACAATTTATTAATACACTCCATATGATTATCTAATAAAATAAAACCAATAAGATTATCATTTTCTTTTTAGATTCTCAATTAATGACATAGTATTTGTCCATTGTCATTAAGCTCATCTTTATTTTTCCATTCAATTACACCACTTGCATTCAAAAAATTTATTGTAAAAAACTATCTTTCTCTATTAAAATCAAGTTATAATAGCAGAGAAAATAATTGTATGTACGTTCTCGATCGTTTGAGATTTGGCATAAATTAAAACTGGTTGGGTAATATAATAGGCATTAAAACACAGTCAGAATTCTAGTTCTGACCTATTTATTTTGTCGACATAAATATATATGGGAGCTGGTAAAAGCGCTTTTAACAATCAGTTTTAACCTCCTTTTAAAAAAAGTCACTAGTTATATCATACCTCTTAAAGGCATCCATTATTTTGCATACAACATGAAACACAACCTTACTTTTTTTTTAACATTGAAGTATCGTGTTGCAACTTGGTATAGAAAGACTAGAAATAATGAAGAAAATTCGTTTAACAGCTTTGTAACTTTTCTTTTCCCTTCACTTTTTCATTTGGATGGGAGAAAACTATACATACTTGATCATTGGACTCAAATATTTTTTATACAAAATAAGCCATTGAACTTTTGTAAGCAGAATTTGTGCAAAAAATAAGTTACACTTTTAAGAGATTCTCCGTGTGCATATTATACACTAGAAAATGTAAAATATTAATAAGTACATAAAAATGTCTTGCATAAGAAGACATAAAAGACATAAAAATCATGGGCATCATGACATATGGGATAATCTTTGACTTTGGCAGCATAACTTCAGGTAAATGGCTGGGGTATGTTGCCCAATTGATTGATCTATGGGCATTTCCAGTAACTCGGAAAATAGCCCAAAATAAACATAGAATTTCTTTGATTTTGGCAAGATTGTACATCTCCATCGTGAAATAAAGATGAATTCCACTGTCTGATGATAAGGGCTGCGGATAATTTGCTGTAGGTATAAGTACTGTGACATAGGATAGTAACAAGATGCACATGAAAATAAAACATCCTATGTTCTTGTGGCAACTAAAATACCCATATGTTTTTTTTTTCTTTTAATAACAAACTTTCACAAATGGGTATAAAGTATTTTGTGTTTTGACTTAAGCACAGATTGCTCATGCTTAGCTCAACATGATTTATTCTTTTCATCAATTTTAGTATGGGTGTCTAACTTGCCGTGCTATGTTTGATATTTACTAATGAGGGATTGACTATGTGTAATAATTTTTGTAGTGGTTTACTTGGTTTTAAGTTAATTGATTACAATAGTATTATATATGCTGCAATTTAAATATATAACTTCTGGTGGTTTCTTGCTAAAGAAATAAAGGAAAGAAAATATGCATTTTCTAAGTGCTCTAATCGCTAAGGGTGCTTTTACAAATTTAAAAATTTGTGCTTAAATAATAGGTGTTTAAATTGATTTTTTTGAGTGTGAAGAGAGGAATTGGCCCAGTGGTAAGCAACCTTCACCCTTGCTTTGAGGTCAAGGGTTTGACTCATGGGGTGAGAGGGGAGAATTTTTCTTTATTTGTAAGATTTAGATAGAGACTAAGACATCCATTAATTTAAAAAACAAAAAAAATTGATTTTTTTGAGTGTCTATACTAACACCCAATATATATATATATATATAGGTGAATAAAAAGATGATCCATTGATTGACCTTTTTAACCTCTTAAAGAAAATCCTACATTCTGCCTAGGGGTTGGATAATCCAAAAGGTGTTCTTTTCCATAACTGCTCCACCATTCCTTTGGGTGCAAGATTTGAATTTCTATTCAAACTAAGGCATTTTTACAAAAAAATAATAAAAATTCCACTTGTCATAAACTTTTCAACTTATTTTGGAACTAATACACTTATATATTATTTAAATCAGCGTATTAATTATTATTTAAGTAACTTTGAAAGCGCCAACATTGTTATACAGTGGTTTTAAATGTGAACATTTTACTTTATTAGTGTTTTCAATGTCAACCTAAAAAATAAAAATAAAACATTTGAGAGAAATTAGTGATTTGTAAAACAAGCTTTTGGCATTTTTAAATAATGCATTAATTATGTAAGTAGATTAAAAAGTGCATAGCACGCGGAATAAAAATCTGAGAGGTGAATTAGTTTGAAAAGGAATTGGGAGGATTTGGAGAGTTGTTATTCATTCAAGCAAACTACTGCAGAGAATATATATATATATATATATATATATATATATATATATATAAGGGCACATTTGACATTTTGAATTGAACAGTGCGATGAACCACAAAGGGCATTCCGGTCAAGTGGACCAAGGAATTCAATTCTGAGGGAAAAGGTCAATTTCACATACTGTTCCCAAACAAGGTTAAACCCATCCATATAGCAGGTATTTCCAATTCTGCATGAGATATCTATATTATTATTATTATAGAAAGTTAAGACTGATTTCATCTATCATAAAGTTGTTTGCAAGAGATTTATTTTTTAACAATTAGATTATTTAGCATCTTTGTTTTATATTATATTTTTATTTGAAGTAAATATATCTTAGTAACACACATTGCATGCATATGATTTAATTTTAGATAACTGCAGCTTTTACCCTAATTTTTACAAAAAAAAAAAATTATTGGCATCACTCAAAAAAATTAGTAAGATTACATGTTTAATATATTATTTATTTGATTAGTTTTACAACTGTTTGTTATATAAAATTTTGCAAATAAATTCCATTTTTTTACCCCTTTAGATTTATAAACTTTCTTACTTTTGGTTTTTTTCCTCCTCCCTTCTTTGATAATTAATTGATTCAAAAAATTTCCAAATTTAAAAGGATATTTTAAGTGTTTATAATTATATACGCAATTATACATAATAAAATATTTTAAGATTATTATACTATGTTCCTTGTGTATAAAAGTATCTTAAATAATAACGTAAAAATAAGAACGTATATTTATTTAATGTAATCTTTTGATTTAAATTATACTAAATTGCTCTGCACACTAGATAAAATTATATTACCTATTTACGAAAATATGAGGTAAGTCCAACTTTACATTCAGAACATTGGAGAAAGTTAAAAAAAAAAAAAAACATGTTTTGTTATTTATTTAATAATTTATACCTTATGAATAAGGTATATATAGCTATTCTCACTCCAATCTAGTAATCTAAGGCTTCAACATTCAACAAAGTTATATAAAAAGTGTCTCCATAAATACACAAAATTGTTTAACTAAAAATTATATTTGATTCTTACTAGTGATATTTTAAAAACATTTCTTTATTTATTTTTATAGATTTTTAAAACTAGGAGAAGGTAAAGTGGATGAAAGGGATTTTTTTTAATAAGTTGTTTATTTAAAGAAAGAAGGGATAAATTAATAAAATAAAATTATTACCAATGAAAATACATGGAGTATGATTTTGATTTCTTCCGAATATAGGAGAGAGAGAGAGAGGGGGGGGGGGTTTCCAAAAGAAATAGGTAACTTGTAGTTTTAATATTTTAATAGACCAAGAAATTTCAAGTGACTTTTTATAAAGGGTGATTTGTACTTCCAAAGTTTTATTATAATTGGCTTTTGATACCATTTTTTTTTATATATTGGTATCTTGGTATCTATTTTTAATTTTTTGAGTTCTTTGGTACCCATTTTTGATGGTTCCGTCAGTTGACCATCTTAGACTGTTAAGGCAAAGGAAAAAGTGACATGATATACCAAAAATACCCTCCATTTTCTTCACCCATCTTCTTCTCCCATGTGTACTACCTGTCTGCATTTTATCTTTTTTCTCTCTAAAACTTCCATGGAAGACAAATATTGCAACAAAGAGAAGAGTGAAGAAGGATCGGACGGAGAAGAAAAATCCTTGATACCCACTTCTTTCTCTACTCGGTTCAAAAGTGGAGAAGAGGAAGAAAATTTCTTGTTTAATCAAGTTCCACTTTTTCTCCATCTAATCTCTTAGCAAAGAAGAAGGATTTTTGGGCATATAAGAGAGAATGTATAATTCTGCTAAAGCAAAACCAAGAACAACTACAACAAATAAAAAAAAAGGACGTAAACATTCTCGATTTCATGTTTCTTCTATTTTCCTCTGTTTTCTCTTAACCAAACGGTAGTGTAAAAGAGCAACTACAATTTTCAACAAAACAGTGATCAAAACAAAGAAGTAAAGCTTCAGATTTAAATGAAAACAATTTTAGAGAAAAGAAATCAGTGATAAATATATCCAATTTACTCACCAAATGAGGCGATTAATATGTGAAGAGAGGAAATAAAGTATAAACGAATACGAAACAAGAAACGGAAAGTTAATTTGAAGCTTGTCACCAAAAAACATGTTAATTTAAATTTACTCTCCAGTTATAGAGTAATGGATGACTATACTTAAAGAATGAAGAGTTTTATTAAATTTGAGAACTAGAAGAACACCACTACCACCGACCCGGTACCACCATCGCCGGCGCCACACCAAACTACCTCACAGCGTTGCACCTCTGTACAGCGTATCTCTGCATAATAAACACAACCCTACTACCGGGCCCATTGCACACCCTTTACCTCGACATGAATAAGAAAATGGGGATTTTCGCTCGATGGATTTGAGGATCAAGAGTAAAGAGGGGTTTAGTTGTTTTCTGAACAAATTCGAGTTTTATTTGGATGGATTTGGGAGACATGCATCAAATTTGGGGTGGGGATTTTGTAAAAATTGGAAAGAAATTAAGTGAGATCAAAAAATTAACATTGAAAAGAGTTCAATTCTTATAAATGATGATCCGTGGGATACATATATGTAAGGGTATTATGGTCATTTTATAAGGCACTTGACAATTAATTGACGGAAAAGTAAGAAATGGGTATTAAAGCGTCCAAAAAATTGAAAATGGGTATTAAAATACTAATATATAAAAAAATAGATATCAAAATCCAATTATGATAAAACTTCGGGTACCAAAATACAAATCACCCTTTTATAAACCTCACCCTCCTCTATAAATACCACTCATTGATCCATTCAATCTCACTTGGTTTCAGTCTAAATCAATCTCTCTCTCTCTCTCTCTCTCTCTCTCTTCTTTCCCTTCTCTCTTAACTCATCGATTTTTTTTCTCTCTCCCTCTCCTCCGGCAGTCTATCTCCTCCGTCAAAAACATCATGCAGATCGGTTTAACACTCCCTGCACATAACATCCACATTCTGCAGGCCAGACGCGCCACCTTCAAATGTAACGCCTCTCCCTCACCGTTAAATCCTTCTGCCAGACCCGTTAACTCAAACACCCAGGACAATTTTAAATCCACCGACTTAACTCGTAAGCACTTATCCAACCTCGAAAAACTACTCCAAAAGCAAACCCAACCCGAACCCACCCGACCGGAACCCAACAACGCTACCGAAAACAAAGGACTTGGCCTCCTCGAGGGCCTTAATCTCGCCCGTATCTGGCCCGAATCGAAAGCCGCCGAGGAAATGTCTCCTCGCCATTTGAATCGCCTCCAAAGGCTTTTATCCAAATCGGCTGAGTATTCTCCTCGGAATAGTCTCGGCAGCCGTTGGCGAGAGTATCACGGGTCTAACGACTGGCTCGGCTTACTTGACCCGCTTAACGAGAATCTCCGGCGGGAGATTGTAAAGTACGGCGAGTTTATTCAGGCGGCTTACCATTGCTTCCACTCTGATCCGGCTACGTCGCAGGATGAACCACCTGCTCCACGTCACGTGGCCTTGCCGGACAGGTCTTATAAAGTGACTAAAAGTTTATATGCCACGTCATCGATCGGTTTGCCCGATTGGGTCGATGACGTGGCCCCTGATCTGGACTGGATGACCCAGCGATCAAGTTGGGTCGGGTATGTGGCCGTATGCGATGATCAAAGAGAGATTGCGAGAATGGGGAGGAGAGATATAGTGATTGCGCTTCGTGGTACCGCCACGTGTTTAGAGTGGGGTGAGAATATGAGGAACCTATTGGTTCAAGTACCGGGCCAAACCGACCCTGCCCAAGGACAACAGAAAGTCGAATGCGGGTTCTTGAGTTTGTATAAGACATCTAGACCTCATTTTCCGAGTCTAGCTGACTCTGTGGTTGCAGAAGTAAAACGTCTAATGGAATTATACAAGGGTGAAACATTAAGTATTACTGTGACCGGACATAGTCTCGGTGCTGCATTAGCGTTATTGGTAGCAAACGACTTAAGTTCGTCTGCACCAGATGCCCCACCGGTTGCAGTGTTCTCATTCGGCGGCCCCCGTGTTGGTAACAGAGGCTTCGCTAACCATCTTAGTGCGAAGAACGTTAAAGTTTTGCGTATTGTCAACTCTCAAGATATGATTACAAGAGTTCCAGGTATGTTTGTGAGCGAAGGGCTCGACAAAAAGCTAAGGGACGCGGGTGCTGCTCATGTCTTGAATGTGCTGGATGATAATATGCCATGGGCGTACTCACATGTCGGGACAGAGTTGAAAGTGGACACAAAAATGTCCCCGTATTTAAAACCGAATGCGGACGTGGCTTGTTGCCATGACTTGGAAGCTTACCTGCACTTGGTGGATGGATTTTTGGCATCAAACTGTCCGTTCAGAGCAAATGCTAAGAGAAGTTTATTGAGGTTGCTCCATGAACAACCATTAAACGTAAAGAAACTGTATACAAGTAAGGCAAAGGCCTTGAGATTGAGTCCAGAGAGGGGGAATCTGCAAATGTCTAGTTGTTTACCAAGTCCTTCTTAAAATGAATCTTATATATATATATAGGTCCATATATATAACATTAATGTAAATTGACCCTTTTGTGGGGAAGTAAATGTTACATTGGTACCTGTATTAATTATAGAGCATTAAAATTAATGTAAATTGACCCCTGTACGTGGGGAAGTAAATGTTATATACCTCTAGCTCGTAGAAGTACGAAAGAAGGACATCTTTGTGCGTCTCCTTTGAATACCACTCGATCAATTATAAAAATTATTCCAGCTTTTGTGGGTTTATTAATGTATACTCAAAGATATAATGCCTATCTCGATTGAATTCTTCGAGTGTGAAAAATCAATCTAAATAAGAATTGAAATCCAGATAAAAGTACATAGTTTAGATTTTAACAACTAGTTAATTTCTATTTATAATTGAGTCCATCATTACTAGAAACAAACAGCAACTATCAAAATTTAAATTATCTAATTTTAAATAAACTGTCCAATTTTTTTCTCTAAGTAGTCTTAATTAATTAATCAATGAGATAATTCGTAAAATTATTGTTTTCAGTATTCAATTCAATAAAAATAGGTGCTGGTCTTTGTCCCTTGCTTTGTTTCTGGATATATAGGTGCTGGTCTTTGTCCCTTGCTTTGGCTACAACTACTATCGGAGGAACTCTTTGGGTTAATTTCTATGGCAGATTAAAAGATTACAACTAAATATATATAGAGCAACTCTTTGGCAACTTTAAAATTTAAATTGAACAGTTTAGATTGATTTCTATTTAATAGCATTATCACGTAGAAACACACTTTCTCTAGTGAGAATTTAAAATCGGAATTGTTCAATGTTCCAAATTTTAACTTGACTTTTGAAGTAAATGTGTTTTGAGCTGATTTAAAGATACGAGAGGAGGTTTGAACGCCGTGTGTAAATACGTGCACTTTTCAAGAGCATTCACAACGCGGCCAAGTAAAATGGTATATATATTTACTTTTTGTATGACAGTGAACCCACAAAAAATGGCACATAAACTTTTTTCACCCCGAGCTAGTATATGTCGAGATTTTAAATAAATAATTAATAGTATGAAAATAAGTAACTTTTTTTTATAATTGTTTACAATATCGTAATCATAAATCTATATCTATACTATATATATAAAAGTATGAATAATTTAAGTATTTTTTTTTCCTTTTTTTGTGAAGACAAATACAAAAGATTTTAAGATTTACATTAAATAAAATAGTATAACTACATAAATTTTTATTTTAGTATTTCAAATAAATTTAAACTCTACTTTATTTGACTAAAATAATTAAACAAATATTTTAAGATTTACATTAAATAAAACATAATAAATGTATAACTCCATATATTTCTATATTGGTATTAGTATTTCAAATAAATTTAAAATTTACTTTATTTGGCTAAAATAATTAAACAATATAGGGTTTGTGTTGAATTATGTGTTTTGTATGAGACTTCTATATAACTTCATAACAAATTTCCCAAAAAGAAAATTATTTAATAGATTTTATTAAAATTACAAAACTTTTAGTGTGAATTATAATTTCATTCCGAAGCTCACCACAGAGTATGTATATTAAACTATACTTTAGTTGATTGCTTTTAATATTGTAAATTATATTATAGCCATGGCTCAATAAAATATTCATGTTAAATTTTTTTATTTTTTTTTACCATTTTCGTAATTTTGATGTTATATAATCTATTATTTATATGAGTCTTATATTATTATTTAGTATTGTAATAAAACATTCATGTTATATATCATTAAGCTATATAATTTATTATTTATATGAGTGTTATATTATTGTTTGGTATTGCGCATAATAATCCACATATGTTGAAATAACTATCTACCAATTCTAAAAACTTATTAGAACTATATTACTCTCTTATATATCTGATCAAGAGTCTACTTGGCTCCCTGCTTACCTATGTACTAAAAAAAAATTCAACGCGACAAATTTTTATCATGTATCTACGACATTTTTCTATATTTGACCGATTCTATGATTTTCTTGTAACTATTAATTGAATTTTACACTTGATACTATATTTTTATTTTATTTGCTATTTTTATTGCATACTAATTATCCAATTCTTGGTATTTACGTATTCGTTAATATACTTAATAACGTTTGTCAAATACTAGAACCACGTGCAACGCACATGCACAAAGACTAGTGTGTGTGTGTATATATATTTGAGCACTATAATTTATTTTGTTTGAGATTTTGTAAATATGTTAGAATAATTTGTAATTATTGTAATTAAACAAAATGTTTGGAAATAACAAATTAGTTGTGTGATAATTACAAGCATATCCTCGTGATGGTGTACTAGTCATTACAACATCCATTGCATGAGGGATAAAACTTATAGCCTTGAAAACAATTATTTTTTGGAGAGTTCGGAGCGGGTATGGTTAAAAAAAATGGCCACATGGTTGTGTCAAGTTAGTACGATGCATAAGCTTGAAATTTTTATTTTTTTTAAAATATAGGATTCATACGGGTAATCATTACCCTTATGTTTTTTTTTTCCTTCGAACAAGTAATCCTTACCCTTTAAGATACCTTATCCTTATCATTCATATGAGTAAGGCACATTCGTATGTTTTTTTTCTTTTCTTTTCTTTTTCATACGAGTAATCCTTACCATTGTGGTTTATGTGAATACACATTTTTATGAATAAAATTTAGGTATATAGTAAATTTGCCTAGCTTATACCATACCATGCTAAGTTTGTAGGTTAAATTATTTTTGCTATAAAATTGAGTATGATAAATTTACCGAGTGTAAATGCTAAGGACTTCTCATTACTTAACAAGTCGAGAGTTTAAAACCGCTCTAATATGTTTTTACTAATGTAATTAACCACAAATGAAAGACTCAAAAAGAGAGTGGTCTGAGCCCAAATAAGGGAGAGCACTATTACGTGTTTTTTGGTTGGGTTTTTAAAACTACTTTTGAGTGTTTTTTATAAAAAATTGTGTTCGGTTTACTTATTTTAAAATTTTCATTTAAGTAAAAAAATTATTTTTTGTTTTGTATTCAAAAAAACTATAAGAAATGAAAAAATAAACAAAAATTATATTTTTTTAAAAATAGTTATCATACAGAAATCAAATTAAAAACATTTTTAAAGAAATATACTTAAGAGTAAATTTTTAACTTAAAAATTCCAACCAAACGGAACCTAAAGCCATGTTTGGTACAAAACTAGAAAATCATTTTTTTAGTTTTTTAATAAAAAGTGAATTTTACTTTCACATTTTCCAAATTTTACTTTACTTTATTTTATCTTTCATAAAACTTTTAAAATACCATAACTTTAAATCTAAAAATTAGAATTAGATAAATATATATATATATTTAAAACATGCTCATCGAAATTTATAAAATAAGATCTATTGTGACTATTTTTTGAAGTTTTTCATGAGTTTTTTTCAATTAGTTGAAAAAAACTATAACAAAAACAAAACTCAAATTTTTAACTTACTTTCACACTTTTCAACAATAAAACTCAAAATCTCAACTGAAAAAACCCCACCAAACATGGCCTAAGGGTTGCGATTAGTCTGGTTGAGCTCCCACCCCTACCTACAAACTTACGTATCATATGTTTTAGTTATACGTCAAAGCATTATTCATATAACTAACATTACTTGTATAAGATCATACGGGTATTTTTTACTCTTACCATTTGCTTAACTTTTTTCCTGTTAACAAGCAGCTTACCTCCAATTTCATTTTATTATTTTTTTTATAACAATTATCCTTCTTCCTTTGAGATGAGTAGAATGACTGCACCTCTTCTCCTTTATACGGTTGATCTCACCCATATCACTTTTTTATTTTATTTTATTTGCAAAAAGCAAAGTCTTGTTATAATTATTTTTCTTTTAATTATATACGGCACAATTCCTTCCCAAACTTAACATTAAAATTGCTATTTTACCTATTTAATATATCCTATGTGCTACGAATGCTCTAAATAACTAATTGAACTTAAGCCAATTCTACATCCAACTACTTTTCTATCAAATTAGATTTGGTAAAATGCTATAACCTTGAAGCTTCCTATTGGAATTCTCATATCAAGTTTTTTTTTTTTTTCTTTCGTTGGGTTTTACATTCTTGGAAGGCGCGTATAGACGGATAGGCAAAGTCCCTGGGTGTAAAACTTGATTGTGAATACCCCACCCATCAAAGAATATTATTGGGCCTTAAAAGTCTATGATTGGAATGGAATTTCTTAGTTTGACATTTGTTACTATTATTTTGGGCCCTTTTCAATTTCTCATTCTTCTTACTTTTTCTTAGCCGTCGTCACACTTTGCTGTGTCACTGTTGACATCAACATAGATACTCGGAAAAATAGAATGCGATAAACTGCTGATTTGGTCACTGCAATTCAAAATACAAAATTGATATCAATAGTCTTAATTCTTACTTTACGGCTGTGTTTTATCACAAATAATAATAGTTATTGCAAGAGAATTTAGTTTGTAAGATTAATGTAAATCAGTGTATTTGACTAAACTATAAATGAAAATTTTATTTTTTGACGTTATTCTTTTTATTTTGATAAAAACTAAATGCACTTTTATCTTTTCCAATACCAACTAAATAAATACCTATGATTTGAGAATATGTTTTTATTGTAATATTTGATATATTAATTATTTTCAAAAAAAAATTAAACTTTTAATTTATAAATCCCAAAACAAAAGATACAAACGCTTGTAGAAATAAATAAAATTTATTCTTAAACACTAATGGTATTTTAAAAAGTTTTTTTTTTTTTGGAACCTCCACTCTTACCTTGAAGTTAAGAGTTCGACTTATGGAGACGAGAAGCGGGTTTTATTTGTTTGTAGGATTAAATAAAAGACTTAGATCTCCCTTAATTTAATTTAATTCTTTTAAAAAAAGTTATTAAATGTGAGGCTAAACATTTAACTAGGCACGATTATGAAAATGGATTGAGCGAAGAAGTAAGACACAAATGATTAGTTGTATACGACACAAACCGAATTACATGAGAAATCAATTTTTCTATTAATGCAAAATTGCAAATGGCTTCCTTTGTGTATGAGCTGAATGTCTTGATGTGACTCAAATAAGATTGTATCGACCGATCCAACCTACTAAGCTTTTTAATATCCAAAAGTTGAGGATATTTTAACTACCGTAACATTTTTTTGTTCTTCCATTTTACTCTTTGCATGTTTTAATTTATCTAAAAAAAGCGAACAACGTATACAAGAAATTTGAACAATTACTCTTGAATTTGTCATTTATTGCATGTGAAAAATAAAATAAAAACTTAAGACTCTTTTTTGTCTCAAAGTAATGGCACCATTTTGATTTTAGTGTACTTTAACAAATTCTCGCTTAATGTTAAGCGAGTGACTGTACATTAAACATTTTTTTACAAGCCGACCATCATCGAGTGTGGAGGCTTACAACTCAGTCAACATAAATTGAGTGAATTAACAGTCACTCTCTTGACATCAAATAAATATGTTAACAGTCATTCGCTTGATATCAAGCGAGTATCCGTTAGCGTATTAGCTTGATGTTAAGCAATTAGTGTCTGTTAAATAATTTTCTACAACCTTAGTCGCTTATTTATCATCGAGTGTGGAGGCCTGCAATTCAGTTGATATAAATTAAGTAACTAACAAATCTATGGATATGAATTTTCATTTGTTTTCTTTAGAAGAGATGTTTGTTTATTTCATTTTTGGATCATTATATATTTGTGTGTGTATACGTATGTTTTTAAAAAGAAGAAAAGAAGAAGGAAGAAGAATGGTTAGTGATTAATTAATTGTTAATTAATATATTAAGTAAGGAGGCGGTGGGAGAGTGTGCATTTGCGACGGAAAAAGAAAAGAAAAGAAAAAGAAGGCATATGATATTAGTTGTCGGCATAGTTTGCTTGATAAATGGGCCTGGACCATAATACGGCTTACCCATATCCATATATTAGGTATCGAACACAAGGCCCACCCAATACACAAACAAGCCCACACATGTTACAGTGAACCCGCTCTTACCCTAACTCCATCCACTAGGGTTTTTAAGATTAGGTTTACGCTTTACTTCCCAAATTATCTCCGCTTTGGCTAGCGTTTCACCAGCCTCCATTTCTCTCGCTGTCTGTATTCATTTGTATCATCTTGTCTGTATTGTTGTATAATAGATCGATCCATGGGATTGATCAATAACTAGGGTTTTGTGGTTGCTCAATCTTAGTAAAGCTTAGGGCTTTTTTTGTTATATATTTTTGTAACTTGTAACATAATGGCAACCACAAACCCTTTCGATCTCCTCGGTGATGACGATAACGACGATCCGAGCCAGCTCGTAGCTAAGCTCCCACCGCCGGCGAAGAAATCACCCGCTCCGGCGGCTCAGGCGACTGCTCAGCCGGCTAAACCGGCGGCTAAGCTTCCTTCGAAGCCTCTCCCTCCATCTCAGGCTGGTAAAAAATAGAAATCCTCTTATTAAGAGCAATGTGGATTTGAGATTGATATGCGTTATGCACTGATTAAGTATGAGGATTGAATCTTCATCTATTTGTATTTTTTGCCAAGTTGCTGTAGAAAAGGGTGATTCCAGGCGCGGTAGGTAGATGAGAAAATTAAAGAATGACGAATTTAGGATGATGGACTCTTAAATTTTTTCAAGTCATGGGTTTTACGTGAAAATCTTAACGTCGTTATGTATTCTTTGCTATGTGTTATTGTGATTTTTTTGCCAGGAATTTTACTAAAAGCGGACAATCTCTAATGTTTCTTTTTTGGTTAAATGGGCCGGAGGACGGGTTGGTCTAAAATTAGTACGACTAGGGTTTTTCTAACCATTGATATGGGCGGGGTGTTAAAATAAGTACTATATCTTTTTTTCTGGGTGGGGCCAAATTAGAAAAGAAAGCTAAAATGTGTTTATTCCAGTGTTTTAAATACAATGTAGTACTAGAATGCGGAATTTTTAAGATTATATGGGCCAATTTTACCCTTTACGTAGGATAGTTGAAGGCAATTAAATTGGTTGTGTAAATACCTACAATTATTCCTAGTATTTTGAATACAATTAAACCCATCCTCACCAAGAAACTTTCATCAAGCCTGACTGTATAAACAGTCGTTTTAGTGATTGTTGGGACTTGACATAGAAAGGACAGGCATAGCTTCATTGTTGTTCACTGACTGTCTTTTCGACAGTAGCTTCATTCAGACTTGCAACCACCACCAACATGATGGTATTCTATTAAGAGGTCAATAGGACAATCTATTCCGTCATTTGAGAGAGATTTGTCATCAAAATATTCATTTTTGGCCTTTTGTGTTCATTCATAAAACTCTGTAGCCAGTTTGTTGGAAATTTTGACTTGATGAACAAGTGTCATACTCTGTAATGAAGTTTGGTAAAATCATAACACCGTTTTTTCTGCAGCTACTAGTAAGGATGAAAACGGGAAGGTTTTACTGATCTATATTTATGTCTTCTTGTAAAAAAACACATGCAAGAAAATCAGTTTTTTCCCTCCACTTTACTCCACTTCTCTCAAGAATTTCTTTCCTGCATATCTTTCCTGACAACCAAACAGACCCTAAAGGGGTTTTCGTTTACTCATCCAACAACTGGAATTCTAATGCCAAAATTTCTGTTTTCGTGGCATTGATTGTAAGCCACATGAAGCAGCGTCATTCCCTAGGTCAATATATTTTATTTTGGGGTTCTGCCTGTCTAATTGAGCTTTTATTTTTTCCTTCTTTTTTTCTTTTTTATCACTTAAATAACAGTCGCTCCCTTTATTAGGAATGGGAAGTGATATTGAGCTTTTTATTATGAGTTAAATATCAGTAACACTCGTCCTTCGTGTGCACCCCTTGTTTCCCCACAATGAAGTGATATTGGGAATGGGAAGTTCATTTATACCATCATTCCCCCTTTCTGTTTGGTAAACAACTGTTCTGTTCTGCCATGTGTGCGCCTTTGCTAAAATATGTAGTAATCACTGTTGCATTCAGCTCCTTGGGTGATAAATGTTTTGCAACCTACGTAAAATGAGATTTTTTTTCTACTGTATAACAGTATTCTCATTTGTTGAGTTCTCTTTAATAGTTAGGGAAGCAAAGTCTGAAGGTCCTCGTGGAGGTCGTGCTGGTGGACGTGGGCCAGGTCGTGGCCGCGGTGGTCGTGGATTTAATCGAGATACTTCCGATAATGACAATTCATTTGGAAGTAACAATGGTTTTTCTGGAGGGTACAGACCTTCCGAAGATGGCGATGGAGAGAGAAATCCAGAAAGACGTGGATATAGTGGACCTCGTGGTGGTTATCGCGGTGGTCGCCGTGGTGGTTACAGTAACGGAGATGTTTCGGAGGGTGAACGCCCTCGGAGGGTTTTTGAACGCCGCAGCGGAACTGGCCGCGGGTAAGTAATTTTAAGTGGTTGAGTTATTTGAACTTTGCCCCCCTTTGGCAGGGTAATCTCAAGAAATTACATACAAGTGTGCAATGTTTAATTTTTTAGTGTAATCCTTTGAACTAACTTTCAGTTTTTATGAGATTCCACCCCCCCCAAAAAAAAAAAGCAGGTGGCTAAGTCTAATGATTATGACACGGGTGCAAGTCTAATTACACATATAACATTGGGGGTATAGTCAAAAAATCCCTAACTGGTATATCCAATTTTTAGTGTAATAGTAGATTTGTTATGACGAGAATTAAATAAATGACTGATGCTGTACAGTTTTAGTGTAATGATTATATATTTGTGTCGTGCTTTCCATTTACTTATTGTGCTGCTTTGCAGAAATGAGTTCAAGCGTGATGGTTCTGGTCGGGGGAATTGGGGAACACCCACTGATGAGATTCCCCCGTGAGTACAAACTGATCTGGACTGTTAAAGATTGAGGCTTTTTAAATGTCTTCTCCCATTTTATTTCAACAAGTGAAGAACTGTATGTGTATGTGACGACATTTGCTCTTTTCACCAAATATAGGGAGACTGAAGAACCTGTTAATGAAAGTGAAAAGATTGTTGAAGTCGAGAAGCCAGCTGGGCAGGAAGAAGTTGGAGAGGCCAACAAGGAGAATCCTGTGAATGAGCCAGAAGAGAAGGAGCCTGAGGATAAGGTTCATATCTTGTTTGTATATTTTACACATCTGTCTTCAATTATTTACAATTTTCCCATTGCATTTTGGTGACGGAGTTGAAAGGAACTCTTTTTTATTTTACTAAAACTTGGGTTGAATTGTTGTTGAATTAGGGTAAATTCTTGTGAACAATAAAAGTATGTTTACAATCATATTTTCCCTTTTCCGATAGATAATACTCCCTAGCTCAGAGGCTGTAGTTTCCAAGTTATGGAAAAGTTCCCAATACAGCAATGGCACACATACATTCTTCAATATTATACAAATGATGTTACGATCTCTACATAGCTTTGCCAATTTGTAAACAAAAATGTAACAGAAATAGCAATTACCTTCTTAATTAACCACGAATTTGTGGGTTCAGTGGTAGTATTGCTATGAAGTTATGTGAGTTAGCAGAGAATTGTATTATCATTTTTTTTAATAGAATATAGTAATGTTTCAGTCATTTACTGTGTTTCCTTTGAGAACTTTTGTCCAATTGTATTATTTGCTAGCTAGGTACTGATGTTATTTATCTGCTGTAATATGACAGGAAATGACTCTGGAAGAGTATGAGAAAGTACTGGAAGAGAAGAGGAAGGCCTTGGTAGCACTTAAGACTGAGGAAAGGAAAGTTGCCTTGGATAAGGAGCTTCAATCTATGCAGCTTCTTTCCAACAAGAAGAAGAACGATGATGAGATCTTCGTTAAATTGGTGAAACTTGCTCGCCATTTCTCTTTTTTTGTGAAAATGTAGCTTAGTGCATCTATTATAATAGGGTTTTGAATTATTGTCAGGCTTCCGAGAAGGACAAACGTAAAGAGGCTACTGAAAAGGAAGAACGAGCCAAAAAGGTATGTGGATCTTTCATAGTTTGTTTATCCCTGTCTCTGCATTTTTATATAAATCTTGTACTAAATTAAATCCATTATTGACAAACTTTTTGTTTTCCTTGTGTCTCCGTGTAGATTGTGTTTTAAAAGATGTAATTTCTCTTTTGGAGTTGCAATGAGATTTCTGTTTCTTATCAAAAAAAGGTTTCTCACTGTCATGTTTGATCCATATTTATCAAAGACCCTTGGAGAAATGCTTGTGATATATGGCCTTCTGATTTAGATTTATTTCTTACAAGAAAATAATAAGTTGATTAAATTATTTTTGGCGTCGCATTTTTTGTCCCTGGTCACATGTTCCAAATTTTAAACTGAATGCAATTTGAGACCACATCACTTCACAACTATATTATTTGATCCTCGTGTAGGATGTTCTTCATTTAGAGAAACAACAAAAAATTTCTTTATCTTTGTGAGATTTGGTACGCTAAAAATGTCACAAGAAGGAAGTTTTCTTGGGAAGTGGCGTTTTTATTGATTGATTATGTCTTGTTTTGTAGTCTCTCAGCATAAATGAGTTCCTCA
Source organism: Lonicera japonica (assembly GCA_021464415.1). NCBI lineage: Eukaryota > Viridiplantae > Streptophyta > Magnoliopsida > Dipsacales > Caprifoliaceae > Lonicera > Lonicera japonica. The sequence continues at coordinate 23,281,462 of CM038464.1, forward strand.
AGCCTGCTGAAGGGGAAAGGTACGTTGGAGGAGGCCGTGGCCGTGGGCGGGGCCGTGGACGTGGTCCTCGAGGAGGGTTTACTGGAAGCAACATCCCAAGCGATGCAGAATTAGCCCCTAAAATTGAAGATGTTGCCCAGTTCCCTTCTTTGGGTGGTAAGTAAGAGGAGAATGTGCCCATCCTGCCCTCTGCTCTTTGTACCTTTTGAGCATTCTTTGAGGGGCTGGAAGGCGGATGGAATGTACAGGAAATAATGTTGTTATTCCTGTATAAGAAAGGATTATCTGAAAACTTTATCGTCTTTTAAAGAGTGTAAATTTTAGATGTCTTACCGAGGGGTTATATAGCCTACTGGTATTCTTCTTGTCGCATTTGTCGAATTTAGGGATCTAGAGGAATATTTTTTTTTTTTTAATCTTGGATTTCTAAGTTATGGGATCAGTTTTGATTTGAAGTTGATTGAGAAAATTTTGTTGTTGTTTGTTACTATTAATTGGACCATCTGTATTTTTGTTTTGCATTATGCTTCCGTGTTTGTACGAATTTTTACATGCTTTAGAATCTTCTAATACAATGTCAATTGTTACATTATTTTAAAACACCAAGGCTTAGAGTGGCCAGTTTGTAAGCGACCGTAGGCGTGTTTAGTGGATACCTTCTTGTTCATACCGTTTTAGTTGATATAAATAAATTTGAAGTTGCGTGAAATAAGGTCAAACTGTGACGACAGTGCTATGAAATTTGTTACGGGACTTTTTAAGCTATTGTCTCAGAATCAATTTACTATTAATGGGGTTTCCAAACATAAAATTTGCTGTAGATGACTGATTGAATCCAAAACTTCATTGTCACGGTTCAATCTGAAATAGACCAATGCAAAACCCTTTCTACGTGTATAATTAACTGAAATTTTATAGCCAGGATGATCCAAACATTGTTCTTAAAAAGTCGAAAGGCATTCAGAAATAGGGAAAATTGGAAGTAGAATTGATCCGTGTTCTTATTAGATTGTACATTTTATTTTAATAAGTAAAACTAGCCTCGGAGTACACCTTACGTGTGTGCAGTGAATGTAATAAAATAAATCGAATGAAAAATAATATTTTGTATCACAAGTACATAATTAGTTTTGACCTCTTTATAGAAAATTTTTAATTATGAAATTTGTTCACTTTCGATTAGCCACTTAAAAACTTATGTATTTAAAATGATTCAATTTTACTTGATGGAGGCATTTTACTTGATGGAGTGTTTGGAGAACTTAATTGAGATATTGAAAATGTTAGAACATGTTTTGAAATGGATGTTCTTGTATACACCTACAAAGTCTTTTTTTAACCTCATTTATTTTTTCTAATTTTGACAAGTTTGCAACCAAAGAATTCTTTATTTTTTATTTACAAAAATGAAAAGAAAAAGAAAAAACTCCCCCTCTTATTCATCAACACCACATAGAAATCCTCGACACTAGTGATTCATTTCAAGCCAGCAGTTGTGCACATATTAAGTGCGAAGTTTACATTATATATATTTTGACTTCTCGGGACTTGATTTTGTGCATATATTCATCAGACGGCTAGTTAATATTGTCCCTTTTCGCTAACATTAACAGCTTTATCCGCTCAAATGAGTTGTTTGTTTTTTTAGGATTTTCGAATTGAATTATTTCTTTAAGGTATTTTTCCTTATAGTAGGCTTAAAGTATTAAAAAAAACCAAAAAACAAAACAATGTAGAAGATCTATTCCTTAATATTTAGTTGACGATGTATATTTTATTTGTAATCTTTAATCTCTTTTACTCGGGATTATCAATAGAGTTAGTAGGAGCTTTATAATTAAAATCAAATTTTCTTTAAAACTCGGCTATCTAAAACAAAGGAAAATCTAGTAGTATATTTTAGGGAGATATTTATTGAGTGTTGAGGAAATGTGATAAAATTTTTCAACATAACATCAATTTGTTGTAGTATCAAACAAATTCAACACTAATACAGTGAGTAAAATCATGTGTGGTTTGACAAAAGCAGCTTTCAGAATTGTATTGGAACCTCCCTATTTGGAAGTTGAATTTAAAACGGGATGAGTTGAAAGTTGTTAGTGGAGTGAGTTGAAAGATGGGTGAAATTACTATTTTCGTGAATTTATTTAAGAACACCCTCTAAAATCCTCTATATTTCTTAAAATTTTGTATCGAAGTATCAACATCAAGTATATGTACTATATTCCTTTAAAATATAAAGTTAGATTGAATTCCCAAGTTCAAGAATTAGACAATTTTAAGTTTTACTTCAAATGACTTAATTTTAGTTTTCATTAATCAACTTGAATTTTCATATTTACAATTATTTAATTTTCCTAACCAAGAGTAAATCAACATAAAAATTATAAATTATCTAATTCATATTTTGAGGGACAATTAAATGGATCTTTATTATATGAAAAAACAGCTATGTTGTAAATACATAGATTTATGTAAATATTTTATTTGATAAAAAAAAATTATACATTACAAATTATAAAGTTGGATTATAAAACAAGTTTAAATATTCATGAACATAATTTTGTAAATACATATTTACCTATCATAAAATAGTATTTTTTTCATTATTTCTCTCCCTCTTTCTCTATATATGTATATACTATTTCTCTCTCTCTCTCTCTCTTTCTCTCTATATATATATAGATAGTTTTTTAAACATAAGCTTTTTGTTAATTAAAAATAATATAATTCTCATAAATTTGATTACTATTATTAATTTTTTATTGAAAAGAAAATTAAATTTGAACCCCCTTTTTTAGTTGTTAATAGGGCTAGTAATGGGTAAATTTGCAAGTGGGTTGGTAAGATCCAAACCCACCCCGTCAAAGAGTGTGTCTGCCCTATGTTTTTTCTGGCTTGACCGAAGCGAGTATTATATTGAAAATTAGAAATTCTTCATTAACTATGCTTAGATATAAGGTGGCCATTTTAGAAAGAGTATGATGAAATAATATGAAACAATACGAAATGAAATTGACTGAAGAATTATAATTCGTGTCTATAATGTTTAACATGAAGTCGTCTTTGTGTCCATATTTTGAAACAAAATTGGAGATACATATACCATGCTAACCGTGTCTTGTCATGTAAATTAGCATTTATTGTGTTTAAATTAATTAAAACCAACATTTTTACTAGTGTTATAACGTATTTATTAGGACTCTACGTTGTGTTAATTGTGTTTTGTCATATTAAGTATTATCATGTCTAATTAGAGAAAATTAACACTTCTACTTGTATTATTTTTTTTTCTTATTATAGAGGGATATTTTGGTAATTCAATTGACAAACCAAAAACCATCCTCACGCTTTATTAATAGTATATATTATAAGATCAACTATGTACTTCAAAGGGAAAAAAATATATTATATGGTACTATTAGATCTCATGCATACCTTTAAAAGTACAGCAAAAATAGTTTTTCCTTTTAGCAAAAGTACTTGATAAATTGTGCAAAAAGATTGAGTGAAATTTGTGAGAGTAATGTGGAAAAACTCGATAATGCAACAAATACAACTTAAAAAAAATTACTAAATTGTAAAGAGGGAAAGAGAATGAGTGGGACATTCTAACAATTGTTTAGGGATACCAATGAAAGGCTTTGGTCAAGTGGTAACACTTTTATAACCAAATGTTATGTTTGATCGAGTAGTAATATGAAGTTGTTTTATATGTAAGGTCACAGGTTCAACTCTTTCTATTGTATTTTACTTATTTTCTTAGTATATAAGGGTATTTTAGTAAGTACACTGGCACACCAAAAATACAATTCACACTTTATTAATAGTATAGATAATTATTTGAAACGCTAATAATCATGTATGTAAAATTAACAAATCTCTTTCACCACCAAGTCTAGCGAATTCAAATCTATATTTGAAAAAGTTTTTAGATCGGATCATGAAACGGATCATCAAAACATCGATCTATATTCAAATTTGTTTAGATCGGATTTGAATCGCATATAATTCGATCCATTTAAAATTTTAATTATATAATAATTAGTTTGTAAATATATAAAAAAAAATAAAAAATTATGCGTGTATTAATAATAATGTGGTAAATATAGATAATAATAAATTTAAGCATGAATGTGTATTTTGGATCAGACCGGATCGACATAAATCCATATCTGATTTGTTAATCAAAGGCCTAATGGGTTCGAATCGGATTTGGATATACAATCATACATCTCAATCCATATCCGACTAAATGGATCGCGGATTGTTCTGTACTTCTATTTTTATTTATAGTTATAGAAAATGAATTTACTAAGTAATAGTATAAACTTTTTATTCCCTTTCTATAGGTGAAAATCTTAGTTCTCCTCCTCCTCCCATATTTTGTATTATCATAAACTTATGGTCAAAGATATTTGCTAAACCTATAATAAGAGGCATTTTTTGAGGATTTTTTTTAACATTCTTAATGCTTTTTAATATTAGAGGATGACAATGCATTTACCATTATATTTGATTCGTGAAAATTGATGACTACAATGAACAATGATTTCAATGAAAAGAGTTTTTGTACTAGTAAAATGCTCCCTACCTACCATTTTAGTTAGCATTATAGAAGAAAATCAATTGCATTATTTTTTGAATTGCAATTTGATTACTTGGTTTCGATAAAAATATGAAAAATAAATCACGTTGTTTTCATTTATAATTGTGTTGCATTTGTGCAATGCGTTTGCTAACCAACCGTTATTTGGACATTCAAATTTAAATAAATAAATAAAAGAATTTTTTTAGTTTGCCCCTTATTATTAATATGAAACTCAAGATACTCATATTTCATTAATCATTTGACGTACCCCCTAGAATTTAACGGATGTCTAACTTTGTTACTATTTTCTGTAAATGGATTATTTTACCCTCATCTTCACCGTCTAAATTAGGGTTCTTAAAGTTACTTTTACAACCATCTTTCTCTATGTATATACTTTTATCTTTTCTTCATTTTCTCTCTTTATATATACACATGCCCACTAATGGAAGCAAGCCCATGTAATTTGGTTCTTCAATTTGCCATAAATTATATATAATTCACATCCCTTTAAACATTACCAACAATTTTCACCTGGAATCCTTAATTTTTCTCTCATATATTTTTCACTGATTTAATCTCTTTCTATAAATATCTTTTTCAGCTTTTCAATTTTCATCTCAATCTCTCCTGACATGACTTCTATTGCTCTTCCTTTAAAGACATCCACTACCTTTGCTCTAAATGACTCGTCATATTACAATCCGCAGCAAAGATTAAGGTTTAAATGACGATGAATGACCGGTGTGTTGATTATGCGTTTAAGGGTCATTGCAGTTTATGCAACTCATTAATTTATCCCCCTCCATACACCTATATACATACGTATGTGTATATATATACACATACACATATGTAGTATGCTCTCCAATTGTCTCTATCAAAGATCCCTAATTTCTCAGAATTAATTATCATTTTACAACCTAAAATTGCTTTCACAAAATCCCCAATTTTCCTTACAAGATCCCACGAAGAGCTTAAGAAACATAGTAGTATTGTTTCCCTCTCGTCAAACCTCAATCTCTCTCTTTAATTTTGCTTTTGTTCGTACAGATTCGATTTGCTCAGTTACATACCATTTTGAATGAGTTTCGAATTAGTGGTGTTAACAATCATTGGATTTGGGTTCAATTTGATGGGAAAATTAGGGTACTTGAATAATCATTGAGTGTGGAAGATGATGAAAAGTAAGGTCAAAATTGTCAAAATGACTGAACATTAAATAGAGTTGTTGGTCCGTTAAAAGCTAAGGGGTAAGTCAAAGAATTAGTAAAATAGGGGTATCTTAAATTTCGCATTAATAATGGGGCAAAGTTAAAAAATCCCATAAATAAATAAAGGGAGATTTTAATTACACTACAATTTTTTTTTGAACTACTGCAAACTGAAAAATATCACAAAAAGACGAAAAAATGATTAAAAACCACTACATACACTACACAATACATACTAAATTTTACCATAAAAAGTACACAAGATTTCTGAAAACACCACTAAAAATAATTAAATTAATTATTTTTTTAAAAACTTCTCTTATTTTTCTTTCTCTTTCACATTAACAAAAGCAAGCCCTAGTTACTTTCTTTCACACTCCAATCATCGCTCCGCTCGTTCCTTCACCGTGTGGCGCTTCTTCCTTTACATTAGTCCCTCTCTTATCTCTTATTCCTCCACCGCTTGTTCCTCCATCGCCTTAGAAACTCGTTAGTTCTTCACGCCGTTGGTTCCTTCACGCTGCTCTCTGCCATCTCTAAGGTACTTCTTTCTCTCTATCGCCACTCATTTTTTACGTTAGTATCTCTTTCATGCCTATATTTGTTTCTCTATTTGGTTGCTAAAAAAATTGAAGGAATTTTTGGGTATTTTGTTCCTCTATTTTAAGTAAAAAATGTTATAATTATAACATATCTTAAACTCTCTATTTTTCTTAATGGGTTTCTATTATTCTTGTTATTTTAGTCATTCCTTGCAATTCTTGGTAATATTGGATTGATATTACAGGTTTTATTTGAAGGGATAATGTTTGCACATAAGGTGTTTGTAAAAATTCTGAGTAGATCTTTTAGCTGTGGGTTTTATGGAGTCTGCTTGCGGACAAAAGTACTTTTACCACATTTCTTATTTGCTTTCCATGATGATTTTTAAAGGAAGGGGTTTTAATGATGCATATCACCCGTCTGATGAAATGCCTGTGAGAAAAATTCCTTCATGAATCTGATCAATTTGAAGAGAGTGAGTGCTCCGCCATTTGAGAGAGGGACGTAAGTGCTTTTTTTAAAAAACATTATATTTAGAACATCTCTAATGATAGTGCAAAATTAACTTGTAAATCATATGTGACCACCAACATTTACAAAAAACTTGGAACACTAAAAAAATATATATGCTCCAATGGTACTTTTGCAAGTTTTTGTGTAAAATTTAAAATAATCAGTAAGATCCTAACACATGTTAAATATCAATTTAAGTATTTCTTATTAGTTTTTGTTATTTTATAGTTACAATTGGTCTTGATTTATATGTATTGATGAGTAGATGTAAACTGATTCTTCATACAATCTTGATAAATGTTTCTATAGGATATAATGAAATTATATCATTTTTATATATATATTTTTATGTCTTATATAGGTTTTATATATTCTAAAGAATCTTGATGCATGTTTATAACTTGTGCAAAGTCTTTAATTATAGGTCTTATTCTAAAGATGGCTACCACCTACAAAGTGCCAATTATGTTAAAGAGAACGGCAAGACTATGGTTGAAGTTGAAGAGGAAAATGGATGTTATGGAGAACAAAGTTATCAAGAAGGTAGTGAAGATGATCGCAATGGAGAAAAAAGAAATCAAGAAACTAATGAAAATGAACATGAAGCGGCAAAGACAACAAGTGAAGTTGAACATCAAGAAAAAGTCGCAAAGACAAAAATTAAAAAACGTGAAGTTGCAACACAACCAACATAATCCACACGGCTTAAGGGGTGTAAAAGCCGCGTCTCAACTCAAAGCATAAAACGACGTCGCGTGTAAACGTTTAAATATGTTGGTTAATTAGTTTTTTGACTTAGTAAAAACAATGGGAATATTTTTTTGGTAGAATCCAGCACTTGGATTATGGTTTAATTGGTTTTTTTATTTGGTAAAAACAATGGGAATATTTTTTTGGTACCTAAATTTTGTATTAGGTGCAAGCGCTTAAATTATGGTTTAATTAGTTTTTGGGTTTGCTTATGGTATATTATTACTTTCTTTTTTGTTAATGAACGAGGTTCTACACCAATCTTGTGGTAATATATTAATTTGATTTGCATAAAATTGAGATATTGGTTTTGTTTAGAATGTTAATTTGTTTTAAAATTTTGTGATTTGTGACAAAATTTTGGAAAGTATAAAAAATTGATTAACTTTTGCCGACCAAAATGTTTGTCTAAGTACTCTGTTCGGTAAGAAGTAGTTTACTGAATTATATACAATTTAATCGGCAAGACATCACCAAAAATATAAGTTAATTTCGGCATAATGATACCGATCTAACATGTTTCGGTATTGTCTTACTATTATTCGGCCATGTTTGGATGATATTGTTATCAAATCTCGGTTGTAAATTACCGACTTTTTTGCTTATATTCGGCCATGGATTGCCAATTATTGAAAATTTATAGCTTTTGACTAAGGGAATATATGTGCCTTAATTTCATAAAACAACTTATATTTATGCAGTGTTAAACTAAGAACTTCATACAAGAGATCAAGATAAGTTGGTTAACCAGAAATTTCATTTCCATTAAAAGTCACCGTGTACTATACAGTGTTACAAAAAAAACTCTTATGGCATGCAAGCAATGTTTACATACGCAAGAAAACAAAAATATCATGATTTACTTCACTGATGAATACATCATAATCTCATAGCCTCATTTTTTTTATTCGACTTCAATGTGACACTAATTGTGTTCAAACTTCGGGCAATGCATTGACACCAATCGAACAACTCAATTCACGACTTAAATACTTACAAGAATGATAAAAAAAGTATTTAGTATCTTATCTAAAATCTAAAATGGTGGAAAAATGTATTTACTTTCTCCGTCAAGAAATAGCTTGTGAAATTTTGAGAAATAATTTGACTAATCTCACTAGAATCAGTCATACAAATATGATCAATTTATATTAGAACTAGAGTATCAGTATTAGTTTGTTGGGTATCATTCAATGATTTTAACACAAAAGATAAACACTGCAATATATAATATAATATTTAAGAAAATATAAACGGTAAGGAAATAGTCGGCAACATATGGTCGAGAATGTAAGTATAAATCGGCAAAAAAACACCGAGTATGTTTCATATTAGTCGGTAGTTTAATGCCGACATATTATTTTATTCTTGGAAACGTGTTGTCGAATAAGTATTATTTTTTCGGCTCCATGTAACTGAAAACGATGTTTCATTTTACAAAATGAAGCTCATTATTACAAGTTTTAAAGGAAGAATGGAAAAATGATGAATACATATACATACCCCAATACACAATGCTTCATTATCAATGTAGATATTTGAGTGTTTTAGATAATCTTTAAGTTTATCATCTTACTCTTCCCTTTTTTGAACAAAATAGAAAATTTCATTATCAATGTAGATATTTGGTGATAAATAACCGATAATCATGAATGAATAATTACTTACACGGCAAATCTGTTGGTTTTGAGTCAAAAAAGCTTCAAATTGAATATTTGCAGAGAAAGAATGTGATGGTAATGTTTGATTTTGGTTTTTTTTTTTTTTCTACATTATATGGTCTTATCACCACAAAAAACTATTAATTTTATTACAAATTAAATATTATAATTTTTACTTAAAATATCACACACCTTTCACACACCTTTCTTAATTTTACCACAAAAAAAAAAATGTGATGTGAGTTAGCTTATTTTTATACTTTTTTAAATTTGGGTGATTTTAAGATATAAGTAGAATTTCCCACAAATAAATAGCGTAGATATACTTTATTTTATCATTTGCTCTGAGTTTCCCTCTTGTATCGTAGATGGTCAAAGGAAAAAAGTGAAGTGCTTCAGTATTTTTTGATGAACAACAATCAAATTTTTTACCTTTCGGACTTCAAATTCACTTAAGAGAGGCAAATGTATGCAATTTTTTTTTAATTTAATACCTCCTAGCATCTTCCGTTAAGAGGCCTCTGATATACAAACCAACCATGAGAAATGAATCATTTTCACCCCAGAATTACAAGGAACAATCATCATCCCTTAGCTTTCCTGACCACTTTCCCACCATCCAAACACTTCTTTTCAACTTCCACGCCTCAATACCCAGATGCTAATTCACCCACACAAACGCTTTCCTCCCCTCTTTCTTCACTCTCTCCACAAAAAAACCACCTGGTTCCCACCAGTTACTTGAAACCAGACAGATACACACCATCTAATCTACGGCAATTCGATCATATTATCTCATCAAACAAGTTGATCATTAACTATATTAGAGCTAAGGATTTAAATTCTGCCCTTAAGGTGTTCGACAAAATGACCGTGCGAACTACGGTTACGTGGAATTCAATTCTGGCTGGGTATTCAAAACAGCCCGGTAGAGTTAAAGAAGCCCGCCAATTGTTTGATAGGATTTCTGAACGAGACGTGGTTTCGTACAACACAATGTTAGCTTGTTATGTACACAATTCTGATATGGAGGCAGCTCGGACATTCTTCGAGCAAATGCCGGTTAAAGATACAGCTTCTTGGAACACTATGATATCTGGTTTCTCGCAAAATGGCATGATGGATGATGCCCGCGAGTTTTTTGAAGTAATGCCCGAGAGGAATAATGTCTCCTGGAATGCCATAATATCGGGTTACGTTGAGTCCGGGGATCTGGATTCAGCTGTGGATTTGTTTCGGATCACTCCAGTAAGAGGTGTGATTTCATGGACTGCAATGGTGACCGGTTACATGAAGTTTGGGCAGGTTAAAATGGCGGAAAAATTGTTCAAAGAGATGCCCGCGAAGAATTTGGTGACGTGGAATGCAATGGTTGCAGGGTATATTGAGAATTGTCAAGGGGAGGATGGTTTGAAGCTTTTTAAGACAATGTTGGAATGTGGGGTTAGGCCAAATCCATCTAGTTTGAGTAGTGTTCTATTGGGTTGTAGTAATTTATCCGCTTTGAAGTTGGGTAAGCAAATTCATCAGTTCATTCACAAGTCTCCGTTGTATACAGACACGATGGTGGGGACGTCATTGATTAGCATGTATTGCAAGTGCGGAAATTTGGAAGATGCGTGGAAATTGTTCCTTGAGATGCCGCATAAAGATGTTGTAACTTGGAATGCAATGATTTCAGGGTATGCTCAGCACGGAGCAGGTGAAAAAGCTCTTAGTTTGTTTGATAAAATGAGAAACAAGGGAATTAGACCGGATTGGATTACCTTTGTTGGAGTTCTATCGGCATGTAACCATTCAGGATTGGTTGATATCGGGATTTGGTTTTTCGATACAATGCAGAGGGATTACGGAGTTAAACCTAGACCGGATCACTACACATGTATGGTCGACCTTCTTGGTCGAGCAGGTAAGCTAGTTGAAGCTTTAGATTTGATTAAAAAGATGCCTATCAAGCCTCATCAGGCCATATTTGGGACCCTTTTGGGTGCTTGTAGGATCCACAAGAACTTAGAGCTGGCCGAGTTTGCTGCCAAGAACTTGCTTGCTTGTGACCCAACAAGTACACCTGGTTATGTACAACTTGCTAATGTTTATGCGGTTATGAACAAATGGGACCATGTTTCTAGGGTTCGAAAACTAATGAAGGAAAAAAACATAATCAAAATACCCGGGTATAGCTGGATTGAGGTAAAGAGTGTGAATCACGAGTTTAGATCAAGTGATAGGTTTCACCCGGAATTGGAATCTGTGCACGAGAAATTGAGGGAGTTGGAGGAGAAAATGAAATTGGCGGGGTATGTGCCGAATCTTGAATTTGCATTGCATGATGTAGGGGATGAAATGAAGGAGAAGTTACTGTTGTGGCATAGTGAGAAACTGGCCATTGCGTTTGGGCTGATTAAATTGCCGTTGGGGACTCCAATTCGCGTATTCAAGAACTTGAGAATGTGTGGGGATTGTCACCAGGCTACGAGATTCATATCAGCGATAGAAGTGAGGGAGATCATTGTGAGAGACACTACGAGGTTTCATCATTTCAAATACGGCAGATGCTCTTGCGGTGATTATTGGTGATCCCAAAGAATATATGAATTTAAAGAGTCCTTTGAAGAGAGAGAGGTAGAGGTCCAATTTGATGTCAACTAATGATTTATATCATAAACGAGTGCAGCTCATAAGGCTCAGCCACGATGAATACAGAGGCAATGATGGAGCTTCACGGTTAGACAGTTAAATTCCAGTCTTGGATTTGCTATCCTGCTTTGCATAAGAGAATCGTGATAGAGGTGCCCTGCTTAAAATTAGCGAGCAAAACGGGGCCTATATAGGCTGCAAGTTTTAGGGGTTCTTTTCCAATGTGGTTAACTTCCCAATGCAGTAATTGCATGCCTCAACATTAACACAACCTAATAAAGAAAATATAACACTCAACATTACAATGTTCACTAACGCTACTAACAAATAAAATATAACATTGATTATTTACCATTGCATTTGCTGAATAGATTTTCGTATAAGTATTTTTGTGCTCAAGCTATTTATGGTTTTCTCGTTGTCCATAATCCATATTCTTTTACAGAAGTAGAAGCTATCATATGTGGGCTATTTTGTACACATATATTTATTCTAGTGATCAGACAACCATAGTGAATATAGGTTTACCCGAGACCTTATTGTTAAGAGGACAAGGAGTATGCGAATTGCCAGCCAGCTACAAGTCCATTGGTATATATTGTACACCTAAAAGAAAATGATTAATCTAATATGCCCCTTATGTACGATAGACATGGGGAAATTGCCTTTTGTTGCGTTCTTTTCCCCCCGGATTTTAAAATCACGGGATTCATAGGATTTTAAAATACCATGATTTAAAATTGCATGATTTATCTATTCTGTGTTCTTTTTAGTTACAGGATTGTACATTTAAAATCTCAAAATTTTAAAATTGTTTGTTCTTTTGCATAATTGGGTTTAGTTAATGGAAGAACTTACGCGATGATGATTTTTTTTTAAACAAGTAATAATGGAACTTAAAGCAAGGGCTACGAATTTCTCATTATGTTAGACAACCATGTGAAAATTCTTACTATTCAAATAATAGTGTAAGGAGTATCATTAACGAGAACTGTAGTTGGCACATAACCAACATGAGCAACAAGGAAAAGGGGTTCTCTTTCTATTGACATGTAACCAGGGAGAACAGAGATTATGGAGCCTATACAATCTTTACATAATCCACCAATCCAAAATACACTTAATTACAAACCGACTCAGTGCAACCTTGAAACTAAATGTTCTTAATAAGTTGAAACACTAAAAAGCAACTAAAATAAATTACTCACGATAGTTTTAAGAGCAACGAAGAATAGTGGATAACATACTAGAACATTTTAGAATATAATCAAATACATTCCACTTGCCATAATCGTATTGAATGTTCTAATTTTACGTACTATACATAATGAGTTTAACTAGTTGTGTTTCAGATGTTTCTTTGAACTTGAATAGCGCAAAATTTTATAAATTTATTAGTCCCATTGTCTCAAATTAAAATTCCTATATTATATTTTTAATTATTTTTTTTATCTCAAATTAATAATCGACTATTTATATTATAGTGTTTTAATTAAAGATTTAATTTTAAATAAATCAAATTCAACTTTTATAGGAGAAATATTTGATAAATAAAAAGAGCATATAAGAGACGACAATACTAAATACGATTAGGCAGCATTCTCAAAATCTTAACCTTTTGAGCGGATTCTTAAATACACTAATTTACGAGATTTTAAAATTTCACAAGATTTTAAAATTTCACAAGATTTTAAAATTTACCAAATCCCGTCTCAAAATCACACCAAAAGAAAATATCCTTACCCAATTTCATATGGAATGGAACATGCCAAATATCTCCTTGCTTATCCAATCCATTTTCGTGGGCATAGAAGCGAACATATGCTCGGAGCATCCTTTGCATTTTAAAAAGTTTTTGTGAGCATAGAGTTTGTTTTCTAATTCTTGCTTGTCGCTTTCCCTAGCGATAATTTTGAGCGTCCTTCTCAGTTGTTTTTATTCTTCTTTAACGCAACATTTTTCTTCTTTGATTTGACAGATTTACTTGACAAATGAAGGGCAGACTTAGGATTCTTTTGCGGCTAATGTCATATCTCATTATGCTAGATTAGCCTGTTCTAGAATAGAATTAAAAACGTAAATAAAAAATCTAGTCTAGGCTAATAGGGTTGGGTCGTGCATGGACACAATTTGATAAGGCACAACATACACAATTACAAACTTAACATAACATGATACAACACCACATTGCATTACTTTTTTTTTCCAAGCATGAGCATGTTCCCTGTAAACATTACACACAATTACAATGTCATATTCTTATAGGCACCCTATAAACATTACACACAATTACAATGTCATATTCTTATAGGCACAACATAGCATGCATAAAACCACAGCTTTAGGTTTTTTGCAAGGCATGATTGACACAACCAAATGATATAAGCTCCCATCTGGATCAATTTCGTGTAAGAATTCGAAATCTTGCATCAGTTTCATGCAAGAATTTGGACATGAGCTAGCATAACATCCTGTCAAATATTCTAGGGAAAAAAACAATAAAAACCCTAAAGTTTGAGGGTATTTGCAATCTTGATTCCGATATTTGAAATTTTGCAAGCGTGCTTCCAAAGTAATTTTTCACTGCAAATTTGACCCTCTGTCTAATTCTTCTGTTAAAGTTAACGGAAAGCTGACATGACAACCAAACTTCAGGGTTTTTCATGGTTTTTTTTTAACTTCTCATGTTCTATTAAAATAAGAAAACATGTAGGTAACGAAAACATATCAAAAAGCAAAATAAAAAAAAATACCTAAAATTTCTACTACTTCGCAAAAATGACTTAAAAAAAACTACAGAGTACTAATTTTCTAAATGAAAAGGTAAAATATTTTTTTTATTAAGTCTACATGCTTCTAACTAACAAAATCACTTAAAATCTACCGGCCATATTTAATTTAGAATATTGTCTGATAAAAGTAAATCCAAATCTAATTTTTTTTAAATTTGAACTGTAATAGTATTACTTGTTATGTATAAATATGATACATTTTATTTTGGGTAGAAAAAAATAATTGTTTTATTATTATAATAAAATAAAATAAAACAAAACAAAACACGAAAACCCTGAAGTTTGGTTGTCATGTCAGCTTCCCATTAACTTTAACAGAGGAGTTAGACAGAGGGTCAAATTTGCAGTGAAAAATTACTTTGGAGGCACGCTTGTAAAGTTTCAAATATCAGAATCAAAATTGCAAATATCCCCAAACTTCAGAGTTTTTCTTGTTTTTTCCCAATATTCTAGACGTGAAGATGACACGAACATTCTCAACAATTCCATGCCTCTGTCATTTCACTGGTGTTGAAGCTGGCAAACACCAAAACAACCCAACCCGCCGTTTCACTGGTGTTGAAGCTGGCAAACACCAAACCAACCCAACCTGCGAAACATTCAAACATTGCATTGGGTTGGCCACCAAATTTAGTTGGGTAGCTTACGGGCTTGATAGGTAAGCGGTAAGACAATATTAGTAGTAATTACCTCTAACCTAAAGCATATTATAGTACACTATTAAAAAAAGGAGTTCGAACTCTTTGCATTTGTTATGAGCAAAACAAAATGTTCGTCTTATATAGTTATCCCCTGCAGCCCATGTCAAAAATCTGTTATTGGTATAGAATCAATTTACAAAACTTTCATGGTAAGCCAGTTTTGTTTATTGCACAAAACATACCAATCCGACATGGAAAATCCTCACAATAGTGCTTAGACCTATTTGAAGATAAAGCGAAACTTGCAATTTCATAAGCCAGCTAATTACCCTCTCTAGGAACGTAGCTCAGCCCCACTAAATATTCAACATAAACCGAGCCCACTAACATGTAGAAAAGCCCCAATCTTTGACAGAACTATATCCTCCAAATTTTAGAGTGCACTGCCCACACAATGAACAATAATACCGTTGTATTTTTTATTTTAATTTTTTATAAAAAGAGATCTCGCCCTTTTTAACTCCAAACAACTAAATTCACCCATACCCCAAGGAGACACTCGAAACTATGATCGCTCCTAGATCCAAGTTGATGCCACCCAACTAGGCTTTTTCAAGCGCACCGTTTACAACTTATATTTGAACATTTGAATGTAGAATCATTTCTGATGTAGCCCATTCATAATTATAATGTAGTAGGACTAATCTAATCATAGATAAGATAAGCTATCTAATTTCAAAGAGAAAAAGATACAAAAACTCGAGTTGAACGAAACAAGAATCAAACAACTATCTTTATATGCTAATAGAGAGAGAATGCGACAAAGTCAAATACTGATATTCAGCCAATATTCCTACTTTGTACAAATGTTCTCTGGAATTTTCAATACATCAGAAAAAGAATGGAGGAGAGGTTTTATCAAACGAGCTGAAAGAACATATATAAGAAATGGCAAATTGAATGATCTTGGATAAAAAAGAATTCTACTTTTACATGCCATAGAAGATGCGATATTTTTGCCAACCAAACTTGTTTTCCCATCAAGAGGAGCAGCAGCCAGCCTTCTGGTTGACAGGTTGCCCCTTGATCTGAACAGTTGGAGGCCTTGCATTGTTCAGGCCTGGTTGACTTGCCATTCTGCAAGTGCACAGCAAAAAAAGATGATAGGCCAACCATTTAGAGAGATGCAATGAAAATACTACCTCAAATCTCAAATTACCCTCAATGTATAATTGATAGTTCCACTCTTTTTCTTTTTCTTTTTTTCTTTTTAATGGCAATAGTTCCAGTTTTGACTTTGGTACATTTTAAAAGAACACTAATTTCAACCAAATCAGTGATCAAGAATACAAATTGTTTTCTATTTTGAAATTTGGTACATTAATTATACCCCCAAAAAGAAACAGAACTATCAATTTGGGACATCTTGAAAAGAAAAATGGGACTACCATTTAAACATGACACAAACGTCATGAACACAATTAATAACTTTTTCCAAATCATTTAGATACCAGTAACACAACACACAGATGACAGTATATAATTCCTATTTCTTGTCCGGATTTTGACACAAATGTTGGTCAAATTCGTTGGTGTGTTATGGTATAGTTGCCAAATTTGCCACCTGAAACCCAACTACCCAATGTTTCTTTCTAAACTATCAATTGTGTCATAAAAAAAAGCTTCTTCATGGGTGGACATTTATCCTCCAGCATTGTGTTGTCAAAATTGATACAAAGTGGAATCAAGATTGAAAATTACCGAACAAAAGAAGCAGCTAGCATCACAAACAAAAGCTTGACTAGAGGTAAATCGTGGCACATAATAAGGTGTGCAATATTGTAGAATTTTGGTTAACAGGTAGTTATTTAAATTTAAATCAGTTAAAAAGTGTGATAAAATTTTGCCATGGTGGTGAGGCCATCGTTGCTTGTTTAAATGGTCATGGGTTCGATTCTTCCTTCTTTCATTTCATTAGGTATGCTGAGGGAGTTATTGACATTTTAGGCGCTCACACCAAATGAAACCACAAGTCCTACACTCACTTGACATAGCAGAGAGAGAGAGTACCTGCTCTTTATCTCGGCAGCCATAGCCATGAAAGCCTGTTCCACATTGGTGGCGTTTTTAGCACTAGTCTCCATGAAAGGAATTCCAATTTCATCAGCAAATGCCTGTAGAAATAAAACTTCAGTAGTACTACTTTTAATTTGACAAAGCTCCTTCCAGCTATTTATTCAATATAATTCTATTTGCTAAAGCAACAGATATAATCTCTCCTAAGCATAAAATATAATACGAAAGCAATTAGGGTATTATTATTACCTTTGCTGTCTCTGTGTCCACAACTTTCTGAGATGTGAGGTCACACTTGTTTCCAACCAGAAGCTTGTTTACATTCTCACTTGCATAGCGATCGATTTCACTCAACCATTGCTTGACATTGTTAAAGCTCTCTTGATCTGTCACATCATAAACCACCTGCCAGAAAATTCATAAGAATAAGTCTACCTTGCAAAACAAACTTAGAGAGGGCCTGTTTGGTTCAGGGAAAGCTGTTTTTGTTTTAAGTGCAAAGAGACATTGTGAGAAAACATTTTTCAGCTATTCGGCATTGAACTTTATACGCTATTTTTCTTTAAAATTGCATGATTACATTGTGCCTTTTTACAAGTTTTAACAAACAAAAGAATACCAGAAAAAAGCGAAAATACATCACCATTTCACTCTTACCTAAGGTTATAAATATTACCCAAATGAAACACGCAGCGAAGGAGAAAATGAACTACTCACAATAATGCCATGTGCTCCACGATAGTAGCTGCTTGTGATTGTCCTGAAACGTTCTTGTCCGGCAGTATCCCACTGTATGAGAGGGGTGGAAATGATAATGAGTAACTAAGGTACTAGGTTTCTTTTACTTTTGATGTATTCTTTAACTAAATTTTGACAGAGCAATCAAATATTTGGTACTTTTGTTTTTGTATTTTTTTCCATTCGCTGTGTTATAATTTGGTATCATGAAAATTCAAGAAAGAATAGAAACATTGAA
The DNA here is from genome assembly GCA_021464415.1 of Lonicera japonica. NCBI lineage: Eukaryota > Viridiplantae > Streptophyta > Magnoliopsida > Dipsacales > Caprifoliaceae > Lonicera > Lonicera japonica. The sequence goes on from CM038464.1 coordinate 23,299,856, forward strand.
GGTGAAACTGAAGCTGAAACCCATTTTTAACCAAGAAAAATGAGGCAAATATATATATATATATATATAACTTACAATTTGGAGTTTAATAGTTTTGCCGTCCTGCTCCACAGTGCGGATTTTCTATAAGAGGAAAAAAGAAGATTGATGACTAATGAAAATACGGGTTATCGCTGCCAAGCAAAGGGCATGAAAAAATGATTGCTTACAAAATCAACGCCAATGGTACTAATGTAACTTTCCAAATATGAATCATCCTGAAATAAGAAAATAACAATAACACTTAGGATTGATGCTAACTCTTAACATTAAAACAAGTAATAATACTCTGAGCTTCATGCGTGTCTAGAGCTTAGGAAACTTTAAATACGGACTATAGTAATATTAAGTTGAAAACAAAACATGCGCCAACAACCATCAATGCCTCTTAGAACGGTTTTCACTATGAGAATTTCACTCAGCCGGCTCCACCATCCATATCAAAGTTTAACTTGTGCACAAAATTAATTATTGTCAACATTAAACCACCGAGATTACAAAAAATGGGGAACAGTCACATGCAAATATTTCAATAAGACAAAGAAGAAAAGAGAGGGGGGGGGGGGGGGGGGGGGGGAGGGGGGGTTGTTAAAGACAACTCAAACTTGTTCTGATTCTGCATATTAATCGTTTTAAGCTTTGCTCGTCTAAAAGCAGGAGGCAGAATCCTACCGAGAAGCAGCGAAACCAGACTAATTGAACGTGAAAGGGAAATAGCTACCAGACGTATTAAGAACTTACAGCAAACCTCAGAAGGAGGCATGATTTTCCAACACCTGAATCTCCAATGAGCAAAAGCTTAAACAGGTAGTCGCTGCAAAAGAGCACAAATAGAATTTCCCTATCAAAGTAAGAAACCGTATTGGAACAAGATAATATTTACTTGAACAAAAAGAATTTAACATTCTTGTCTAACCAATAGGTCAATATGCTAAAACTATGCCCAAACGTAAGTGCATTTTAAAAAACTGGCAGGTTAAGTTTTCACGTTGAACAAGTATCTCCTTTTGTAAGAAAGGGTCAAATATCTCTTATCTTTCCAAGGCAATTGAAACCATGAATGCCTCCAGATATGTCATGCAGTACATCAATTACCATATATTTAGAAGACAAGGAAACACGTTTGTGCACGACTGTTCATGTATATGGTAGTTGAGGGATGTGGACTATCCCTTAATAATCAACACATTATCTGGTTGACCAGCACAAGGGATAGTCCACATCCCTCAACTACTATACATGAAACAGTCGTGCTCAAATGTGTTTCCATGCTCATCTTCTAAGCATACAAAGGGCACCCCAGTGCTCGATGCCCCACTACCACTGGGTATGTGGAGGGGTTGATGTACATGGCCTTAGCCATGGAAGCAAAGAGGCTGCTTCACACAAATCCCAGGTCACAATGAGCAACCTTTCCGTTTACTATGATCAACCCGCATTCATATTCTAAACATAAACAACTTAATTGATATGTACATGAACTTCCGTTGTATAGCTAGACAAGTACTAACTATATAATACTCCCTCAGTCCCAACATAAGAGTCACTATTCTTTTATGGTACGTCCTCCGAACTTAGAGGTCAGTATCCCATTCCTTTCTGGGGACACATATCTTACTATGGTAAACAAGTTTTTATTCAACATGTTGAGATACAAATCAGTATAATAGATAAATGGTAATATCATCTGACAGAAGCTGCAACCTAAAAGAGCCAATGTTATTAGTTTACGACATAACCTTTTAAACATAGGGGTCCATGAACAAAATCTTAGGCAACTTGGAAGAATTGCACTACATATATTGCCAAATTCTTATACAGAAGATAAAAGAGAAATAATCACTTAAGATTATTCAGCTAAAATTGAAACTGTCAGAAATCTTGTCCTGTCAAAGGTGGAAATTCAAATATGAGAATTCTTGTTCAATTTATCTCACGGAAACGCAATTGACCACGGATCTCAAACCGAATTGCTTAGATCTATGCTATGCAGAAAAATCAAACACCAGAATCCCAAAAAAAATCATGAAACGGTCGAGAAACTAGATAAACAACCATTGAACATAAACTAATTGCATGGAAAAACTCATCACAGATCTAAACGAATTACACCTGTATATAATCTATCAATTCAAAGAAAATTTTCAAAAGCTATAAGGTCAGTAACGAATTCAAACAATAACTCTAATACGGACGACGATTATAGGAACTTACTATTCAGGATTCATGACCGAACGTAGTTGTTATTGAGATGGACTGAAGAGAAATATATACGGCTACTTGTCCTTCGATGACAGTTTGATGGGGAGAGTGGTGTAAAACAGTGATTTTCAGGATCTTGTAGGCAGATGGAGAGAGATTTGGGAAATTGATTGATGAAATATAATCGAAATCGACACGACACGAGACGAAAGAGAAAAGGTTTTTGAGTTGTAAAAGGAGAGAGGAGGCTACAATGTCGGAGGAATTTATGAAGGTGGTGGTGACGTAGCCAGCTGTTTGGAGTGCTCGCCACGCGTCCCGCATTTTTGTTTAAATTACCAATTCAGTCTCTTGTTTTCAATTGCAACCCTTCGTTGCGCGTTCCTAAAAATAATTTTGTATTCAATTGCATGTTTGTGAATGCAATTCGTTACTTTTTTCACAAAAATTAAAAATAATTTGTTTTACCTCAGTTTTAATGATTCCAAACAAGTAATTTATTTAAGAATATGTGAATGTAAATTAAAAACAAATCATGACTTTCAATTTTGAAAGTTGGGTAATTTATACTTCCTAAAGAAGACAAAAAAAAATAAAAAAAAAAATACCGAATTTTATTTTATAAGTATTTTATCAACAAAAACGTTTGAGATGTGTACTCGTTGAGATTTTGGGGTTCTGGTCGTTCATTTTCATTGTTTTTCAAATAGAAATATATTATTGTTAATAAGATACAACTATTATATTGATAATGATGAATTGTTTTGATAACTTACAAAGATTGTACATAAATAGACCGTATATGTTTTACAATGCAAGATATAAGCTTTTTTTTTAAAAAAAAAGAAGAAGAAGAAGAAGAAGAAATGTTTAAGATAAATATCTGTAATACATATTTTTAGGCCTCGTTTGGTTCACGGAAGGGAAATCAATTTCCGTATCTTTCCTATGGAGGTGAGAAACTAAATTTCCTGTCAAATTTTCTTTCTTGTGTTTGGTAAAACATGGAAATGATTTAGGTAAGAGTATTATTATCTAAAATTTGTATAATAAATGCTTGAAAATCACATGTGAAAATTAATCCCATGTGTTTTGGGAGGAATGGTTTTATCCCCTACTTTCCCCTCTCTCGAAAAAGTGTTCTCGGAATTTGTGTTTATCAAATAAAAAAAAGAACAATTTTTCTTTCTCAAATACTAAAATCCATGAACTAAACGAGATCTTAAAAATAGTCCATACAATATACCAGCGTTTTCACTCCAAAAAGTTCTTAATAAAGTAAAATAAATGTGAGAGGCAAAATTATTATAAAATGAAGAATATAAAGTAAGGGATGTTTTGGTAAATTTGAAGCCTTGCGTTTTGAGTTTTGACCGAACAAATCATTTCTTCCTTCCTCGCAGATTCATTTACTTGTACGTGTCCGCCAACCGCCTGCGGCCTGCATGAAAGATATTCGTGCAGTTTCCTCCTCAAGACGCGCATGTTTAGCACGTGCACACCTCCACAAACACCACCTAAAAAAGAGTATGAGAGACGGAAATTCATGGTCACCTATATATTTGATCGGTACATATAATAAAAAAAATATAAAATTTATTATAATTATTTTGTTATATCTATTAATTAAATATAAAAATTAGTGGAGGATCAACAAAATCTTACTCTTTAAAATAGATGCTTCTTCTTCTTTTATTTTTTATTTCATTTATCAATAATTTAAACACTCAACTTTTTATACTTACTAAAAATTCACGACTACCACTAAAAAGAATGGATAAATAATCACCAAAAAGGTGAACACAACAACTACTTCAATTCTTTTTAGTGGTAGGTATGTCCTGTTTCCTAAAAGAAATTGCAACCCTTTGTTATATTCTAAAGAAAAGCGGTCTTGTCCTGTTTCCAAATAGGTGTAGGTATGTCCTGTTTGATTAACAGGTGATGTTTATGTAATTTTGATTGTCTATTTCTCTAATTCTCACCCCATACACAGCTTTTTATCTGCCTTTGATTCGATTCTTTCTACACAACATATATTTTCTCACAACTTTTCTCTCTTCAAGCTACCATTATGAACGACCCTCTTGCGGATATGTACGCTCAAATGAATATTGGCACGAACGATCAAGATACCCTAGACCTTGATATTACGCCGGAAGAAGCAACAATTCCTCAAAACCCGCAATTGTGCCTAATAGGTACTTTCTTAACAGATAGAGTAATAAACTTTGACACTATGAAGAATACTTTTGCGGCAATTTGGAGGCCAGTATGTGGGGTTTGGATGAAAGAATTAGGGCCTAACCTATTCTTGTATCAGTTTGCACATGAGATTGATTTTCAAAGTATTATTGATGGTAGTCCATGGACTTTTAATCAACAATTGTTAGTTTTCTCACGACTACAACCAGGAGAGAATCCCCTACTCGTCGAGCCCACCCATGTCGATTTTTGGATCCGAATACATGACGTTCCACCTGGCTGTATATCGGAAAAAGTTGCTCAAAATATTGGTAACTTCATTGGTAAGTTCGTTGCAGCTGATGCAAACAATTTTACAGGAGCATGGAGATCTTATATGAGAATAAGAGTGTCAATTGATACGCGCCAACCTCTACGTAGAGGCATGAATATCCGTATGCAAGGACGCGAAGGATCGTGGGTTAAGTTTACGTACGAAAAACTTCCTACTTTCTGTTTCTTTTGCGGAGTGCTCGGTCATACAGAACGGTCGTGTTGGAAATACTTTCAGTTCCCGGATAAATCAGTAGCAAAGCTATATGGGACATGGCTACGAGCAACAAGTAAAAATATCCATACTGCCGGAGAAAAGTGGCTCTTAACGGCTCCACCGACACAAAGCTCCGGTACCGGCAGTAGTTCAGGCAGAGCTACATTATGTATGGCAGGTGCGATGATCCCAGGGAGGTAACTACAATCGTGGGTCACAAATCATGGGTAATTACAGCTTGCATGGAAATCAATTTAATTTAGGTAGAAATCAAGGCATAAATGGCAAGCACGTCACAGTTGGCACGAATTTGAACTAAAACGGGCAAGAATTGGGAAATATTTTGGGCCCAGTTAACAATGGGCTAGACTAAATTACTGTGGCTGATCCAAAAAGAAGAAGGACGGAGAATGAAATTTTAACTGGGTTGGGCCAAAATGAAGATAAAGAAATGCTGGACCAGGAGGCGTTGGTTTTTTTAGACGGGCAGAGCTCAAAAAACTCTGTGGAGGCGGGTGCTGCGGTGCAGGCCCGCCAGGCGTTATGACAACTTTAAGTTGGAACTGTCGGGGCTTAGGCAACCCGAGTACAGTTCAAGAATTACAGGACTTGGTGTCCAAGTATCAGCCTAAATTAATTTTTTTAATGGAAATTAAAATTGACCGTGCTCGTGTGAAGGATATTCAGGATAAAATTCACTTTTCAGGCTTATGTTTTATTAGTAGTAATCATAATGGTGGTGGGTTAGCTCTGCTATGGAAAGATCGGAACTGCGCCAAATTAATTAATATTGGTACTAATTTTATTGATGTGTCCATTACTTTGCCGGGTATAAATTGCTGGAGGTTAACATGTTATTATGGCTTTCCGGATGGAAATAGACGAAGAGAATCTTGGGATCTTATTCGAGTATTATCACAAAAGTCCAATATCCCGTGGCTTTGCATTGGGGATTTCAATGACATCCTCTCTCAATCCAAAAAAAGGGGTAGATTCCGCCATCCTCCGGGTTTAATAGCGGGCTTTCAACAAGCTATAGTGGACAGTGGGCTTAGAGATGTTAGAATGCAAGGCCCAAATTTTACATGGGAAAGAGGAAAGGGGACAGTGCACTTTGTTGAGGAAAAATTAGACCGTGCGTTTGTTTCTTATCGGTGGGGAGAAATCTCAAATAACACAAAACTTTTGAATATTGTGACAACAACCTCTGACCATAGTGCCCTCATTCTCAGCTTTCCGCCGCAATGGAGAAGAGCCCGACGGTGTTTCCGGTTCGAAAATAACTGGAGGTATGAGCCAGATTGCCAGCAAGTAGTTCAAAGGGGATGGGCAGATTCCACGCCCCATCAATATGAGGATAATTCAGTGTGGTGACAACTTATTTCAATGGGGGGATGAGATTCGTAAGAAATTTAAGGAGGAAATAAGCTTATGTAGGGAGAGGCTGGGTCGCATGTACCAGTTTCGTGACCCGGTGTTGCAACAGGAGGTGAACGAGTTGAAGATAAAATTGAGGGTCCTGCTTAATCAAAAGGCTGACTATTGGAAGCAGCGAGCAAAGATTTTCTGGCTTAAATCGACAGATGTAAATTCGAAACTATTCCACTCGTACGCTTCGGCTAGGTGGCGCAAGAACAATTTTACTGAATTACAGGATGTTCATGGGGTATCGTATACATGGGCAACAGATTTGGGGGACATGATTAAAAATTATTTTTGCACTCTCTTCTCCTCTAAGGGCTGCGATAATGCGGCTGTTTTATCGAAAGTGAGCAGTAAAATTTCTTCTCAGCAGAACACATTTCTATGCTGGCCATTCACAGCTAAAGAAATTGAGGACGCAGTCATGTCTATGCATCCGGACAAGAGTCCTGGTCCAAATGGCCTCAATACGTTCTTCTATCAAAATTTTTGGTCAGATGTAGGGCCGAAAGTTGTCGAATCATGTCTAGAGAGCTTGAATAAATGTAGTCTGTCGGCCGACCTGAATGACACTGTGTTGGTACTGATCCCAAAGGTACAATCTCCTTCTAAAATCACAGATCTTCGTCATATTTCACTTTGCAATGTGCTTATTAAAATCATGACGAAAGCTATAGCTAACCGGCTTAAATTTGTTCTTGACAATATTATTTCCACTTCTCAAAGCGCTTTCATTCCTGGAAGGCTAATTACCGATAATGTCCTAATCGCCTTTGAAATTGGCCATTACATTAGAAGAAAAAAACGGGGTAAATCTGGTGTAGCATCCTTAAAGATTGACATGTCTAAAGCATATGACCGTATCGAATGGCCTTTTCTTGAGCATATGATGCTTAAGCTTGGTTTTGATGGGAGGTGGGTAAGGCTTATCATGCTTTTTGTTACGTCTGTTCGTTATATGGTAAGATAGCCGAGTGGAACTATTAGGCCAATAATTCCAGCTAGGGGCCTTCGTCAATGAGACCCAATATCGCCATACTTGTTCTTAATTTGTGCGGAAGGATTGTCTTGCTTGCTTCAATATTACGCGCGACAGGGGTTAATTCATGGGTGTAAAGTAGCTCGAGCGGCACCGGAAATTACTCACTTATTTTTTGCAGATGACAGCTTATTATTCTTCAAAACAACTCCTCAAAAAGGCGAAGTCATTAAGCTGTGCCTAAAACAATACGAAGATGCCTCTGGCCAAATAATAAATTTCAATAAGTCCTCTATTGTGTTTAGCTCGAATGTTAGAGATGAAGAGAAGGCAGATATTTGTGCAATCTTGAATGTTGTGAGCTCGGAGGATCATGGCAGGTTTCTAGGGGTTCCATTACTCATTGGTTGTAATAAATCAGCGGTGTTTGACTATGTGAAGGAGAAGGCTTTTAAGCGGATGTATAATTGGCGTACAAAATTTTTGTCTCGAGCTGGCAAGGAGGTTTTGCTCAAATCAGTTGTACAAGCAATACCGAGCTATGTGATGAGTATTTTTCTATTACCGCTAAATCTTTGCGTTGATATTAAACATCTTATGAATAAGTTTTGGTGGGATAAAAGAGGAGAACGGGGGATCCATTGGAAATGCTGGGACCGTCTGTGCAGCAGAAAAGAAAGAGGTGGACTTGGTTTTCGAAAGCTTCACCTTTTTAACTTATCGATGCTTGCCCGACAAGGGTGGAAACTGATTTCTAAACCTGATTCATTAGTGGCCAAGGTTCTAAAGGCAAAGTACTACCCAACTACTGATTTTTTTGGGGCAACACTTGGCTCCAATCCTAGCTATACTTGGCGCTCTATTATTGCTACTCAATTGCTACTTAAAGAAGGTGTTCGTTGGAGAATAGGCTCTGGCTCGAATGTATTTGTCTAGGGTGACCCTTGGTTAAATGATGCTAACCCGTATGTGGAGTCAACCCCTCCATTGGGTTCTAAACTGCTACGTGTTGACGCGCTGCGTATCCCAGGTACAAACGAGTGGGACTCGCAAGTTTTGGACCAGCTATTCACTGAGAGGGATCGGGCAAAGATACTTTCTACTCCTTTATCCATTAACCGCCACAAAGATAAAGTATTTTGGGTCGATGACGTAAAAGGTCAGTACTCGGTTAGATCCGCTTATAAGCACCTATTTAATGCTCAATTTACTGATTTTAATCCTCCGGTAACAAGCTGGAAATTAGTATGGACCTTGACAATTGAGCCGAAGACGAAGAACTTTCTTTGGCGGGTTATATCGAATTGTTTGCCTACGATTGCAAATTTATTTCGTAAGGCAGTGGTCGCTTCCCCAGTTTGCCCGCTTTGCCGTCAAGGTGAGGAAGATGAAATGCACACACTGGTTCACTGTCCTCATGCCCAGCGTGTTTGGGCCTGCTCTAGCATCGATATCCAAGGAGGAATGGGGTTAAATTTTACGGCCTGGTGGAATAATATGGTGCGCAATAATACCCAACAGACTATGGAGAAGGCTGCTGCGTCAATTTTGTGGGGGATATGGACTGATAGAAATTCTCAAGTTTGGGAAGGCAGGTCTCTTTAGCCTACTGCTGTGGTTTATAAAACGCTCCAACGCTTGGTCCAATGGCAGTAAGCAAATATCAGGTCGGGAAGAGACGGTCAACAGAAAGTAAATAATGTTGTGAAGTGGAGCAAGCCAGCTTTTGGGTGGAGGAAATGCAACTTTGATGCTAACGTATCTTCTGATTTTATCGGGGTTGGAGCGGTGGTAAGAAATGAAAATGGTGATTTCATTGCAGCGGTTAGAGGGTGTATTCGCGGTAACTATTCAGCTTTGCTAGCGGAGACTTTAAGCCTTAGAGAAGTTCTTAGCTGGATAAAGACGAACGAGATCAATAAATTGATTATTGAATCTGATGCCCAACTTCTAGTCAAGGCAATGCATTCAGAGACGGCGAATGATTCTCATTTTGGTATTATCGTTAATGATTGTAAATCTCTTTTGAGAGATATTGATCAATGTGTAATTGCGTTTGTGCCTAGATCAGCTAATGCTACTGCTCATCGCCTAGCGAGGGTGAAACGTTTCATGTTTGGTTGGGAGTGTTAGGGAAATGTCCCACCTCCATTTATTTCGGATGTTTTGTTCTCTGATTCTAATTAATCCTTTCCTTCCTTTTCAAAAAAAAAAAACAACTACTTCAATAATTACATTCTAAATTAAATTTATGATATTTTTATTACAAGGCAAAAAAAAGATCAACATATTATAAGACTGTTGGCCAACTTAAAAAAAATCTCATAACATACACAAAATTTAAATCTAAAAGTAGTTTGTTCAAACTAATACCTTCTTGAAATGTTGTATACAATTTGAAAATTTTAATGAGATACAAGGTATGTGAGATTTCACCTTATATAGGTTATTTATTAAAAAATTTACATACATAATTTTATAATTACATTGGATTTTGTTTTGAAAATTTTGATGAGTAAGTTTTACCTAAATTAAAGAATAATATTATGCACACAAAGAATAATAAAAAGTTAATATATTAAATGATGGGTCGAGAGTTAGTTGATAGTTAAATGATCTCAACTAATTTTTAGTAAGTCCTAATTTTTGACAAAATAAATGCATTTTGTGTATCAACTTTTTACATAATATTAATGTGCATAACAATACTCGTTTAATTTTCATCCATATCCAATTTTTCTATTACTAGTTATTATTATATTTTAATATTTTATAAAAATGTTGAGGATAGAGAAATTTGATGTGTTAATGTAAATCGAAGGTGTACTTTCAAAAATACTACGTTCCACCCAAATTGTAAATTTTACTTAAAAAACGAGATGGTCTTAAAAGAATAATTATTTTTATATAAAAAATAAATAATCACTTTTTTCATTTACAATGTGGGGTTGAGGAGAATTCTCCTCGGTCACAATTTATTTTTACTTTTTGGTGATTTTGCATGATATAATTTAACATGATAAAAAATAAAAAGATAGGATTCACACAAATATGATATGACATAATATAAAATATAAAATTTTGTTAATTTAAACTAATAAAAAATGTGACCTATACAAATCTGATATGATAAACAAAATTACAATTCTAATGAATAAATTTTAAGCCGAGTAAAAATAAAATAAAAATATTTTAAACGCGACAAAACACAACCAGATACGAATACAAATTTTTAATTTTGATAGCTATTTCGTTTATATTTTTGTAGTTTATTTTTGGTAGTAATCAAAAGCCGCGTTGAATATGATTGAAGTCGTGAAGACCAAAAACTCGGATTTCACCAACATAAACGTCTTTGAATCTCTCTCTCTCTCTCTCTCAAATTTTGACTTCGAGAATACTTCCATATTCATCTCTCTCTCTCTCTCTGTGATATTCCGATGTACCGGACGTCGAGCTCTACTCGAGTCTCCGACGAGTTCTTCTTCTCAAACTCATCATCATCTCCCCCATCATCTCATGAGAGTTTTAAACCAAACACCACAACCACAACCGACCAATTGCCCACCTACCATCCCCAATCACTAGTAGCCAAGAAAGAGAGGTCTCGCCTCAGATCTGCAGAGTCCGCCATTCATCTCATTCCCCTCTTACTTGTTCTCTCTGCTATAATCCTCTGGTTCTTCTCTTCCCCAGGTCTGTTCAATTCCCCAATTTGCTTCTTCAATTTCTCATGTCCATATTACATGTCACATCATGCAATACGTACATGTCACCAGTACATTCGTTAGTAAAAGTGGTTCACCAGGACAGGAGTAAACTTCATCCAATACGTTCGTTAGTAAAACCATGTCTCCTAAAATTATTGTTTTATTTCTCATCAGATCAGATGATGCCATATCAAGTATTGATGATTGAGTTAACAATTCGTAGTTGTTGCCTATTGGTTAATGTTAGTTAATTTATATATTTGTGCGCACATGTAGGACACTATGAGTTTTTTCATGGGTTTAATGTATGAAATCCGATGTTAAGTTGAATTCTAGGTCACCACTTTTGCTTAATTCTTTATTTTCCTATTGTATGGGACTATCTTCTTTGATAACTGGATTATGAACAAATTAGATTGCTTTACTGCTCTGCACGCTACATTCACTAGAACTCTCAATGAAACCATTTTGCTTTCTAGGCTGTGTTGGATTTATTGTAATATATATGTTGCTGGAGGGTTCTATTTGCAAGTAAAATGTTGGACAATTTATTTCATTCTCATAACAAATGAGAAGGCAGTGATTTACTATTGCAATGTTTTCCGCAAACCAACTGCATACCAACCAAATAGGCACAGAACATTTCTTTCACATGAAAACTCAACATTGAAAATATTATCCTTGTATTGAGTTCTCGACAAACCAAACACAACCTTAATTAGTGAATTACTCCATCTGTCTCGATTTATGACTCCTACTTTTCTATTTGCGACGTCTCAAATTAAAAGTTTATGTTTCCTACTTTGTTTTCTTAGGACATGGCCAGTTTACCAAGTCTCAAAATAAAACTTAAATTGCATTCTTAATCGTTGATCATGTTGAAATTAGTGTTTTCTATAAAAGTACCAAGTCAAAGTAAGACTTTTAATTTGGAGGGAGTATAATATGTTATAAATCATATTATGTGGAGCTACATGCTTTAACAATATCTATCATCTTTCTTATGCTAGAGATAAATTATACTAGGAATCGGTGTAGTGAGCTATAAAAATGGACATAAGTACGTAACTATCCCATTTTAAGTGTCCCTTAGAAGGATTTGAAATTGCCCTCAATGTGGTTTGAAACTGCTCTGACTGTGTTCCAATTTGCATTTCCATCGCCCTCAAGCCCTCTCTAAAGACTTGCTTTCACTATGGATTCAACTCATCACCCGTGGAATACTAAACTCGGTTTCTTAGTTTCGAAGCCGTAACCTCTTGCTTATCATTGAGCTTGAAGCTCATTTGCAACAATTCAAGCCGAAAGGATTTTTTCCCCTTTACGATTTCACTTCGTTTTATGTATTGTCGTCCTGGTACTATCCTCTCCTTTGTTAGTGCTTAACTTTTCTTAATTAGTTTGACAGCCTTTTCTTAATTAGTTTGACAGCCATAGTTGATTATCCAACAGGTTTGTACTACTACATCCATATTCACCAATTATAGAATTATTGTGAGTAATACATTATCATGGATCAATCTAAATTTACATTCACCAATTTTGCTTGCTCCTTTCTGGTATCCTTATTTTATTTTTCCAGTTATGGGACACCACCTACTTAATAGAATGGAGTTGGTGAATTCAATATTATAATTTGAAGTAAATGATTGGTCATGTTAACACTCTAAACATTGTTCTTCTTGTTGATTAGCGTTATATGCATATGTCTCATGTCTGTTTGTTAAAGAACTGCCTGAAAAGCATTTTAGAGCCTTTTCTCGAGTGTTTGTTATTCAATCACTGCCCTCAGCCACTAGTATCTTCCGTTTACGTTTATTTTTCGATACTAAAGCAGTTTCCTTAGGCCTAGAGAACAATTATGTGTTATTGCTCGTAATAACTTGTTTAGCGTATGGTATAAGCCAAGGCGAAAGAACTTATATTAATTAACAATATGGTTAAATTACTGAGGTTTCTTTGCAATTTGGAAAGGCAGACTTTACCAAAAATAAGTAAATAATAATAATTGAAAGACAGAGAAAAATATATTTGATTCATTATTTTATTGTCCTGCACTCGGCAACCATATCCTATTTTTTTGAGAATTTTTTGTTCACCACTCCCTTGTTGTGTGGCACCAAGCTCTCACATGTAACGGGGGTATATCAAGTGCTACTTTAGTCTTGAAACTTTAAGGAAATTGCTTTTTGCATATAGCAGTAGATTTGCTGAATAAAGGAGATTCAATTGTTGCCAGAGTCGAGGATTTGACCAACAACGGCAATGCGAGTAGTAGCAGTAGCAGTACAAAGAATAGCTTACTATCAAACTTGGAGCAGCACTTTGATCCAACAAATGAATCTGTGGAACAAGAACCTACAAGGTTGATGGAGAATAATACCTAGAAACTCTCATTCCTAAAGTTCTGTGCCGGGTAAGAAATTTGCAACTCCCTCCAGCCACTCTTTGACTTTCTACTTTTTCGGCTCATACTCTTCGAGTTTAGGAAATTAATTCACATTTTAGACTCTGGGAAAGTTCTTTTCTGACATTTGTGATTTCTTGTTAGTGTTTGGTTAAGAGTGGAAATCTATTTTGCTCGTATTGTAATAACTTGCTAATATATCAGCATACTAAGGGACAATGGTTCTTGAATCTTAAAAATGTATATAAAGAATTATGTGGCTGATATTTAAGGTACTTTTTGAATTGTTGATAGTGACCTAGTAATTAATATGGGTATAATTTAATAAAAATAATTGCATCGTACAACTTGTCACTAAATATTATATTATTGTATCATAATGCGAAAGACAAACTTTTAGTTATTTTGAAAAGAGCGTGGAGGGAGGCAGGGTGTAATTTTGTCAAAAGCAATTCAAATGACCATTAATTGGGAAATTTTACACATTTTCAGGTGTAGAAAACAGACTGATATATAGTACAAATGATAATAGTAAGGCTATAAAGTCCATTTAGAGATATATGTAATATATTTTATAGGATCATAAATGCGTGGACATACTTGAAACACGCAAAATAACATACCAGAAGCAATAAGAAACCGCAGGGGTCTGTAAGACTTGGATCTTCCGCTCTCTGTAAGAACTTCACCTAAGGCCTTTCAATGGACTAGGCTGAACTGTATAGATCGATGATATTGTGAGAATGGGGACCAAGCTATTATAGGCTTAAACTCTACAAATTAAGAGTTTAACCTGAACAAAACACGTTATATTTATGTTATCAGGTTAATAAACCTTTGCTTTATAAGGTTAAAAACTAACCTCTATCCATATCTTTCATGCTCACAATCATTTGTGCTGACGCACGCCATAACCCATAGACTTTTGTATCACTATTTATGGGTTTTGAAGTTCTTAAATTGGTCTGGATTATTAATCCAGGTTTTAGTTCTTGATTAAATTAAATCAATTCCTCCCCAACTGGGAGAATGTGAAAATTTGGGATTCTATTAATTAAATTTTATCAATTACTAAAACCTTAATCAATGATTGAGAATGGTTTATGAATTTGAATAAAACTAACCATAAATATTGATATAATAGTGATATAAACTGTATAACTGTATGGGTTACTGATTGTGAGCTTAAAAGATACGGAGGCTAGTTTTTGACCTGATAAATTAAATGTTTAAAATACATATAAGGTGATTTATTCTAGTTAAAACCCCCATTGAAAGACTTTGAGCCAAGTTCTTATGTGGATATGTTATTTTGTGTGTTTTAAGTAATAAGTATGTGCGTGCATTTATGATCCTGTATATGGTACTGAGATTACTATAGAAATTAAAACAAATTCACACTATGAAAAACCCGAATCGCACAAATCCTGTAATTAATAATAGGCATTGCTTCTCTAATAAATCTGACTTTTAGGGATATTAAGCAGAGTATTATACCCCTTTAATACCATACCATTTGCAATTGTTTAATAGGATCATAAATGCGCACAAATGCTTAAAACACCCAAAATAACATACCTACCGGAAGTTTTAGGAAATCGCATGAATCTTGAGACTTATCTTCAACTCTCTCCGAAAACTACGCCCAAAAGGCCTTTTGCTAGAACTAGGCTGACCAGTAAGAATAAATGATTTTGTGAGGGTATGGAACAGGCTATTTATAAGCTAGATTGGCACCACCTGTTATTAAGGGTTTAACTGAAATAAAAATACCTTATATTTGTCAGGTTAGTTAAACTTTTATATATCAGGTTAAAAACCTCTACCCCGTAATCCATACACTTCATATCACTATTTATGAGTAATTTTATTTAAATTCATAAACCGTCTCTATCAATTTGGGTTTTAGTAATTGATAAAATTAAATCAATTGAAGCCCATTTTCTTACAGTATATTCATAATTTTTATTTATTTTTTGATATAATTTTGCAAAACATATTTCTAATAATTTCTTCTTTTTTTTTGTGCAGGTTGTTGGTCCTCGTGATATTGCTACGCTCCTTTGTTTTTATGTCTTTCTCTGTTGCATTTGCTGATGATTTGTAGGCATTGCAGCTCTTCTTATTGTTGAAAGTTTTAAAGATGTTTAGAAGCTCGCAAACAAGTAGAAGATTATTCCTAATACAAGCGTTATTTAGTGAGGAAAACAATTTTTTGGAAATGAAAAATGACTGGGCAAGGATCAATAAGGTTATATCTGATCTGGCTAATTGCTATTCATATTCATTGGCCAAAGTGGTAATAATGCAATGGGGGTGGAAGGCATAGCCACACATGGGAAGGCAAATCCATGAACATTTGGGGACATTTTAAGGGAAGGTTTAATTTAGTGATCTTACCTTCCTTTGGAACCTGAAAATTACGATTTATGTATGTGCCCTCAATGCATTTGACGTTTTAGTATATTTCACCAAAAGTTCACAGATATCTTCTTACAAAGAAAATCTCTCATTGATGGTTCAGATTAATAATAAATTAAAATTCTTGTGATGTGTATTAATTACCAAACCAAGAAGAGAATTCAGAATTATTTTCTTAAAAGAAAAAGTTATCCGTCAAAATTATAATTTATGATGCATTGTTTCTTTTATACGACTAACAACTTCTACTACCTAATAATAAATGAAAGTCTATTTAGCATTAAGAATTAAAACTTGTATTTGTTTTTTCGCATATTACCTTTTGAATTGGATTAAAATTAAGCGGAGAATTGACAAATTAAACTACGAAGTTTGGGTCATTTGCAATATTCGCTTTAATGTTTTAAAAATTGCAATGTTAACCTTGAAAATGTTTTAGCGTTGCAATTTAAACCTTCTGTTTACTTCCATTTAAAAAAGTTAAGTTGTTGACATAACTTGATGATGTAGTAATGAGATGGAACAAATCATTTAAAATGAAAATATATTGACAAATTAAACCCCAAAGTGTAGAGTAAGTTGCAATATCCCCCTAATCTTTCAAAAGTTACTATAACAACCTAATTAAGATTGTATGCTCTATTTTTTTTATATAATGAAAGAAAAGCAAACTCAAAAATATGAACCGAATAGTTTATTACTATAATATTATGGCCAAACATTTGTTTCTACATATTTCATAGATAAATTCCAAACTAGAATGAAGGGATTGCTAATACTTTGGTGTAGGTATTTATTTATTTATTTTATTTTTTCCTACAAAAAAAAATTATTTCATTCTTTTGTATCTTTTGTTTTGGTAGGAACATGGATTCATATTTTTCTTGTTGTTTAATCCACCAATATGTGTTAGATGTAAACAAATTATTCCTATACTATTGAGGAATGTATCGGCATAAGAGAGGCAAATAACGAGTCTCATTAAAATATATTAATGGCTATGAATGTTGCTGGTACTTTTATGGGTTATCATTTTCTTCCTTAAAGCACTGTAATAATTTTAAATCAAATAAAAATAGTGAGAAATTGCCACTAATGTAGTGATATTTATATCAAGCTAAAACGTAATACATAAAAGGTGCCGACATGTGTTAAAGATGAGTTGAAAATGTACTTCAAGGTTCACATTGCAACTTTTGAAATCAAGAGGAACGTTGCAATTGACTCCATACTTCAAGGTTTAATTTGTCATTTATATTTTTGTTTTTGGATTGTTTGTTCCACGTCAATGCCACATCATATAACCACGTCAATGGTCGATAACTTTTTAAATGAAAGTTAACAGAAGGTTTAAATTGCAACACTAAAGATACCATGAGGTTGATATTGCAACTTTTGAAACATTGGGGAAAACATAGCAAATGATCATATACTTTAAGGTTTAATTTGTCCATTCCCCAAATTAAGCATTCGATGTTAAGATACAAAATATGTACTGAATGTTTAACTTAATTTTGATAAAATTTTATTTCAATTTTATTTTTATTGTTTTTATTCATTTTTTATTAATGTAATCATGATAAGAAAACGTGAAATTGTAAAATATTTCCCTCTCTGTAATGCCATATATTTGTATTAATGTAAATTATGTTTGGTTCGGTGTATTTAGTGTGAAAATGGTTATTAAATGGTTTTAGTTCATTTCAAATCAATTCTTATAATTTTGGGCGTAATATGCACATGTTGTGAAGGACAGGCAACTGTTTGGGATGGTCCTGAATTTATTATTGCCTCGCTGTTAGAGAGGCACCTGTTAAGAGAAAACAGGTGCCTGTTGTGGGCCTAACAGGTGACTCTTGGTCAGTCGGTAGTAAGATTTTAAATGATTCCAGAGCCTTTCTTCTTCCATTTTTTCCATTTTTGGCCTGAGGAAAAACAGAGCAAGCTCATATTCATTCTCTTGCTATAATTTCACGTATATTTACCATCTGAAATTTGATTCGACTTTAGTAGAAATTATTCTACGCGACGTGAGGATCACTGTGACGAAGGAATTTGGGAATTTCATTGAACGGGATTTTGGTCTTCATCTTCTTCTCTTTGGCTTATTAAGTTAAGGTAAGGGTTTAACTATTTTAAAAACTCAATAATACAAATTTATTGTATGATAACCATCATGTTTTAATTTGTAATTATTTCAAGAGTTTCAACATTATGAAGATAGTTGTGTTTTATGATTTATAAAGCCATAAGCATGTGGTTTGAAGTAAATTGCCATTTATACTTAATATACATGTGTTATTTGATATACATGAGATATCCCTTAGATGTATAGATGTTGAATATTAATAAAATTGATTAATTGACGAAATATATACATCAAGGGACATGTATATAGACTTGTTATAATTACATGGCATAAGTTATTTCAAATATTCATTTGTTAGCATGTTATGCATATTTTGCATCATTATTGTATCAACCGAATTTTTGGAGATCTTTCGGCAAGCTCAAAATATTCTTATAGCCTATTATGTGGCATATATGACGCATGCAAAATAGTGCAATCGTATACACCCAAGTGTAGGCGGTCAAGTTGTAGTATAGACTTATGAAAGTCCGAGTGTCGAACCACAGAGAGGGTGCGAAAGCTTTGTATATCACGAGCTTATATAATAAAGTTTGATTGATTAAAAGTGGTATTGTGAATTGTTTTGTGAAAATTTAAAATAAGCTTTAGATTTATGAGAATGTTCTTGTATTTAAAGAAAGCAAA
Source organism: Lonicera japonica (assembly GCA_021464415.1). Taxonomy (NCBI): domain Eukaryota; kingdom Viridiplantae; phylum Streptophyta; class Magnoliopsida; order Dipsacales; family Caprifoliaceae; genus Lonicera; species Lonicera japonica. Next base: position 23,318,546 of record CM038464.1, read on the forward strand.
GGCTTTGGGTTATTATTTTTTGTTTTATAATAACCATGTTTTATGAATCCAATTCGACCCATTTATTCACTTTAATGTGAATTTTATTTGCTTATCAAAAAAAGGCCAAGACGTTGGCGGTAAAAGATTTTGAGAAAATACAACCAATCTAATTCCACTAAGCCACCAAATGAGGAAAGATAAACATCACATTAAAAGAATAAACAAGCAATTAGAAAGTTCTCAAATATAGGCACAAAGTTTATTTAAGTGTTGTAGGTGACAAGGAAAAATAAAACCATACTTTACACTTAACCACAAGATGTGATTAGATTTGAAATAAACCTTTTCAATTTTATATGAATAGCATACCATCCATTTATAATGTTAGTTGTTGAATGATGTATGCTTACTTGAGGTGCTTTGTTTGTATATTAATGATTCATAAAGTACTCATCATACATGGCATAAAGAGTCTTAGTATCATTGATATACTAAACTTGTCCATTAATTACCAAAGAATTACATATACTTGGCATAAGGAAACAAAGGGAATTTAAATGGAAGTTTCTTAATTTTTATGGTGTTTTAGACCATCAAAGAGTATAAAACATGTTCGATATTAGACAAGCATAATTATTGGACAACACTAGGCATGGAGCTTAAAGGAATTGGAATCTAAACCATGTTTATGTTTATAACAAGTTCACCCCCTGGCCTAAGTTAGGTGATTTACCCCTTCATAGATGATGAAAACATATTAATAGAAGAAGTAGAATCAAAAGAACACTTGTATTAATAAAGATGGAAAGACTTTGTTACAAGTGGAGGATAATACAAAAAGAATGTAAAAATTTCCCTCAATTTTTCTTTCTTAATTCTCTTTTAATTACAAGAGTATAATCTCTCTATAAAGTTATACATCTTTAAGCTTGAACTTTGCCCTCTATTTAGAGGTCCTCAGAAAGTGGGGGCAAGTGACCAAGTTGTTTCGGTGAGTTGTTCTTGGACTTTGTGCAACTAGGTAAGTTAATGCAAGTTGTAAAAAAATATCTGCAGGTGCTCAAGATCGATCTTGGCTTAAGCAAGATTGATCTTGCTTCATGGCTGCTGGTGTTGAAAGGGGCAAGATCGATCTTGGGTGGCCAAGATCGATCTTGGAAGCTCTCGGATCCTCTTTTGTAAAGGCTGGCAAGAACCAAGATCGATCTTGGCTTCTTCAAATTTCTCAAAGTCTCATTTTCTTGCCCAAGCTTCACTCAATCTTCTCTAATTCTTCTAACATATTATTCTTGCCATTTTTTCCAAGGAATTTCCACATATCAACAAAAGCACAATCTTTTGTACACAATTAAGCTTGTAAAATTGGATTAGTAACCTAATTTGCTATTAAAACAAGAAGTTGTCATTTGGAGTTTATTTGATGTGTTTAGCCATATAAGTGTACTATAATGTGCATGTATAAGCTTATACAAGTGCATTATAATACAATTATCAATATACTTAAATCTATGATGCCGAAAGCTCTTTATGTTTATTGTACCATTATGGGATATGATATGATCCCGTGATGGATCTAGTGTGAAAATAAGTGGGGTCTGGTGCCTTTGGGTTGAAAATCCCTAAACCTCCGGAGGGTAGCAAAGCTTTTGCTGTCTAGAGCCAGCGGTGGATAGCTTAAAAATCAAGATAACGACAATGCACTTGTGTTATATTTATATAATATTGATGGACGTGTGGTCCAATTCTATTATGATATAATAATGATCTTCCCTGTGTTGGAAAATGTTCTATTGTTATCATATTTTGATGATTCTATGAGGCGGTCATGTCCATTTTTATCCTTATGATTATGATTCAGTTTGGCCATGGTATTCTCTTGATGGTATGGTATAATGGTTGACACATAGAAGATAACCTGCATAAGCATATGCATGCAATAGTTTATAAATTTACGATTTATGAATCGATGTATTGATTGCAATTTGAATTGTTATTAAACTCCTAATATGTTTTAAATATGATATTTCCTGTAATATCCCCTTTACTAAGCTGTGAACTCACCTCGTTTTTATGAAACAATTCAGGTATTCAAGAGACGGATGAGACTATTAGGAACTAAGTAGAGGCATCTGATACCGACTCATTTTTGTTATACATATGTGTATATGATAAGTCACGACTCGCTTAAGTTACTGAACATGTTGGACTACACGTTGTTATGGCTTTGTATTGCCTTTTGAATATATGTACGTGTGTATATGTGTTTTACAGTCCTGTTTTATATTATCACCCACATCATAAGTATCATGTTTGTTTGTTCCATGTTATGTGATGTACTTGAATTTGTTATTTCATTATTTAAATTTGACCTACTTTAACTAGTCTAAGGTGGGTTAGTGACGCTCCAGGTCTTAATTACGGGTATTATTCTGTTAATTAAGGCAGGGGGCACACTCTCTCTTTTTCTCGAGCAATGGGTGGGGGGCGTGGGGGGCGCGATTACTTGCCCAACCACGCTAGCGCACGTGTTTCAAACTCCCATATATGCATAAGATATTTTAGATATCATGTACATCTAGTTGGCATCATTTTTGTATCCACAGATACTTTCTAAATAAAGTATTTCCAATAATTCTTAGTTATCTACACATATTTAAATAAAAATTATATATGCAATAAAAAGAGAGGGTCGTGGGTTTCATTCATTTAGTGCCACATTGCATCTATTTTTTATACGAAACTCTATGTACAGACAATGTAAAAATGATTACTTTGTTATGTCATATTTACAATTAGATATGCAAACCACTAAAGAGTTTGTTTTCCTTATTTGACTATTTATTACCTATAGTCATTTTCATAAGTAAAACATTCAATAAAAAAATTCCTTTTAGTGCATGTAAAATAGAATTAATTGTTTAACATTATAGTCATGTCATAACAAATCAAAAATTTATAAGAAAAGTTTTTCAATCTTATAAATGCGTTACAAAATAAAAGATTGTGTGATTAAAATTAAAAATATTTTTAAAGGATTTATAATGCCTTTAGCAAAAATCGAAGTCCACCTTAGTATTTTTCATAAGTTCCATTTTGAAAGTTAAAATCAAATGCACCTTGAGGCTTTTTTGGGGTCGATTGTATTTATTCTTTAAGCTAATTTTTGAAATTGTCAAAATAATAATTGCCCAATTGTAACTACAAACCGCTAGTGGAAATTAGTCCAGATATGCAAATGTTGGCCTAACCCGCCCCCCAGGCCTCATTAAATGGCCTAGAGGGCCGAACCCCTCCCCCGGCCCGATTGGCTAGTCAACGGGCTTTTGTGCGGCCCGAGCTTAATAAGGTTGGGCCATGGGTTGCTATTTTATTTTTAACCAAGCCCATGGGCCAGCCCGACCTGAGGCTTTTTAGGCCCATCCACAACTCAACCCAAAGTTCACCCAATAAGCCCATCAATAATGTATGTATATATATATTACTTAAACACTAGCTTACTACCCGTGCTATGCACGGATGTTGTATGAATTATTTTTTGTAAGCATATATCTATTGTGTTTATTTTTTTGTATATATGTCTATACTTATATAATTAAAGTCAAATTTTTTGAAATATATAAAATTTATCAAATTAAATAATAAACATGAGTTTACATAAATGACAAATAATAATATACATTGAGTAAACAAATTTTATTATATCACCTAGTAGATTGAAATATAAAAGTTAATGTTTGTGTCCCTTCCAATTGTTTTCTTAACTGTACCGTAATAGAAAAAGGCTCATGAGAGGAGTGAAAAATACAAATTTCTCTAAAGCATAAAATATTACATAGAAATATAGTAAATTTGAAAAAAAAAAAGAAGAAGAAGAGGAATGTACTAGTTAGTTGAAAAATAAATAATTCGTCTTAATAAAACTATTTTAAAAGAATATATTTATATACTCTTTTGTGCAGCCATAGAAAGATGGAAATGTAGAGAGAGCATATGTGATTAATGCATGTTAGACAAATGACGTAGTTCAAATTTAAATATGCATCACCAATGGATTAAGATTGAAACCGAAAGGTTATAGGAGTTAGAAACTGAATGGTCTTTAATTATTATTTATTTATTGTAAATCATTAATACAATTACATTTACAAATTATGACAAGATGCACTTTCATCTTTACATGGGTTATGGAAGAGATTGAAAATGATTTAAAGAATTAAAAATGAGCAATAGATTAAAGAAATAGTAACTCATGAATATTATATTAGAATAGTAATATATTGATAAATATTTTAAAGTAATTAATTGTGCTATTAATGCATTAAAGAGACTAATTAAGAGGGACACACGGCAGCATATATATTATGAAATTCTTCTCACTCCTTGCATTTTATATATATAAATAAAAGTTACAAACCCATGTGATGCACGGGACGATATTCAAATTATTATTAAAAAGAATTATTTAATAATGAATTTGTTTTAATAATATAATACCAGTACAAATTCATGTGAGACAGATCCAGCCTTACAATGAAACACACAATTCATTAAAATAATAAAAGCAGAATGCCCAAAATAATGTATATAAACTGATGCATTTTTGCCTAAAAACATAAAAAAAATAAAATAATGCAATTCGTATTTTGTAGAATTAGAGTACAGTTTTTTTTTGCCGTAAGGTATTAAGAGCTTTTAGTTATATTTGATTTTACAATTAGCATAGGATGAACTTGAATATACTTTTAATGCAGCTAAAAAGATAAAATTTATAGACCAATTTTTTTTGGAAAGATATAACAATCAATTAATTTGTATTAAAAATAATAAAAATAATCTTAAATTTGAAAGATATACTGCTATGCACTCTATAAATTTATTTGGTTTGAGGTCAAAATTGGATTAGTTAGGATGTAAGATTACTGAAGTTAATCATATAATTCAAAATTAGTCTAATCAAATTCATAAGACTACTAAACTTAATCGTATAGTTAAAAAAATTAAAAATCAATATATCAGTTTTGATTATTGATGGTTTCAAACTAATAAAATTTGACTATATATAATTATATATCATTGGCAAGTATATTTAATTTACTCAATATCATTAAAATCTATAAGCCTTACAAATTTGATATTTTTATTGGACCATTGATATTTTAGATTGTGTTACTCGCCTCATCTATAATTGAAATCCTATTTCACTTGCATGCTACTTAAATTGAAAGATGATAATAGTTACATGACTCTTACTTCAAAAGTTAAAAAGATACTATATATAAATTCTAATAAAAAGATATTATTTATGAATTATAATCAAGCTAATATTAATGGCCATAGAAAATAATCATAAAGACTAATGGATCAATGAATTCTTGAATTCCACTTTGAAATTGATTGTGCAATTTTTGAAAGGCAAGGTAAAATTATGTTTGCTGTGATGAAAAGTGAAAGACTAAGATGCTTTTACCTTCTAATAAATGTTGTGTTGATGTCTTAATGGCATAAAAATAGTTGAAAACATTCCATATATCCTATGATAACCTTAATATTGTTGGCAAGGAGAGCGAGATAGAGATTAAATAGATATATAGATGCATACAAAAAAAAATGATAACATCAACAATAATTCTTTAACATGTACACAATTAAAGAAAACTTTTTTCATTTTTACAAATGTGGCTGGCTTTAAAGATTTCCTTATTGGTGACTGGCAATGAAGAAATACTTGTGCAGACAAATGTGAAAGAAAAAAAAATGTGTATATATTGTTACTTGTAATGATAAAAAAAGAGGTGAAAAATAAAGAAAAGTAACATACAACATTTATGGTAATCGATGGAGTAAACTAATTTGTGTGAATTGATTAAAATTCGTGATAGAGAAAAAGAACAAAATAAAAACATAAAGTTAAACGTTGGATAAAGAGTGAAATAGGTAAATAAATTTTTAAAAGAGATAATTGAAAATGAATTCAAACTTAGGCAAAGTAAAAGGAAGAGCAAAGCTGGAAAAAAAAAGGAGGAGCATCAAATTAACTACATTAATTACATATTAATTGTGCATTAATGGAGAGACTTCCTCCATTTTATTTATATACTAGCTTATTACCCGTGCGATGCACGAACGTTGTATAAATTATTTTTCATAAGTATATATATATTGTATTTATTTTTGTGTATACATATCTATACTTATATAATTATAGTCAAGTTTTTTTCAAATATAAAATTTATCAAATCAAATAACAAACATGAGTTTACATAAATGACAAATAATGGTATACATTGAATCAACAAATTTTATTACATCATCTAATAAATTGAAATACAAAAGTTAGCTTTTATATTCCTTCCAATTGTTTTCGATTTGAGACTTTAATTGTCATTATTAAGTATAGATATAAATATGGAAAATGAAAGAGTTTAAAAATAAGTAAATAAAAGTTTCATAATAAAAACTATTTATTACTATAATTATTACTCGATTTGAGCTTATTACTCGTACGATGCACGGTCGTTGTATAAATTATTTTTCATAAGTATATATATTGTATTTATTTTTGTGTATACATATCTATACTTATACAATTATAGTCAAGTTTTTTCAAATATAAAATTTATCAAAACAAATAACAAACATGAGTTTACATAAATGAAAAATAATAGTATACATTGAATAAACAAATTTTATTACATCATCTAGTAGATTGAATTACAAAAGTTAGCTTTTGTGTTCCTTCCAATTGTTTTTGATATGAGATTTTAATTGTCATTATTAAGTATAGATATAAATATGGAAAATGAAAAAGTTTAAAAATAAGTAAATAAAAGTTTCATAATTAAAACCATTTATTATTATAATTATTACTCGATTTGACAAGAATTATTATTAAAATAAATAAAATATATTGTTAGGGCAATTAATATAATAATTAATAAGAGAAATAGTATTAAGTGTGTTATTATTACAGAAATTATTATAATAATTAATAAGAGAGATAGGATGACTTCCTCTGTAATACTATAATAATATATAATAACATACACAAAACATGGTTAAAAACCATTCACATTGTATTTAATGCTTTAAAATGTGATATGACTGAACAATGGATGGTTGTAAAGTATCATTAAATATAATTTTAGAGTGCTAAAATAAATAAACAAAATACTTTTTTTTAGCCAAAGTTCTCCCCCATGTAAACTCTTGCCCTAGAAAGGGCTTATTTATTTATATTGATGGAATATTAATCCATATTTAAATCATATTTTAGTTCATAATATTCATTACATTACTAACAAAAGTTATTTATTTTGCCTTAATATTTGTAAAAATAATATTTTAATATTTTTAACATTTATTTTTAAAAAATAAAAATAAAGGCATTTAACCTTGACCCATTAAGCTCAAGCCAGCTGGCACAGTCCAAATATTGCTCGTTTGAGTAAGCCCATGGATGGACTATAAATATACCTTCTACTATTAGGCCCGACTCGACCTATTAACATATTAAAGCCTGATAAGCTTAGCCCTAAAAAGCAAATAGACCTTAAAAACCTGGTCGAATAGGCTTGACCCATTGCAGAGACTAACCCCCCCCCCCCCCCCCCCCCCCCCCGCGCTGATTGGTAAAAGGGAATAAAAGGTTAAACTACACTGAACTCCCTTAAATTATTACAATTTATCACTTTATCTTCAATTTATAAAAATCGATACTAAATCCCCTAAACTATTAATTGTTATCACTTAACCCCCTAATAAAAATATTTCCCCTTGTACAAAGGTTTTAAAAAAAAACTATTAGTGTATTTTACAAAAAATAAAATAAACCGAACACCTTCATCTTTCTATATCCTCCATTATTGGAGGGAAAAACCTCCACCTCTATCACCCCATCTCATCATCATCATCATCATTTACGCCATTATCATCACGATTACCGCCTTACACACTTTTATGTTTTTTTTCTCAAACTAGCGACTCAAGTTTAATTTGATAATGCAATTCTGACGAGCCATTATCTCTTTATATATATATATATAATAAGGGGTCATGATTTTTGAATCTTAAAAATGTATAAGAGGATAAAGGATTGTGTGACTAATATTTAAGATAGTTTTTGAATAGTCAATAGTGCTTTTGATACGAATTACGACCTAGTATATATATATCTAACTTTGTGATACCCATATATTTTTTCTAAAAATATTCACATTATATTTATGTGTGTATATATAATTTATAAATATCTCCATATAATTCGTATACATATATTAGCATATTTACATATGAGAGTTATTAGTTAAATATGGGAGAAAAACTTAGAATTATTAAATTTAATGGATAGAAAGATTAAACGAGGAATATATATATATGTAGAGAGAAAGAAAGAGAAAGAAATTGATAAATTTTTTGTTCTATTTTTCTATTTTAAACCTCTCTACAAAGGCAAATGTGTCTTTTGGGGATTGAATGACAATACCTAAGGGTGTGTTTAGCACGCTAAATAAGAAGGTAAGATCGGATATGATAAAAATCAAAATTATTCGGATATGAATTATCGGATATGAAAGGAATCAGTCAGATAAGGATTAAGCAGGATCGGACATGACAAGAACTAGTCGGATAAAGAATTAATAAGCTTTGCATTTAATGGAGTCCTGAATTTCAAGTCTGGATATTATACAACACAACTTGCTTTTTATTTTAAAAATACATGCAATTTTAATTATTGTCCACATTTTTTTTTCCTAATGCGATTTTTCTATTTATAAATAAGCTTCTTCGTAAAAGCTTTTATAGAAGAAAAGTTCTATATTACATACAATATTTACGAACTAGATATTAAGTACAATTTCAAATTATAATGTAAATTTTACTTTTTTATAAATTAAAGTTTCTTATAAATACCTTCATTTAATAAAAGAAAAAGAAAAATCTTATATTATATTATACAAGAAATGAATTTTATTAATTGAGTTACTGTGATTTTGGACGGTTTGACTTTTATAAATTATGGGGTAAATTGCCAAATTATGATAATTTAAGGGGGTTTGGTGTATTTTTTTTTTTAAAAAAGGAAAAATTGCAAATATTGACAACATACTTTGCCCGTTTTTCTACTTTGGCCATTATACCTTTGTTTTCACAAAAAAACTACTGTACTCTCATTTTTTTTTCACCATTACCATTCTGTCTAATTAAACATAACGGACAGTTGACGTAGCACGTTTTTAATGACATGGCTTGCCGACTCAGATTTTCCATTATATGTGTACCTCCACTCTGCTTCTTTATTTAAAGTATTGCATTAAAACCCTAAAACTTGTAAATTGGGGAAAACTTGTTACTCGAGTTTAAGAGGAATCTAAGAGAGATTGAAGGAGATAGCATCAAAAAGCTCATGTCATTGTGGTTATCCAGTCGTCATAAAGACTTTGAAGATATCAAAAAACCCAGGTAGGAGATTCATTAGGTGTAGAAATTAGAGGTCCGAAAATTCTTGTGGGTTTTTTGATTGGATAGATACAGATTTAACACAATCAAATTTAGAAATTAGCAATGAATGTTTGAAGGGAGATTAAAGATTTAAAGAAGGTGAATGAAGATTTGAAGAGAGACATTGAAAATGTTAAGAATGATAAAGTCAAATGTAAAATTTATTTTCTAATTGTTGCATTACTTTTTGTTTGGTTCAAGTAATTTTAAGCCTTTTGTATGGAAATTCATGTACTGGATGCATATTTGAAGTAAAAATGGATGCTTTGTTTTGACTTTGATGTTTATATGCTCTGTTTTTTTATTGTTATTGTTATATGTATATGCTATGCTTTTTGTATTGATTGGTGACCATATAACAAGCACCATATAGTAATTTGTATATGCTTTGTTTTTGTTTTTTGTATCAACTAGGAAGTTCTTAGCATTGGCAACTAAACATTTATAACCACAAAACAAGCACTAGCATTAATAAATTAACACTTGCAACGACAAAAATAAATAAAAAAAATAAAGTACCATATGCCAAAATTTATGAATAAAATACCTTATCATCATTAATGTTCAACCATAAAAAAGTCAGAATTGGTTGAACAATTACAATAACTATACCATGAGCTATACTAAAAAGAGTCCATAAGTTATACCATGACCTATACCAAAAAAGGCCATAATCTATACCAAAGAAAGGCCATATATACTGCCATAAGTTTTGACATACATATAACAAAAAAAAACATAGACTTGCTCTATAACTCTGTCCTACTCCTTTTCCTTGATCCTCTAGTTTAAACACCTCCAGATCCTATACTGACTTGACTGCCATAAGTCCCTTGTGTGCTTTGACTTCCTCTTGTGGTGACTTGACTAACTCTAGTGCTTTGAGCTTGTTTTTTTCCAACATTACTTATATTATTAAACCTTAAATGACCTGGAACTATAAGTATATGTAAAGTTAATGTGTGATATGTGTAAAAGTATTACAACAAGCAATTGTACAAGTCCATTACCTTTACATAGCTATCCCTTATATTTGGGAAAATATATATAGCAAAACCTTTTGGCATTTTCTCTTTCACAATTGGCTTTCCCTTGTCACCACTTGAAGCATCAACATTCTATTTACCTTTAGAAGCATTGGAACCACTTAAAGCATCAACTTTCTCTTTACTTTTAGTGGCAGTGGAAGCTTTGTCCTTCCCTTTGTAAACAGTTGAAGTACCTTCATTTGGTTTGTGCACCCTCCCTTACCATCATGTTAAACATTTTCACATGATAAATAAATAAAGAACAAATGTAATAAGTATTAACAACTTTTTCCTTTTTGCATGATTTCTTATTGTGAACAAACTCTAAACAATTCTGGCACCTCATCTGCCTTCCTCTTTTACTCACTTGTAATTTTTTAGGCTCTTCATCTAGTACCTTTTTTTTATTTTTTTGTGGTCTTCCGGGCATCCTCCTAGCACGTGGTGGCAACATTGGATCAAAAGTTGTCTTTGGCCATAGATTATCTCCATTTAATGGCTCTAAAACATGCTTGTATGCCTTCATGTATGTATTTTTCCAGAACCACCTGGCCACATAATTATCTGGATCATCCTTCAAGTAAAAAATGGTAGCAACAGCATAGCAACATCGTATTCCTAAAAGTTGCCATGATCTACAACTACAAGAATAATCTTTCATGTTAACCACATAGCTAATTGCTCCTTGTTTAACTTTAAAATTTGTATCCCTGTTGTATGTTGCTCTCCAATACCTATGTGTTAATTTGTTCTCTTATATTTTTTTTCTCACATTTGGGCAAAGAAAGTCTTGCCAATTTCTTACTATTTCCCTCTTCTTTTGTAACCTTATCATTGTTGCTATTCTTATATCATCTAGCATTGCTATGACTGGTTTCTGCCTAGCCTCAACAATACACCCATTGAAGCATTCAGACGTGTTGTTCTCCACAGCATCACAAGCAGATCTTGTATCAAAAAAAGCCCTGCTCCAAGTTTAAGGCTTTTGTTCAATTAAGTACTTGTGAGCATCTTTGCTGAGCTTCTTAATTTCTTTTATTACATCATCAAACTCTTTAGGTGTTCCACTTTTAGCTGCCCTCCAAAATAAGCTTTTAAAGTTTGCCCCATTGTGTTATTTTCTAAAATTGGCATAGATGTGCCTAGCACAACACCTATGCTCTGCTTGTGATAATAATTTACGAATTGCAGCCACAAGACCCTTTCGTTGGTTTATTATCACTGTCTAACCATTGCCCTAATGTAAACCAATATCCTTAAGCAACAAATTAATAAACAAAGACTAAGAATCTTTGCTTTCTACTTCAACTACAGCCCAAGCAATTGAGAACGTTTGATTGTTTCCATCCCTTCTCAGAGCAGATAGTAGCTCACTTTAACAAGCAGGATTAAGAAAAACATTTAACATGTAGCAGTGTGTATGTGGTAGTTAACATGTGGCAATGTGTATGGCATTAATTAAAAGCAGTGCATATGACAGTGTGTATAGAAGCGTATATGGCATTATAGTAGCTCACCTTAACAAAATGACTTTAGAAAACAACCATCGAGACCAATGGCTGGTCTACAACTAGCCAACCAACCCTTTTTCACAACTGCAAATCAAACATACATCATCTTGAAATAATTTGGCTACTGAATACATCTTCTATCAACTTCAAACCTTACAATACTTCCAAAGTTGGACATTTTAATTTCAGCGTTATAGTCATATAGCTTAGCATAGCGATGAACTAATGAAGCTTCAACCTCCCCTAAAGCAATCTATCTTGCTCTAAAGCATTGGGAAAGTGATACATTAATGGCATACTTCTCCAAGACATCAGCAACAAAGTCCTTTAGCTTCCACTTTGGATTAGCAATAATCTTAGGCCCATATGTTTTAGCTAACCACTTAGCATTGACAACTAATAATTTAAATTTTCTTACACATTTATGGATTTTTTTATATGATTTAATTTGAAAAGAAGTTTCATGTTACATATAAGCCCATACCCTCCAGGACACCCCTCTACACAAGTAGCAAGTAGCCTATGCTTATCATTTTTGGGAAATTTAATTGGATACCCATTAGATACAATATATTCAATCAAACATTCCTTCAATTGGGCAGGGTTTGTAAACCGCATTCCAAGCACAGGTTCTTGCTTAGACATTTATACCTTTGGATCAAATATTGGAAAATTCTTCACCCTTGTGATGTCCCCATCTTCATCTTCAAAAGGTGTATCATAATCACTTCTATTAGCACAATCACCGTTAAATTCATACATTTTTTTACCATCAGCTGCATTGGCTTCTTCCTTATCACTATTTTTACTATTTTACTGCATCTAATTATCTGGACTATCACCACTATTTTACTACACATTTACACCACCAGTAACTTTAGCACCTTATTCTTCATCACAATTAACTTCATTTCCACTCATATTCATTGCATACTTCTTCCTCACTTTAACCAACTTTTCATCACTCATATTTACCACACTAGGAGCACTATAACAATCACTATCTAAATCACCATCACTATTATTATCTTCTGAATCACCATCACTACTTTCACTACCCTCAACTGCATTCCTCTGTTTTTCATCATCTCCAAAACACCTTCAATATTGGTCTCAAAATCATGTTCACTATATATCTTTATTCCACCTGATATGTGCACATCTTTCAACATGTCTAGTTTAGTAGAATCATTAACAATCAACCTTAATGTTGTAAAACTTTGACCTAAAGGATTATAATGGATTTTTGTGACATTTGTGTATCTAAACTCATAAACCAAAATACCATTTAACTCCTTAAATGACATAAGACCATGATTAACATTATATATGTAATTTACCTTACCCCTTTTATAGTGTAACAATGGCTAAGCAACAAACTTACCTCCGTGATGAATTTCTAACATAAAATGGTTTTCCATCCTAAAACCTAGTTTATAAGTGCAAAAACAACAGTGGACATAACAATTACCTCACTATTCTTGCAAATTGTTATTCGATTGAAAGAGTTGAGATGAAACCCTAGCTTTTTGAACTTATTTTGCTACAAATTGAGGTTTATTTTCTCTCTCATTGTAGCATGTTCTTCTTTCCATCTCCTAGCTGTTTTGCATTTAGACAAAGTTCAACTTTAAGCTTATAGTCTTTTAATGTTAATATCTTACCACGTGAGAAGCAAAGTGGAAACACACTAAAAAACGTACTATGTCATTATTTGAATTGGCAAGCCATGTCATTAAAAATGTGCCACGTTATCTATCCATTATGTTTAATTAGAGGGAATGGTAATGGTGGAAAAAAAATGAGAAAATAATAGTCAAAAGGAGAAAAAGGGACAATATTTGTAATTTTTCCTAAAAAAGTTTGAAAAATGCAACCTTTCTTCCCCAAATAGTTGAAACTAATTAAACACAGCGGCAGTTTGATGATGATGAGGAGGAAAACGGATGGAATTGCAGAATCATCTTCTCTCATTATCTCCGTAGTGGCTTAAAAGCGAGCGACAAAGTGGGCGTGCTTCTTCTGATTAAGAAATGGAGACTACTACTACAAGTAACATCACTACTAGCACTAATGGAAGCATCACAATAAAGAAACAACAGGGAATGAATAGAATAGAGAATCCATTTTCTTTGAAGGTAGGTCAAGTTTTCACTGGCTTTGGCTTCGGTTGTGGTCTTGGTATCGGCGTTGGTCGTCCTTTAAACCTAGGTATTATTCTTCTCTCCCTCTACCTACTTTCGCTCTCTAGAAATCATTCGTCACGATGAATTTTGGACGCTTCTATAAACCCAAAGACGGAGACACCCACAATCCACGTATACCCCTTTATTTCTGTGCTTAATTTGAGTAGGATACTTTTATGAAATTTTATGTTTCTTAGTTTGTTAGTAGGTGATTGATGTTTTGTGTGGAAATTCGCGAATCATGTTCAATTTTGAGGAATTAGGGTTAGTTTGTGGTGGGCTCGTCAGCAAATTGTTTATGCATTAGATATTAGGGCTCCATTTGGATAAATTGTTTTGTTTTTTTTTGAGAAATAATGTACAAGTATTGGCTATTGGAAGTGCATAAAATAGAGGTGATAGGTACAAATAACAACATTCGCCATTGTTTTTTAGAATCCATTTGTCGAATCAAATTATTCGTTTGGAAAAGTTTGAACTTATTGCATTGTTAAATAACATAGTTTTAAACTCCTTCAGATAAATTCCGAATGCATGCATTTGAAATATTTGAATACAAATGCATATTCTTCTATGTTCATTGTGGCAAGCTTTTCAATTTTTGTTCTGTATAGCTTTTTATATCAATTTGTTATCAGGAATGAGGTTGGTCGAGTTGAGGAAGTAGGAGCTGAATTGCTTTGATGCCTTCTAAGTTCAAAAGTCGTGTCAAATCTGATGGGTCCTTTAGACTCTGCGGAGTTTCCAACGTGCAAAAAGTTGCATCCATATTTTACTCTTCTACTCAAATGCATGCCTTTATAATATGTTTAATGTTTTGCTAATGCTCTACTCTATCATTATAAAGAAGTTCTTAACTCTGGTGCTGTACATTGTCACCCAAAAGTAATAAAAATGGTAGTTCGTTCTTGTACATTTGAGATGGATTCATGGTACTTTATGATCATATTATACAATACCTGATTTTTTGCTTATCCATTTAGGGCATTTCACATTTTGTGTGGATCATTTGCCTATTATTAGCCTTTAACGTAAATCTAGTGTTGACTTTGCTACCAGGGCTTTAATTATTCCTGGATTTTTTATGTTGTCATCAAAATGAATACAAAACAATGAAAGTTTTATCTTTTCTTTTGTAATATTTGTTGTATCAATGAATAAAACTATTTACTTTGGTGGGGCCGGATCAGGTTTATGTAGGTCTCATGAGTCATGATTCGAATTCCATAATCACTTTAGCTCTCTTCTTTTGGTAGAGTTTCGTAGCTTTAACTGATATACCAATACTCTTTGATTCCATGTTTATCTCTGATATCACCATAATCTGATTTAATCTGTATGACAAGGTGCTATACCGGTGCTTAACGAAGTTATGGTTGCTGCTAGAGGTGCAACGGACGCCTTTTCTGGTGTAGGCAGACATGTCAGTCTATCTGTATGTCAATCTTATTCTCATGTCTTTTATTATTATCGTTTTCTTCCTTGTGCTTCTTGATTATGATGCATTAATTACAGTCCATAAACTTAAACTTTATACAACTCTTTGTTTGCTTCTCCATTTTTTAAGCTGCGGAAGATTGGAGTGAAAAACATCGAAGCGGGCGTTGGATGTGGAGTCGGTTTTGGCCATGGTTTTGGGGTTGGTATGTAAGGAAAGAGATGAATCATACTTAAGTTTTAATTATTTGATGTATTTCACAATTCTTGATAGACACAATATGGGGACATGTTTTGAGCATACAATGATGAACCTAGTTAACTGACCACTGAATTGAAAACTCATCAGCGTGTCCCCTGAGTGTGTCCTCAATGTGTTTCTCCGTAGAAGTACTCAATGTATTTATGCGTGGACTTCTTGTTAGAATAGATATCATGGCAAGGCAATTCTATCATGGAGCGATTTTATTGTCACCCATGGCAGTGTTTGGCATCCAAAATTTTAACCCTTTTTATAAATATATATATTAAGTAAATTAATTCTTGTTATGTTGTTGTTACATAATATCAACTACTGCATTTCTTTTCAGATGACATAAAATTGTTTTTGACATCTTCCAAGCAATATGGTAACCTAGGAAGTAATTAACATAGAACAAGCTAAAATTTGTTTTTTTGACATAAAAGTGGTTAACATAAAACAAGCTCAAAATAAGTTAACCCAGGAGGACCCATGGTTGCCACCTTTTGTTTTATTTGTATCTCTCCATGGTAAATATAGTTGTTTGTAAGATTAGAGTTAAGAAGAAGGACTGCATAAGCCCAAAGTGTTGTAAATTTTACCTATAAAAAAATTTAACGGAGCCCATATAAGATATAGCTTATTTATACATATCAATTAATACTATTAATACTCAAACGTTAAAAAACGTAGTGGGGGCCTAGGCCATCCCCGCCCCCCTTTGCATTCGCCACTGAGGTTCTTGTCATACTTTACTTTTGGCTTTATATGTTAGATTTGCACTTTTTTTTCCCTTTGCGTTGCTTTCTTTTTTTAAAAGAAACCAAGATTTTGGGACTAAGATTCCAGGGATATATAGATTACTGGAGTGTAAAAGTGAAGGGAATTAAAGTTTAAAATTTCCTGTTGTTGCTCGAATTATTCATAAATCTCATGCAATAATTGACCTTATTTGTTACAGCATTATAACCTTCTCTTTTATGAAGATAAAATAGTGATGTTCACATGGCAGGTCTTGCTGTGAAGCCTGGGGTAGTGCATCAAATTCAAGCTTGTCTTGTGGTACGCATAATTGTCTTCTGAGTTCTGCCTTATTTTTTAATACTATTTAGTTTGGGCTTTTCTGACTTTGCGCCCCATCTTGTATGAGAAATTGGACTTAGCCCCTGTTTTCACAATCGTCAGATCTGCCCCTGAATCTCAAATAATTACGTAAAAACAGAAGGTTAAGTCAAAGGATTATGTTTAAAAAATTAGACACTACCCCACCCCCCAATTTTTACGTAATTCTTTGAAATTCCCTGCATGCAGAGGGCAAAATCTGAATATTCAGTGTATTTTTTGGTTCTTATAGTTTATTTTCAGTTATTATTTCATGTTTTCCTTGTTTTGCATTTTTTTGGTGAACCTCTGGTTCACCTTTTCTGTACCTTTTCGTTTAGTTATTAATAAAGTTACTGTTTCAGATAAAAAAATCTAATGATTATGAAAGGCAGGGGTAGATCTAATTTCGCATTCAGAACAGGGGGCAAAGTTAAAAATGACCTATTCATTTTTGTGCTTCATGCATTTATTGTTAAATGCGAAATTTGCTAGGAAGTGGCAACACAGATGATGATGAAGTTTGGAATAATACCGAATTTATCCATTGGTCAAGGCATGCTTCCAGCATCATTGCAAAGTGGTGTGAAGACCATGATAAACAACGAACCCTCCCATCAACAAAGTCCAATTGGAAGTTTAATGCAATTAACAACAAAAGCCCCGGACCCCACTTCCCAAGATGGACATACTAACACAGTTTCTGCACTCGAAACTTTTTCATCGAAAAGTGCTCCTTTAAACACGTCATATGGCGGTAGTAGAACAGAGAAGGTTCTTAGCAGTTTTCTCCAAAATCCAGTTTTGAAAGGTGAAGGCAGTGAAGTAAATGAACTGGTATGGTCACAAAGGTGCCATTGTTGTTATATCATGCAGACTGAAATCATAATGAAGCTGTTTTTATTCTTGGGATTTGTTTGAGTTGATGTATCCACTTTAAAATGCAATCCTAATTCTTGGATTTTGCTTTTTTTAGGCTGAGCGCATGCGATCAGAGAACAGCATGCTTCATCTGGTACTGCTTTGACTTTGATGTGTTTCTCTCATTCTTTAACCAACTTATATGCAATGTTGTGTTGCCATGCTTGTCTGATGGAAATTTTTGTAATCCTATTGATGAACTCCAGGTTACTTGGTAGAAAGGCACACCTTTATTAAATTAGATAGGGGCCCAGTTTTGAATAGGCTCTTAGTGAGTCCCGTGGTGCATATTGAACAGTCAAAGTTTCTAAATTTATCCTTGGGATTACTGGATTAGTTAGGTGTCTAAGAGATCAAGAACCTCGGAGTTTTGAGAAAGGAGAGAATGGGTATGTTTTTAAAGTAGTTTTTTGATGTTTGTCAAAAAAAATAGTTTTTCTATTGCCAATAGCATAAATTTTAAACTAATCGAAGAAGGAAAGGAAAGTTACTTCCCTCCATAAGCTAGATATAGTTAATAATAGTCAAGGTCTTTCTCTTAGCATTGTTCTCAAAACCGAGCTATGCGGTGATTACTGGTTATTATGATTAATAAGTTCAAAATTTTATGTCTCATTAGTACAATGTTGGATTAGGTAGTGCACTAGTGCTATCGCTGGAGCAGAAATGGTTTTTTTCCTAAGCAATGCACTGCCCGTAAATTACAATGTACAATACCTCAATAGTCAATATAATATGCTTTGGCAGATGATGTTGGTTTGATCTTGGTGACTGCCGTTTAATCAAGCATATTTTCCATACCTACACCACATTCTCACCTTAGTTATTTATTTTCTACCTTTATTTTTTAAAACTCTAGTCAAGGACTAGAGCATAAATTTTATTAAGAAATCATAATAGGCTACACAAATGGAGGTAACCATCCCCAATAATACTGTCCCTTAAAGGGATTTTGAAACTACCCCTAATTCTGCCATAACTCCATACATCCTGCCGCCGTAGCTTGCTTTTGCTCAGGATTTTTACCTTATTTCCTTATTCAGCCCTTTTGTATTAAACGGAATATATTGCATTACAAAAGTTCCTATACATGCACGCAGGTACTGAAACACCAGAAAGTCATTGACGAGCTGATGGAGGAAAATAAGAAGCTTCGCCAAATATTAGTGGAAGACCTTAAAGTTCCCCATAGCAAGCTCGGACCCAGCAGCGGCAGCTACTCGCATACAAGTACATCACCCTGCAGTGAATGTTTTGAGTGTAGAAGAAAACAGAGAAGGAGATAGATCCAATAAAACTATTTACTTCAAGACCTCAAAATTATCAGCTTTCGCTCATTTTCAAAATTATAGCACCGCACCCAGTAATAGAAGTTAGCATAGCAGCAGGAACGAAAATTATGAGTTCTATTATCATGTGGCTTTGGGGGATGGATGGGACCCACAAATTTCAGGTTCTTGTTTCGGGTTGAGAGAAATGGAGCTGGAGATCATGTGGATGTGTTTTCAAGTGTTGTAAAGTTAGGTTTTGTTGAAGAGATCAACTGTATTTTCTTTGGTTGGCTGAGAGAGTATTTGGATTTTCGTACCGAGGCTTCTATTGTGATTCATACATGGATCTACGAAGAAGTGAACACGCATTCAAAATCATATTTATTCATTCATTACTATTATCTAATTTCACTTAATGGTCTAACTCTTTTATGTAGCTGTGTTCGGTTTGTTGATAAATTAATGTGAACTGTTTTTTACTGTAAAATCTTTCTATCCGTACATTTTGTTCCGGGCCTGTTTGATTGTTAGCATATCCCAAATGATTATGACCAATTTAAACTTTGTTTGAATTGTGGTGAAAGCTCAACACGGTAGGGGTTAGGGGTAAGGGGTGTAATGAAAATGCATGTGTGATTTTCATGAGGAGGTGAACTTTGCAGTCACATTCTAGCGCTCTCAATCCTATTGCAAATATTGATGTTTTTGCTTTGACATGAATTCGTTGTAAGAGTGAAACGGCAAAGGAAAGGAAAGTATAGTGCGAGAACTTTCTTCCATGTACAACAGAAAGAAACCTGCGCGCTTTTTCACTATTTCGTTTGACAGGAGGGAATGGAAAATGTAAGTATAAATTCTTCGATGTCTAATATGCAAGGAAAAATATGAATTATATGTCAGCCAGTAATTCTATATTGCAGTTTATCTTATGAATTATGTATAAGTTTGACAAAATTGGGGTCATAGACCGGATGTGTAGTAAAGTAAACAGGTAAGCCCAAAAGCTGTTCCCGTCCCTGTCAACGGAGATGCAAACCGAACATACCCTCTCTCGTCTCATATAAATCACTGCTTGATTCTTTGAACATTCGACGTGGGACAAAAACAACACAATTGTAAACTTGACCTTGGGCTAATTGTATCGTTTAAAATTGGCCTTGGGCTTGGATCACCCTGTGTGTGGGATGGTTTGCTAAACAACATCATAGACCCCTAAGGGTAATTTCTTATATATATATATATATATAACAAATGTATATAATTGAAGAATTTCATTTGTTCTATCTTTTTCTGCGCCAAGTGTCTTCTTTTTTCTCTTTTCAATTTTAAAATAAATAATGCTTATCACTTCTTCAAAAATAAAAAACCACCTTCTATATATACTAAATGTTATGAGTGCGTAACTAATCCATTTCTCTTCTCAAAAAAATTAAGTAAATAGATGATTTGGGCATCTCAAAGAGATTCACATTTTGAACTTTAATTTTAATATTAAATTAAAGGGTCAATTTTATTATTATTTCAATGAAATGAAAAAATATATTTTGTTCTATTAAATCCAATTGGTAATCTAATTAAGCGACTGTACATGACTTTTTAAAATTACGAATTTATAAAAAAAAAAACATATACACCCAACATGATAGTTATCTTCTCATTCTTCGCCTCTCTTTCTTCGAAAGAAACTTTTGTTCTATGAATCCCATTAATCTCTCCTCTTTATACCATAATCAATAACTCTTTCATTCTACTTATTCATTCAATTGATTAATAATTCTCTCATATATTTGTTACAAATATTGGTATAATAATTTTAAAGGGCCTGCCAGGGATGTGAACTAGTAAAGATATAAAATGTTAACAAGGAGAAGTAAAATCAGTGTGTAACTTTTCATACATAAATAACACTTTCATTAGTATCTTTTCTCATGGATAGGCAAACTAGATTGTATTTAATTACTTTCATAATCAGTATCTTTTGTGTGATTAACCTTTCTAATAATTTCTCCATCGGGCAATTTTAATTTTTTTCTTTTTTCTTTTTCAAAAAGTTCCTTCGGCCAACTTAATTACTACATTTCTAAGTCAAAAACTTGCAAAACATAGTAACTTGAAATTATTAGAAAATCGAACATACAAAATTTGTAAGGCGGGTAGAAAACTAGTCTATATACACAGAAACAACAGAACAAGTCACGTATTAGATAAATATGCAATTTTGTATTTAATAATTTTATTTATGCATTATTTTCTACATTTTAATGTAAATCCATTGCATGAACATAAAATAGTATTGCCAATTTTCATCCTTTCTAATTCCAAACTGACAAAAAAATATTTTACTTTAAATAAAAAATTCATTACATTAAAAATAATTTTTACACATTAAATTTTGGAGGAACCAAACCGCCCCCCCTCCAAACTCCCCTATCAGTCAAACCATTGACTTAATAATGGTGGTACCACAGTGGATATACACAGTAGCTAGCTGCAGACGAAGATGGTTGATCTCCATTGTTAAAAATGATTAGTTATACTATGATTTTCATAATTAGGCACATTATTGTGCTTTTTGTCATAAGATCATGTGTTGATAATTAATATTAGAATCGCACACTCAAGAAGTGTGTAATATTATACTTTATTATTTTTATAATATTTTAAAATCATATCATGTAATAGTATTTAATCGGGTAACTTAAGACATGTTATATACCCTCAAGTCTAAATATGCTAAATCATGTTTAAAATAAGAGCCGGTGCAAGTAATAATAAAGTGTACTTACAAAATTCATAGGTTTCCAAAAATAAAATATATGAAATTAGTTATTAGCAGAATCGGAATATTTTTTTTTCAAATAAAAATAATTATTATTGTAATTATAATAATAATATAAAATTCTCTTTTGTCAATATTGTAGGGAAAAGCAAAGATAAAAAGTTCTTTCCATGATTCCCATGAATATAAATCGATTCCAATGCTTTTCAGATGACCTCTCACACTCCTCATTTTATGTCATGTGATTCTATTTTGTTAATTTATGTCTCTCGAGAATAATGAATCAATTCTCTAGAATTTGTGCAATTAAAGCACACCATATTATATTATAGTATGTGTCAATTCAGAGATGTTTATTCATTTATGTGGCACAAAATATGATGATGAATAATTAATTAATTAATTAATTATACAAATATCTGATAATTATGTCAAGTGGTCAATGCCCTTTGCGACGGGCGACGAGATTTCCTTGATTTGAATCCCCTTCCTATTTCCCTCTTTAGGTTAATTTGAACTTCTGTATTTATTGTAATTATCATTTATGCAGTCTAATTTTAACTTTTGGATGTTTAATATTGCTTGTATTGTTATATATATGTACAAATTTTCTGTTCCTTTCAAAAAAATATGAATATATTCTAATTACTTTTATACAATTAAATTCAAGATCGAGCTGAGGACGTACACTTAATTAACTCCCCCCTTGACACATATGACTTCCTCCAATTATTTTAACTACAAGAACATTTTTCAATATTTATACATCGCAAGGACACATCCCTTGTTTTGAATTAAAAGTTATACTTTTGCAAAACATTTTTAGTTTTTTTTCACGATAGGTGTAGCGATTCGAGGCAATTGTCAAAAAAAGAAAAAGGAATTAGATATAGAGAAAGAAAGGATATTTTAGGTAAATATATAAGTTTGTCTTTATTTTGAAATGAAAAAAATAAGATGATACTTTCTCTTTCAATTCGATTCTTAATATAAGTTAATACTATTATTGTACCATATACGTCAAAATCAATTAACAATGAGCTAATTTAATCCCGTCAGCACATACATGCATTGTGAATCAAAAGTTCAAAATTTTATATCCTCAAAGCATTCAGTAATGTTAAGGTCAATTTTTTTAATAACAATAGAAATCAATCTCCTTTATAATCCTTCTCCTTTTAATTTTTAATGTGCCACGTATTGTTGTCATTATATCTCACAACTCATTGTGTGACCCAAAGTATATATATAATAGTATCCTAGTATTGTTGCAATTAATTAATATGCTTTTAACTTTAATATATATACATATAGAAAATTGGAATTTAGGGTTTCTTTTGTGGTGGGACTAGCTAAGAGCCTAAGACCACCATGTGAACATCACTATCTTTTGTTGATAACTAAACCCCACCACCACCACCAACAACCACCATATGCTTTCACCACTAAAAGCCCATTCTCCTTTCCAACACACACCTACGCAAACAAATAGGGAAAAAATATATATATATATATATATATCGAAAGTACTTCTAGAGAAAGTTAAGCATAAACACACAAACTCACCTTTTTTATACTCCGCATATTTTTTCTTCTTACCTTTTCTCATCACCTAACTTTTTTATTCCTATCCTATTACTCTCTCACTCACCACATGTACAAACCCCATTTTATTCTCTTCCTATGTGTGAGTTGCCAAATTTTTATTGGAATTAAAAACTAATATATCTTTCCTCCATCATATCCCTATCTCACATCCTCTCAAAATGTTTTAAATTATGCGTTAGGTTTATTTTTTGGAACACGTACATGATTAATGTAATATATTTTACGATAAAAAATTGAATTTTTAACCACATATTACGTTAAAATCAGTGCTTTATTATTAAAAAAAATTAAAGTCAAAATGAGAATCTTAATTTAAGAATTATATATTATTATATAATGGCATTTGGTATGTCATAGCCACCTCACATTATATTTTTCATTTTATTCCTATAAGCCTTTTTTTATTTTAATAAAAATGACAAGGCTATAATTAATGTAACTAGTGTGGTTTAAAAACATTGCCAGAGTAATTAGTTCCTAACTGGTATTTACTTACTATTTTCTTTTATTTTTAAATTGTTTATATTCAAGTCATATATATACACGACCACGCAAAAAGCTATTTTTCAAATGTATAAGAGGCATCATGTCGTGGAGACCAAAAAAAAGTTTGCAACGAGAATAAAGAGAAATTGGTCTAATAAGAATTGAATATCCCACAATTAATGTAATTTCTAGATTCTGTCCTAATAATCTAAATTAATATAAATAAAAAGGAGCCATATGAAGACCGGCCGTCATGTTGTTTTTCGTAATGCAGAAGCATTAAGAAAAAAAAAATATTTCACAGCGCAAATTTTATTTTTGTTTTTTCTAATAATCAAATTAAGTTTAATATATAGACCATGTTGTCATGTAGTTTTGGTTTCTAATTTTTCCAATAATCGAATTAAGTTGTACATTTTTCAACTCTCGTCAGATAATAGAAAATTAGAAGTTAAACAGATTAATTAATGAACTGATTTGTCAAGGCTAATATGTGAAAATTCCACAATGCAATTACTAAAAATTACAAATTTAATTAAGACAATTGCACTACAATTGGACAATAATTAATCACAAATAAGTCTTGTTTATTCATCTAAGTCAAAATGCCACATATATGAATCTCCATAACCATCCTCACAAAACACAAGTCGATCGGACCTCCAAAAATCAACCACAAAATAAAAAATACATATATAGAGAGAAAGCCCAAACAAAAATAATAACCCATACGTAAGTAAAAAAGGCAATAAAAACAAAGAATATTAACAAAAGTAATAATTACCTTAAATCTACACCTAACTTAAACTTAAAAAGCCAAAAGGTCAAAATGAATGGCCAATTATTAATTTAGTCCCTAAACAGAAAGTGCAACTCCACAGAATAGCACTGCCAACATGGCCATGCTAATACTACTCCTATGCATGAATCCTCCTGACCCAGGTGTTGATGGCACTCCAGTTGGCTGCTCGCCAATGGACGGTGTTGGTGCAGCTTCCGATGAGGGTGACTCTCCGGGAGCCATTGGGGCCGGCGGTGTCGTGGCGGTGGGACCAGGGCTGGCAGCCGGAGGGGTTGACATGGTTGGTGGGGATGCCATTGTAGGAGGGGAGGCCATGGTTGGCGGGGATGCCATGGCAGTGGGTGGTGGCACTGTAGGCGGCATGGTGGCGGCAGTTGGTGATGACGACGGCTGTTGGCCAGAAGATAGGGCGGCGAAGGTGAGGGATAAGGTTAGCATGAGCATGGCACGTGAGAAAGCCATCATGAGAGAGAAAGAAGTGTTTGAGGCGGAACAGGAGAGAGTGAGGTTGAGGTTAGATATATATAGAGAGAGGGAAGAAAAGAAAAGAAAAGGAGAGAGAAATCATCTTTTACTAGGCTCACCTTTGGGTGCATAGACTTATTATACACATAAGCAAAAAGGTCAAAAGTAGCTACACGGACGATGTGTCGTGAAATTATAAAATGGTGGGGGCGGACATATGCATTCTTCTCCCTTGCAACATTTGTCTAAAGTTATTTTTTTTCATCATAGTCTTGATTTTACCTAAAATTATTCAAAAAACTCAATTGTGTTGAATCATGTTCAAAATAATATATACTTTCATCAAACACTAATAAATTTATTTATTTTTACAAAAATCAAATATTATGTTATTTTATATATATGCTAATTTGTTATTTTTTTAAAGAAAAAAAAATCCAACATATCATTATTTATTATACATAAAAGCCACTCTAAAAGGTTCCAAATCCCAAATAGAAAACGCAAAAAGAGCTAAGGCACAAGTCATGTTATTGCACAAACTAAGAACAAGTCAAAAGACAAAATCATAATCCGCAACTATATCGATAACTTTTTAGAAATAATTTGGCCTAATTTGTTAACTATTGATGGACCGCTAGAGATAAAATGGATCACTCACTAACTATCAATTTTACATTTGGCCTAACATATTAAATATAATACTTCGCTATATAATATACTAGACATAAAATACCGTGCGCTCTTGATAAATATATGTGTTAGAATAAAAAAATAAGTGAAGTAGGAGGTAGTTTAATGATTAAGATTATTTCATACAATTTAAAAGTCCTGAGGTTTTAATGGTCGAATTAACATATTTTTAACATTAATAATAATAAGGATAAATCAAGAAAATTACTAAAACTTAGTATCATAATCGAATCTATACACTTCTAGTTTATATATACATAAATGATGTTATTCAACTTTTGTATAAATTTAAATGGAGGAATAAGATATAATTAACTAACATACGTCTCTAATGGGACGTATATACTTTTGTGTCTTCAGTTGTTCCTCAGTTTTCAACACTAATCTTATAATAATAATGCCTTTTTTTACAAATAATATATCTAATACCTATATAGATATTTATTTTTTAATAAAAAGGAAAAGAAAAAAGAAAAAAAAGGCATTGTTCTATCACAAGGTAAATGGCACCCTAATCAAGGCCCTCCACTACATAAAGTTTTAAATTTTAATTTTTCGTTGCTATTGAGAGTTCTCGATTTCACTGATAAAACAATTATTAAAGTTGTGATTCGTCTTTACATGGCCCAATTTAATTTTATTCTAAAGTAGAAGGATTTTTCTTTAAGATTAATATAACAATTAGAAGATCATCTAATTATAATTTATAAACACTAAATAACTTAGTTGTAGACATGAGTGTGGGATTAAAATCTCCTAGGAAACAACATCTATCTCCTTAATTTGTGGTCCAAGTAATCTCTGGTAATTTATTTATTGTTTACAAAATAATTAATTTAGAAAATATATATACACATCCAAAAAAATGGGTAGCATATGTGCCACAACAAGCCTATCTTGTCACAAAGGAAAAATATACATTTTTACAAGTTTGATCAGATGGTTAATTTGTAGTAAGTATATTGATAAAATATGAATGACCGTTCAATGTACAGATTTGCTACTTTTACTCAGACTAAGATTATCATTATCATTGGTTAGTTCTGTGCAAATCCTGCACTACAACCAAATTAACCAAGGCGACCATGGTCGGAAGTCGGAATCATACCCAATTGATTGTCAAGTTAGTTCAAATACATTTTTGGCTCTACCTTAATCAAGTTAAGATAAAAACCACATATAAAAGATCTAAATTCCGGATAATTTACACATATATATTAAACAAAAAATAACAACATAATACTCATATTTATTAATAAAAAGGTAACTAATTATGGATAAGTTTCGGATCGACAATTCAATTTTCAGATTTGTTCCAATTGGTCTCATTTCAATTCTTTTCTCAATTGGTTATATTTTTAAAGTCAATTTCACTTTAATTCGTTTCTTGATTGGTTCTCGTTCTCTTCTTTTTTTTTTCCTTTCTGAGGATCGACTTAGAACCAAAGAAAAAATTGTGAATCCGGAATTCCGGATGAACACCATTTGTTTCACATACCAACCATTTATTTCTCATCCTACAAATGGAGAGTTCACAGTTACTCCACAAATAATGGAGATCAGTTGATGACTCAAACAAAAAGGACAGGCATGCATTTTTAATGTGCAATTAAATTGCTTTCCCATTAATGATGTGAACCAGAGACCAAATGTGTTTATGGTCGTCTTCTTCTATGAGCAACTGACAAACGACACTCACTCCTAGGCACCTCTACTCTATCCTTAAGCCTTGCGCTAAAAACACCACTTTGCTGCTGTGCTGTTACTGTAGTATTCCTTGTTCAGTTTTGGTACAAATGTTTTCCAAGGAAAATTGTGCCTATGCTAATAACATCATTGTCCTAATGTTGTGATCCGTCCATTTTTGGTCCCCCACTTATTTTATTTTTATTTTTCTGACACCAGCTAGATATTTTGCCGAATCAAGTGTTCGAAAAAGAAAAGTATAATTTGATAACTCAAACCGCTCTTCTAACGCACCCAAAGGCAAATAGGGCAATTCATTTAATCATAAGGATATTTTATAATGTTTGTGCATTAGGGAAAAAACACACACACGCACACTTTTTTTTTTTTTTTTAAAAGGTTAATTATACCATTGTAAAATGATTTTTATTCCTTCACACCCATGATGAATGCATCACAGTTGCCGGCCATTATTTTGAAATAAGTCCTTGTGCCTCCTCGTAGGCCGTAAGCCCCTTTTTATCTCGCGCGTACTGCTGTTTCATTTAATGGTAGTTGTCTCCCTCTCACGCTGAGAGAATCAAAGGCCAATGTTTCTTTTACCGGTACTACTTCCCCATTTTCTCTTAACCACCTACAACTAGTCAAGTTGACTCTCAATTAGTGAATTTCACTCTTGCAATAAACAAGTTTAGAATAAATTTGTAACGAGCAGACACGCTCATTAATTCAGTTAGTCGGTCTTTTCCTCTCCACCTATTATCACTTGTATACTAAGAACAAACAAAAGGAGAAAACAAAATGAACAAACCCTGCAAACAAACTTGGACTAATAAATTTTGCAACCATTACATCCGCCAACACTTCCGATTCAAAAGGGATCTTAATTCACTCGCTATAAATTTTGTGAGGAAAGAGGGCAAAGAATGATTTAAAGGGATCTTTATCGCCCAACAGCCAAACCAACAATCAATGTACATGATCCTTTCATTATAAATCAAATACTTCATATTTTATTATCAGTTTTTCAGCATAGTACCACAATTTCCCCGGGGAAATAAGTCATCGAAACACCTCGCATGAACAAAAGAAAAAAGATAACTGTATATATTGCTTACCAATACATATTATATTACACAAATCAACAATATCCCCTACAAGTTCTGCAAAAAAAAAACCCACAAAAATATCACAAATATAGTCTCGTTTTTCTTCTTCTTTTTTTGGGTTAACGCAAAACACTTACACTCGAAAAGTTTAGCTTTGTGCTAGATTTCTCTTCAGAAAATTTATAAAGGCAAGTAGGCAACCCATATAATCACCTCTGGTTGCTTAGAAGGGGCTGAGATGCTGCTTCTGCTGCAAAAAATAGAGAAGATTCTCCGGGTCAGTGAAAAAAAATGCAAGTAAAGTTCAAGTATTTGCACAATGCACCATAATTGAATACTTCAATTTTCACTAAAAAACAATATAGTGTTTTACATTTGGGTAACTGTCAAAATTAAAATATATATCTATTTAATAAGAGTTTTTGAATCTTAAAAATGTATAAGGGATGAAGAATTGTGTGAATGAGATTAAGATGCTTTTTCAAAGGTTGGTAGTGGCTTTGGCATGGATTACGACCTAATATCCATGTGCTGCTAATTTATTAAAACAAAAATTGGCAAATGCTCTTTTTATTTTTTGTGTGTGTCTGCACACATATATAAGCATATATATTCAATGATGATGATGGGTTTGACAGTCCACTCTGGTGTTCCGTCTCCACCTAACTTCTGTACACGTATAGGCATATTACATTATATCTTTGTTCTTGTCCCAATGTCTCTCACCACTGATTTGTGCAGAGTTGTGATTCCGTGAGAATTGTGATCACCAATTTCTGTAGATTTTATTGCTTCAAAATTCTCATTTATGCTAGAACGTGCTAATATATCTCCTCCAACCAAAAGGTCCGAAAACCCAAGGCTACCGAACCAACAGCCTTCCTTCTTTCTCATGTACTGAATGAACATCATTTACATGTCGTCATTTACTGAAGCAAAGATCACAGAAAACCAACCGACTTGGTGATCTCTCAAAATTACCATTTTGCAGGAATCTAGTTAATTGGTTTACCGTAGATTCCACAAGTGTAGCACCAAAAATTGGTGACATTTCTTCACATTAACACGCATGATGCATATAAGGCATGCTGGATGAATAGACACACACCAACAGAGAGAGAGGGGCAAATGCCATGTTACCTCCAAGATCATGCTGCCCAGGGGGCAGCACCTGTTTGCAAGACCTCTCAGTAAGCTCAGCCTTGACCAAACGGGACAATAGAAGACCAGCAATAAGAGCACAAACCATCAGCATCACAAAGACAGCATTCCACCCCTTTGTCGAGAGAAACCCAGTCAAAAGCGGACCCAAAGCAGCCCCAATGGAACCAGTACCATCAATTATAGCAGTCACCGTTGCAAGTGCTCTTGAATCACCTTTGAGAGAACTATGAGTACCAAGATCTGCAGAAACTGCAGTTGTAATAAGCGCATAGGGCCCATTTACAAACAAGCCAGCGGTCATCATGAGTATAATGTTGACAGTTTTCGAAATGCTGCCATATGTGCGGTATAGTAATAGTGCAGGTATTGCTGCATACATGAAGGAGGCTGCTGTACTAGCCCGAGCGTTAAGTTTATCAGAAATGTATCCCGCTAGTATTCCACCAACAATACCCCCCACATCAAATAGAGTAGATAGATTCCCAGCGGATTTTACGGACATATACTCTCCACCAATATCTGCAAACAAACAAACAAGGGGCAGTAGAATTTCAGAATCTGAAATTATATTGATTATTGTTTTTATAATTGTGTGACTACGAAGACTCCCAAAGTGGGAAAGATATTGGATACAACCGTTGTAATGATGACGTGGTACAACGGAAGGTAAGGTAACCATTTAAGAAATTTAGCCCCCTAGCATGCAGTGGAATCCTAGCCTTTGCGGCACCTACCAAGCGAGCGTTATTAAATCCACCGTGCCATGTCATTGTTAAAACCGTTGTAACGAATATATAAACATGAAGCTACACTCAATCCAAGGGCCACAAAACATTCAGGGTCGCCAAACAGAGTAGCTATGTGCCATCATCCAAAATGCAATGATCAATAACAGGTGCAGGAATGTACTTATGGGGATTCGTGCATACATCAGAATCTAGAAATTTGTTTCTAAAAGTGGCCTCTGTCTTCTATCAGCAGTAACTATGAGAAGAGGATAGGAGCGTACATACTTTCACAATCAATTACACAAATTACAAGTAGAAACACAATGGAATGAGCAGAAAATAGAGAAAAAGGACCGAGTTGCCTCGTGTTAGGAGTTATCTTGAGGCTACACAAATTTGGGGTTAAATCCATGTATGACCTCAATGCACTTTACCCAATTTTTTCTTTCTCTTTTTCATTTTCATTTTTTTTTGGATAAGAAACAGAATAGTGTATTATTGATAATAAAAGAAGGTTAAAAATTAGGGGACAAGCAGTCCCCACCAGAGCAATACAGGCAATACCCTCCAAACAAAATAACAACTACTAAACTAAGGTGCAATCAAAGCCAACAGTTCCAGGGAACTATCCATAAAGCGTAGGAAAAAAACAAATCATCCGCCCTCTCTACTACCCCTTAAATTCGCCCAAACAAGTCACTATGTTGTAAATGGCTAAGGATTCTCTCCTAAAAGAAGGTCTCCTCTTGGCACTTTTCCAAGCTTGTCCAAAATCATTCAGAAAAGTGATAAGAGTGGACAAATCCATCTAAGGATATGTATCCAACAATTATTTTGGTATTTCATTCACTGTCAAATATATGTTTTTAGTGGGATTTCAGTTAAATGTTCCCATTTTTTCTAGCCACAACTACAAGTACGGTGGCTTAAGCCTTTGGAACCTGTTCGTTGTATTGTAATTTCTTCTTCCTTGTAATAGTGAATTTGTTTCTTTCTGGAAATATGGAAGGAAAAACCAAAAAGATTAACACTAGCAAGTTGGGCCCAAAATCAAGGGACTGGCATTAATGAAAAATTATCCTTGCCACCATAACAAACAATTGTAAAACCCATTTACCATATGAACAGGGACAACCGAATTCTCATAATAATCAGTACTAACATACGCAGTGAAGTTGTAAATTGCCAATTGCCAAACCACTTTACTTTTTGAGGTTGTACAATTATTGAGGAAAGAAACAAATTCACTATAATTTCATATCTGAACAAGGACAACCGAATTCTCGTAGTAATCAGTAATAACATAGGCAGTTAAGTCGTAAATTGCCAAACCACTCTACTTTCTGGGATTGTACAATTATTGAAGAAAGAAACAAATTCACTCTAATTTCATATCTGAACAAGGACAAGTGGACAACCGAATTCTCATAGTAATCAGTAATAACAAAGGCAGTGGAGTCGTAAATTGCCAAACCACTCTACTTTCTGGGGTTGTACAATTATTGAAGAAAGAAACAAATTCACTCTAATTGCATCTCTGGGAATTCTAGTCCTATCCGATTATATTGAAGAAATTGTCCAATTATTTGAAGAAAATATGTAATACTGAAGTTGGTTGTGTAATTATTCTAAAAATACGTTAAGAAAAGTCTTTATGCAACGCAAGACAGTAAGAGGACTTATTTATGGGCTATGCCCTTTCCCTTGCTCTTCTTCCAAACAACACCTATTACTACTAATTCAATCCATTTGGTTCCACTTCATGTACAAAAAGGAAATATGTATATATAAGGGAAAAATTGGCAAATTTTTAAATGAGAAACCTCAATGCAGATAAATATATATCATTGTTGGAACTTGCAATTGAAGTATATCAGTAGGGTATTGGCATATTCTTGCAACTCTTGGTAACAAAATAAAAGAGTCAATCCTAAAGCTCAATTATATCATGCTGGGCAGAACACGAGTTGTATAAATTATTTCTCAAGAAAGGCAACCAACTAGTCGTCACACAACAAGTTGATTTTGGTTTGAGATAAATACAAACGGCAAATAAATGAAAAAGTAGTAGTCTAGAACCCATCAGGTTGCTGTCTCTTTTGTGCCTTAGCTACTTCACAATCCCGCCTAGCACACTATTCACAATACTCATCTTAGAGTTCCATTACGTGGAGTGGATATTGTGATAAACTCATCAATTATATCTGAACCAGTGTTACAAATACACACACATACTTATTATACACTCAAAGTACACTACAAGTTAAAAGAGTAAGATAGAAATAAATACCTGTCTGACTTAGATAAAATGGTAACCAGTACAAAAATGTGTATGCCACAAGCTTTGAGAAGAAGAGGCATAATGCAAATGGTATAACTCCAGGTATTAGACAAGCTTCAAGCAGGCTAACACTTTTTCGATTAATCGATCCGAATCGAGGGATACTGCCCTTTTCAGCTTCCATATCACCCGCTTCATTATTGGGTACTGCATTTGCCTTTGCATTTGCTTCCAAATCATCTAAGAAAGGGAAACCAACATCTTCAGGATAAGCAGCCAAGAATAAGAATACTATTATACCCGCAAGGAAGATAAACCCACCCGGGACAATAAAAGACCAGCCCCAACCATACTGCAAAACACTAGCAGCAAGAAGAGATCCACTGATATTCCCCACGGACGTATGAGCATTCCAAATCCCCATTATCAATCCCCTCTTCCTCTTGCCAAACCAATTACCAATTATAGCAACAACCGAAGGCCACCCTGTTGCTTGAAACAAACCCGCGATCATTTGCATAACAAGATAAAACCAGAAGAAATGAACTTTCCAGAAGTAACCCATCCCAAAAAGTGCAACAAATATGCCACTCCCCATCATCCCAGTAGTCAAAAACAGCCTAAGGTCCAAAGTATCACCTAAATGCCCAGCAACATACATTCCCATGGAATAGCAAGCAAGAAAAGCAACATCAATCTCCCCCAATTTTGACGTCCCGTCCTTCCCATTAAACGGTGCCCAACCCGTGCCCCTCGACCTATTTGAATTACTATTCATTAATTCCTCTTCAATGAAAACTTTCCCAATAGGCCACGGATTGGAATTGGTGTCCTTCAGAGGGTCAGGATCCAAAACACTCTTGATTATACTACTAGGCTTCCTAGAAGCATGATAAGAAGCATATGCAATAAATGTAACTAGCAGAATCACATATCTATAAGTTTGGAGGCTCCAATCCTTTCCTCTGATGCCTTTTATAAGCAAAATTCCAGGTGGTGTCCCCCTCATTTCATTAACACCCCGAGACATGTTGTCAAATCAACTAGAAACTTAGAAAATCTATAATCAAACCCTAGAGTACACAGAAATCACTTTTTCCCCACGAAATTTCAATAAATTTGCTTCGGGACTTGTTGAGAATTGAATTCAAAGGGCGAATGCATTTAGTATATAAACCAATTCATCCGATGAGTGAATAACGTGGGATGAATATAGATTTAGGAAAAAAGAGCTCGGCAATTTACCAGAATGGAGTAATTCGGGCAACGAAACTCTAATCTAGGGTCGCTTGATTGTAACGGAACATCGGGATTTGATTATTCATTCATTCATTCCACGGTTGTAATGTTCTCCAGAGAGAGAGAGAGTTGTAGAGAAATTGTAATTGAGGAGAGAAAGAGAGAAGGTGGCGGGAGAGCCGGTGATGGAGGCAGGCTAACGTGGCGAGCTCCTGAGAATTTAAATTTATCTCTGAATCCTCTGCTTAGGCGCCACGCAAAGCAGACCATATACATAATAATAATAATAATAATAACTGTACAGCCAGTGAATAACAATTGACGATTCTCCTAACAAAAATCTTATACCACCAATGTATCAATAAATATTCCAGATGGCTTTATATATTTACTAGTGTACTTTGTGACATATTAATATTTTTTTTTTTGGTTCTCCATGGATTGTCCGAGCCAGCTTTCGCGCACCTCGACTAATCCCCTCTCGCGGTTCGTGGCTGCCGCTGGCCAAGCATTATTTTGACTGCAGCCAAGCATTATTTTGACAACGCCGGAGTTCGACCTTAGGAACTCCAAGTCGATCCAAGGTTGTCCCAGTGGCAGCCTTATACCACTGGGTCAAGAGGCTTGGTTGTGACATATTAATATAATTATTTAATTTTGTACGTATATATATAATTACTTTTTTTAGAGATGGGACTCAAACAAGTAATTAGAATATTGTTTTGTTAATGCGGATAAACAAGGATATGGACCAAATTTTCGTGTTAATCTTTGAAGTCACTTTTCTTTGAGACCCCTCAAATATACACAATATCTTCACCAATGGTCGATATAGAAATTAGTTGGTAATCCCTTCTACAATTAATTTCGTGACAAGTCAGTCTCAAAAACAAAGGATATATATTTTGAGTCGTTAAATATTTGTCTCTTCTTAAGCTTTCTCTTTGTCAAATAAGAACTCCACCATAAGCCGATTCGATAATAATATACTATGTTTACATATTCATTGAGACAACGACCAATTGTCTCACAATAATAGAGTTTGTTTGCTCAATAGATTCGATAACACTGTGACTTCATTTATTTTGTTCTTTTTCATTTCATGTAATTCTACTTTGTCTAGATTGCCTTTAATTTTCATTTGCATCGTCTAAAATTGTTGGGGTAGCTCACTCTACCACCATAAGCATCCGATGATGAAGAATATCCATTGTTATCATCCCCGGCCTTATACTAATCTCCTTTTTCCTTTCTCAGTATCATTGGTAAGAATATTGAGGTTCCTTTTAAGTTTCGAACATTAATTTTAACCATACAATAATTTTACTTTAACAACGCTTTTTTCATCAAAATTATGATTATGGTATGAATCAAAATTTCACTACTAAGAAAGTTAAATACATGAGTAATATAATATATTTATCATTTTCATTAACTAGTGGCGGAGCCACCCATGCATGGTCTAAGGTGGGCAATTGGCCACCTCAAATTTTCAAACATACCTATATTTATTCATAGGTTTAGGAAAAAAAATATATACTAAGTACTATTTTAGACTTTTATCCACCTTACTTGAAGGAAACAAATTCTACATTTGCCAACCATTATTTATATTACCATCAATTTGTTGTTAAGTGCAATGCAAAATACACCGATAAATATTTATTCTACTACTTTAGCACTTTAAAAATTGATGTACTTTATTACTTAAATGAAAAATATTTTTACTTTATTTAAAAATGCTAAAATATCAAAGTAAAATATATATAACCGTAAGTAAAAATATATTTTTGTCCACCAAAATTTTTAATCATCTCTTCGCCACTCTGTTTTGTTAAAATATTATTTCCTTATTATTTGACTCCCTGTAATTTAGCCTTTCTTTTCTATTTGTTTCCTAATATATATTTTCTATAGTTTAGACTTTCCTTTTCTCAATCCTTTTGTACTTATATATACAGGGGTCTTCTCTTTGTAATGAGACATACAGCAATATACACAATACATATTTTTCTAGCTATATATTTAACATAGTATCAGAGGTAAAGTTTGTAAATTCCCCACCACCATATCGTCATTTTTTTCTCTGCCGCCATCCCACAGCCGTCCTATCTTACTGCCAAAACCCAAACCATTGCCAAAATCCTTTAACTCTCTCATCAAAACCTCTTAACCCTCTCGAAAATTACCCAAACCACTACTAACACCTAGTATCCCACCAATGTTGTCATCGTCTCGATGAGACGAGTCCAACCATGTAAAAATCATCCCAAAAATCCTAAAGATGTGCCCTCACGTGCCAGACGAGTGAGATCCAGACCGCCCTGTCAATCTACACTCAGATCCCACGCGCAACTACCCAATCTCTGCATGCATCCATGCACGAGTGACATATATGCGCCCACGATCGTCCTTCCCCAGCCCACGCACCCACACTATCAACAACGCGTCTCCCTTACACTCCCTCACATGCATACGCTCTTTCGCGCGTGCCTTTAGTTTTAACTGCAGTCGCCTAATATCGTTAAATCACTGTTAAAAAAATATAC
The DNA here is from genome assembly GCA_021464415.1 of Lonicera japonica. Classification (NCBI taxonomy): domain Eukaryota; kingdom Viridiplantae; phylum Streptophyta; class Magnoliopsida; order Dipsacales; family Caprifoliaceae; genus Lonicera; species Lonicera japonica. The sequence goes on from CM038464.1 coordinate 23,355,311, forward strand.
TTGTTCCCAAGGTTTGTCAGCGTTCCGGACTCAATCACAGCCTTCATTTTTTGCCAATTTCATCTATAAATACAGTTATCAAGTTTCGTGTCTTACCTTTTCAATTTTTTTCCTTTCTTCTCCAATTTTCACCATGACTTCCAACTCTGAAATTCCTATTACAATTAAACTTGATGGGAACAATTATAGTCATTGGTCAATGCTATTTCAAAATTTTCAAAAAAGTAAAAGTCTTTGGAATTATGTTACTGGCAAAGAAAAATGTCCTGCTGATTCTAAGTTTGCAGAGTGGGATATTAATAATAGCAAGATCTCGACCTAGATTGGCAATACCGTCATACCATCTATTAGTATACAACTCGAAAAATGTGATATAGCAAATAAAGTTTAGGATTTTTTGGCAAACCGATATATTCAAACTAATTTTGCAAAAAAATACAAGCTTAAATAGGATATACAGGCCTTACAGCAACAAGCATGATAATTTGTCACTAAATTTCATTATAGTATGTATATTATCTGGGATTAGTTAAAACTTATAAAACCATAGTGGGCTGATGATATACAACTGTGGGAAACCTTTCTTGAAGAGGCTCGACTCGTCCAATTCTTTATGGCTCTCAGGAAAAAATTTGAACTAATACGAGCCGACATGCTCCACTGTAAACCTCTCCATACCGTAGAAATGGCTTTAACGAAATTGATTACTAAAAAAACCCACAGAGGTATCTCCTCGACTATTTCTTCGATATTTATTGCGGCTCCTTGCCTACAGCAACAGTCTTACCGACCACCCACAAATTACCCCTCACCACGTCCTCCCCATAACTCAACACATCCCCAACAGGCTTCCCCCTGACCACCCAAAAGTTTATCATAGGTACAATGTAACTACTGCAAATAATTTAGTCACACAATTAAGTATTGCCCCTCTCCTACTTTTTGTTGCATGAGACGCCTACAAAAGTCCTCCCAAACCGCTGCTGCCTTTACATCATCTGATCCATCGAGTATCAGCTATCCGCCTACACCTGATTTTTGCTAAACCACCACTCCTGAGGTCCCCACCAACCCTCCCCAGCTCAATCATATTGTCGTATCTGCATTATATGCTCCTATTGGTACATCCACTTCTCCATGGTTCATTGATTCTGGAGCATCAAACCATATAATATTTTATTCTACTCACTTTGCATCCTCTAGTCCGATGCACTCGTCACCCCATATTCATACGACTGATGGGTCCACCATCTCTGTTAGTCACATTAGCTCCATCAACACCAACAACAGTTTGTCTATTCCTGACGTTCTTCTTGTTTCTCAACTATCTATACCACTTTTATCTGTTGGCCAATTGTGTGACCTTGAGTTAATCATTTCATTTGATTCATCTAGTTTTGTTGTGCAGGATCGTTCAACAGAGACATCAGTTGAAACAGGCCATAGAGTTGGATGCCTATATGTGACAGACAAATTACATATCATTTCTCCCATTAGTTCATCATTTGCGGCACTTACCCCAAATTCATCCTCCTTTATCTCCTGGCATTATAGATTAGGCCATATTTTTTTTGTCTTCAATTTATGGTTAATAAAGGGTTATTAAGACCAGCTACATTAGACAAAGATCCTTCTTGTGTTGCTTGTAAACTGGCTAAACAACCATCTCTTCCTTTTAATAATAGTACTACTATTTCAGACTCTTCTTTTAATCTTATGCATTCTGATGTCTGGGCTAAAGTCCTTGTTACCTCTATGGGTGGGGCCTTATATTATGTTGTATTCATTGATGATTACTCCCGTTACAACTGGACTTATTTACTTCGTTCTCGATCAAAATTTTTGAAAGTTTACATTAAGTTTGTCATTATGATTAAAACTCAATTTTTTAAAACCATTAAAGTTTTTTGATCTAACTTCGAAGGTGAATATCTATCTAAATCCTTTATTGATTTTCTTAAATCTCAAGGGACTCTTACTCAACCATCTTGCCCCGACACTCCTTAACAAAATAGGATTGCGCAACGCAAACACCATCATCTTTTTAAAACAGCTCGTACTTTACTTGTCTCCTCCTCTGTCCCCTCAATTTTCTGGGGTGAAGCCATCCATACATCTGCCTTCCTCATTAATCACATTCCTTTTATGGTAATCAGTAGTCTCTCTTCTTTTGAACGCCTATTTGGTACCATACCTGATTATTCATATCTTCATATTTTTGGGACCATCTATTTTGTGCTTCTTTCAAAACGAGATCGCATAAAACTCACACTCAAAACGGCTATGTGCATCTTCTTAGGGTATGTAGTTCAACAAAAGGGTTATCGTTGTTATGATCCAATTGCAAAAAGATTTTGTATTTCTAGACATGTCACTTTCTAAGAAAATACCCCGTACTACACCTTGTCTAAGGATTCCATGTCATCCACCGAGCTCTCCCTGCCAGTTGATCCATTCCCTAACTCTTTTACCACTGAGTCTTCTCATCCTCAACCCAATCATCTCCCATTTCCTGATCTAACACCGTTACCTGTTCATCCCACTGATTCTGTATCTAGATGTCCACCTACTGATAACTCTACGTTCTGTCCTAACTCTACCTGTCCCATCGACAGTTCTGTGACACAACCAATTCGTGATCGTCGCCCACCAGCCAGGCTATCAGATTATCATTGTTTTTTCTATGCCATGCTATTTTTCCATGAACCCATCTCTTATTGCACTTCTTCCTTAGATCCTCAATAGCAATAGGCTATGGTTGATGAACTTGCTGCTCTCCAGCAGATCAATACATAGGATCTCTCCACTTTACCTGCAAGGCAATCTGTTGTTGGGTGTAAATGGATTTATAAAATTAAAATTAAGGTTGATGGTTTTGTTAACCGATACAAAGCTTATCTTGTTGCAAAGGGTTTTACTCAATAATATGGCATTGATTATGAAGAAACTTTTGCACCCATCGCTCGTATGACCACAGTTCGCATTCTTATTTCAGTTGCCTCTATCCGACAATAGACCATTCATCAAATGGATGTCAATAACGCCTTTCTTCATGGTGATCTCTCTGAAGTGGTTTATATGCAACATCTTCCTGACCTTTCTCACTCTGCTAGGCAAGTTTGTAAACTACAGCGTGCTCTCTATAGTCTTAAACAAGCACCCGGAGCTTGGTTTGAAAAATTCTCCACTGATGTCCTCGCCCATGGATTCTCTCAAAGTGCTCATGATTCGACTAAGTTCACATCTTCATCGTCACAGGGTATGGTTATTCTTCTGATAAGTTTTGATGATATGATTATCACTGTAACACCCTATGTTTTTAATAATTAATTAGCAAGTTAAACTCCGTAATTAGTTTCATCGTAATTGGATTTGATTTAGACAAGTTTGGGTTGATTTTGGATTGAGTTTAATCTCCCAGCCCAGGTTGGCGCCGAACCGGTATGGCATTTTGGCAGACCGGTCCGCAGTCCAGACTGGTCTCCACTTTTTCCAGACCGATCTGCATCATAAAATATGTCACCGTGTTTTTAACGATTTGACCTACTTTGACCGATTTTAAACTTATTTCTCCTTCATTTCAGTCCATTTTCGGCCCAGGGAGAGCTGAGAGCAGTTCTAGAGAGAGGGTGATTCTTGGAGGATTTTGAAGGTTTCATGGCTCCAAATTAAGCTTTTCCTACAGAAATTGTAGATTTTTCATCTTCGTTGCATTCTCTACTCATTTTCGGGTTTGCATGTGGGATTTGGGAGATCTTTAGAGCTAAAACCAGGCCACTAAACTTTGTTCTTCTAGCTTTCCAGGTGGGAACTTCCCTTTTCTTTTTAATTTTTGAAATTGTGAGTTAATTGAGTTGAAAATACTAAATTTCGGCACCAAATTCATGATTTCCTCTTGCATGCATGTTGTGTTTCCATGGACTGAATCTTCTGAGCTTTTTTATTGATAGTAAATGGGTTATAATTGACACAAATGGAGGTTGATCGTCTTGCATGTTGAAATTTATTTACCCATTTGAGAATTTGGTATCGAAATGGCTAGAAACATCATTTACATGTCTAATACTTAATATCTCTACATAAATTAATAAATTTCCAGAATATAAAACACTTTTATTTCACTTTGAACTCGTTATTAGGCATGTACTCAAGTGTTGGATGATGATTCTAGATTATGTAGTGTTTTTATCTTAATTATTAGCTTATGAGACAATATAAATCATGTTTATAAACAAATAGTGATGTGATTTTGATACACATTTTGCTAAAATCCTGATTTTTAATTAGTTAATAGAATTCTTGAGTTGTGTATTAAATTAGTATTACACAGTTTAAGTTGAAATTATAAAAAACAACCTATGAATAACCTTTTTACAAATAATTAAACCAATCACGGTGAGGTTACGAGGTTGTTGGAATCGGATAAGCACCGATATAGAAATGCTTGAATTGACATTATTGCATAGGCCCATGGGAAGATGGGGTGCCGTAAAATCTGGTTACCAGTGCACTTACCCATGAAAAGATGGGGGTGCGTTTATGAGTAGTATAATCCGTTTAGTACCGGTATTAGGTCGAGAAGGAGGAGAAGGAGGAGATGGATGAACGTTTATACAATATCGTGTGAGATATGCATTGACAATAAATTAACATACATTGTTACAAATGAATGTTTTTTCTTATTAATTGGCATAATTTTAAAACCTTTGTCAATGATGAATTTATAATTCTTCATACTATAACATGTCCATGCACAACATTTTCCTTTCCCTATAGTTTTCACTAGGCCAACTTTGGTTCATTCCTTCATTTATCTTTCAGGTGTACCTCGTGGTACGGGCAGAGGTCGTGAACCAGGTCCGATTTTATCTTAGAGCCACTCTGATGCCCTTATGGATTTAGCTCTTGTATTATCTTATTATTGTGGGACCTCGTTATTCTCTAATTAAGTGTGGGTACTTCATGAAATCTATGGTTGTATTAGTTTGTATTTTAAACTTGGATTGTATTTGGATTTCGGTGTATCGGAGGATTATGCTTTGTATTATTGTGTTGGACTAGTTCATGTTTGGATTGTAATTAGATTGTAATGTTTTAGTTCATTAAATACGGTGGATTTCTTAGTATTTGCGAATACTTCATGTTGAAATTTTTAGATTTCTCTGCTTTTGTGCTTATCATTTGTTTATCTGCTGTTAATTTAATACAACATCCGTTAACACATGCTTAATTTGGCGGGTTATTACAATCACTGGGGATGATTTAGATGGTATATGTCGACTCAAAGCCTATATGTTTTCATGTTTTGAAATGAAAGATCTGGGTACTTTTTGCTACTTCTTGGGCATTGAGGTAAATCACTTATCTACGGGGTACTTCATTTCTCAAGTAAAATATGCTCCTGATATTGTTGACCACGCTAGACTGACAGACAACAAGATTGCAGACACTTTTCTTGAAATGAATGTCAAGTTTTCTCCTTCCAATGGCACTCCTCTAGCTAATCCTACATTATACCAGCAGCTTGTGGGCAGTCTCAACTATTTCACCATCACCAGACCAAATATTAGTTATGCCGTCCACATTATAAGTCAATTCATGTCTGCACCACGATTTGTTTACTTTTTTGCTGTTATTCATATCATCCGCTACATAAAAGGCACCATAAACCAAGGCTTGCATTTCTCGTTTGCCTATAGTCTTACGTTACAAGGGTACTCTGATTTTGACTGGGTTGGTGATATTACTGATTGGCGATCCACCCCCGACTTTTGCATTTTTCTCAGTGACTATCTTATTTCGTGAAAAATTAAGAAGCAAACTGTTGTTGCTCGTTCTAGTACCGAGGTTGAATATCGTGCTCTTGCTCAACTACCTCATCAATTATTAGGCTTCGCTGGCTCCAACAAGATATGGGAATTACTCTTTCGAATCCCACACCCATTTTTTGTGACAATCGAATTGATATTCAAATAGACCATAATGATATATTTCACGAACACACTAAGCATATTGAAGTTGACTGTCACTTTACTCGTCATCATCTCTCCTAAGGACATATTCAGTTAACACAAATCTCTATTGCTCTTCAACCGACTGATCTCTTCACCAAATCATATGTGACTGCTTGTTTTCAATTTTTGGTCTCCAAGCCCACTAGAGCTTGAAAGGGGGTGTTAAAATATTATTTCCTTATTATTTGACTTACTGTAATTTAGCCTTCCTTTTCTCTTTGTTTCCTTATGTATATTTTTCATAGTTTAGGCTTTCATTTTCTCAATCCTTCTATACTTATATATATAGGGGTCTTCTCCTTGTAATAAGACATATAACGATATACACAATATATATTTTTCTCTCTCTCTAGATTTAACATGGTTAACTATTCCCTTTAAATTAAATTTATAAGGGTGGCATGCATATTGCATGTGCTAAGCTAAACCTCTTGACCAGATGACTTGTTCATATTAATTAAAAACAAAGTAATTGTAATACGGCAATGACATGTTTGGATGTCTTTGTGAAAGAATAGAACTTAATTATAGCATGTGACTTTAGTTCACTTGTGAAGCAATATATATATTTATATTTGAACTAATTATGAACGTTAACCGATTTTCCTCAAACACGCGCTAAAAAAAACAAAAACAAATAATAGATATTCTCATACATAACTTGTAGGCTTAGCTTAACTGTTTCAACAATTTTCAATTGTATGTTTATGGATATGCTTGACTGTATATATTCTACTTCTTCCAAAAGTTAATGATTAAAATATATATAAAAATACAATATTTAATTATGGATTCAAATTAAAGGGACAAAAGAAAAGAAAATAAGAATAGTCCTCAATGTAGCGAGAGTGACAATTTTAAAAATGACAAAAAAACACGCAATAAAATGAAACATTTTTGACAAAAGAATTTGTGTTTGTATCTGGAGTTTTCAACATGATATCGTGTCGTATGCGTGTCTAAATTTTGGAACGAAATTGACACAAATTAGATTTATGTCATATTAATTGTATTTAGTTGTGTCAATTGTCTCCAAATAAGATAAAAAGATGTCATTTCTACTTGTGTTAAAATGTATCTATTAGGATGGAAAATTATAATTGTGTTTGCCAAGTTGTGTCGTATTTACGCATGTCGTGATTGTATTGGCTAAAAAAAACACAATTTTGTGTCGTGTTTGTGTTTTTGTTTTCTTATCGTGTTGAGTTGTATCAGACAAAAACATAATTCAAAAATACAAATTGCAACATGCCATATTATGTCTAATTGATTGATCAATTGGTCATCCATTAGAGCTAGAGCGATTTTTGCTTTCTCCCAAATGATGAAAAAAATAGTGGTGCAACAATTAGGGCATTTATAATCAGTTTCCATGAACAAGTACTGTAATATATAAACATTAATGATATGCGAAATTTTAATGTAACGTAATCAATAAATATATATATAGTTGTTATAAGTTGGTGATATATAATAGAAATGTACGGTATTAAAAAATTGAAATTAATACAAAAACTTTTATTCATGCCTTTAAATTTTAACACAAAATTTTTACCATATTAAATTTGTGTTATAAAATTAGAATTAATTAGTATAAATAAAAAAAACGGACGGTTTTATTGATCAGGCAATGCAAAAACCCACACGAAAATCCAAATTATCACCTTAAATATGTTGAATAGATTTTCATAAATTAGGTTAGATATATAAGTTGGTGTATCTCATCATTGTTGTCAGAAAAATAAAAGAAAATTCCGAAAAAAACTACGAGTGACATGTCAAGCGTCATCCCACTTTCAGATTAGAGCATTTCTAACGTAAAAATATATGGGATATTTTTTGTTCATAGTTTCATAAGTATATATTTTTTATGTGACATAAAAAACTCTTAATGAACAAATTTTATAGAAAATTATCTCCACTAAAGTTATTTAAGAAATTGTCTATTAATAAATTTATAAAAAAATAAATTAATAATATTATATATAAAATGGATCTTGTTTTTAGGTCTTGATTAATATTTTTTTAATGTATATTTTTTATTATAAATAAGTTATAAAATTACAATAAAAATATTTGAAGCTTTAAAAAAAAATATGTAGATAAAAATAATAAGGTGATATTATGACATTATTTAAGAGCCCCTTTAAAAATAGAGAATCATTTTTATATTATCTATTTTTACTTTTGTCACTTCATCTTCATAATTATTATAAATAATTATATTAAAAAATATTTTATTAATTATTTATTTATTAATTTTACGTGACATCTCATTTTTTACCCAATTTATAGTTAGATTGAATATGCTGTTAGAGCATTTCTAATCGTTGTGTAAATCATATGTGTCAAGATACTTTTATATAAAACTTGAAGTATAAAAAAAAATATGCTCTAATTGTACATTTTTAAACTTTTGTGTAAATTTTGAATGAACTAATAAGATAATTATGCATATTAGATATCATTTTATGCAATTTTTAATTATTTTTTCTTGAATTTTAGTATACATAATATTTTAACAACAATGGATCTTGATTTGTTGGTCTTGATGAGCAGATTTTAGATATATAATTTTTATTAAAATTTATTGCATTTTAAAGTATTATAAAATAATTGAGAAAATAAAAAGTTGACATGGCAGTATAAACTTAGAATGTATTTTATACATTTATTTTACACAAAAACTTAAATTAAAACAATGTTAAAACTCAAAATTTTTATAATTTTTATATATTTTACGCAAAACATAAATATACAATACTATTGTAAATGCTCTTAGTAACTCACTCTTATTTTTTTTATTTTTTCAGCAAGATTAGCAACTCACTGTACGACTACATTTGGGCATTAACGTCATCTTACGTGTTCGACTTCCACTGCCACCCTCTTCTCTCTCTCTCTCTCTCTCTCCGCTTTCTCTCTCATCTCTGATTGATCGAACCTCCGTCTCGCCTACCCAACGGACACAAATTTCTCTCCCTCTCTCTTTACAAGTCTTCGTTCGGACCAGTGACAGCGAGAGCTTTGTGCCTGAATCTCCGAATTGGACCGAGCTCATTTTCCTCTCTCTCTCTCTCTCTCTCTCTCTCTCTCTCTCTTTCTTACATTGCCACATGTTCGATCCTAATTAGTTTCCTCTTCATTCATTCTTTCTTCTTTTCGTTCGTATAGCTAGAGGATCTTCTTTCTTTGACCTAGTGTTTTCGTTCTTCTTTTGTTTATCGCTTGATTACTGGTTGTCCGATTGATATAGGCTTTCCCTGATCCATTGTTGTCGATCTGGTTTTTCAATTCGTCTGCAGAAATGACTACTGGTACCAGTAACCAGTTGATAAATGTTATGCCCGAAGAGCTCAAGTTCCAATGTACGTCTCTCTCTCTTTCTCTTCATCTATCCATCCATATCTCTATTTATTCCCTTGCCTCGTTCTTTTATGTTCCTAAATCTTCAATTTTCTTCATTTCACCTATCGGTTTTAACCAATTGATTAGAAACAAAAGATTTGTGGTGGGTTTGAGAGTACCCGATTCAAGTAAATTTATGGATCTAACCGATTAGTATAAAAATTAGGTGGCAAATTTTCCCCAAGTGAAATTAAATCTGCCCCAGGACAAAGTATATATCAATTACAGATAGGCATGTATGCGCCTGTTTTGCAAATGCATGCATATGTATACTTCAGTTGGAGTGGAATGTTTGTGCATATTTTCGGAAGCCCAAAAATGTGAGAGCTGCATTCTGATCTTTGCTTAATATAATTCTGTGAGGTGTTCTTGTGTTGCTACTGTGACCATCATCTTTGATATGAATTGAATAACAAATTAACATGTATGAGAATGTTAAGGTGGCGTGCCAAGGAATGGGCAATTCAGTAGAATACTGAATTTATGAAATGAGTTTGAAATATTACAGGGATAGGATCTGAGGAAGTTAGTTGATGTGCCATGATCATTTGCTGTACCATAATTTGGGGGAGGATATCATTTGTCATGAATGCGCAAGCAATACCTGTAGACGTGTATCAGATTATGGTTAAGGTTTTTCACAAACATGTGATGGGTTACGCATTAAACCTGCATATTAATTTAGTCAATTACCTTGCTATGATATTTTGGAATTTAGTCTTGAATTAGGTTTTCTTTTTAGGCTTATAAGGGTGTAATCTATATTAATTTCAGAGTTGAATTGTGAACTTGTGAGCTCGGGGCTGGCGTGTCTTTGCCACGAGGGCATCTTCTTTCTCCTCCGTCCTCCTCCTTCCTGTTCTTCCTTAGCGTAAATAAGTGATATTTAATGTAATAATGGATACATGTCTACAGTATGCATATGTACGATGAGCACTCATTCTTTCCATGTCTGAATAATGTGTATATACAAATATGAGCAAGTATGATTGCTCTCTCTTCACATGACTGCTCCTTTTATAAGTTCCTCCCTTGCCTTGTCTTGCCTTTGTTATAGTTTTTCTTGCCCCCCCCCCCTTTTTTTTTAAGTTGTGCGTCATAGTAAACTGATGATATATAAACAAACTTAAAAAAAGTCATACTTCATTTATTGATGTTAACAAAACAAATGTTGAGTTAACAAGTTTTACAAAGTGTGTGGAAGAATCAACTGATCAACAGATAACCTTTTGATCCTGTTTGACTGTGCGTGTGTCAGGAATACATGGGATGCTTCAATATACTTTTACTTATTCCAAAAAAAAAAAAAAAACTTGTCAGACTCCTTATTAAATATTAAACATCAGAACATGAATCTTGCATTTAATAGTAAACTCAATCCCACTATCTAAATATGAAGAATTTTGTTTTTAATTATGGACTCACTGAAGAAACATCAGGCATGTTCATGATGCGTCAATGCTCGACATGAATATGTTACCTGTTTAGACTTCCATGTTTCCTACCATGTTATGATGCTTTTATATGTTAGCAACAAATTTTAGTAAGATAAATGATGGCCAAATAATTAAGTTTGACATGAAGTGCGTGGTCTTTTTCTTCCCAATCTAGAAAAAGTGCATTATCAAACTACAGACTGGTATGAAACTTTGGGAGAAAGTGATCGAGTAATGACAAACACATAAAACATTAGTATCTAGAAATCAATTTGAATTGTGAAGGGAAGGTTATCAATAGAAATTATCTACTTATCAACTAGACTGAAAATGTTTATAGAAAGACGAATGATCTTTGTACCATTTCCGGTAAAGATCTTTATTTGAATATTCCGATTGCTACATAGTAGCCAAGTGTAAAAGTTTAAATGCATCAGCTTTTGCTGTTATGATTGTATATGATTAATTTTTAATGGCACAAGCCCAACTTAACCTAAAGATTCAACATCATTAAAAGGGTCATCAGAGTTTTAGCTACAAATGAAGTAGAGCAAAAAAGGCAGCAATAAACAGAATATGGTTTCGAACAGTTCGGTGTGATAATTTTCGAAATGAAAGTTCTAAGCTCCATCTTTTGTATAGGTTTAAATTGGGAATTTAATTCCTTATATTGGGTCAAATTAATCTGGATGTTTATTTAAGATGTTTAAATAGTAAATAATCAAAAAGGTGCCTGCCCCTCCTAGAGATTTGTTTATAGTTTTTCTATGCATTTAGCCATTTATAGAAAGTTCTGATATATTGTGGGTGTTCCCTGTAACAGTTGAGCTAGAGAAACAAAGCTATTCTGACCTTAAAGTTTCAAACAACACAGAGAACCATGTTGCCTTCAAGGTACTATATATGATGCCTTAGATATACATACAAAATTTGCTTGCAACTGGGATTCTTTGTTAAATACTTCATATTCTTTTTGGCCTTTTAGGAATTCAGTTAATCATTACTGACTTGTATATTTCCTTCATTTATTTGCCAGGTAAAAACTACTTCTCCAAAGAAGTATTTTGTGCGACCAAATACTGGTATTATAAAGCCACGGGACTCAACTATCATTAGAGGTGCTACTTTGTAGTTTGTCTTAGTCCTTTAGTAGGCATTTGAGAAACTTATCTTTTTCTATTGTTAATGGGAGACACCTTTATTAATAAAAGAACTTGTTTCTGATAAAAAATTAAATAGAAGTTATGTAATATACTTGACAATCTTGCATAAAAGTTATGTAATATAGTTCTACAACTTTCTACATTTTCTTCAACATTGTATTTTCTTATGTCAAAAGTGTCTGCTACTCGTCCCATTTGTCAAAGCTCACAAATATAGTGACTATATTGTTATATGAATTTAACTTACTGCTCTATCTGCAGTTACTCTCCAAGCTCAACGAGAGTACCCTCCAGATATGCAATGCAAAGATAAATTTCTCCTACAAAGCACTATTGTGCCTGCAAATATTCCGATTGATGAGCTTCCACAAGATACTGTAAGCATGTTTACACGACGAATATTTCTTCTTTTGCCTTGGTTTAATGTATTACTTGGAAAATAAAAGAAGAAAATTAATGTTCCCTGGGTAAACAATCGATATTGTTGCATCCAGTTTAACAAGGACAATGGGAAAACAGTAGAGGAGTGTAAGCTCCGGGTTGTGTACGTCCCTCACTCAACTGAAGACAACTTCAAACAAAGTTTTGATACCAACTCTGTGAGTTTTATTATTATACTTATTATTTTTCAGTTAATCCAACTTTTTGTTTGTATCCAATAATCTTATGTTAATGTCTTTGACTCATAAAACGCAGAATGGTCTGACGCCAATCATATATCTGCCTTTTTATTCTCGATTACGGTAATAATATCTGGTCAAAAATTTCTAACTTGTAACATTTCTTTTTTCTCTTGAATTGCAGAGGCGTCGCACGGCAAGCTTTGATGATGTGAGTAGTTGGTTCATCACTCCGTTGCTCTTCTTGCACACCTTAATTTATGATTGGTTACATCTAATTTTTCTAGGAATTTACTCGAATGTTTTTGTATCATATGATTTGGGACTTATGATCTGTCCCTTCCCACCCCCTTCCAAAAAAGTACTAACATATTGAAAATATAATAAATAATAGTAGCAATAGCATTTCCTCTGTCCCAAATTATGAGTCCAGTTTGCCTTTCACACACTAGTTTCATCATAATTAGTGGTTAAAAGTACAACTTATTTACGATCGTGAAATTTGGTACACCGATTATTTTCCAAAAAGGAAAATGGACTCCTAATTTGGGACATCCCTAAAAGGAATATTTAGACTCTTAATTTGGGTTGGGGAGAGTAATAATAATAGTAATAAAAAACACTTTGGGCTTGTAATTGTAGTGTTTTGAAATACGTGCTTTCTGACCCTTGTGATGTCATGCCTTGATGGAACAGAATTCCTTATTCCTAGGAATGCTGGAATCTAGTTATACTAAACTAAACAGTTTTGGGTCTCTGTAAGTATAGGCTGTTAAATTGCTACTTTTGTAGGAGAATCTACTAATACCTCTGAGAACAATGGTAAAACTCATCCTTCTAAGTGATGAAACGTGAAATATGTCCTCTTTTGAAGTCCTTAATGCCTCAAGTACGGGGTTCAAGACTGGTGGGAGGAAGTCCTTGATGTTTAATTGTTGAAACCTATCTTAAATACTCACCATCACATTTGGCAACTTTGGTATTATTTAAGTGTCAATTTTCATCCATTTTCCATTTTATTTTTGTAGAACGAGGTTTTGATGCGGCTCAAAGATGAAAGGGATGCAGCAGTCAAACAGGCGCAGCAGGTGCAACAGGATCTGGTTAGTATTTCATAGTTATAAATGTAGTTAATTTATGTGTACTAACCTTATCACGCGTATTAAGGGAAACAAAGTCGACCTATAAGAGTCGTGCATAATCAGTTTTATGTTGTGTTTAAAAGCATGTATTATCCAATTGGAATACCTCTACAGGATAGACCACAAGTCCTCAACACAACACTTAAACAGCTGCAATAGATTGAATTCAGTAGTCCCTCGAGCAGTCATAACATTATAATCCCCCATCTCAAATTGATAGTCCCCCTTTCCTTTTCAGGGTGTCTCAAATTGAAAGTCGCATTCCTTTTTGGAACATAACCAATGTAACAAATCACACTTCAGAAAATAAGTTATATTATTTGCGTAGTTTTATTGCCTCGTCCCATCTGCATGACCTCAAGCTGAACTAGTTTTGATCAAAGCTAATAATGTAGTTTAATACTCCCTTTGTTCCAAATTTATAGTCACATTTTCCGTTTTGGGATGTTTCTAAGAAAGAGTATCTCTTGTAAAATCAGGTCACTACCCCTTATTGCAGGGGTTAAAAGTTGAGTTGAGGTTTCTTTAGACTAATATTTTAGAAGTTGATAATATTTCTTAATGTATATAAGGTAACTATAAAACTCAATTCACTACGCTACTCTATGGGAAACCCAAAACACTTGTATATATCTTTTGGGAAGTATGCTACTTTTGACAATTTATGTTCTTTCCCCATCTTTGCAGGAAATGATGAAGAGGCGAAGGAATCGGAAAAGTGGTTCGGGCTTCTCCTTCAAGTTTGCACTTCTCGTGGCCCTCATCGGGATTGTGGGTGGCTTCCTTCTAAAGCTGTATCTGTCTTCACCGTCTACAGCTTAACCTCGCTCCCTCCTCAAATCTCGGAACGCAAAATATGCATTTTTTCTCATTTTATTGTATAATTTCTTAATATGTTTGCTAATAGTGGAAAAAAAATTGAAGGTTGCCTCCTACTCTTTTATGTTTTGTTTGTTCACTCCTGTACATTGATCAATTCATATTTGTTTGTTTGATCAGTTTGGTTTCTATACGAAATTCTCTCAATACTTTTGACATGTTTGCATTGGGAAAAATAGCAGAAAAATTTTAATTGTCATAAATAGAAAATTTGGGAGGGCACTCTTCCCTTACTGTTCGTTTGGATTGAAGGGGAGGGACGGAAAGGAAATAGTTAATTAGTCTAATTGTGTCAATTTTTGACTTCTTATCAAAAGTTTAGTTGTTTTTAATAAAAATAAATTTTTAACTATTGAAATCAAACAATAGATTTAGTTGGACTTCCCCCTATCACTGGGAACTCTAGGATTGGTTGAGCATGTTTTACATGGACCAATTACTTGCTCGTGTAGAGCGAGACGCGTTTAGTGTGTCTCTAATTCTCATGCCTTCTCAAGTAACTTTTGTATGTTAAGAAATATTATTATATTGATGAATGTAATAAGTCGAGTTTGATTCGCGTGATATTCCTTTTTTCAAAGTGTGTGCGTCTGTTTTTTTTTTTTCCTCAAGCTTTTTCAAGTAACTTTTGTAAGAAATATTATATCGATGAGTGTTCTGAGTTTGACTCGTGTGACATTCCTTTTTTCGCTTTTTTTTTTTGTGATTTTCTTAACTCATAAAATGTCAACTCTCTCTCTCTCTTTAATTAATTATAGTAATTCCGTTAAAACATCTATGGAGATTAATAATCTTTTTGCTTCTGTTGTTAAATACTACAATAAGTTTTTATAAATTTCTATACAACTTATTCTTTAAAAATAGAAATAGATTTTGTAGGTAAGAATTTAGATACAACTTATTCGAAATGTGGGAGGAAACTAATCATACCAGTTAAATTTTATTTTTTAGGCCCGGGAGTCCTAAAAATCCTTGCGCTCGTCAGGATAGTAACAGAAAAAGTCTAAACTAATATAATTCGCTCATTAGGGAAAAGAGGGAAAGCAATACTTTGTCTATGTACGGCTAACTATAGTGCAGTATATATAATTTGTTGGCCTGATAGTCCTCTTAGAAATCTTGGCGCTTGTCAGGATAGTTTGGAGTGCCTTTATATAATACGTATTGCTAAACAAAGTAGTTTAGAGCTTTTATATTTGTAACCATAGTGACAAAAAGAAAAGAAAAGGAAAGTGATATTTTGTTTATGTATGGCTTTTTCTTAAGTACGGAAAAAATTGAACAATAAATTAGAAACTTTGCTTTGTAGTAGCTCAATATTAGTCAATGAGTAAATCAACTTATTAGTACAGTTCAGCCAAAATGCGTCAATATTAGTCAATCAACAAAGCACACAATGTATTATAGAATTAGTAATGCCTCTCTACCTTCTACACGAATATTTTTTCTAATTAAATTTATTTTTTAACTATAAAAATTTATATGTACCGAAGCCGGATAAACAATCTCGACGCTTGGTGTGGTAGTGGTCCTGGGTTTGTTTTGATAATATATATAACTACCCATGTTCTCCCTTAAAATGAATAGTTCAAGTTGCGATCTTAGGGTCATAATCTCCAAAGATCTTCCTATTACACTATTGATGTGAGATATTTTGGATTATTATATACCACAATAAACAAAAAATATCAATCCTTAAGGTCATGGTTGGTAAAAAAACTCGACCCATTTAAAAATGTGTTCAACTCGACCCCGACTTTGGCATGAAAAAAAGCTAATTTTGAAAATGCAAAACTTTTGTATTTATTATATGATTGTACCCACCAGGCATTAATACGTACCGATATATTGTAATTATATAATACTATAAATGTATTTAAAGAAAAAATCATTATATATACACGGTTGGTTTGGATTTAATGGATTAAATTTACAAGAATCCAAATTCGAACAAATTCAAGTCGTATTTCTATTACTTATACCTATCACAATTTAAAAATAAACACCAATTAGGGTCTGGCTAAAAACTCATTAAGCTAGACTTTTTGTTATCATAATTACTATATTTCAAAATAGTTCTGACTTTTACCAAATCAAATGATATGGTTCATACTTTTTATTAAATCTTTTTAAGTTTGCCACCTCAATAATATCTAATTTTGAGTTACCACCACTTTGTTAATAATCCTTTGAGTCCCTCCCCATTTTGTTTGATGGATAACTCAAAGTACTATTAAAACGAGTGTATTCTAAATTATGGGTATTATTTATGGGTAATTCAAAAAGACTCTCGTTATGCATTATGAAGAGCTTATTGCAAAAAAAATTTTACTCTAACAATATCATTAATTTATTTTAAAAACTGTCATTCATAAAGTATCATAAACCATAAATACTAACACCAATTAAAATTTATTTACCTTTTTGTTTATATATTGTTTCAAATAATGAAATCTCATTCATTGTAACATAAAGTATTCAAAAAAAATCTTTAAATATAGGCTCACGTGCTTTTCTAAAAAACTAAAATGATACATATATGTTATTTATTTAAACGAAAAGTCTCATTTATCTTATTAATACATTGATCAATCAGATCAAATAATTCATTCAAATAAAAATATAACCTTGCAAGTATTAAAAACATAAAAAAAAAATAGAATAAATAACTATATATCATAGCGAAATGATCTTTAAAGGTTATTAAATTAAATTTTCTATAATTCAAAATAAGAAAAGAAAAAGGGGGAAAATAATAAAATATAAAAAAAATGTTGTGTCTACTTTATATGGTGGTTGTATTCCACCTGTTTGTGCATTTTATTGGGATGGTTGTAAAATTATATATAAAAAAATTTGTATCATTTAATCATCTGTATGAAAAAATCAAGAAAATAAAATTTCCACCCATCCTTTTATGTCTTGTTTTGAACTTCTCCATCTTAAAATATTTCAATTTGATACGAAATTTTTTTAAATATTTTTTGTTGCATTTTTCAAGCCTTTTTTTAAAGAAGGACAAATAATTTACCATCATTTTTTAACAATAGTTAGCAAAATAAAGAGTTACTCAAAAATATTTTTTAATTTGCTGTAAAATTAATTTAGATGGAGGTATAAAAATGTGATAGCATGTATAAATAATCAGATAATTTATAATGAATATTTTATTTATTTCGTAAAGTAAAAATAAATTTACCAACAATTATTCAAAAATATTACGACTTAATATATTGACAAAGGCTGTGCTAGTAAAGGAAAAGGTCGAGGGCGGGGGGGGGGGGGGGGGGGGGGGGGGGGAAGGATCGACCCTCGTTGGTTTTCAAATTTTTTAACTATGTATGGGATATTTTTTGAAAAATATATATATAAAGACCTATATGCAGAACTTTACATTTTAGGATATCTAAGCATAAGATGCTATCTAATTTTATGTGCATACTGGAGTTTAAACTTTATGGACTATTTAAAATTTAAAATTTCATTTAAAGCTTTTCACATACTCCATTTCACTCTTCATATTATATTTCATCTTCTTCTACTTTTTTATTTTCCTCTTCACTTGCTTAGTTGCTTTGCACTTGTGCATGGCTCCCTTAGCTATCTCTCATATACCACCGAGTTTTTTTTTTTTATATTTCTTAGCATTAAGTGTATTTCATTATTAATATTATTTGTATTATTGATTAATATTAGGTCAATTTCTTAATATTATGTTTATTTCTTGATTAATTGCTTAATATTAATTATATTATTGATTAATCGCTTAATATTAGGTATATGTTAGATTAGTTAAAAAATTGATAGTGATTGCTCAATATTAGGTTTATTTCTTGATTAATTGCATAATATTAAGCATATTTCTTGAATAATTAATTAATTACATAATATTTTGTATTATTTGTATAATGTTAGTAAATTGTAATTGTGGGGGCATAATTTTAATGTTCTTTTATGGGCCGAATAAATAAAACAAGATCTATATATTGTGAAAGATATAATGGGTTATGAATAAGGTCCAACAACGTGATGGGCAATACAATGTATACGCCGAATAAATGATGATAACATGCCGAGCAAAGGGTAGTCAAGCGCCGAGTAAGAAAT
Organism: Lonicera japonica; assembly: GCA_021464415.1. Taxonomy (NCBI): domain Eukaryota; kingdom Viridiplantae; phylum Streptophyta; class Magnoliopsida; order Dipsacales; family Caprifoliaceae; genus Lonicera; species Lonicera japonica. Next base: position 23,374,080 of record CM038464.1, read on the forward strand.
AATCGAGTCAAGTAAGGTTTCAGGTCTACAAATAGATAAAATGCCGACATGAGTGTCTTAACTAATAAGACACTGACACTTGAGATAATATAGCATGATAAGTGTTTATTACAAGAACGAATGACAAGGTGACACGTATAAAGTGCAAGAAGTTAGTTACAACAAATACACTCCCATCACATAGAAAGAACATATGAAGATCACAAGAACCACGAGTTATACCTTTTATGATCATTTTGCTTATGACATAATCTATCTTGGGGAGTAAGAAAGATATCTATAAATAGAAGAGGAAACTGATGAAAGATGAGGACTCTCTCTATAAAAAAAAGTAATTAGAGCTAGAGGAAGAAATCAATAAAAACTTATCATAGAACTTGATCCAATTATCATCTTTACCAGTTTTGGCCGGATCTACTTTGATTCCATTCAATACACAAATACACCACCTACAGTAATGTTAATACTATTATGTTTGAGTTAAAAAAATTGACCTTAAATTTATATTTTTTTGTGCTTTAAATTTTCTCTTATTTATTAAATTCCTAATTTCGCCACTATATATTAACAAATAATACAATGAGCGACATGCAAGAATATGATTATTATACCATATGAAAGAATAATATAATTACCATTACTATGTCAAAAAATATTTCAAAATAAAACATGGATGTTCAAACTTGAAGTTTTATTAATTGCATGTGCAAGAGTTTTCTCTTACTTATTAACATAATAATACTGATATTTTTATTATTATTATTGTTATTAGGGGAAACACAAATCTCATTGAATTATATGATGTGGAATATTATTTTTTATTTCACTAAATTGAAGGATAATATTAAAATATAATCATCGTATAATAAAGTGTTAACCGATAATAATTGGTTTATTTTACTAAATTCATTATAAGATTTTATAAATAAATGCATTTTATTTACATTTTTTGTAAAAATAATTTACGTTTTTTTTTATATATACATTACTGACTTAACATAAAATGCATTTTAGTTGGGAGATGAAAATACATAAATATTATAATTTTATAAATAAATATTTCATTTAATATATATAGTTACGCTAAGAATTTGAGTAGGTTTTAAATATCATCATATTTATTGGTGAATTAAACAAAAACTCATCATTATTATTTCTATTACAAATATACCATGATAATTATGAGTTATTAAATCAAAATATAATTACCAGTCGTTAAAAATATGGACATTTTTTTTAATTAAGTTTATTTTTGGAGAGAATTGTGTAACGATGGTTAATGGTCAATTTTAGGATGAGTTATGTCTGGTTCTACACCAATCCCTAAAAAAAATATAGCCATTTCAACATTAATCCAAAGTTGAAGAAAGTTTTAACTATGAAACTTTGAACACACCGCATTTATTATATAGCTGAACTAGTTAGCTTTGACACACGGTATTATTACAATATTTTTGGACATTGCCACTAGGATCATTAAGGCCCCCAAAAAATGTCTCGTCTTCACTGGATATATGGGTTTGTTTGACAACATACTATATTTACATAAGGGACTTTTTTTAAAGGACAAATGTTACACTATTTTTCAATAAAATACACTATTTTTAAGAGATTAGTTTGAATAATAACTTTTTAATTAAGTACAAGACACAAAACATTTAATTATTTCAGTTAATTACATTGAATTCCAAACCTACCCTTTTTATAGATAATTATTCAAAACTAAGTATTAACTTAATTACATAATTAAGTCGATGATAATAAATTCAAACAAATTAAAAAATAGATAAACAAATTTAAATAAAGACAATAAACGCAAGAATAATAATAAAAAAAGTCAAATGAAAAAACAAATTCAAAATATTTCAAACTCTTTTTAAGGTAATTTTATTTGTTATCAAGCTAAATTTATAAGGTTTCTTAAGATAACCAAATTTATAGTTCATTAATTATGCCTAAGGACGATAAATATCTTTAACAAGATTCTTTTTGCTTTCACAATAATATTAATCTATTTTTGTATATACAATTTTTAAACTTTTAAAAAAATCATAAAAAATTAATGTCCCTAGAAAAATTAACCTTAAATATTATTGAATAAAAATTTATTATAATTTGAAGTTAAAAAAAAAATCTAAAGAGAGATAAAGCTGATGTGACAGTGCAAATAAGATGTGAATATGCATTGCTATTACTCGAGATATTCTTTTATAAATAATCTACATGTTAAATAATACGAGCATGCTAAAAATATAGAAAAACTATAATTCAAAATAGGAATATATAATAGTACCGAAGATGCTATTATATAAATAATTTACATGTTAAATAATATCGAACATATTGGAGATATATAAAAATTATAATTTTCAAATAAATATTTAATGGCTATAGATATACGATTAGAATTTTCATAGGTTTTAAACTCTTAATATTACTAATATGTCATGATAATATTGAGACGTTGGATCAAAAGATAAATATCTACATTAAATATAAGCCATCAGTTGGGAATATAAACATAAATAATTCTACTATATTAAAACTGACATGATTTACTAATATATGTAATGTAATTATATTGAGTTTCTCCTATATTTTAACCTCGAAATTTTGAACATGTTATAAAAAAGAACTTAACTACACATTTATTTGATTCTAGTATTTTTTGCAAAAAATAGAATTAAACTCCAACCCTACTTCGAACGAACACTAGGAGTGAATCCAGTATTTTATATAAGGGATACGATTTTTTTTAAATTTCATGAGGGATGACCACCCTCCCGCTCCACATAAGTCCACCCTTGATGAACACAATTAGCTGATAATAGAAGATTGTTAACAAAGTTACAAAAAAGTTTCACCCATTCACAAAATATTTATTAATATTATTAGTCATTGAATTTTAGTTTTACTAACTACTTTGCGAAAGAATTAGGGCTGTTTGATTGAGCATCTTAAGTCTGAATGGTTTGTCCATTTATATTTAAGATATTTTAATTTTGTGTGGTTAGTTTAAAATTTTAGATCTAAATGCTTTTTTTGCTTCTTAAGTTTTAAGTCTTAATTTTTGAATAGGTAGAACACCTCTTTTACCCTTATCATTTTAAATATAGTAAGTTTTATAAAATAAAGATGATAAGGGTACATTTTTTCAAATAACATTATTGAGCATTAAGATGTAATATATTCAAACAAACAACAAAATTCAAATATGACATTCATAAACAAAACAAATAAATTTTTGAAATTTAGTTTTCAAACGTCAAAACCAACATTAAGTTTTTAAATTCAACATTCAGATTCACATAATAAAATAAACACACCCTTAGACCAAATAATTTTCTAAGTTCACTTACAAGTTTATAACAATTCAATCCTTTATCTTGACAAATATATATATATATATATATATATTTTTTCTATGGCAATGCAAAACCATCAATTTATAGTTATATATGGGTCTCCTTCCAAGTAACTCAAAAAGAAAACCAATCTATTTAGATAATTACAATTTACAACAGGAATAGTTTATTTGCCTTTTTAGTAGATTACTTTTAAAGCCAAACATAATTCTATCAACTATATGCTAGCAATTTCAAACTATTGATGAATTTGGGGGCAGGTAGTCCACAACTATCAAAATTATAGGGTTTCTTTTGTAGTTTGGAGGAACCTTGTGTAACGTTGTTGTAATTATCCCAAAATGCCAAATTCAACCATTTTGAAGAAAATTGGCGGGATCTTTACACGTGCCAATTCTCAAACCCTACAACACGATTGCCGCTCCCTCTCCTCTGCAAATCTTCACACATTTGATTGCCAAAATAATTTCCTAAAAGCCATCACGAACTATCTTTCTCTAATCCTTTGCCCTTTTCTCTTCAATTTTCCCCAGCAAAAACACATTTCTACCTTCAGATCTGTAGTTCAAAATCGCCATGGAAGCTGAGCTCGTAACCTTAGAAGAACACTGTACTGAGTTGAGTACAGTGACCAACACCGATTTACAGAAAGCTTGGCACCTACTAGGGCTTCTACTCACAATCGGCCGTCCTGTTCGTATAATAGAGCTCGCATCCCGATGCACCTTGTTCCGAGCGCCACCGGAGTTTGTCAAATACCTTTGTTCGCTCCCTAATTCCCCTCTTAAAATGACGGGAGATCTATTTGTTACGCTTTCATCGGTTGCAATTTTGGCTTTTGGAAAGTTTGTAGTGAATTCAAACACAGTCACGCCGTTTGTGTCAGGGCTTGGAGGTTTCAGGCATAAGAGAGTATGGGAGGATGTTGAGAGAACGTATTATAGGAAGAGGAGAAAACTGAGATCCGAGTTTGATGATTTTCCGGTGGTGAAAAAGAGTGTATTTTCGCAGAATGTGAAGGGTAAGGAAAGTTCAGGTTTCTGATTTGTTCTACAGATTTGTAATCGGATGTGTTTTGTGATTGTTTGTAGTGTTAATTGCAGAAGAGGAAGCCAATCAAAGCGCGTTAGCACTGCCTTACGAGATTGAAGATGCTTGCGCTAAGGTAGCTTTGCAATTGCTTTTTCCTCTTTGAAGCTGCTATAGTTATATTTCTAAATGAAAACGTGCCGTTTTAGTTAAAGCTATAGCAGTTTTTGAGAATTCCGTTCTTAGGTTTCGATTCTACAAACTATTCAGTACAGCTCAAGTCCAGCTGATCTTAGTTCAATCTATAGCAGTTTTTGTGCTGTTATATTGTTTGGTTAGTACATTTGGCTTTAGATTTGATGTCAGTTTACACTCTTGATTTTTGAATATAGCTAGTAGTTGACCGATCACTAATATAAGGTTGGGGACCAGCCATACACCCATAGAGATGCTACTGGGAGGGGGAATGCTGACAATGGGGGGAGGGAGACAGTTGAGAGGAAGATGGAAGACACATTTAGCCATTTAGGGCGGAGAAAGATCAGAAAATTTTATATATAGATAATGACATAATGTAAATAGTGTATTGTTCTATTGGTGATGTAGCACAAATATTCTACCAGCTCTTAACCAGATGTTAGAAATGACTTCCACCATGTAAACATATTGTAAAGGTTAGTTCTGATGTAGAATGAAGTGCAGTTCTAAGTATTGGTAGTATGGATCTTTTGTCTCATATAAATAAAATAAATCACTGGCAATGCTGTTGAGACTAATAACAGATTAACTAGCAAATGCCCGTGTGTACATTCTTCTTGAAGTTACTTGTATTCTCTCCGAGCGATGATTGTCTCTTCTGCATGACCATCACATTTTTAATATTGTTCCTAATCAGTGTTTTACTCTCTTATCGATATGCAACTAGCAAGTCACTATTCTGAATGCCTTTAAGTTCTTTCTTCATTTCTTGTAGGTACCTATCTCTATAGATATGAGCAGGAGTATGATTACACAAACAGGTCACACTTGGATCATGGCAGTTAACTCTGAGAATCCAAATCAAGCGATGGTTACAACTTCCATGCATATCAATAGGAATGTTGGTCCCTCAACTTATGAGCTAGATGATGCTGAACATGGAAGTCAACGGCAGACATATATGTCTGTGAACAGGAAAGAACTTGGATGTGTATATACGTCAGAAGGCCAATATAGCTTTCTCAATTTTGAAAGACTTCCGCATGTTCCAGAAGCAATAACAGTAGAAAGGACAATGGTGTTCGTGCCTCATCCAGAATTGTCTATTCAAACCTGTACGATGGAAAATCCAGTAGTGCTGAGAGAAGCTAACATGGACGACCTTTATTCAACAAGCAGAATATTCAATGCAACATCTTGCCAAGTAGACAAACGGAAGATAATTTCACCGGTGGAGGCTGAGAATGTTGTTTATGATTGTAAAGATACTGCCAAATCGGGTGATGATGAAAGAATTGTGGATGGAAGAGAAGAGGAACAGTTAAGCGGTTCTGGTAGACATAAAGTAGATGCGGAAAATCTGCAAACTAATACTGCTAATGCGAACGTGTCTCATGAAGATGACTTGAGAGCAAAAATTACTGTGAAGGGTATTGCCACAGTATCTTCTCCAGACGGAAAGAAAACAACAGCATATTTAGAGAGTGAGGCTATTCTTTCAGCAGATCTACTCTCTGTTGAACACAAGCAACTAACAAAATCCTTATCAAATATCAAGACCATTCAGAAGGGCACACTAAATCCAATAGAGAATATTACTGTTGCAGCTCATATAGAGCAACAGCATAAAAAGTCAATATCCATGAAACAGATGTTAACGCAGAATAATGATAAGAAGATACTTGCTAAAGAGAAAAAAAGGACCTCTAAAGAAAACAGGGAAAGGACTACCTCCATTTCAGTCAAAGTAAGCTCCATTTCTGCAATGATGTGACCGTAGTTTATAGTTAAGGTTTTTGTTTGATTTTAAGTGAGATTTGCTAATAAAGATAATCTGTCTTGATAAACTAAAGCTGTTTGGTGATTTCTTTCTAGAACCAGCCGGAGCCAAAAGTACTACCAACCTTTGAATCATTTGTTGTAAAGGAGGAAGAAGGTTCTGGTAAAAAGCTTTGATTACCTATCAGTTAAAGACTTAAGTTAAATTGTTGATAAAATGTCCCGATGGAGTTCATCTCTTACTTTTTTGTTAACCTAATGTGCAGGTGGTTATGGCATAGTTTACAAAGCACAGAGAAATAATGATGGGGCAACATTTGCTATTAAATGTATGACCACAGTATTTCTCTATTTCCTTCTGCTATATTAATCTGAGAGTATGGGTTGCCTATGATATAGTTTTAGTGATTCTTGCTCGTGGTATTGGATTATATGTTAACAGAATATGTTATATCGTAAAATATTGGGTCAGAGAAATATTGAGACAATCATCGAAGGGGGAACTGCATTTTGTTCAAGAGTGTAAAGGAAAGCAGCAAAAGTTTCACAAATCTGGAGAATAAGTTTTTACTCATTTGCTTGAATCCGTGAAATATTTCCACTGTCTCAAATTAATAGGCTATTTAAAAGTCAAAGTTTTTTAAACTAATGCTTATTTTAATGTAATCAATTAATAAAATCAAAACATATTTAACTATTGTGAAATGTGGTGCATTCATTGTCAAAATAAAGCTCTCATGTTTAGACAACCTAAAAGAGTAAGTGCTGGCACATAGTTTGCTTATGAAGGAATACATATGTAGTTTTCCATATATAATATGCTTATCTGGTGTCAAATGGTATTTTGGTGGTTTTGCAGCTCCTCATGCAAATGCTAATAGACACCATGTTTACAATGAAATGAAAATGCTGGAGAGATTCGGGTAAGGATGCTCAAGATTCGCTTGAATCAGCTACGTATGTGAAGTCAATTATTCCCTCCGACCCAAATTAAGAGTCATGTTTCTAAAATCAATGTTCCGAATCTTACGATGGCTAAATAAGTTTTCTTTCTTGACTGTTGTTCATGTTAAATTAGTGTATTCTTAAGAAGTGCAAAAATCAATTAGTGATTCTTAAGTGGGACCAGGGAGTAGTCAATAAGAATTGATACTGAACCTGCAAGTTATACTTCAGGGGTAAGAACTTTGTGATAAAATATGAAGGCTCTTTCAAGAGTGGAGGTTCTGATTGCCTTGTTTTAGAGCATGTTGAGCATGATAGACCTGAGGTAAAATTCTCTTTTTTCTTTGTAAAGTTAAGCAACTGAAATCGTTATTCGACACTTCAAGGATACTTGGTGGTATTTCCTTTGACTTCGATTTTATTATAACTTTCAGATCTTGAAGAGAGAAATAGATGTTTTTCAACTCCAGTGGTATGGATATTGTTTGTTCAGAGCCCTTGCTGGTCTACATAAGCAGGTAAAAAACAGGCGAACACATGTATATTCTCTGGATAGCATGTTTTTCTGGCAGATCAGAGTAGCTTAATTTAATATATACATATATATTTTGTATCAGGGAGTAGTTCATAGGGATGTTAAGCCCGGTAACTTCCTTTTCTCTCGTAAGACCAATAAAGGTTATCTCATAGATTTCAACCTTGCCGTCGTGAGTAATGCTTCTCTTATGAATTTTCAGCTTTTCTACTTTACATTTTTGTGCAATGGAGTATAATTTGACAGTTTCTGTTCTGGCTTACCCCTTTTTTACACAGGACCTGCAGCAGAAATATGGAACTACCGGTGAGCTTCCATTTCTATTTGAATCTTCATGTAACGTATAATGTTCTTATTTTCAAATATAAGGAAAAAATTTCACCAAAAAAAAAAATATAAGGAAAAACGCAGTAGGTTGTCCAAGTCCAAGGTCCATTTTGTATGAAGGAAAGAAAAAGGGTATATCAACTTTCTAACCACAAGGGAAAAAAAATTCTTCTTTCCATCAGATTTGTTTGGTGGGAATGATGTAAAATACAAGACACCACATCTCTTGTTTCATAGGCAAGGGGCACGGAAGAGTGTTAAGTACGTGTTTTACTGATTATACCCTTATAAAAAATATTGGACTTATACACAATTTGTTAAGAGGTTAAAGTTTGTCCTTAAATATACCCACTATGTTTCTCTCCTTCAACGTCTCTCACTTTTGGGAGGATAAAATTGGTTGGGTCATGATTCAAGAAGGAAAGTGCATCCTTCCTCTTATCATTCCCGTCTTTACTTACTATACCAAATAAACATAAATTAATCCGACCTTCCACTTTCCCGTTGTACCAAAAGGAGGGTAAGAGACTAAGAGTTTTGTTTCTCACATAGTAAATATTTTTCAAATCACATAAAAGTTAAAAGAACAACTTTGCTAAGTAATTACTGGGAAAATTCTCATTTTCTTAATACAATTGAAGTATTATAGATCTGGCTTGCTGTAATTTCACAGATAGATCAACGGCTGGCTATGACACGAGCTTTGACCGTGTTCCACTTCCCCGTGTGAAATCTCTTCCTCCTACCAAAAGCAGGAAACTCCCCACTGCCAAAGCTTTGGAATTAGCCAATCATGAAACAGTAAAAGGCTCAAAATCACTTGTATTATCCAAGAACCTAAAAAGGAAAACAGACCAAACAAAGGAACGCAGTGACTTAAGTACTAGAAATGTGAGGAAAAGCCAAGGTGCTGATGGCTCTGGTATAACCTCAGCAAAAGATGCAACAAGCAACAGAATTGCTTCTGGGGAAAGGCTGAGAGAACCGATACCTTGCCAAGGTAGAAAGGAGCTTATCAGCCTGGCACAAGAAGCAATGCAGGGTGCCAATCACGAGGTGACAAGTTTCCCGGCTTCAAAAAGAAAGAGGGTTGCTGCCCCTCCAGGGAAAGTGGATAAAAAAGTTGTTTATTTCACTCCAATGCCACTGCACTCCACTGGGATTGCTATTGCTGGTGCTGGCTTGCCAAAGAACAAAGGTATGTTACCCAAATATCTAAAGTCAATTTACTAAATCTTGTGATAGTTAAACAAGGTTTGGTTTTTGCTACTGATTACATTTAAGTGAAATCTTCATCACAGCGTTTGACTTTTGAGCGGATTCTTAATTTGAGACTAGGGAACACTCCCTCCTTCCTCAATTAAGAGTCCATGTGCACAATCAACAGAGCACAAAACTAGTTTCCTTCCTAAGTTTTGGTATGTTGATTACGCTATGAGAAGGAAAGTGGACTCTTAGTTTGCGACATCTCAAAATGGAATAGTGGACTTTTAATTTGGGAAAGGGGGGGGGGGTGCGGGCATTTCATTTTAGTACTGATAATGTTCCATATGTTGGTAGGTGAAGGAAAGCACAAGAAGGAAGGTCCATGTGTTGGAACAAAGGGGTTCAGGGCTCCAGAGGTGAAATTTTCTAGTTCTCTCTTCATTTTCTCTTCTTTATAAACAAGAGACAAAACAGTTTGCTAATTGGAGAGTTAAAAAATGCAATTGTGTTGCACGAATATAATTGGCAATTTTCAAAATAACCTAATTTTCGTGATCTTATTATATCCTACTGAAAATAGCCTAATGCTGAGTTCTTTGTGCAGGTATTGTTCAGGTCTCAACATCAAGGCCCCAAGATTGACATCTGGTCTGCTGGTGTCACATTGCTTTATCTTATCACTGGAAGAACACCTTTTGTAGGCGACCCCGATCAGTAAGGATTGTTTATCTGTATACATATGCCGTTTTAATTTCCTTTTACAAGCGGGGGATAGAATTGGGTCGTTCAAGGAGGGGGTTGGGGTAGGGCTTGAAACTACGCAGCCTGTGTGAATATTTACACTTTCATCCAATTGGGCTTAGCCTGGATCTTGTACTGATTCTTTTTGAAAAACCATGACCTTTGTCCTTGGCCAATTTTACTGATCATATTCTTGACAATGTCACTAACAGGAACATAAAGGAGATTGCAAGGTTGAGGGGAAGTGAAGATCTCTGGGAAGTTGCCAAGCTACACAACCGTGGATCTTCTTTCCCACCGGTATCTCTTCATGCTATTTTTACTCTTTTGCCTATATATTGATAGGGAATTTCACATTTTATTATTTCAGTTGTATCTAAGGGCCCAGAATGCAATCAGTAAAAAAAAACACAATCATTTAATTTTCCAGGACAACCAAACCCCGCTTTCTCAATAGCTATCTTCTGGAAGCACGGGTACTTCTACAAAGTCGATGTGTATATAACAGATGCTGACCCTTCACGGACATGTGTCTGACACTTATTTTCACATGTCCACGATTTGATTATATAATTTTTGTTTCAGACACTCATTCAACACTAAATAGATGCTCTGAAACACGTGTACTCATTTTTATTACGTTGCCATTGAACTTTATTTTTAAATACAATAAAATTATAATAAAAACATTATTATAAGGAAAAAAATAAGCGTGTGTGAGAGATGGGTTGATGTTACTGAAAGAATGCGTATGGGAAGAGTACAATAATCATCGTTTTCATTATGTAGTAAAGACATCTTGTTAACTGTTCATGTACTAGAACATTTGCATATACATGTTTTCCTAGCTAACACGATATGGGTGATTATTTGTTATTATGATAAAAAATACTCGGAAGTTTTACATTTCACTCGTGGTGGTTGTTAAAGGTACCCCAGATATTAATCCTCAACACCACAAGCATGCATGCATAAAAGGATTGTACACAAGGTTTAAAAAGTAGTGCGTGTGGGTGTTGAGGATTAATATTAACAACCACTTTCAGTCATATGATTACTAGATTTACTTTTCATCAATAATTTTACTTTTGAGACTTTACAGATACACGTGTATATACATATATTTATATATATAATTTTTTTTTTCCTTACTGAAGAATCACCATATTGGTGCAGGACCTCTTTGACGTTCAATCCTTGCCATCTACAAAACTGAGAGATTGGTGCAAACTCATAACGAGAAGACTGGACTTCCATGATGTTATACCAAGATCACTATTCGATCTTGTTGACAAGTGTTTGACAGTGAACCCGAGAGTGAGGATAAGCGCTGAGGAAGCTCTCAGGCATGAGTTTTTTGCCCCTTGCCATGAGCGATTGAGGAAGCAAAGGCTGCTAAGACAAGGGATGAGTTTGGACTCTGCAACTGTTGATGTTCTACATAAGCAGCCACAGACATGTGAAGGTTTATCATGAGCAACTCTTGATTAATATTATTACACAGGTTTGTTGTGTTTCTGTTGTAGTGTTATATAGCTTAATCTCATTTACTTGCATTTTGATTTTAGACTCCTTAGAAAAAAAGTTATTCTTACATGTAACTACTAGGTCAATTGTTTGATAAACTGAGGCACTTATGGGCTGTGTGAACGTAGTTTGTCCATATTCCAGTTATGACATGCTCATAGTTAGTAAAATATGGATGGACAAATAATTGTACGCTTACGAGTATAATTTATTTTGATCAGTTCATGACCTGAAAGCAGTGCTCGAAAATTTGAACCGATGAGTGTCCCTAGATTTTGTTTTATATTTGGTTCAATTAACTTCGTTTCTTTTATTCAATCCTTTTGTAATTTACCTAACTTCTCGTGTTGCATAGTGATGTGAAAGATGTAAAATCCCTTATTTTACTAGAAATTGATTTATTTAGATAGAAATTAATAAATTAGTTAAAGAAAGGAACAAGTTTAAATTTGGATTAGTTGACTATTAATTGTGCTCGATTATTTAGTTTGTTCCCATTTTTAATTATCTTTTTTTTTAATTATGAGAATTTGGTGTACATTATATATATATATATATATATTATGGAAACTATAATTCTAAAATATTCCACTGAACTTATATATTTATTTATATATTTTTAAAATCCTAGAGGTGGGAAAAAAGAAGAAGAAAAGGAGGTACCCTACTCTCTGCCGAGAGAGAGAACAAGGAAAAAAAAGAGAAGAAAATATATATATACATAAGTGCGTAATTTATTTTTGTCTATGACTTGAGGGAAGGGAGAATACTTAATTGAGTTTCTATAACAAAAAAAATGTGATAATTCAATGGGACATAATTTTTTTTTTTTTTAAAGAAACATAGATTGGAAGGACCTCTGCACAATAAAATTTAATGGGAGATTTGTGTGTTTGTCTTGGTAGTAAAAGTGTGATAATTCACATGAGACACCATGTTTAAATCAATCTCCTTCTCTTTCTCCTTCTCCCTTCTTCTAAAGAACCAGCCGAATATATCAACAGTTGTATAAAAAGCAAAAGGTTAATGGAAAACATTCCTCAATCCGTGAATCCTTACTGATAGGACACTCCACATGAACGAGATTGCCCTAGTTAGTAGAAGAACATGCACATAGACTTAGTTGTCCCAAGTTTGAGTCACAAACTTATCTCTCTCTGTTTGTTTGTTATTATTATTTTTTTAATTTAATATGATATAAGATCTATGTTTAAACTGCAATTTCTTCATTTATTTTCGCTTTTACACAATTTGAAGTTTTTGAACTTTGAATTTATTTGTAAATATTTGCTGGTCATCATTTTTTGAATTTCCCTTTTCTCTCTTTTTTTTCCTTAATCCAAATACTTGTGTCTATTTATCATGTATTGGAAAAAAAAAAAAAGGGAAAGTCGCGTCACATTGCAAAACATGAAATTTATGTGATTTGACAAAGCATTCCTTTTAAAACTAATAAAATTTCTCAAACTTTTTGTGCATGTGAGGTCCCTAACAAGATTTATAAAAAGAACCCATTCTTTTTTTTTTATGAATTAAATGCATTTTGGAAATACACTGTCTCCTTAGGAGTATTTCATATTTAAAAATTGTAGGCGCGATAATTTTTTTTTGGTCTATAACAAATTTCACACATAATTCTTTCGATAAATTCTTGAAATTCCGCATATAATATTTTTTACTATTTAAAAAATATATATACATATATAGTGCATAGATATACACTAAACACACATGTCCGGACATGCGACACAAGTTGGTTTTACTTTAAGGTCTCGTTTGGTTTATATAAGTGAAATCAATTCACTTATCTTTCTCATGCATGTAAAAAATTAAATTTTCTGTCAAATTTTCTTTCTTGTGTTCAGTAAAGTATGTAAAGTATTTAGGTAAAGGTATTATTATCTAAATTTTTTGTAATAAATGCTTAAAAATCACATGAAAAAATCAATCCCATGTGTTTTGAGAGGAATGATTTTACTCCTTATTTTCTCCTCTTTAGAGAAAGTATTTTTTGAATTTGTGCTTAACAAATAAAAAAAAGAACTACTTTTTTTTTTGAATACTAATGGCCTGTTTGGTCCATGTTTATTTTGTTTTCCTCTAAATTTTAAAAACTCAACTCAAAATCAACTCTAGACTCTAGTTTCACACTTTTTAAAATTTATTTCACTTTACTTTCTCTCTCTAATTTTTTTTAAAACACAATAATTTTAAATTCAAAAATAAAAATTAAATAAAAAATATATATTTAAAACATACTCGTCGAGATCTATAAAATAAGATTCATTGTGACTATTTTTTAAATTTTTTTTATGAAATTTTTAGTCAATTGAAAAAAAAAAAATTAAATTCATTTTTCAACATATTTTAAAATTTTATTAAATATTATATTTTAAAAATTTTATTTAAAATATTAATTAAACAAATCTTAAAATAATAAAATTCGTGAACTAAACGATATTTAAATATAAGCCGCGGAAATACAGGGAACATAATAAATTGTACGGGTGATTTTAAATGCACCCACTAAATTATGCTTTTCACCCCACTTAAAATTTTTTCATTAAATAATTTTAACTTAAAATAACCTAATTGGAATCTGTAAACCCACCCCACCAAAATATCCCACGATTTGCCGCTGTTTTACGTGAGCGTACTAGAACTCTTTTTCCCTTATTCTTCTCTTATTCTTTCATTCCCTTCTTCTCTTATTATTCTCTCATCTGCAGTGAAACTGATTGCTAGATTCTTTTATCCCCATCTACAGCAAAAGCAATTGCTAGATTCATTCGTCCCCATCTGTCGCGAAACTGCAGCGAAACAAATCGGTAGATTCTTTCATCCCCATTTGCAGCGAAACTAATTGGTAGAAGATTGAAGAATATGATTTCGTCTTTCACTTCAAAAGTATGTAAATTTACTTCATTAATTCTATTTGTTTTGATAAAGTGCATCATTTTTTGCCGTAATCTATATTTCTCTTTGGTTAATTTTTATTAATTAGGCATTAGCTAATTGAACTTTAATTTGTTAATTTGTTGTTATGTGTTTGTTAATTTCTTGTTATGCGTTGACAAAGACGGTGTTCAATCACTTTGCCTAATGCCACATCAGGAACCAAAATCTTGTATCTTTGAGCATATATACTTTGGTTTTTGGTAAGTTAGTTTATGAGTCCTGCCACCTGTTTGGTGAAATTCTTGCCACAGAATCACCGGTTTGATTGCCATGTTATGATAGCCGTGCCGGATTTTAGCGTTGTGGTTGCACTTGGGTATGCTACAAAAGCAGGTTAATTAACTTTTCTGACTCAATTTGGTTTCTATGGAATTGGGGAATAATAAAATGGAAACAAATACTAGGTTGATCTTAGTGCTATTCAAGTTTGAACCAAACTAATTTCCTTTGAAATTTATAGTGCAACCTACAAATGGGTTTTTTAATTACTTTGTGTCTCTTTGTTTTCTCTGTTCTAAGATTTTCTATTTCTTTATTGTTGAGGGTGGGATTATTCAATGAAGGTTGTTTGGATTTTATTATTGAAATAATTTCAATGAACACCCCCGCTTCACTTTATCATAATAGCATCATCTATTCCTCTTAGTATTGCACTGTAATTTGATACGCATGAATGAACATTTTAGTTACTACTAGTTTAGAGTATATAACATTAATGGTGAAATTATTATATTAATTTGGCTTAGTTTTACAATTGTGATCGATATAATATTTAAACAAATTCTTAATATAAACTTGTAAAGGATAATAGTAACAATTTTAATCTAGATGGTACTTAGTTCTTGGATTTAGCGTGGCTTTTAAAAATTTGATACACATGAATGGACATTTTAGTTACTGTTGGTTTAGAGCATAGAACATTAATGGTGAAATTATTATATTAATTTGGCTTAGTTTTACAATTGTGATTGATATAATATTTAAACAAATTCTTAATATAAACTTGTAAAGGATAATAGTAACAATCTTAATTTAGATGGTACTTAGTTCTTGGATTTAGCGTGGCTTTTAAAAATTTGATACACATGAATGGACATTTTAGTTACTATTGGTTTAGAGTATAGAATATTAATGGTGAAATTATTATATTAATTTGGCTTAGTTTTACAATTGTGATCGATATAATATTTAAACAAATTCTTAATATAAACTTGTAAAGGATAATAGTAACAATTTTAATTTAGGTGGTACTTAGTTCTTGGATTTAGCGTGGCTTTAAAAAATTTGATACACATGAATGGATACTTTAGTTACTGTTGGTTTAGAGTATAGAACATTAATGGTGAAATTATTATATTAATTTGGCTTAGTTGTACAATTGTGATCGACATAATATTTAAACAAATTCTTAATATAAACTTGTAAAGGATAATAGTAACAATTTTAATTTAGATGGTACTTAGTTCTTGGATTTAGCGTGGCTTTTAAAAATTCGATACACATGAATGGACATTTTAGTTATTGTTGGTTTAGAGTATAGAACATTAATGGTGAAATTATTATATTAATTTGGCTTAGTTTTGCAATTGTGATCGATATAATATTTAAACAAATTCTTAATATAAACTTGTAAAGGATAATAGTAACAATTTTAATTTAGATGGTACTTAGTTCTTGGATTTAGCATGGCTTTTAAAAATTTGATACACATGAATGAACATTTTAGTTACTGATGGTTTAGAGTATAGAAGTTTTTTTTCTTCTCGAGTGGATAATCAACTTTTCTGACTCAATTTGGTTTTTATGATTGAAATATAGAATGCTCTTTTTGTTATGCAAAACTAATTTCGGCCAAAAGTTTGTTTTATAGGGTTTTTTTTTTTCTTCGTGAAAATGGTCATTTTCTACCCAATTTCTAACTTTTGATGTTGTTTGATTACCTTTTTATTTTTCAAAGGAAAACAACTTCTACGGCGCCCTCATGTGGCCTTTTTTTTTCTTAAAAAGATGAAAAATTGATTCTTATGGCTCCCCACGAAATTTGTATTTCGGGAAATGAAAAAACCAAAGCCAGCTCAAATGACATTTTATAAGATATTGAATTTTATGCATTTATAAATCATTTCTGTAGTAATTCCATGCAAATTGTGATAAGTTTTTTATTATTAATTTTTTTTAATATTAGAGACAATTATAAGGAGCCCTCAGTAGCCATTTTTTCCTTGAAAATATGAAAAAATCAATTCTCATGGCTCAAAATATAATTTATTTTACAGGTAATGAAGATAGCCAGTTAAAATAGTATTTTCTAAGGAATTTAGTTTTCAACATTTACTTGCTTGGAATTAATTTCCATACAAATTTCACTTATAATTTAATGAATTCTATGCAATTGAATTTTTGTGGATAGTAACGACAAATTATTCGTCACTAAATGTTCATTTTTATAGAAGTATTACTTTTAATAAACTCACTTCACCTAGGGGTGAGTTGAAAGTCTTTTTTAAAAATCAATAAGTAAAAAGAAAGTTCTCTCAAAATAGGATGAAAAACATAATTTAGAAGGTACATTTAACATCACCCAATTGTATTAATATAAAGCTTTGTCCATTTATGGGCGACGTGGCACGAATTGAGTGGTGAGGAAACGTGGCAGTTAGGCGAGAATTAATTAGTACTACGAGCATGAGACATTTTGCTTATAAGCGAAGCAACGTGTTTTCATTTTAATAGTTGATTAGTCTCACGAGTCAACCAATTGGAATTTGTCTCTACTGTCTAGAATGTTCCGCAATAACCCCTTTATTTACTTAAATACCCCCTTGCCGTTTTGGACTATCTCTATGCATCTACAAGCTTCACGAGATCTCCATTCTTCTTTCAACCCCATTTTTGCCGTCTGGTACCTTCGAAGAAAGTCCGGTCCAACCATCCTAATCCATCCAAATCCAAATCCTATATATTCATCCATTCTTCTTTCAACCCCATTTGAACAACTTTTTCACATAGAAAACATCAATTTGATTTGATTTTCAGATTCAGGGTCTTCGATTCGTGACAATAACAATGGATGCCTTCTCAACGTTCTTCGATTCACAATCATCTTCACGGAACGGTTGGACTTACGATTCCTTGAAGAATTTCCGTCAAATCTCTCCCATCGTTCAAACACATCTCAAACAGGTTCCCCCCCCCTCTCTCTCTCTCTATGTTGTCTGATTACTGTGATCTTCGGATATTGATTGAAACTCCATGTACTATCTATACATAGATCTCATGGAGTAAGAAACGATTGGAGCGTTATATGACTATCTAATTTGCTTTTGACATTCGTGAGATTATCAAAATTGGACTCCATATTATTATGCGTTGTTGTGAATTTCAGCAATTATTTGGAACTCTATGTACCATCTCTATATATAGGTTTCATGGAGTTTCTCGTTTCTGAAATACGAGGGTAGCAATATATCTAACTTGCTTTTTACACTTGTGAGGATGTCAAAATTGGACTTAATTAAGCCATATTTTTATTTGGAACTCTATGTACCATCTCTATATATAGGTTTCATGGAATTTCTCGTTTCTGAAATACGAGGATAGCAACATATCTAACTTGCTTTTGACACTTGTGAGGATATCAAAATTGGACTTAATTAAGCCATATTCTTATGATCTTCAGCAATTTCTCTTTTCGGATCAAAGTCTTGTTTGTTTTCTGTTTTATTTTACGGTTCTATCGCAACCGGTCAGAGATGGGGATTACTTAGGGATTTGATAAGTAAATTCTTCATTTTTGGTAACCTGATCGATTTTTTTTTTTATTTTTTGTGTTGAATTTGAAATCTATCTATTATTTTATCATTGCAATTGTGAACCAGTGGTGTCTTTGTTTGGATCCGCTGGTTTTGTGTTGATTTTGCGATAGAAAATCTGCGCTATGGAACTGAATGCTAATTTGTTATCTATTTCGTTAATTCGTCCATTATTTTTAATCTTATGGAGCATGCATTGTCCTCATCAGTATTGTTTTCGGTAACATATTCATGTAACTGCCTAATTACAGGTTTACCTTTCACTATGTTGTGCTCTGATCGCTTCTGCTATTGGGGCTTATCTTCATATACTTTGGAACATAGGTGGTTTTCTCACAACATTAGGATGCATGGGAAGCATTGTTTGGCTACTCTCAACTCCACCGTATCATGAGGTACTCATCTGATTTAACTTTTGTCCCATTGCATTGGGTCTAATTAGTCAATGTGCTAGGTTTTTATTCTTCTTGATCTTGAATTGTTTGCCTTTCATTGATAATTATGAGCAGCAAAAGAGGGTTTCGCTTTTGATGGCAGCTGCACTCTTTGAAGGGGCGTCAATTGGTCCTTTGATTGAACTGGCCATTGATTTTGACGCAAGGTATGTCTATATAAGCAAGTTGTTTTTCCTTTTACATAGCAACATTGGTGAAATCAGTTGATCTTTGCCTTCTTGAAAGTGTTTTGCCCCCGTCCAGGTCATTGCATTGATGTTTTTGGGGTACTTTGATGAATATCTACCCGCAACTTGCCTAGCAATTTGTTCTTATAAACATGACCACCTGACTCATGGCTGTCATCAAAATCAAATTTTGATGTTCAAACTTTGCCCCATATTGATTGACATGTTTATCTTTTGGGGCTGTCCAAATTAAAGTCACTGTTACTCTTGGGGTCATAATCAGTATGTCACATATTTTAAAAGTTCTATTCTAAGTCTTAAGCATTCTTCAAGGTGATTCCTTTTTCATCCCTGTAAATGTGATTCATGATGGCCGCCAAATGTGATTCATGATGGCAGCTGAACATAGGGCTGAGTATTGTTTGTTAGAGTACTTTGTTTATTTTTATAACAAATGATGTTTTGTCCTGAATGTGCGCAATACATTTGAGCGTTTATTTTCCGTGAACTTCGATTGAGTAGGTTTTTAAGTTTTATTAGATTGATACTTCAATTTTTGGTTGACCTTTTTCTTACTTGTGAAATCTTTTCATACTTATGCAGCATATTGGTCAGCGCATTTGTGGGATCTGCGGTGGCCTTTGGTTGTTTCTCAGTGGCTGCAATGTTAGCAAAGCGCAGAGAGTATCTTTACCTCGGAGGCCTTCTTTCCTCAGGCCTCTCAATCCTTTTCTGGTTGCACTTTGCTTCCTCCATCTTTGGTGGCTCTGCAGCAATCTTCAAGTTTGAGGTACCAGATTTGTAACAAACTATATACAGGCATCTGTTTTTGGTGTCTTAAACCGATTGTCTTAATGCTGATATTTATAAATGACTATCTTGCAGTTATATTTTGGACTCCTGGTCTTTGTGGGCTACATGGTAGTGGATACACAGGATATTATTGAGAAAGCTCACCTTGGGGATCTGGACTACGTTAAGCATGCCCTCACACTCTTCACTGATTTCGTTGCTGTCTTTGTCAGAATCCTCATTATCATGGTAAGTTATATTTACATCTAAAAAAGAATTGAATTACTAGCAATTGGTTTCCATGGAAAATGCATTTGAGGGTGTTTAATTGACCTTCCTTTCAATCTGGATAATATATGTTTTCCATCCTTTGGGGCCAATCAAAAACCAAAAGAAGTGGCAAAGATTTATACAAGGAAACAAACTTAGTCATTAAAATTTGCATTGTGTTTTCCATGGGTTCAATTCTTGGGGATGTGAGGATTGAAATTCAAACTTTTTGAGGAGTTGGATAGGTTGTATTGCCATCCCTTGGAATTTGTTGCCATAGAAAATGGAGGCCATCATACACTAGAAAGTAGAAAAAAAGGATGAAAAATATCCAATTTCTATATTTGAGAAGTGGGCTAATCAAGAAAACCCTTATTGTCGGGGTTCTTTATGAATGAAGTGCTGACTACATTTTGTGTCTACTTTTGCAGTTGAAAAATGCATCAGAGAAAGAAGAGAAGAAGAAGAAGAGGAGGAACTGAGCTTGGCCGAGCAGCTGGTAGCTTGTTTGACTCTTGATGACGATAATGACTTTTAAGTTTGTCTATAAACTTGTTTTTACAGTAGTTTATGTGGTAGTTGTATGCGTGTGCATGTACGTGTGATAACAGTACATATTGACATATAGAGCCCTACTTTTGTGTTTCAAATGTGAGAGCTTTATCAATGGAATCGTTATTGGCGGTCTTCACATTTTCATTGCTTTTGTCATGTATGTTGCCCTTTTCATTTCCAATAATGCTAAACGCGCAAGCTAGTTTTTGGTATATAAAATGAGTTGTCAGTTGTTAGTCTTGGCCTTTCCGTCATTTGTGGGGGTATTTCAAAGATAACCTTAATTGAAGTCTAGTACCTGTGAGTTTTTACTTTTTGTTGGATTTAATTTGAGGATGTCCCAAATTTAAGAGTGGAGTTTCATTTGGGATGATAAGCAAATTATCATAGATATGTTTTGTTTCTAATTACTTGTTATGTAAAAGATCTAAACTATATTTTGAAAATGAGAATTTTACGCCCGGAACATTTTGCCGATCTGGTACATATAGGAATGCTAAAGTTACTTTGCAATCAAAAGTGCAAAATTGCCTTTGCTATTCATTTCAGGTGATGAGATTGGATGCATGAAAGAGCTCAATGAACTGAAACAACACTTTTTCGTGTGGTAAAAATGTCTTGGCAACCTTGGTTGCTGTTAAGAGTCAGACAAGCGCGGTAGCGTAACTCCCGCTTTCAAGGAAGGAGTGTGCAAAATTGCCAATTATTTTTTTTCACTTTAAAAAGCTAAGCTTATGTTAATCGAACAAAATTTGGCGAGGCGAAGCTTAACGTTTTAAGTAGCCGTTTGCCTTCGTGACAACCTAAAAGTGGATTAATTTTGGTGCAATATTTGTATTGAAGTTACTTTGACGGCAATGTGTTATACAACAAATTTAAAAGAGATAAATAACTAAAACAATTTCGTATTTTTCTAAATCAAGATTGAACTATGACTTGCCTTATTCTTAATTATAGTTATAGTGCCACATTATTTTCTGTACAGAGTGAGACCATGTGAACTACAACTTGTATTTGATACATACCATCTTTATGTAGTTGCGCACAACAAAAGAAAACAAACTCGTAAATCATTATTTTTATATTTTTTAATCATAACAATGCACTTGGAACCTCTAATATTATTTACACATTTGTTAGAAGCTGGCCAATATTTATTAATTAAGTGGAAACTCCTGCCAAAGGCACTACAAACAATTCAAAAATTATTTTAAATCTCCGTCACATAATTCGTTATCTATTTATATATTTTTAAGATTTAAAAATCATTGCCCTTATTAATTAGATGTTCCAAATAGCCGTTTGCATTGTCTATGTAATCTTCTTATGGCAAATTGTATATCCAACTTTATGTAGTGGTTGTGAATTTATAGTTGTATGCAAAAAAGTTGTATTGTATTAAAAAAAACTAAAAAAAAAGGAAGAAGAAAGAAGAAGAAGAAGAAGAAGAAGAGAGAAAGAGAATAAAAATTAAAGGGGGTAATAAATGTACCTCCATTTTTTGTCACAAACATCCTCTAAATTTTTTATTAATATTAAACTAAATTTTATTCCCACCACTCTCTTATTTTACCAAAGATTAACTATTAATTAACTTAATAATTAACCATTAATCACAAACACCTAGGGGTGCGCAGAAAACCGAAAAAACCGTAAAACTGAATTGAACCGAACTGGCCCGAATCGAGCCAAACCAAGTCGTTTTTTGAGTTTTGTGGTTCGGTTCGGTTAAGAAATCAAACAACCGAAGTAGGTCGGTTCGGTTATCGATTTTTTGGTGTATAAAAGCGATAAAAACTGACTAGTACACTTATTACATTTTTATTGGTTTTGTGTATTTAATTAATGAGTTATTTTCTTTAAAATAATATAGGTTAAATAATTAAAAAGAAATTTCAATAATAATAAATATTTAAGAAGAGAAAATGCACAACTAATCAAAAAGAAAATAAGGCCCAAGAGATAAACATATAAAAAATTTCAAATAATATAAACCCATGGCTCAAAACATTAATTTAGGTCCAAGGTCCAAATCGACAAAAACCGACCGCTTGAAACCGAACCGACCTCGGTCGATTTTAGCCGCTTTGACGGTTCAGTTCGGTTGAACTTAGGCGTAAAACCGAAAAGTCGGTTCGGTTAATGGTTGAACCTGTAACGACTCGGTCCCACCTCAGTACGATATTGTCCGCTTTGGGTAACGTCCAGCCATGCCTCAGCCCCAGAACATCTACCCTCACGACTTTGTTTCTGGGAGCTCACGACTAGCTTCCCAGGGGTCACCCATCCTGGAATTGCTCTGGTCCTCTACTCGCTTAACTTCGGAGTTCTTATGGGATCCGAAGCCAGTGAGCCCTCAAAAGGTCTCGTACTTAATTAGCAACCATATCTTACTTATATGGGTCTCCAATGATCTCCCATCTTCCGATATGGGATGCCCCCTTTGAGCTACAATACCTCCTCCCAATGGAGTACTTCTCGCTCGCAGGGCGTCACATCCTTCCCCTCAAAGGAATATACTTTGATAACATTTGTAACGGCCCGGTTCCACCTCAGTATGATATTGTCCGCTTTTGGTAGCGTCCAGCTAGGCCTCAGCCATGCCCCCTTTGAGCTACAATATACCATCCCCCATTAGAGCCCCCAAGGGAATATACTCTGATAATATTTGTAACGACCCGATCCCACCTCAGTACGATATTGTCCGCTTTTAATAGCGTCTAGCCATGCCTCAGCCATGCCCCCTTTGAGCTACAATATACCATCCCCCATCGGAGCCTTTGAGCTATAATTCCTCCTCCCAAGGGAGTACTCCTCGCTCGCAGGGCATCACATCCTTCCCCCCAAAGGAATGGGGTCCGCTCTGATACTCTGATAACATTTATAACGACCCGGTCCCACCTCAGTACGATATTGTCCGCTTTGGGTAACGTCCAGCTAGGCCTCAACCCCGAAACATCTACCATCTCAGCTTTGTTTCTAGGAGCTCACGATCAGCTTCCCAGGGGATCACACATTCTGAGATTGCTCTGGTCCACTACTCGCTTAACTTCGAAATTCTTATGGGATCCGAAGCCAGTGAGCCCTCAAAAGGTTTCGTACTTAATTAGCGACCATATCTTACTTATATGGGTCTCCAAAGATCCTCCATCTTACGATGAGGGATGCCCCCTTTGAGTTACAATTCTTCCTCCCAAGGGAGTAATCCTCGCTCGCAGGGTGTCACAGAACTGCTCAGTTCGGTTAACCGAACCGTGCACACCCCGACATACACCCTCTCACCACCCTCTTCTTCTCCTCTTCCTCCTCATTCTCTTCTTCTCCCTTTTCTTCTTTTTCTCCTTTAAAACATACATATATACATATACATATATATATAATCAACACATACATATATACATACACAAACACAAACACACACACATATATATATATATATATGTATATTCTAAAATGAAAGAAAAAAAGTATAAAAGAATGAAAAAATGAATATATATACACATAGATCTACATATATACATACATACATACACACACACACACACACATATATATATATATATATTCAAAAGCGGTATATTTGTTTCATTTTTACCTTATCTTTATGCTTTTTAACCCTTATTTGATGAATATCGCAAAATTATAATAAAAAAGTTTGTAAAAAAAAAACAGAGCTAAAACAGAGTTATGGGTTTTTAAACCCAACAATTACTCTCCCCACATTGGCCGAGTGAGATATATATCACCCACTCCACATTGGCCGAGTATGTGCTGTTTTTGAAAAAAATCTTATTGTTGAAGTTTCAGATACTCAACGTCGAGCGAGTACCAAAGAATGTACTCTCCCAATGATAAGAGAATATTACCAAAGTTACTTTTTAATACGAGATAGTATATCTAAAAAATTGGACCGTAACTAAGTAATTACTGAAGTTCCAGATACTCAATGTTGGGAGAGTAGAAGTGAAAATATTCTCCCAATAACAGGAGATTATTACTTTAATTATGGTCTTAATCTGGAAATCGGTGGGGTGGATGTGTTTGTGACAAATTTTAAAAAAATAAGAGATGTACTACATAAAGGATGTTTATGATAAAAAATAAGAGTGCATTTATCACCCTAAATTAAAAGCCATGCGGATGGATCCGGCCCAAGTTGCGTTGTCGCAAATGGCTAATCAATCCCTCACGGTCCAAACTCGAAACAGACGCTACTACTGAGTTCATTGCAAAATGAATGGTCTAGTGTATATAAAATAGAATCCTGCAATTTTTTGATTTCTTCGCTCAAATGTTCAAAACCAGACTTCAATTTCATCAACATCAGTAGTTGATTGATTGATTTTTATAAGATGAAGAAACTAGTAGAATTTGGGAAGAAAGCTATGTTCTACGTTAGGGTTCTTTCTGGCTACGAAGAGCGACGCATCCGATCCTACAGATTGCAGCTTCAACAGCGTCTCGCACAGGTCCCCTTCCGCCTCTTCACAAATTTCTTTTTAGCACTCGACTTCTCTTCACCTTTGATTTCTGCAATTACATGTGAGTATGTAAATATGTGTTTGTATGTATGTATTTATATAAGAGAATTGGTTATGTGTGTGTCTACATTACTGTTTTTGCTGTATTCTTATGCCATGGATCTGCATGCAATAACAACAAATTGAATTATTTAGTAGGAAGCAAGGGGGTGGAGCTTGGAAGGGATTCAAAAAATTAGGGGTGGAGGGTCATGTTTGTTTTATGAATAAAAAAAAAAAGACTAGTTAAGTTTATCTGTTTAAATAATAATAGTTATTACTTATTAGTATCAAAATTGACTCCTACTCTTTTTTTTTGAAAAATTATTAGCAATAAAATTTGCCCCTTCGGAAACTTTTTACTCTGCCGGGTTCTATCGATAATTATTGACGTGAACTGATACAAAAAAAACAGAAGGGCCTAATTGTGATCAACTGGAGTTACAACATTTGAATTGGTGGGTTGATTGAGTTGAAGCTATGAAGGTGGGCGATTTATGTTCTGATAGCTGAAAGGGGTTACTTGCTCGTTATTGTATCATGGACATCATAGTTTTGGGGTTAACTTTTTAAAAACAGCACCAGTCTGTATAATAAGGTAGAATGGCTTTTTAGTCCTAAAAATGTATTAAGGGATACAAAATTGCAGGGTTGAGACTCAAGATTCCTTTTTAAGGGTGAAGATGAATGTACATAGGATAAAGAATGGAGGGTTTGGATAAAAGATGTATAAGGGGAAAATTAGACAATACTGATTTTGGCCCTAGTTTAGTGATATAGAAGATATGCACTTTGGAGATTGGTGAAATTAGATACGTGCGTCTTTGGTTTCAATCTGAATTCGCCGGGATATAATTTTAAGCTTGACTTTAGCAGAAGCAGTGGGGCATGGGGCAGAGATTCACCAGACCATGGCATCAACAGACTTTGTGTATTACTGTATTACATATGGTCAGCAAATCATGGTGTTGGTCTGATGGGCTCCCTTTTACTACAGTATAAATGTCATGTATAAAGCAGAAATTTGGCTTTCAAAAAAAAATAATATATGGTGAGTGATTTTTACTGATTGCAAATACTTTTCTCTGGTTGCCCTTATGGTCACACTAATGTTCCTTCAACTTATCCTAACTCCTAAGAGATCAACAAGCTCTTGACATGTTAAAATGCACTTCTTCTTGCCTGATCTATGAGAATGGTTTATAGTCGACTCTGTCTAGGAGTTTTAGTTGGGGTGTGATTGATTGCCAAGGTTTTTTTCCACTTGAAAACTTGGCCAAAGATGGAAGCTTTGTAGTTTTCTAACTTTTGGGGGTGTTGTTTTGCCTACATTTTCTAGGTAATTCAGTTTTCACCTAATTCCATGGTACAAGGAGTTGATGGAAAATTGTCAGCAATTGAATTCCTACCATCCCCCAGGCCCCCTTGTATTTGGAATTCTAGGTAAAGGTGGAAAGTCTGCCAAAGCCAAAGGTAGAAGTCAACTTCTAGGTGGAAAGTGCGACACCAAGTGTTGGAAAATGTGTCATGATTACATGGAAAAAGTACGTGTTTTCCACCTAGAAGATAAATGCAATAAAACACCCTTGAATGCGTTTTCCATGGAATTGAATTGCCTAGAATTGATATTTTTCACCCAAATTCCATCCTTGCTCTCAAACACCCCCTTAATGTTGTTTTAGTTCTTTGTTGAAAAATGGAAGGTTTCACTTGGACAAGCGACTGAAATCTATCTTTGTCCATAAGTCTTAATAGTTCTCTGGTGTAGTTGTAGATTGATTTAAGGAGCCATCTCTGGCAAGTTGTTTTCTCTTATATTATGATGAATATTGATAACATTCACAAAATCAATTGTGAAGAAAGTAATTGAATTTGGAAGAGGAATAATTCAAAAGATATAGCAACATAAATTAACAATGATAGTTAAAACAAGATCAAAATCTTAAATTCAAAATCCTAGATGAAATAAACTAAAACTTGACAGAATATAGTCCAGGATATGCAAAGTGTTTTTTTTTCCAAATTGCGTGTTAATAACCATATCATATACATCTTACTTCCAAAGTTACGTTTTGTAATTTATATTTCCATATTTCTTTTTTGGGTTGGGATTATCCTAATTTAGGGCTGTCTTTGTGCTTCTTTGTCCCCCACATATTTTTGGCTTACATGCTTAATTCCTGTTTTTCTGTCTCTCTTTTCAGGCAGAACAAAAGAAAGCAGCCATAAAAAAGATTCCTGAACAGGTTATCTTATCCGAGGTGCGGCGTATGGTAGAGGAGATGAAAGCTTTAAATAAAAAGCTAGAAGATACAGTGAGTTTTACTTTCTGTGTTACGTGCTCTAATTATAGAGTGAAGTAGACATGAAAACAATAGTGTACTAACTTGTTTTTGTTTGTGAACTATTATCTAATCTTTCCTAACAGTGTATTACAATATTTGGGCATATCAGAAAATTAAAGAATCATACACAAACCAGAAAAGAAATAAACAGAGAAAAAAAGAGAAATGCTGTCTCAGGTCATTTTTGGCCTGGATTAAAGTGCATGGGTTAGCCCTATTGAAGCACATAGTGTGGAAGATCTAAAAAGAATCCTAATTCTAGGGAGTCGAAGAAGATGAGCATAATTATGAGAAGAAAATGGGAAGAGGGAAAGAGATGGATGTGATACATTTCTTAATCTTTCAAAAATTTCTATTCATCCTGTTCGTTGCTTCCCCCCACCCTATCCTTCTCTTGACTGGTAAATTTTTTCAAAAGAAGCCAAAAGAGGGGAGACAGCGCATATAAAATTCAACTACCCAACACAAGGAAACTAAAGTGCCTATCTGGTTCCTTCTCTTTAGCTTTCCAGGAATCCTAGATTCCCCATCATCCAGGATTCCAATATTTGGTTGGAGTTTCGCAAGGGAATGCATGATTCTTAGGAAAGGAAAACTCCTTCAAAGTTTTATATTTGCAATGATTTTTGTTCTCACTTGCAAAGATTCTCCTATTCTCCGTTACAGAGACTTCACATACAATAGGGGAGTTGTTTTCCTGATACAATTTCTTTCATTCCCATAAATTGTATCTCAAAAAGAGGCATCACTCATGTAAATAACATTTTCCACAAAAAACTCTGGTCAGCAGTCGGCCTCCTCAATTGGGCCACACTTTCATCCATTTAAGACAAAACATTTGAAAATTTGAATTACTTCTTTTTCCTGTAGAGATCTGCTATCCTTAATTCCTTTATACCTGCATGGCTGTTTCCCAGAAAAAGGATAAAAGGAAGGTCATTTGGCTTTTGGCACCCAGAGTTTATATGTTTTTTTGAGTTTGGCACCCAAAGTCTTTAAAAATTGGACTTTATACCTCATTTTTGATGGTTTATCAGTTTCCGACTAAAAAGGTGTTTGGAATGAGAAAACTAACTTGATAATTTAAAACATTTTTAAGGATCAAACTTAACTAATCCAAAATAAATTATGGTGGAGGAAAGTTACAGAATCCTACCTGGTTCATGGATCATTTCTTCTTCACTGATCCAAGCCAATTTCCCCAAATCGCCGGACAGCATAAAGTCTCCGGAAAACCCAACTTCAACAAGACCCATGATGAATTTACTTTCTCTCTTTATTATTTCTTCCTCTCTCTCTTTCTCTTTCTCTTCCTTTCCTCTCTCTTTCCCTGTTCTGCTCTTGGGCTTTTTGCCATGAGTGGGCAGTGGCTACTTGCCATGGCCGCTGCTGCCCCTTGTAGGAATGGATCTATCTGGTATGTCAATCCTTAAAACTGTAGTTTACATATGAAAAGGATATGAATATATAATGTGTCAGGTGGATTGAGCCAATTTTTGATGCAATTAGACACGAGAATCTGACAAGACATTGACCTGTGCTGGCCCTAGTTGAATATTTTGGTTTGGCCCTCCAAGGATTTTCCGATTTTGATGACATATTTTCCCGTGTACAGGAGGCTGCCATTGATGATTATTTCAAGCCGATCGATAAGGAGGCTGAAATCATAATGAAAGTACAGCTTGAAGGAGAAGAAAAGACAATGAGGGAGATGGTACAAACCATGCAGAAACAGGCTTTGCTCGAGAAAGCAGAAGCAGAGCAAATTGCAAATGCTAAGCAAAAAATCCAGGACAAATCTTCCGCTGCTCCTCCCGTGGATCAAGTAAGATGATTTTATGAAACATTTGTAGTGATAGATTAATATGAATTTATGTACGACTTTATTTGTTTTGTGTTGTTTTTGTCTTGAATCCTTAAACCGAATATTATATGATCTTTTGCCATGGAAGAGAATCCACATTGGCCTTGTTTTAATAACACGGGTAGCAGTTTTGGTTAATGTTATTGTAATTAGATTACTTTTTTGGAAATGTTATGCTGTAAGAGGGAAACTTAGTCGAATGTTGTGCCTTTTGGATCTATTGTATTGAGAGTTTCTTGCATTCGCATCATAATAAAATAACATAATATTCTCTTGAACCTTCTCTCTGTTTATTACAAGTCAATGATACATTAACTGCTTAAATTATTGACCATTATACATGAGAGGATAATACAAGGTGAAAAATAACGTCTAATCTACAAGTGTGACAAAGCAAACAAGTTATTTTAAGTAGCAACATAAATTTTCAATCCTTATTGCATTTAAGCATCATTTGGTTTGAGTTTGGGGAATGGAATGGGTATACTTGATTCTTGAAAACCTTTTTTTTTTTTTTTTTGGTTTGGCATCTAGGATGCCATGTCAATGTTTGGTTTGGATATGAATACTTTATTCTTGGAATGTTTGATTACTTTCATTATGTTTGGTTCAATTGGTAATAGGATTGGAATAAGGTGTTAATTATAAAAATGCCCTCCCTTTGATAAAATGAGAAGACATCTCCTAATTTTTCAAAAGGAACAATTCTTATAATAAATTACAAAAATTACACGTCTAATAACTATCCTGCAAAAATTACAATTTTTTGGTGCAGCAACATGAAAAAAAAAAAGAGGGGGGGGGGGGGGGGGGGGATAATCCCAAACAATGCTTTTTTGTGCAGCAACCTGACTAAAAAAAAAGTTGCAAACAATATTTGGTTATGCCCTAGATTTGATCAATTTTTAAAAGGGACTGATGGAAAAATGATTTGTTATTCACAAGGAAGAAGGAAGAGGGGTGTTTTAGTCCTAATAAGAAAAATTAGAAAAGATGCCCTTTAGTAATGGCTTATTTTTTGTGATTTACAAAGGAGAACTTGAGAGGATTAGCTTATTCTTGGAATTATTTATTCTGAACCAAAACTTAAATCAAACGTGAAAATTGTTTTTAAAGGGAATTTAGCATTCTCGAAATGTTTTAAATCTCGAACCAAACGAGCCCTTAAGAGTATTTTGCCCTTGAAACAGAGACATTGAACTTGAGAGGATTAGCTAATTCTTTGAATCATTTATTCCGAACCAAAATTAAATCAAACGTGAAAATTATTTTCGAAAGAAATTTAGCATTCTCGGAATGTTTTGAATCTTGAACCAAACGAGCTCTTAGGGTATTTTGCCCTTGAAACAGAGACATTGATCCATCCAACTCACCTGTCGAACTCCAAAAAGAGGAACAATCTTTTAATCCCAGTTTTTCAAGGTCCATAATATCGTAGTGGCCCACATTACATATTGGAGCCTCATTTAGGTCATAAATCGAATGATTGGCAAAGTTTTGTGACGACATGGTTGGCATTCCAATTGGTTCTCTAAATTACATATTACTACAATTCTTAAAGTTCTATTCGAAGGTTGTAAATTTCTAAGTACAGATACTCCATATGGGATCGCTATATACGTATCATGCGCTGATACTTGTCTGATATTTTTGGATATGTATCATAATTTTTGGATACGTTTATGATACACCACGAATATGACATGAATAGGACATGTGGCTGTGATGCTATTTTGTATAAGTAAAAAGCAAGGAAAACTTTTGTTATATTGAAAATCCACCCAGAAGGAAAAAACTATTAAATATCTTCAAAATAGTTATGAATTAACACACTCACTTACTTGAGATTGATAGTCATGAGCATTTTTTTATTTATCTGATGTATGACATTACTTGCTATCTTATGAGATAATGGGGTAGACATAAAATGCGAGATGATATATCATTTGACACGGGGTGTGAAATATTTGTTGTGTGAAATATGGGGTAGACATAGCTATATAGCTATTTCATGTTTTATGTAATTGATTAGTTTGTATTTCTTATATAGTTATATTCACATCATCACAATTATTGACAATAATATCCATGAACTTTGTAAAACTGCTTACTTTTATATATAAGAATATATTATATATTAATTTTTTGTGGCATATCCTAGTAATATTGCATCCTAGTTGTTGTGTTTTTTTTATTTTTTTTTATGTTTGTCATAATCTTGTGTCTGTTTTGCATCGTATTGGATATCTATACCCACACTGTGCTTCCTAGGTCTAAATTCATAGAAGCCGTTTAGGCATTTGCAGCTAAACACAAAGTAAGTTATAGATTTTTCGTTTACAAATTAGGTTACAGTGCATAAAATAGACCCGCAACTCATGAGGGAACATTGCAACTTCTATACTATACAACAGCAGAATAGCACCTTAGGTTGAACAATTTATATTACAAAATTCAACATGCATCTCTAGAAATCTACACAATTGCATGGATATATTGATCTTGCTTTAGTAAGTTTTATATCAAAAGTATAGCATGGGCTACTTGGGTGAAATGAGCTAGGTTCAATCATGCCCTAACATTTATACATCACCCATTATCATCAACAAAGTAAGATTTCAAGCCAACGTGCACAATACAAACTCGGTAATCTTTTTCTATAATGGAGCTATACATTCAAGCCTATGTAAAAGCCTCATGTCACGCCGCCTCATGCCTTGGCACTTGCGTACACATCGCCCTCCATAGTCCAAAGATGCCACCCCCTTGCACCTCTACTTACACCCGAGAGATCTAACCCCTTGGCTGAGAATGCCAACCCCTTAGATCTAAAGGCCCACAGTCTACCCAAGCTTGGAGCACCACGCTCCACAAGGGTGTACAAGCCACAACATATTAAGGGAGGCTTTCTGCGCACCTATGCACCCCCGGTGCACATACACCAGCCTATGTCCAAACAGACCCCAAGGAACTCCATGAGCTACCCGTTCATCTAGGACCTTGAGGATAACCTCACTACAGATGTTACTGTCGGCATTTCCTACACTAGATATACATCCAAGGACATGTGTCCGACTGACAACATTAGCACAGCAAGCAGCTCTATCAATTCCTAGGCCCCTTTGGCAGATATGGGATAGTATCTCTAGTTTTGTGCCTTATCGCATGTTTCTCAACCAATAGTGTCTTACGTACTGTATCTTGGGATTCTTTGGGATATGTTAGCAACTGTAATGCATGAATTCCTCTGTAAAGCTTCATATGTTGTTATGTTCCCACACTTGAAAATGAACTAATGTTGTTGAACGATCCTTTTAGTTGGAATTTCATTTTATTTTTTTTGAAATATCCTTTAGTTGGAATTTTACCCTCAAAATTATTATGTGAGAGTTAGAGATTGAACGAAAGGGAGCTCGACTAGAAAACTTGGAATCCGTAAGTAAGTAGATAAAATTTAATAACTTGCTCAGGTATTTTTCCAGCTTGATTGGGTTGAAGATTCAATACATGTAGAGTTGCAAGATTAGCAAATGCAATAGGTATGCTTCCTTTTGAGAAATAGTGCATAGGTAGAGTTTATGCAGCCGTAGATGAGGAGTTTAGAATATTGGAAACAAAGCGCACCATGAATCATTTTATCTAGACCAAAGCGCATGGTCTCCCCAAATTAAACTACGACACATCCCTTTACACATACATTGAATATACCATGATGTTAATTTGTGTATTACTCGAGCACATGAATAACCTTGGAAACCTTATATGAATAACCATACTCTTTTCCACTTAGGTTTAAACCCGGATATACATTAAGATTTACTTCTCTTACCATTTTCTATGTAGCACGAGTTGATAAAAGTGAATAAATAACCGTCC
The DNA here is from genome assembly GCA_021464415.1 of Lonicera japonica. Lineage (NCBI taxonomy): Eukaryota > Viridiplantae > Streptophyta > Magnoliopsida > Dipsacales > Caprifoliaceae > Lonicera > Lonicera japonica. The sequence continues at coordinate 23,407,346 of CM038464.1, forward strand.
CCTGCATATATGATGTTGTGAGGCAGTTGACCCATAATAAATATACCAAGTGAGATAGATAAATGTAAAACAAGGTGTTCTATGGGTGGCTGGCTCATTGTAAGTGGATTTGTGTTTAGAAAAATTGTGTCGCCCACATGTTGTAGTCATGGATTAATTTAAGCCTCTTAATAATATATTATGAATTGAACATTTTTATATATATATATATATATGGCAACTAGCTTTTTATATTTCTTAAAGAAGAGATTGATAAATTTGAAGTTCGAGTAAGCAGCAGCAGAAGAATAAGGAGGAGGAAGCTTCATGTCAACAAACATGATCTTATGCTAATTATTGTATTGTCAAAAAAAAAAAGAAGCTATATTTTACATTTTAAAAGAAAAGTTATATTTTTATGGAGTAATTATTTTTTCCTTATCATTCGGTAATTATTTTTTCCTATCCTAAACTTATTTCCCCTCTCCCAATTCTATTTTCTAGATGGTTACAATCTGTATGACGTAAATAAGATGAGATGGTAATGGGAATATTGATGCCACGTCTAAGTAATAGTAAAAAGAGAGAATGTTTAAAATAAAGTTAGTGTGAAGGAATGGCCAAGATTTGTTGGATCACTCCACGTTGACGGGTACATCACGCATTACATTACACAAAACTTTTCCAATCCCAAATCCTACCGGATCAATACTAACCACACCTAGAGTTATTTTGTACTCGGTTCATACCTTAATTCTAAAATAGGGTGTTGTTTAAATTTGGTTAATAAAACATTTTAAGCTCATTAACACGTTGAACTCTAAAATGCATGTGTTCAAATTTTGATATGTCTGTTTCGCAAATCAAATCTAAAACAAGTGTCTACTTAAACAATAGTGAGTCAAATTTGAGCAGTTTAGTTTGTTTTGTAGCCTGAAATGCTAAAAAGAAAATTTTGAAGAGGTGATCAAGGTTTCTTTGTTTGTTGCAAGAAAGTAAAGTGAAAAGAAAGAGAGGTGGAGAAACGTTGTTTCCTTCCAATTATGCTAAATTCATTTGCTCAAATAGTATTTGGATGATGCTGTTCAAAAAAGAAACACGGAGGTAAGGTTAAAGGAATAATCAAAGATAACCTAAACAAAACTACTACCTCTATTTCTTGCTAGAAAACAAAGTATACAAGACTTTATTACTTGAACAAAATTGAAGAAATTATGTACTCGCACCCCACTTTTTGATGGATATTTTGCAATTGAGCACTGCACTTTATTTTTATTTTTGTACTTGCACGTCATCGTTAGCGGGTTATGTTAGTTGATGTTAACTTTTACACTAATTGACCAAAATGCCCTTAATTTGCCATGTAATTTGCACACGTGTCAGTTTGACATACACCCTTCCTATATTAATTCACACTTTTGTTTCATTCTCTAGGATTAGGGATTGTTGAAAAAAAAAACATGGATGCTCAATCCGGAGAATTTTAACACTAGGAGTTGCTCCACAACTCGGACGATTCTCCTATTGTTAACTCGCTAGACTCAATTGAAAACATAATCAAGTCCGATTACTTTTCTTTACAAGATCACCCTAATAAGTATCAATATAATAATTTTAAATTTATAGAGTATTGTTGAAAATGATGAAACCTAATGGGTTCATAGTGGAATTGGGGAATTAGGTATTGAAATGATGAAACCCAATTGGTTCATGATGGAATCGGAAAAATCGAAGCTTAAGAATGAGAATATATTCCAGGGAATTTTGGTCTGACCGTAGTGGAATCCAAATGATTTGGAGCAAATTTGGGGATTTTGATCTATCTGATGATTGTAAATTTCGTGGAATTGAGTCAATTTTGGGAAATTATATATGTTTATTTTGCTTTTTAAAAACTATATTATATGTTTATTTTGCTTAGGAAAATATGTTACTTTTTTTTTTTGTTTGGCATGGTTCGGATATTATGGATTATTGGCTTATGTTGAAATCTTCTAGGTAAATGAAAATTGCTTAACCTTGCATTACATTCCTTTCTGTTTGAATTCAGTTTGATGCCGTGTCTTTGTCCACCATCACGGTTAGTTTAAAATTGGTCTGGTGCTATGTTGTTGGCGGATTATTACATAAGCTTATTAAAATTACTTGCATTAGATTCCTTTTTGTTTCAAATTGGTTTAGTCATGGGTGCTCTGTTTTTTGTCCACCACGTCTAGTTTATTTCCCCTTTGCAAAGTAGCAATTTGTTTATTTCAAGGGTATTTTCGTCAACTCGTGTAAAAGTTAACAGCAAGTAACAAATTTTACTAACGGTGGTATGCAAAGGCAAATACAAATGCAAAAAAAAATAAAATGTGAGTTGCAATTGCAAAATACCTCTTAAAATATGGGGTGCAAATATAAAATATTTCACAAAACTGAATAACTACTACAGCTACACAAACTTCCTATAATACCCGTTTTAAATAAATTAATACAAAACACTAAATATATGTAATTTTTGGATGTTTCACTGTTACAATCACTTCGTCGACCACTATAGTCATTTTGTCGCACTATTACTATTCATTTGATTGACACTTCAAATATCAAAGATTGATAATTGAATCACACAAAAATATACAATCAAATAACATTGTCAGACACTATTTGTAGTTTAAGTGATCAATTCATCAAGTTGGTGTAAGTACATATATAAGAGAAGAAACGTGCAAGAGGTGACATTAAAAAAATTTGGTCATAGCACAATTGAGCATATCTTAGTAGAAATAGGGTTCGTCTAAAAAATTGTTAAAAAAATAATTATAAAAAATAAAAGTGGACAGGCCTAGTCATACTTATGGGTGGGTCCCAAGGAGAACTCAAAACATAAACTGTTGTCGTTGATAGACTAGTTCTCCAATTTTCTCCACTCGTTTTAGGCTCTTGCAGCTCAATTAAACTTTTTATAAATTATTTATGGGGGGCTGCTCTTGAGGGATATGTATAATGTATCTACTTTGTAAAGCACTCACATGGTGACAACTTTATACACTCATTTTATGCACATATATGACTAATAAGAAAGAAAAAATAAGGTAGTCCACCGTCCGCGGGACCCGCGTACTTACGTCTATGATGAATAATTTTTTTTTTTTTTTTTTGAAGGATGTCTATGGTGAACTTATTAAACTAGATTTTGGTTATGCCCAATAAAATTTAAGAAAGAAACTAGATTTTGGTTTGTTTTGGTTGTGTGTTTCAAATGCTTTTTCTTTGGCTTTATTTCCTCTTAATATTTACTTGTAAATGTGTTGAATTTGTGCATGTATATAGTATTATATATATGTATATTAACACAAGAAGATGGCCTTGTTGGCTAATGTCATATTTTATCACGATGTAAGGAGAAGAGAAATTAATTAGTATGAATTATTGTATATTAATCCTTTTTCTAATCTCTAATTAAAACTTACTAGATATCCATGTACCAGCTATATATGAGCTTGTTATTTGAACATGAGTAATTTTAAAAAATTAAAAAAAATAATAAGGACCATAACAGTTGCAAATCATATTGCTCCTGCTCTTAACGTGGGCTTAAATACTTACGTGGCAATGATCTTTTTTTTAGTAAGTAAAAGCTCAAAGTTAGCAATTAATGCCACAAACTATCCATTTTATTCTAATTTAGCGTTATTTGGCTTTTTATTCCTATTAATTGTACTATAATTAGCTTTGCCACGAAAAGTTTAACATATTGTACCTTTGGCACCTATTTTGGATGGTTTCCATCTAGAGATTGGTCAAACAGTTTATTTTTCCTTCCATTTTAATCAAAACCCCCAAAATACCCTTCGATCAACCGTTTAACTAAAATTAAAAAAAAAAATAATAAGGAAAACCTTTACTCTTCACACATACACACAAAACCCTTCCCTAATTTCCTCTCTCAATCCCCCTCCCTACTTACCCAGATTCTTTAACCTCTCTCACACCTACACCATCGCACTGACCCTCCCTTCAATTTAAACCAGTGGTTGCCCAAAAATCTAATGTGGTTATGAACAAAATGGAACCCCCATGTGAGGTGTTATGGAGAACTGGGGACGATTTGTGCTCGGCTGAAGATGGGTCGCAATTGTTTAAGGTGTTTGATGATGGGGTTGGGTCTAATATGTTTTTTCCTAAAGGGATGATTCATAGTGTTAAACCTCAAGGGATAATTAGGGATTTTTTTATACGGGGTTAATGAATTCGGGAAAACTAGGGTTAAGAGAAATGGGTGGTGAGATTTAAAAATTCATATGAAGGAAAAATTGTAAAGAGAAAAACAGTGGGATTTTGGGTTCACGTATATGTATATATGAAAAGAGATCGAGAACATGGTACTTTATGTATATATATATATATGTTTTTGTATATACAAAAAAGTGTTCATAATATCCCCTCTCCTTGTATATATTATATTACACATATCTCTCATGCATATTACACATCTTCCATTTTCCATCACTCTCTATATATACACACATTCATATTTCTTATTTATGAAATTTAGATTGAAAGACCTCATTTTATCTTTTCTTTCACGAGATCTTATCTAATACCCTCTTCTTAATTCACAGGGGATGGGGTTGTTGATCTCTAATGGTGTAATTGAAAGAAATTGGATAGAAAATGGAGGGTATTTTGGGTCATTTGAATAAAAAAATTAGGTCAACTAACAGATTGAATGATCCTTGGACGAAAACCGTCCAAAATGGGTGCTAAATGTACAATACGCTAAACTTTGGGTGCTAAAGCTAGCCATGGCATAATTAATGAAGGTCAAATAAACCCTATAATTTACCTGTTTTGGCTGATGGGTTTAAAAATTTAAGTGATTTCAAGCCCGAACGTAATTATTGATAAATAAGGAGAATAAATATAATTTTTTATTATCATTTCCAGTTACCATCTCGGACCACAACTATCTCCAGCCACCTCCGTTACCACAATTTTCTCTCTAAACTCTCTATTTTTGTCTCTCATCCCCGCCACCATCACCAACATCAACCCATTTTTCTCTTTACTTCATGAAAGTTCTTCGCGTATGGATACAAACACCAATATTATTTATCAAAATCCGAATTTGCAATCCTTCAATGGCTTCCCTAATCCTCCTAATACCCGATGTTAAATCCCCACTGAAATCCATTACTACATTCTTTATCTGTATCTTGTCATATTTGGATTAAATTTCAATGGAAATGTCATTTGATTTGTTTGTATTTTGATTTTTGACCTACAAGAACCAAACTAAGGCCCTTGCCAACCAATTCGAAGGCAAAGGCTTTGCCAATGCCGTTAGTGGTTCCGATTACAAGCACCCATGAACCATGTTTATTGAAATTCTAGGAAATTAATGTAGACTCATCTAGGTAAATATTTGGAGATTTTTAGGAACAATAAAGAACCCAACAAAAAGATAAGAGTGGCCTAATTTGGTTGGGTTTTAAGGGAGTTGAGAAAACAAAGCATCATTCCTTAATTTTGAAAATGGGTGGGTGGATTTTGGATGGATGTGAGAGAGAAAAAGGTTTTTTGATATTAGAATAAATATGATAAGGGAACCACAAAAGATTATTGGAAAAACATTGGACTGGGAGACGATGGTGGTTGGAGATGATCGAGAAAGAAGTAGATATGGTGGTGGGGATAAGAGAAAAAAATGGAGAGTTTAGAGAAAGATGGTGGTGGCAGAGGTGGTCGTGGATGGTGACATGAGATTAAAAATTATATTTATTACCTTCATTTATTCAAAATTACGTTCAAGCCGAAAATAGTTTAAAATTTTGATTATGTCAGTCAAAACTGGTCAATTGCAACGAGTTGGATAATTTGTGGCATTTATTATTAACTTTGGTAGTTTAGATGATAAAATGCTAGTACCCCGATAATTAAAAAGGGCAAAGTGCAATTAACCTTAATGATAATAAATATATTCTTTTGGAACATCTTGAATTAAGAGTCATGATTATAAAATTATGTGTATGTAAATAATTTAGTATGTTAATATTAACTTTATAATTTTTATGCAATCATTACGTGTTAATTATCATTTTTATGTAATTTTTATTATTTTTTTCTTAAATTTTTTATACATAATCTTATAAGTACAGTAAATCTTAATTTATAGGTCTTAATGAGTAGATTTTGATGACCTAAAATATCATTAATCTTATTTTGATAACAACATTATATTAATCATGTGTAATTTAACATGTGTGTTGAATTAAGTATAGCCACATCTCAATCATCATCATATGTGGACGGAAGCCAACATATCCAAAATCGAGATCATTTTTCCATAAGTTCACTATGCACGTAAGCCCTCCTCATATGACAAGGTAAGTCAAGTAACAAAGATTAACATTCCATTGAAGATCAAGTCAAAGAACATGTGAAGAATCAAGAAACGAATTAAGCATTCGAAGACTCAGTAAGTCTATAATTTAGTGAGTGTTTAAGTTCTTGTAAAGTTTCTTGAATAATCATTATTATAACTCAAAATTGATCTTACATCATTTAAAGATTGACTTAAACAAAGTTGCACTTGAATTCTTTTAAGAACACATCTCTTTACAAACTGATTTTCAAAATAAATTCATTCGAGCATATTTTAAACTCTTATGAAAATATGTGTCTTACAAACATGTTTTTAATATATTCCAAGCATTAAAATTGAATTTGGAGCAAAATTCTGAAAGTCCAAAAAATTGATGGGCCTGATGGGCTCTGGCTCAGTCGATTGATGGTTCAAAATATAGCTGTTGAATTTCTTATTTTTTAACTATTTTTGGTACCAAACCTATATCAGCCCTCCAAAACGGTCATATCTTGATTGAGACTATATATATGACTTCTAAGACACATTTGAACCAACTTGAATCACTATCTATATATATTCTTTAATATTCAAAGATTTAAGTAATTTTTTTTGATCAATCTTTCATCATTTGAGTTATAAATCTTGATCAAACTTGATAACTCTGGTGCGGGCTTTATTTGTAATTTTCAAATACATTTGAGAGTTATTGTATCTTGGTATTCATTACTAAACCAACTTTATTCATCAATTAGTGAGAGGTTTTATCATAAATTTAGTAAGAGTGATTCTTGTGTGAGTGTAGTGAGTAAGATACACTTGTAAAAGGTTTAATTTTCACTCGTAAGAAAATCGGTTAGTGGAACTTCTCGGAGTAACTACTTGAGCGAGGATGTATGGTCTAAACAACGGCACCGCGAGAACAAAACGTCTTTGACTCGTTGGGTTTCATCTTTCTAACTCTAGCTCTTTATTTATTTAGTCTATTATTGATTGTTCTTAGGATTGTTTATTTGATTTACTAGTTTATTGATATATACTTAAAATTTCTTTAAAACTATTTTAAAATCAGATTAAATTCCAAAAACGCTATTCACCCATCTTTAGGGTTGTTTTTCGACCTACAAATTTTTAATATGTAATTTTTATTAGAATTCATAATCTGTACTTAAAGTTATTATATTTTATTAAGTGAGAAGAGAGAACGCTGACATGACAGTGTAAAATGAAAGTGTATTTTACACAAATCTCACTTATTACTAGAGATTAAAAATTTTATAAGTTGTGTAAATTTTACACAAAACAAAAATATGCACTATTGTTAAAGATGCTTTTAGAGCATCTCCACTAGTAGTGTAAAAAGTTACTTGTAAATCATGTGTCAACAAACTATTACAAAAAACTTGATCACTAAAAAAAAATGCTTGAATGGTATTTTTGTAAATTCTTGTGTAAATTTTGAAATAACAAAAAAGATTACAACACTTGTTAACTAGCTATTTAAGCAATTTATTATTATTTCTCTTGAATTTTTTTTATAAATAATTTTATAGTCATAATTGATCTTAATTTGTAGCTATTGATAAGCAAATTTCAAATGTATAATTTTTATTAAAATCTATATTTTGCATGTGAAGTTATTATATTTTCAAATTTTATTTTAAAAATGAAGAGAGAGAAAATTAATGTGGCATTGTAAAATATGAGTGTATTTACACAAGCATTTTACAAAAACTTAGATTTTGAAAGGCTGTTGGAGATAATTTTTTTTTACAAATTATGTAAATTTTACACAAAATAAAAATATAAAAGACTTATGGAGATGCTCTTAGTTCTTAATTACATACTAATTTCTTTCTTTCTTTCTTTCTTCAATCTTTAACATATAAATGCATTATCTCACAACACTAACTAGTAAATGTCCAAAGTACACTCCAAATTTATATTGATTTTTCTCGAAATCATCCATTTACCAACAAGTTTCAGTATTTCTTGTGGTGTTGTGATTAGCCGATTAGGACCTTTTTATTTATATCTACTTCAAACAATCAAATTATTTGAGGTGATCCTTTTGTTTGGTTTCGATTATATATATATTTGGTCAAATTTATGGAATGTTCAAACTGTTAAGTATATAAAACTAGAGAGACAGAAGAAATTAATGAGAATATAAGACTAGAGAGATGGAGAAATTATGTATTATTGAATGAATTTATTATTAGTGATACAACTCTACTTATATGAATCATCTCTCCCAAAAGCTTAAGTTGTTAGGAGAAGGAACCGTAACGAATATAATACTTAACACCTTCCCTCACGTGCAATGTCATACTCGCACGTGGAAAGCAGACAAGAACATAATTATGCAGGCAAACAGGCACGTGGACAAATTCAAGATTAATAGATGGGGGATGGAGATACTAAGGTTTGAATTTTGGAACTCCCAGTAAACTAACTTCTGATACCATGTTAAGTATATAAAACTAGAGAGACGGGAGAAATTGATGAGGATAAGACTAGAGAGATGGAGAAATTGTGCATTATTGAATGGATATACTTTTAGGGATACAACCCTATTTTTTGGGTTTATACATGACAAATAAGAGGAAATAATTAATTTATCACAATCTCTACATAAAAAGGAAATGAGAGGGAATAAATAATAAATAAATAATATGGTAATTACAATTAACACGAATCAGTTTTTGCACACATCGATTAATTCCCACTCACAATTTGTAACTACCGCTAGCCAAGCATTATTTTGATAGTCATGGAAATAAACCTAGGGAGCAAACCTAGTCTATCCCAAGATTATCCCAAAGGTAATTTTATACTACTAGATCAAGATGTTTGGTTACATACAGGGCCAACCTTGAAGGAGGGTGGATAGGGCAACTACCTAAGGCCTACAAATTAAGAGGGTCACCTATAGTGTACGGGAAAATGGCATCTTCAATTTTTTTTCCTATTCTTTCTTCCTATATTCAATCTTGAATATTCTCATACTATAACAAATAATTAGAAGGGTACCTTTACGTTGTTTTTCATTCTATTAATTTCAAAATAGTAAGAAAGAATTAGAGATTTAATTGTAGTATTTTTTACAAGGTTCTTTGCAATAGTTATATGTTTTTGGTAGCATGTAAATTCTTATTATTGAAATAAAAATAATTTTTCTAATATAAAGAATTAATATATTTATTTTTACTAGGACAACAGTAAAATTTTGCACAGGACATAAAAATAGCCGCGACCAACAATGGTTATATATGTGTGTATTTGTTTGTTCTTTGTTGAATTTTTAATGAAACGGTCAATAAATTCGCAGATCAGTTACACACAATAATAATGGAACTATGGTAGAACATAAATCACATTTATAAGGGAAAATTAGTAAACCATGCACAAGAAGAAGGGATTTTTTTCTGGTTGCACTTTTCGACCCTTTCTTGTACCATGTTGAAGAATAGTGAGGTACAAATTTTTTGCTATAGCACTGACGACATTCGTGAGTGGCGAATCATGTTCATGGTGTAACTTTCTCTTATTTATAGTGTATAGAATTAAAATTTAAAATTGGAATAATATGGTAGTGTTGATTAAGAAACAAGTATAAATAAAGTAAAAATATTGAAAAGAATAACTCCGAGTTATCTGTAGCAATTTCATTGATTGGTGGGATCTGTGGCAATTTTAGAAATGCTTTCATTATTTGGCATCTTTAACGGCCTTTTGAACAAGATGGCTGACCAGATCTCATAAATCTGCTCGGCCTCTTTTGGTTTGACGAGTCTGACCGGCCATATTACATAAGATAGCTGTCTGATCGGCCTATCAATTTTTTGGCACCCTCAAATAGAGATGTATAATATAATTTATTATAAAGATTATATCCGTCAAATTTTATCAAAATTTGATTCGAGAAGTGACATTATTAGAATGAAAAAATAGAACAATTAATTTATTTATTTTTAGTGAAAAAAAAGTTCAAGGGAGCGAAGGCTATTTCAATCTAGAGTCACAACATGCTACAAAACTCAATGAATTTATAACATGCTACAAAACTCAATGAATTTATAATAATTTTGATAGATCTGCACTAAAAATTTACTAGCAGTGAAATTTGAAATTGAGGTTAGGAAAGGAAAAATCGTGGATAACAGCACTAAATTAGGGATACTAGAAATTAGTTGGTGGGATCTGAGAGATGTGTCGTAGTGGGAAGGGAAAGTCCAACTCTATTAGGTGGTTAGATGTATCCATTGCTTTCGTTTAATCTTGATCCCATTTTATATTATTATTAAGTTTATTAATTAATTAATTTTCCTAAGCAACCAATTTTTTTTTCATCAATTAATAAAAGCTTAGATCTACACAAATGAAGAATTGTCTAGGCTTGCGAATCAATGGATCGTGCATTGTCTCCAATAATATTATTTAATTATTCACTGATATTCTTGTCCCTGTTTTATATTCAGAAAATAAATATCAAAGGAAAGAAATAAATTATTTTAAAAATGATAATTGATGTCTTAATATATATCTGTGTGTGAATGGGTCATGAATCATGGGATCACACCCAATTTACAACACAATATTAACCATACATTATCCATATTAGCTATTTAATTTGCAGATAAAAAAAAGAAGAAGATATTAATTAAGTAAGCAAGAAGAAATTATTATCATTGGTTCAATCTCCTAAAGCCAATTAACAACAGTGACCCTGTTTCTTTCTTTAGTGCAATAAAACAAAAAGACATTGTGATCTGAGTAAAAGTTCAATTTTTTTTTTATTTTTTTTACTTCTATTGCATATTCATATAAAATTATTTATAACTTACGCTATCATAATTGTGAGAATCCGCAAATGCGACCCCCCGGGTCTCGTCCCCGTTGGTGGTGGGGGTCATGGGACGTCGGAACTGATTCCGTCGTTCCATTTACTGGAGCGTTTTCGTTGATTCATATCAAGTGTCCCTACGTCCTATTTCTAGATGCAAGGGGGGTTCATTCAGAGTCGCCAGTACGTTTTTACGAGAAAACGGACAAAAAAAGGTCGTGTAAGAGGAAAGGCTATAGACAAGCCTTTCCTTACACGTTTGTCTGCGAAACCGGGATTCTTATAGGGTTCGGAAACTATATTACGGTTTGGGAAGGTGTTAAGCACCCATTCCGCCCTTTCGGTCTCTAGTGGTCTTATAAATTTATTCTATGTTGAAAAACTTGGATGCTTTTACCGACAGCCTACTACTTTCTAAATAAATAAAATAAAAAAAACCCTAATTTGGGAAAACGGGGAAAGGGATGAAAACCTTTGTGTTCCGAGATCCGATGTTTTTATATTTAAAAGATGAAATGACAAATGACAAAAACCTTTTATTTTTGAAAGAGTATTCCGTATTATTTCCTCAGATAATGACGGTTTTCTCGAGTTGTGATTATTTTGAAAAAGGTTCGGATTTTTATGTCGGGACTAATTTAATATGGAATTTGAACTCTTTGAGGAGAGTTTATCAGACACGTCGCAGTCTATGGAAAAGACAAGATATGTGGATTTTAATTCCTAGATAAGTCTTTATCGGTCCGGGGTTTGAAAACAGGGTTTATCCGGACGATAATGTACTTACTCTTCTGGTTTTGAAAGTAGTTTTATCAGGGTCTTTTGTTTTGAAAACGGTAGACTATTGGTAACTTGACAATAAGTTTATTCAAATAAAACGTGGACAGAATAACAGAAGTAAAACAAGTACACAGATATCTAATCTTAAATACTAGAAGGGACTTTTTTTACCTTCCCGACGAGAATAATAATAAGAAAGAAAATATAATACGGCAGAGGGATCTCCGGCGATAATAATCTTCTCTTTCTTCAGATATTTCCGAGAAATCGATTCCGGAGACGGGACACGTCGAGTGTCGAGGATAGATTCGATAATTCTTCAGAAATAAGATAATGATAGAAAAGTGCTTGATAAAAATTAAATCTAAAGCTCCAAATTCTCAGATTCCAATTGCTGCCTTTGAACCCTTGGGGGTGTTGGCCTATTTATACTGCTCGGGAGAGATTGTCGCGCGACATTTCCTTAAAAAAGGAGAATGTCGCGCGACATTGTGATATGTCGCGCGACATACGGGAATGTCGCGCGACAAACGGCTGAAGTGATGGTTCTGACCGATTGATGTGTCAGAAAGTGGTTGGTCTGGTGCAGAGGGGGAATGTCGTGCGACATAGTGGAATTGTCGCGCGACATATCAGGGATTGTCGCGCGACAATGTGATATGTCGTGCGACAATCTCTCTAAAGAACAAGTTTGTCGGGCGACAAACCCTCCTAGTGTAGTACCGGGTCCTCGGGTGGGACCCGGACCCAAAAATAGTAGTTCTCGGAGGTCGTTAGGGTTCTTGCGGGGGTCACGGATCGGGGTGTCTACAGACCCTCTCGACTCAAGCTCCTTGCTTGCAAGGAATTGAGGCGACTAGAAGAGACCTTGATCCATGGCTCCCGCAGGAACTCTAAGAAAGTGTATGCGTATAGAAGTACTTGTGAGTGCCTCCGGAGAGGGCTTGGCGATTGGTTTGCCTCCGCAGAGGGCTTGTGTTACCTCATTGCCTCTTTCGAGGACTTTCATTTGTTCCACTTTGCGCCTCAGATGGGAGGACTACCGTATGCCTCTCTGGGAGGGCTTCGCCTCAGGTGGGAGGACTACCGTTCGTGCCTCTCTGGGAGGGCTTCGCCTCAGGTGGGAGGACTACCGTTCGTGCCTCTCTGGGAGGGCTTCGCCTCAGGTGGGAGGACTACCGTTGCTACGCCGTGCCTCTCTGGGAGGGCTTTTTAGATCTTCTCGCCTCATGTGGGAGGACTACCATTGTGCCTCTCTGGGAGGGCTTCGCCTCAGGTGGGAGGACTACCGTTCGTGCCTCTCTGGGAGGGCTTCGCCTCAGGTGGGAGGACTACCGTTGTGCCTCTCTGGGAGGGCTTCTAGATCTGAAAGGAGAAGGAAAAAATGCCTCTGGGAGGACTTTCATGAGTAACTTTTGCCTCTGGAGAGGGCTTGTGATTTTGTGTATTGCCTCCGGAGAGGGCTTGTGTTGGTGAATTGCCTCTCTTAGACTGCTAGAGTGAGAGAGAGTAGATTTTGCGAAGGTAAAAAGAACTTCTCAGGGTCTATTCGGGATGTCCATTTCCCTGTATCTTTCTGAACTTTACTCTCATGTTTTCCTCGAGTGAAGATGTTTCACTCAGAAGGCAGTTTTCGGATTTCTTTGCTCTCCGCAGAGTGATGGTCCGAGGTTTTCCAAATCATCTTTTCTGTATCGTGCTGAAAAGAAAATTTGTTTGAAAATTCAATCTCTGATCTTTATTCTTTTCTTAGTTTTCTCTTTTGGCGGGCCCACATCGTTTTCTGTTTTTTTTTTTCGATGCCCTTATTTCTCCCTCTTTTGGGAAAGACTTTTCCTGGCCCTCTCTGTTTTTGACCAGGAGTCTTTTCATCCCTTTGTCGTGATCAGGAGCCTTACTCACCCTAAAACGAAGCCCTGAGCCGTTTTTTGGCCTAGCTATCACTTTCGGTGTGGCTCTCCCTGTCACTTTGCATTTCTGTTTCTCTCGCTCGCTTTGGGCGTTCATACGGGTTATTTCTCTTTTCTACTCTTTCAATTTTTTCTATTCCCGTCTTATATCGCTATTCTGCTTTTTATTTGACGGTCTCGGTCCTTCTGTAAGATCAGAGACTACTTTTAATCGCGGCATTCTGTTTTCGCATTTTTTTCGGAGAGATGATTTGGAAGTTTTCTCTTTGAACTTTTTATCATGGGTGTGCGGTTTTTAGCAATTTTCCGAAAACTGCTTCTCCGAAGTGCCTCTGCAGAAGATAAAATGAGACAAAGGTCAAAAAAAATCAGGGAGGAGGGGGGATTGTCGCGCGACACTTCGGTGTCTGGCTCTTTGTCGCACGACAATGTGGCCATTTGTCGCGCGACAAACTGACCCATTATATAAACCCCTTGCTGAGCTCATTCCACCTCATTCTCTCCTTTCTCTTTCTCTCTCTAGCTCTCTTTTTTTCTCTCTTTTCTTCTCTCCCAAGCGCGGAAGCTCTGCCGTGTTTTTGATTTTTTCGATCTTTTCACACATATTCTACCTATATCGATGGACCCTGCTCATCTCGACCGATTGGAGGGTGACCAGGAGGAGGTCACCTTTACTGACGCTCAGGGCGTTCTTCGCTGCAGCCCTCATCATGACGACTGGGCGGACTTGGACTGGTATGATGAGGATGGGATAGACCGCGGTCGGGCGGTGGTCTATCGGGATGCTATCCGAGCTGCTCCGGTCCCGGACGTCCCGTGGCTTTTGATGGAGCCCGTTTCTCACGAGATTCGTCGTCGATCTCTGGTATGTCTTCTTTCGTGCATTTATCTGTTCTGCTTCTTGTCGTTTCCTGTATTCGTTTTAGATAATGTTAGTATGCATGTCTGACTAGAAATAACGCCCAATTTTTAGCGAACACATACTTTTACCTGTGATACCTCTTAGTTTAGAAAATTTACATAATGTACCCCCATAACTCTATAACTCTCATAATTACACCAAAGTACCCTCAGGTTTTGAAAATTACATAATTTACCCTTATAACCCCATAACTCTCATAATTGCACCAAAGTACCCTCAGGTTTTGGAAATTACATAATTTACCCTTATAACCCCTATAACTCTCATAATTGCACCAAAGTACCCTCAGGTTTTGGAAATTACATAATTTACCCTTATAACCCCATAACTCTCATAATTGCACCAAAGTACCCTCAGGTTTTGGAAATTACATAATTTACCCTTATAACCCCATAACTCTCATAATTGCACCAAAGTACCCTCAGGTTTTGGAAATTACATAATTTACCCTTATAACCCCTATAACTCTCATAATCACACCAAAGTACCCTCAGGTTTTGGAGATTACATAATTTACCCTTATAACCCCATAACTCTCATAATTGTACCAAAGTACCCTCAGGTTTTGGAAATTACATAATTTACCCTTATAACCCCTATAACTCTCATAATTATACCGAAGTACCCTCATAACCCCATACTCGTTCCTTTGTCTACAGTGGGTTGGCCGCGGTTGGGGTTCCCCCAACACTATATCTTCGGAGTGGCGACGGGCACCGGCCCCTGTCCAGGAGTTGATTCTCGCGACTCCTTTTGGCTCCCTCTTCGACGCCCTCCCGGAGCGGGTTTCTAGGGCGACAGTTTTAGTGTCGGCATTGGCTTGCCACTGGTGGGACACCACCCATACCTTTCACTGGAGCTGGGGGGAGATGACGATGACCCCCCTCGATTTGTTTGTTTTGACCGGGATCCCTTCAGGGGGGGTCCCCATTCAGATCGACGTCCCCTTGCGTCTGACAGCCGAGGGCATCGTTAGTTCATTAGGATGGTTTCCGGAGCGACGGAGTTCCGGTGACACGATTCCTCGGGGCGTCTTGGTTACGCGGTTAGCCACAGAGAGGGCTCGACTAGCTGCTTCAGGGGTTCCTATGACCCGTCAGGAGGCGCGCCAGTATGCCCACGTCTTTCTTCTATTGACACTCCATGATCTATTCGAGGCTCGTGGTGGGGACACGGCTCATCTTTGGTGGTTGCCCTATCTTCGGGACTTCAGCCTCCTGTTTGACTACGACTGGGGAGGCTTTATTCTTGCAGTCCTTTACGATGCCATGGACCAGGTCTCTCGTCATTTAGCCCTGAACCTCAAGGGCTTTTCCTTGCTGTGGGAGGTACATTTTTTATTCTTTCTGTCTTTGCTTCAGTTCTTTGCTCATTACTTGTTGATCATTGCTGATTTCTTCTATCTTTCCTTTTCAGAGCTGGTTTGTAGCTTATACCCGTCTGGGTCGCGCCCAGGTGGATCTCCTCGTTGAGAACGAGGACCAGTTCCCTTTTCTCCGCCGATTCATCGCGGGGAACTATAGAGCTCCCTATGTATACCGGACTCGGAAGACCGGAGCTGCTGCTGTTCATGATCTGCGGGAGGAGCAGGTAAAATATTTTTAGTCTTCTTGCTTTTCAATAGTCAGATAGAGTAGAATATATAAAATACTGAAATAAAATCTTATTCTCTTTTCAGATTGAGTGGGCCCCTTGGGGTGATCTGGGTCATCATTATGGGTATGGCCGTGCTCTGACCGCCTCGAGGACCAGGCGGCTTATCCGGGATGAGTACGGCCTTCTCTTCTATTTGGGCGAGAGGGTCATCCGTCAGCATACGCCGTCCCAGTGGCCTCGTGTCCCTTTGTTCCCTCCTGTTCTGATGAGGCGGACGGGTAAGATTGATCAGGTGATGGTGCAGGCTTTAGTCGACGGACTCGGTTTCCAGACGTTCGTCGAGGAAGGAGACTACGCTGTTTTTGCTGCCCGTTACCTGATGAGGGAGCCGAAGGGGACTCGGGGACGGGTCTTCTACGAGAGATACCAGACTTTGGGAGGTGATCCCCATTACATACGGGGACAGACTCATTTAGCTAGGGCGGTCCCGGGTCATTTGCCACCTGTCCCTGATCAGAGGGACAACATTCCGGATTCTGAGGATGAGGATCCTGAGGGAGAGAGGGATGTTCCCGCTGCGGCTGAGGGCGGTGATCGGCCAGAGGGCGAGGGAGGCGATGCGACAGCGGTTCCGGAGCCGCCACCTCAGGCGACACCTGCGGGGGAGCAGCGCGCTGAGGGCTTCGAGTTTCCCACCGGCCCTTCCGTGTCTCCGGGGGGCCTTTTTGCTGCTGCTGAGGCTGCTGAGGGGAGAGCGGGATTTTCTGAGAGGTCCTGGGAGCCCGCGGACCTTGGGGCAGATTTTGATCAGTTTGGGCGGACTCCTCCCGCGGCGGCGACTACTCCTTCTAGTGGAGTACCTCCTTTGGGGGCGACGGCCATGGTGGATCCTCCGGGGGTCCGAACATATGCTACGTTGACCCCTCTACCGACGACTGTCATGGGGCCTCCCGCCCGATCTCCGGGCTTTGGCGGCTCATCTTCTCGTCCACCCTTGTTCCCCATTCGTGAGGAGGGAGGGTCTTCTTCTGCAGCTACTCGTGCAGGGTCATCTATTTCGTGGGTAGACCTACCTCCACTCCCCAGAGATATTTCTTATGTCGGCGCGGGCCTATGTCGATATTCTGTCCCGGAGTATCCTCTTCCCGAGGATACTTTTGATTTCTTGGGTGGTCGCTCTGATGATGAGGTATCTTCTTCAACTTCTCCTGATACTTTCATGTTTATATCTATTTATTTTGACTGTGCTGATTCTCCTCTTTTTGTATGTCTTTTTTACAGAGAGTGGGTGTACGGGTGGCAGATCTTCGGGCTTGGTATGCCCAGTATTTCTACAGCTGGAACCTGCTCCAGTACGTCGGTCGAGACCCTCCAGCCTACATGCGCGACTATCAGAGGGCTATCGACGTCTCCTTACAGCCGGACGACCCCCTGACCTCTTCCCATGCTCGGTCGGAGTCTAGGCGGAGTAGTAGTCGGACTTCTAGGCGATCCCGATCTTCGGTGATCCGTCCTATGGCACCGGTCCAGTCCACGGGGCCTTCTCAGGCGGCAGTTCCTTCTGTTCCCAGCGTCCCAGTTGTTGATCTTACCCCCGAGGAGGGCTCGGGAGATAGTGGGAGCGTGTCAAAACGCGCCCGAGTAGATTAGTTTTCCCTTTTCTGCATTTAGTGTTAGTTGGACAGATATGTATTTTATTTTTAGACGGATATTTAAAAACTGTTCTTTTATTGGTTTTATAAAATATCTTTATCTGTGTTTGATTATATTTTTATTCTCTGTCTGTGCAAGATATATACATATATATATAAGAGTCGGTACCTTCTAGTGTAGTGATACTTATGTTTCCTGCAAAAAAGAACAAAGTGAGAACAGAAAAGCATCCAGAAGTGATTCTTTTGGCAAAGATGACCATTATGTAAAAAAAGTAGGGTGCCCCCCAGATGGGTTTGTCGCGCGACAATCCCTCCTGGTCATGGGTTTGTCGCGCGACACTTCCCCCTGAAAATGGGTTTGTCGCGCGACAAACAGGTACAGGACCCTCTTTTTTGCTATAAATACACCCATCTTCCTTCCTTCATCCCCACACCTCTCCAAAATGTCTTCCTACCGTACCAACTCTGATTTTTCTTATGTTAAAGCTCGAGATGCTCTGATATCTTCTGAAAATGGTTTGAACTTTGGTGCATTCAGTCCTTTGGCGGGCTGGTGCCATCGTCCTGTAGATTTCTCCTTTCTGTTAGGTGCTTTGTATTTCTGGAGTCCTGCGGACCATCTCTTCCGTTTTGGACTAGATGAGCTCTACCCAACCTATGAGGAGTTCTCCTGGCTGTTACGTTCTGACGTTCGTCTCCCGATGGCAGTTCCTATGGAAGGAATCGGTCCCCGCGACATGCTAATTGCTCTGTTAGCCATTCCCCAAGCGGCCTGCGATGGTTTCATTGTCGACGGGCTCCTTGACCTCCACAAAATGGTGAGGTTCTTTCATCGTTATGAATATAGGGCCTCTTACGGCGTGGGGCGTACTGCAGCGGCCCTGATTTGCCTGGTTTCTGATATGCTGCTGGTGACGGGTTCTTCCCGTGTTGATCCGACTATCTTGAGTCTGATTTACCAGGCTAGAAATGGGGAGTCTATAGTGCCGATCATTCTTGCAGAGACCCTGAATGGTCTTGATGATGTTCAACGGGGGGCCTCGCCCTTCTTTCGGGGGAGCCCGCGTCTGCTATACATGTGGCTGCTAGAGCGCTTTCGATCGGTGGGTTTCAGCGGAGTTCGGCTCGACAATCCGACTCATTTCTTCCATCGGCCTCTCTTTGGTGCTTTGACCATGTCTTCCTCTGATTGGACGGTGTGGTTTTTGGAGAACTTTCGGGCTATCCGGTGGAACATTCCTTGGTGGAAGCTGAGGAAGATGGTACTTAGTACTGGGGGTCAGAACTACGTTCGGCTCCGCGGGCTCTGGTTTACTTCCTTTTATCTCTCTGGGCGTCTTCTTCGACAGTTTAACATTCCTCAGGAGGTTCCCCTTGGTCTGAACAACTTCTCTTCTGAGTTTAAATTTGTGACCCCACATGTTTCTTTATCGGTAGAGAGGATGTGGCGTGCTCGACTGACTCGTCAGTTTAACTATGCTCGTTTCGGTATTTCCAGGCCTCTCCGGGCTGACATTATCCGCTCTTGCTGGCAATCTCTAGAAGGAGAGCTGATTGATGACCCCTTTCAAATGGAGTGGTTCCGATTCATGGATTCTGAGCCTACAGAGGATGGCATTGTCTTTGCGTACCAGATTTTGGATGAGGCTCGAATTGATTTGGCCGCTGAGGACCCAGTGTGGCCAACCCCTAGGGATTAGTTTCTTCTTTGTATGCTGTACTTCCTTTGTAACTCTTGGTGTTCTGAGCCACCTCTTTAATAATATATGAAGGGACTTTTTATGAGAAATAAATTTCTTTACAAAGCTTTAAACCGGGCCTGAAGTCACTTCTCAGGTTGCCTACGTTCCCCCCTTTTTGATTTTTCCAGAAAATACGATATTCGAGTTGGGGCTCAGGTTTACGTAGTTCTTATACACGTCGTGCTTATTGATAATACTTCTTCAGTCGGTCCATGTTGACTGGTGAATGTAGTAACTGCCCGTCTAGGTCAGTGAGTATAGCGGCGCCTCCTGTATTGATTTCTTTGACGATATACGGCCCTGTCCACTTCTGCCCGAACTTTCCCCTCGGATCTCTGGCTTGCTCTCGAATTTCTTTCAACACGATGTCATTTTCATTGATACCCCGAGTCCTCACTCTCTGGTTAAATGCTCGAGCGATTCTCTTCTGATACCCTTGATGGTGGTATGCGGCTTTCAATCTTTTCTCATCTAGTAAGGCTAGCTCGTTATAACGTGCCTGGACCCACTCCAGTTCATTGACCTGATTCTCTAGCATTACTCTGAGGGAAGGGACCTCTAACTCGACAGGGAGGACTGCCTCCATCCCGTATGTAAGCGAGAACGGGGTTGCCCCGGTAGAGACCCTTTCGGTGGTGCGGTATCCCCACAATGCATATGGTAATTTCTCCGGCCAGTCCCGGCAGGTGTCGGTCATCTTGCTTAGGATATTCTTCAAATTCTTGTTGGCGGCTTCAACTGCCCCATTGGTTTGTGGTCTATATGGCGAAGATTTGTGTCGGGTGATACCGTATTCTTCCATGACTGTATTAGCTTCTCCTTCGAAGTGGGTGCCGTTATCTGAGATGATCTCGTGTGGGACCCCATATCGGCAGACAATATTCCTTTTGATGAATCGGGCAACTTTCCTGGCATCCAGGGTTTGGTAAGATTCGGCTTCCACCCATTTGGTGAAGTAGTCGATGGCTACTAGTATGAATTCATGGCCGTTGCTGGCTTTGGGTGAGACTTTCCCAATGACGTCAATTCCCCAAGCTGAAAAAGGCCAGGGAGCAGTCATGTTGTACAACTCTTTTGGAGGAAGCTTCTGGGACTTAGCATAAATTTGGCATTTGTGACAACGGCGTACATGATCAGCGCAGTCAGTTTGTAGGGTAGACCAGAAATACCCTTGCCTGATGATCTTGCGGGCAAGCGTATGTCCGCTCATATGAGGTCCGCAATCGCCCCCATGTATCTGATCCATCATTCTAACCGATTCTTCTTCGGTGAGACATTGAAGATGAGTCCCGTCGTAGTTCCTTTTATACAATCTTCCGGCACAGAGTATGAATCCTGATGCTAGTCTCCTGAGTGTGACCCGCGTTCTCTTGTCTGCTTTCTCGGGATACTGATGGTTCTTCAGCAGGTTCCAGATATCATAAAACCAAACGGTTGAGTCACTGTCTTTTTCAATTTCCACCTCAAGGGTCATGCAGTGGGCGGGTCCTGATTTCTTTTGTACCGTGAGGGTTATTTCTTCCATCCCCTCCGGAATATTGATCATAGATGCCAGGGTTGCCAATGCGTCAGCAAAACTGTTCTGGGACCTGGGGATATAGTAAAACTCCACACGCTCGAACCTTCCGGCGACTTCTTCTAGTCGGGCGAGGTAAGGGACTAATTTCTCATCTCTGATCTTCCATTCCTTCAGAACTTGATGGACCACTAGTGCTGAATCTCCGTATACCTGTATTCTCTTTATACCCCTTTGAAGAGCGATCTCTAACCCGAGTATGCAGGCTTCATATTCGGCCATATTGTTGGTGCAGAAAAAGTCCAGACGATATGACACCGGGGAGTGAGTTTGGTCCGGAGAAACTAACATGATGCTTATCCCGTTTCCGTTCCGATTGGCGGCCCCGTCAAAGTACAACCTCCAGTCTTCATTGATCTCGACGTTCATGATGGTTTCGTCCGGAAACTCGGCTTCTTCTATCATGTCTCCCAATATCGGATTGTGGGCCAGGTAATCAGCTATGATCTTGCCTTTGACTGCCTTCTGGGTCATGTAGGTGATGTCGAATTCGGAGAGTAGAAATAACCATTTTGCCATTCGATTCGAGAGAGCCGGTTTCTCGAAGAGGTATTTCAACGGATCAATCCGTGATGCCAGGATGACTGGGAAAACTAGCATGTAGTGCCGTAGTTTCTGTGTTACCCAGACGAGAGCGGTACACGATTTCTCCAATGATGTGTAGTTTATCTCGAACGGGGACAGCTTTTTGCTGAGGAAGTAGATGGCCTGCTCCTTCCGGGTATCCGTCAGGTGTTGGGCTAGCATTGCTCTCGTGGATGAGTCAGTGACGGTTAGGTATAGAATTAGTGGTAGTCCGGTCTGAGGCGGGGCTAATACTGGGGGCTTGGAGA
The DNA here is from genome assembly GCA_021464415.1 of Lonicera japonica. Taxonomy (NCBI): domain Eukaryota; kingdom Viridiplantae; phylum Streptophyta; class Magnoliopsida; order Dipsacales; family Caprifoliaceae; genus Lonicera; species Lonicera japonica. Next base: position 23,429,534 of record CM038464.1, read on the forward strand.
GGTACTCCTTGATTTTGTCAAAAGCCTCTTGGCATTGGTCGTTCCATTCTCCTGGTGAAGACTTCCTCAGGAGTTTGAAGATGGGTTCGCAAGTTTGGGTGAGTTGAGAGATAAACCTGCTGATGTACTGCAGATTGCCCAAAAATCCTCGGACTTCCCTCTCGGTACGAGGCTCGGGCATGTCTTGGATAGCTTGAACTTTAGCGGGGTCCACCTCGATTCCTTTCTTACTGACGACATATCCCAGGAGTTTTCCTTTGGTTACCCCGAACACACATTTTTGCGGATTGAGTCTCATCTGATACTGGCGGAGCCGATCAAAGAAGGCTCGCAAGGCTGGTACGTGGCCTTCCCTCTCTTTTGACTTGATTATCATGTCGTCTACATACACCTCTACTTCTTTGTGAATCATGTCGTGAAAGATAGCCGTAGCTGCCCTCTGATATGTTGCCCCTGCGTTCTTCAGCCCAAACGGCATAACGGTGTAGCAGTATGTTCCCCACGGTGTGATAAATGCTGTTTTCTTCTGGTGATCCGGGTGCATCTTGATCTGGTTATATCCGGCAAAACCATCCACAAATGACTTCAGGGCGTGGTTGGCAGTATTATCTACTATCAAATCGATGTTGGGCAATGGAAAATCGTCCTTTGGACAAGCTTTATTTAGATCCCGGTAATCCACACACATGCGGACTTTCCCATTAGCTTTTGGAACAGGCACGATGTTGGCTAACCACGAGGGGTACTCGATCACCCGTAAGAATCCCACACTCAGTTGTTTCATTACTTCTTCTTTCACTTTCAAGGACCATTCTGGCGTAAGTTTCCTCAGCTTCTGTTTGACGGGCCTAAGTTCTGGATTGGTGTGTATTTCGTGCATGACTATCTGACTGTTCAAACCCGGCATATCTGCATAAGACCAGGCGAAGACATCCACATACTCTTTCAGAGTTTGTGTGAATTCTTCTCTCTCTGTCCCACTTAGGTTTGCCCCAATGCGGACCTCTTTTCTCTCCCCCTCTGTTCCGAGGTTAATCACAAGAGTGTCTCCTTCCTCGCTTTGTATACGTTGCTCCTCCCGTTCAGGGTGTTCGTTCATTCTTTCCAATTCCATATAAGCAATTACAGAATTAAAAATAACAGGATAACGCAAAATAGACTCTTCCTTATTGATACTAGTATTTACAGGTACAAGTTTAAAAAGTTCATTTAGGAGTGACTCCTTCCTATCCTTACCCTCACTCTTATCTCTCACCCTTACAATTTCGCTCTTTTCCCTTTCCCCTTGGTAGTCGGGATCAGCGTATATCAAGTGTACAGGGTCGTCTCCTGGCTCATCATCTCCCAGAGCCATGATGTCGAAGAGATCTCCGATCATTTCTTCCTCTTCGCCTTTCATGTCTTCACTTTCTTCCTTCGGCCCGATTGTCAACTTGGTAGCGAAGCTGTGTACGGTGTTTTCTTTGATATATAGGTCCTCTTCATAGAAGATTTCCCACCCAGGAAGGTTCTCTCCGTCGCTGTTTCTCCAAGGCTCCTGGAAGCCGCAAAAGGGGAAGTCCTCTCCTTCTTTGACAAAGAACCCGTTCAGAGAGCTGAAACTCGGATACTGATGCCCTCGACCCCTTTTTTGTTGATCGTCCTCTTCAGCGTGTTGGTACCCCAAACCTTCCCTCTCGTACCTTGCTACTGGTTCCAATGCTTGAAGTAGTCCTGGTTGTCCCATTCTCAGACCGGCTCCAGGCAAGTATTTCATCATTCTCAACATATTTGTAATCTTGGTGCTGAGACCGGGGATATTGTCAGGGGGAAGATACCTGATTGTCTGGGTGCTAAGAGTTTGCACTTGAGGCTCGTAAGAAAAGCCTCCTAACTGTATGCTCTGGCTCCCGATTCCCAAAACTGGTAACTCCATATCCGCCAAGGTCCTTTCAGGATCTCCTTGGATGGTAATTATGTTCCCTTCAAACGGTATCTTGATCTTTTGGTGCAAGGAGGAGGGGAGTGCTCCTATGTCGTGTAGCCATGCTCTTCCCAACAGTAGGTTAAAACTGGAAGGAATGTCTATGATTTGAAAGTCGGCCGGGAAGCTTCCGGGACCAACCATGAGATCAAGTTTCAGAGACCCCAGAACGGCCCTCCTGGTATTATCATAGGCCCTGACGGTTACAGCGGATGGTGAGAGCTCTGAATCTGAGATACCCAAGCATCTGGCAGTCTTTAGGGGGCAGACATTTATGGTCGACCCATTGTCGATGAGAACTTGTGGCAAGATCTTTCCTCGGGTTCGGACGGTGATATGGAGAGCCAGGCTGTGTTTTCTCCCCAACGGAGACAAGTCTTCATCTGAAAATGACAGACTTCTTTGGACTGTGAGTGACCCGATCATGTTTGGCAGTTGTTCGGGCGTGGAGTCCGGCGATATGACAGCCTCATCCAGGAGTTTAATGAAAGCGGTCCTGTGAGGTTTGGAGGCAACCAAGAGGCCCCAAATGGTGATGTGTGCCTGGGTTTTCTTCAACTGTTCCAGTACTCGGTCTTCTCCTACTTCTTTTGGAGGCGGTGATTTTTCGGCATCCATCGGTGGTGGCTGGTATACCTTTCCTGAGCGGGTAATCTGTTGTATCCAAAGGGATGTTGGGTCTGATCCCTCTGAAGTTTCTGACGACTCTGGCTCTGCCGACCAACTAAAAGTCCCGGGGGAGGTTTCTGTCATACAGATTGTCTCCTTATGAGGGGGGCGGGGTTTCCATGGTTGTTTTTTCTTGTCCTGGGTCCATCCTATCCCAGCTTTCCCAGGATTGGTTTTGATGGTGAGTGGTTGCGAGATCCCCTGATTTGTCTTTCCTAAGCCCTGCCCAGATAGGAAGTTCATCTTGGCCATCCATTGGTCAATTATTGGGTTGAGGCCTGGGGCAACTTGTGCTTTTGCCGATAGCATAACGGGTGCCTTATAGGCTGAATCGTCCCGAATGAGTCCTACGGGATCAAAGCCTTCGTCAGTGGTTAAGGCGTTAATTCCTGCAGGTGGAGCATGATTGGGGAGGGGGTTGTTGGTAACATTGGGCCCGCCGGGTGCGGAGATGGTTCCGGCTTCAATGAGGTCCTGGATACGATGGCGGAGAGCTAAACAACGTTCCGTGTCATGGCCTGCCGCCTGATGGTACGCACAGTTCTCATTCATTCTCCAAGTGTTGGGGATAGGATTTGGTGGAGGGCGTGGGTTGAGTGGGGTGACTAGTCCGGCCTTTTGGAGTAGTTCCAGGCTTTTGACCAGAGTAGTGGGGAGGGTGCAGAAATTTCTCCTTTTCTTGACCTCGGTGTTTGAAGAGTCTCCCTGCGTAGGCCAACTCATTGGGGGGACTTGCGGTGACTGCTGAAATGGGTTTTGTTGATATGGGTACGAGCTTAGTTGGTTTACGGCTGGAGTGGCCGTCTTTCTTCCAGTGTAAGAGGCCTTCTTGGTATCCGTGTCCGCCTTTCTGGCCAATTCTTCCTCTACCTGTGACCCCATACTCAACAGGGCTCTGAAGTGTGGAAATACATGCTTTCCCATGCAGTTCAATACAGCTGGAGTAAAATTCTTCTGTATGATTTCTAACTGCTCTTCTTCGTCGGGCCGTTTGGACATCTGGGATGCCATTTCCCTCCAGCGGGTGACAAAGTCGCTGAAGCTTTCTTTCTCGCCTTGCTTGGCCATTTCCAGGTGTTTACGGGTAATTTCCAAATTCTCGTTGGACCCGTACTTGGTCATGAATTCTTTGACGATATCCCCCCAAGTTTTCGTGTGGTGTTTCTCTAGGTCGAAGAACCATCTCAGGGCTGCCCCTGTGAGAGTCATGTGAAAAGCCTGAGCCAGCTCCGGCTCTCCACAGCCGGACACTTGCATGGATCTGATGTAGGATTGGAGATGGGTTTTGGGGGGTGTAGTACCAGTGAATTTGGTGATAGAGGGGAGCTTAAATCCTTGAGGTAGTCTGGCTTCTGGGTAGAGGGAAAAGGCGTTCATGTCTGTGATCTCGTCTGCCCCTTTCATCAGAGAAACACCTCTTTGCAGAACCTTCATCTGCTCTTTTAATTTCTTCATTTCTTCGCTCTCTCTTGACACCTCATCGGGCTGTTCCCGGGCTATCATCGATTCTGCGTATGCTGCCCGGAGTCGGTTGACGTCTGGGTACTCATTGGGAGGGGCTATTGGGGCTGGTGGAATAGGTCTTGCGGGGACTTGTGGCCATGGTTGATATTGGGGATCGAGGCCTTGCTGAGGTTGTGGCCAGACGATGGGTGGCTCTTGTTGTTGGTATGTGGGGCCTGAATCCGGGGCCCATTGGTTCTGATTGTTGGGGTCGGTTTGAACGGGACCGGCCATGTTGGGGCCCGTTTGGGGTGGATTGGTTCCTTGGATTGGGGGAAGTACTTGTGAAGATTGCCCTTGATTCGGATCTCGATTCGGTGGTAGTTGCTCAAACCCGGGTGGTGCGGTCCGTTCGGCTGACAACTCTTCCATTCGAATCCGGGTGTTCTGTTGCTCACTTGTGAGGCTTGCCAAATTCATGCTGACGGTTATCAACAAACGGTGCATCTCGGCTAAAGTCGGTTGAACTGCAGACGCCTCGGCTAGGCTCTGATTTGTCTCCTGATTCTCTCGTCCATCGGCCATTTCAGGTATGCTTGGTCTCACTAGTCTTCCGGTATGATCTCGACCGGCCCAACCTTCCAGACTGACGTCGCTTTATGGCTGTAGACGAAACCACGTGGCGAAGATGAAGGGAGACTATGATGCGACTCGATTTTTGCCAAAAGAATCACTAAAAAAATAGTCGAGAGAAAACCTCGGAAAACAGGTGTGGTAAAGTAAGCCGTAAAGTGGTACATCCCCTACAGCTGTATGACAAGTGTTTTAACTGACTCAATCTTAGATGCAGCGCAGGTGTTCGAACGGTTAAGGCTTCAGGCTCCCTCCTTTTTGGCAAGACCTTGCGATATACCCCAAGGGCGGGTACGTGCAAGAATCTTTTGATATACTTCCCGGGTACGTGAGTGTTCTCGTCACTCGATATACCTCGGGGGCGTACTTGGCCAAGGAGAGTGGAAGTAAATGCTTTCGGTTTATGTTGGCCCAAGCAAGCCAACTCCCTACTCACTTATAATACTTCCGAGGGTTTGGGGTAAATTCACACTCGTAGAACCAATGCATGATTTGTGATAGTGCGTGTAAAGTTCGAAAGGTTGGTTTCACAAATATCTTTATCTTTATTACGTCTTTTCGAAAAACTCCCATTTTTTAGAAAAAGGTTTCTTCTCAATCAATTAACATGAGTAGGGAAAGCAGTAAAAGCAAGTTTTCAACAGATAAACAAAGGTCCACATATAAGAGTCTAGTTTTCTAATGACTTCCCCAGCAGAGTCGCCACTGTGAGAATCCGCAAATGCGACCCCTCGGGTCTCGTCCCCGTTGGTGGTGGGGGTCATGGGACGTCGGAACTGATTCCGTCGTTCCATTTGCTGGAGCGTTTTCGTTGATTCATATCAAGTGTCCCTACGTCCTATTTCTAGATGCAAGGGGGTTCATTCAGAGTCGCCAGTACGTTTTTACGAGAAAACGGACAAAAAAAGGTCGTGTAAGAGGAAAGGCTATAGACAAGCCTTTCCTTACACGTTTGTCTGCGAAACCGGGATTCTTATAGGGTTCGGAAACTATATTACGGTTTGGGAAGGTGTTAAGCACCCATTCCGCCCTTTCGGTCTCTAGTGGTCTTATAAATTTATTCTATGTTGAAAAACTTGGATGCTTTTACCGACAGCCTACTACTTTCTAAATAAATAAAATAAAAAAAACCCTAATTTGGGAAAACGGGGAAAGGGATGAAAACCTTTGTGTTCCGAGATCCGATGTTTTTATATTTAAAAGATGAAATGACAAATGACAAAAACCTTTTATTTTTGAAAGAGTATTCCGTATTATTTCCTCAGATAATGACGGTTTTCTCGAGTTGTGATTATTTTGAAAAAGGTTCGGATTTTTATGTCGGGACTAATTTAATATGGAATTTGAACTCTTTGAGAAGAGTTTATCAGTCTATGGAAAAGACAAGATATGTGGATTTTAATTCCTAGATAAGTCTTTATCGGTCCGGGGTTTGAAAACAGGGTTTATCCGGACGATAATGTACTTACTCTTCTGGTTTTGAAAGTAGTTTTATCAGGGTCTTTTGTTTTGAAAACGGTAGACTATTGGTAACTTGACAATAAGTTTATTCAAATAAAACGTGGACAGAATAACAGAAGTAAAACAAGTACACAGATATCTAATCTTAAATACTAGAAGGGACTTTTTTTACCTTCCCGACGAGAATAATAATAAGAAAGAAAATATAATACGGCAGAGGGATCTCCGGCGATAATAATCTTCTCTTTCTTCAGATATTTCCGAGAAATCGATTCCGGAGACGGGACACGTCGAGTGTCGAGGATAGATTCGATAATTCTTCAGAAATAAGATAATGATAGAAAAGTGCTTGATAAAAATTAAATCTAAAGCTCCAAATTCTCAGATTCCAATTGCTGCCTTTGAACCCTTGGGGGTGTTGGCCTATTTATACTGCTCGGGAGAGATTGTCGCGCGACATTTCCTTAAAAAAGGAGAATGTCGCGCGACATTGTGATATGTCGCGCGACATACGGGAATGTCGCGCGACAAACGGCTGAAGTGATGGTTCTGACCGATTGATGTGTCAGAAAGTGGTTGGTCTGGTGCAGAGGGGGAATGTCGTGCGACATAGTGGAATTGTCGCGCGACATATCATGGATTGTCGCGCGACAATGTGATATGTCGTGCGACAATCTCTCTAAAGAACAAGTTTGTCGGGCGACAAACCCTCCTAGTGTAGTACCGGGTCCTTGGGTGGGACCCGGACCCAAAAATAGTAGTTCTCGGAGGTCGTTAGGGTTCTTGCGGGGGTCACGGATCGGGGTGTCTACAATAATGTGATTTTCTCTTCTACGATTTTTTTTTGTACTATAGATGGCACTCAAATTAAATAACCCCCATTTTTTTTATCATAAGATTAAATGTAGTAAGACTTGGTTGGCCAATATATATATATATATATATATATATAAGTAGATATAGCACATTTTTATCTTAAATTAGGAGTTTATTCTTTTATCTTAAATTAGGAGTTTATTCTTTTTTGAAACATCATAAATTAAATAGAAAAAAAATAATAAAGGACATTACATAAATAGTGGTTGTAATAAAGGACATCCATTTAAAATCATTAGTTTAAAGGACAATTTTTTAATTAAGGACGAAATATTAATTATTTTATTATTTCAATTAATGAAGTTGAATTCCAATACTACATTTCTTAAAGATAAATATAATAAAATTACTATACAATTAAATTCAAAATTAAATCAATTAAAATGAATTCAAACACATATCACAACAAAATCAATTAAAAAGATAAATATAAAAATTATTCAATCAAAGTCTATAATTATTATGATAATTATTATATAGTTATTGAAAGACTAAGATTTAGATGGAGATGAATATATCGAAAGGTGAATAATCAATTTCAAGTCTACTCCTTAGCAATGAAAATCAAATTTGAAGTACCCCATTTGTTCGATTTATGGTGGTTATTCTAGTGCCTGATATAATTCAAGAATTACTTATTGAACTTATTGTGATTCATCATGCGGGTTTGTAACAAGTAAAAGAGGCAAAGCAAGATGATTCGCTATCAGATTAAGTGGTCTATTGGGTGAACTAAAGGACATGGCAATAGACACATGGGATCAGAAATTGAAAGGTTTGTAAGAACCTTGTAATACAATAGTTGGTCAATTGAATTTTCTAATGTTCCTTTCATTCTTTTCCATTTGAAAATTCAATTCCATCTTCTTCTTTTTTTACAATGAAAGTCTCGCTAAAGTGGATAAACGAACAACTCGTAACTTCACAAACAATACAGTTGCAAAAATTGGCAAGAAGCGGGGCCGAAGAACTTAACATACTCAGTTCCATTCCCTTTTTCCGTGTGTATGGTTTGCATCTTAATCCAAAAGATATTTCTAGCTTTTCCTTTTGGTACGTAGTACTATAAATTTCACGAGTCTTTTGATATATATATATTTTCAATTCGTTAAAGTGCTTGAATATTTTGTTGTAATGAAGATTATATTGCATCTATTCAAAATTTGTAATTTTACTTTAATTAATTTTTGAAAAATACTAATTTCAACTTTAGTCCTTTCCATGGCTGAGTGCTTATCTTGCCAACCTTGACATTAAATGGGAACCCTTTCAACTTGGTTCTTTAACTTCCCGTTTTGTTTGTCAGAAAATTAATTATAAGAATATAACTTAATATGTCTGACAAAAAATGCATATTTTTCATTTTAGACATTTTTCTAACATATTATTTTGTAGGCATATTAATTTATAGGCATTTTTATATCCTTGATAATTTTGCAGGCATATTAACTAACAAGTATAACATTTTATTTTATAGACATTTTTCTAAAATATTATTCTATAGGCATATTAAGTATGCATTTTTCAATCATTGTTAATTTTGCAGGCATATTAACTAATAATATTTTACTTTATAGACATTTTTTAACTCATAATTATTGAAATATTGAGTATTGTTTTATCATTGGTCAAAACGTAAGCATCCAAGTTGGTAAGTTTTTAACTTGTTTATTTATTTAATCAACTCTATTGCTTTAGATTTCGAACACTCCACTTTTTTAAAATATGAAGTTTTTGAATTTGAATTTATTTTTCATTTGATTTTTTTGAATTATTCTTGTGTTTATCATCTTTGTTTTGAAATTTTTATTATCTATTTTTGAATTTGTTTGAATTTATTATCATTGAGTTAATTATGTAATTAATTTTATATTTAGTTTTGTGTAAATCTATAAAAAGGGTAGTTTTGAAATTCAATGTAATTAATTGAAATAATTAAATATTTTGTATTTTGTCCTTAATTAAAAAGTTGTCCTTCAAACTAATCTCTTAAAATGAGTGTCCTTTATTGAAAAGAGAATGTGAAATTTGTCCTTTAAAAAAAACTCCTAAATTAAAAGTGTAAATATTTTATTCTTCTTTTTTTAACATAAAGTGTAATTCATTTTCGAAACATAATAAGTATACCAAATTTATGGGCATAAATGGATATTCAAAAATTCAATTCCGTTCCAAATTCGAATCCGTATTTTGTGGATATTTATCCGAATGGATATTCGGAAAAAATGATTTGGATAGTGTTTATAAATATTTGGGAAAATGGATATGGATAATGATACTATTTAACCTAAATAATTCATCTCTAATATGGATTAGTCATATTTGCAGATATTCAATTATTGGATATTCGTATCTACTATAATATAGCATTATATATATTTGTCCCCATTTCCAAAAATAAAAATAAAAATCAAACAATATTCAATTTGTTGTGCACAAAACGAACCAATTTACCAATTTTTTTTTTAAACTAAAACGAAAAATAAAAAAGCTCATAAAATGGAAAAAAGAAAGAAAAATACTATTTACAGCATATATAATTTGCAAACATGAAAGGTTCGAGATTATATCAAGTTTAAAATTGTAATGATTTTTTACTCTAATTTTTAATTTTGATCAGATGATTATGTTATAATTTTAACGTAAATCTTATTGGGTTATACAAAATAAATAAAATAAATTCAGTACTTGGGTTAAAAAGTTTTATATAGAACTTTAGTAATTATTTTAATACGTTTTCTAATTTTTCGTTATACTTCTTGAATTAGTCTTATTTTAATTGAAATATTATGTAGTCAATATAGTTTTAAAATTGAACTAATTTTAATGTTACCAAAACAGAGAAAACATGTATATATGTAGTCATATAGAAAAAGAAAAAGGATAAGGATAAGGATATTATTTGAATTCGAGATATTCAATAGGATAAGGATAATAATAGTCTAATATACTATTCAAAAGGATACGAATAAGGATTTGGATATTAAATTTTAAAAAGACACAAAAAGGATAGTGTGGTATCCAATCCGTATAAGGATTTGAATATTACATTTAAAAAATATATAGATAGTGTGGTATCCGATTTGTATCCAATCTGTTTATATACTTAATCAAATCTCTCAAGATAACTAACAAGCTTTACGTTTAAATTAATTGTGTTTGAAATTAGTGGTGTAGGAGCATAAAATTGGAATCAACACTTGGGCCAAATAGTTAAGAGCAGGCCCAAGCTTAAGAAAGCCAACTCGGTAGAAAGAAGTTGGGCCGCGGTAGATATGTACATACACAACAACCAGCCGAACATAATATGGCAGCCGAGCACAGGGTCTAAATCGGCAACAATGAAGATGTTAAGATGGGCGTACTAGCCAATGTAAAAGAAACACCTATACCTATGAGCACGTTTAGTACCTATTGCCGAGGTGGCGCTTAAGCGAATGACAACAAGACACCTGTACTAGAAGGTACTATCAAAGTTCGTTGTTGATATGGACCTCCAGGCGAATGGGAGCTTGACACTTGTAAAGTGTAAAATCACTTGTGGATAAAAGAACACACCATACGTGAAAAGAGTAAGTTTGATGAGCAAGCAATATCCTTTACAGTCATTTCACCCTTAACCTAATAAGTATTGTAACCCTTATTCTATACGTATAAATAGAAGAGGATAGCTCATAGAAAGGGGTTCAGTTTTTAATGGCAACACACTTACTCCCAAACATAAACATTCTCCTCGAGAATAGCCATAACTGTTGTATACATCATTAAAAGGCCATTTGAGCCAAGTAAAGAACATAACCATACAACAAGGGAAGACGTACTACCAGATTGGGTATACAAGCTACCGAAGGAACCTACCCATACAACTAAAAAACCAATATATTTTATTTGTAGAATTTACTGTTCATTCACAACCTTTGCAATCTGTTTACCAACTTCACCGCCTCTGGGCAATTCCTCGTATTTAATCTCATTTTGAGTTTGGTTAGATTTTTACCACCCACAAATGTATAATTAAAAGGTAAAAAATCAGCCATAAGGAAGTCAAATTTGTAATAAAAAAATTGGAGACATTTTTTTTAGACATGAACAGTTAAAATTCATAACATATTCATATATAATTATGCTAAGCTTCTTGTAAATAGTTTTCCATGTCATTTTTTAAAAAAAAAACAAGGGAACCATGATAAAATAATTCAAAAATATCAATATATATATATATATATAATTGTGGGATGATAGATATTTTCTATCATAGGTTATGATGTATGTCTTTCTAAATTTGTATTTTTTTATTGTATTTAAGAATCTGTCAAATATTGATATATTAACTATATATACAATAAGTACATGATATTCTTACTAATTTGTGAAAAATACTGGTGTATTGTAATTTATTATGATATGTATGCATACACCATGATAAATACTCTATATTACTTAGAAGCTTAAAATAAATAGTTTCAATTCAAAAAAAATATAATCTCAAATTGAACAATGGGTGTTTTTAACATCATGCAAATATAATTAAAATATTAAATCTCTAACTCAAAATCTAAAAATGTGTCAATTTAAAAAATAAAAACTACGTAACATCACACTACTATATATATATATAGGAGAATGATCTAAAGAGGACCATTTATTTGGTCCTTAAATTCGGACCAATCATTTTAATGGGATAAACGGATGAATTTTTTTATGAAACTTGGTGAAGATGATCTCCATGATTAGTAAATCATCTCTACCAAATTTTATCAAAAAATTCAACCGGAAAGTGGGTTATCTAAACATCTTAAATTTTAAAGGCCAAAAAAGTGCATATATATATATATCAATTTTTTAGTTAACCCTCTTCCCGATTGAATTTTTCAATGAAATTTAGTGGAGGTGATCTACTAATCATGGAGAACATTTTCACCAAATTTCATTAAAAAATTCATCTATTTATCCTCTCAAATTAATCGATCCACATTTAAAGACCAAAAAATTGATTCTCTTAAAATCCTTCCCCTATATATATATATATATACATATTCATCGAGTTCTTCACAAATGAAAGAATGAAAAATATAAATAGCAATCAATACGTGAAGCCCAATAATTTAAAGATGCCTAGGAGTAGCCGTCCAACTTGAACACTTTTTTCATGTGGGATTTTTCTTTTGCCTTTAATCTTTTTTTAATGGAAATATATAGTACTCTCATCCAGTGGTCACAATTGCTAACCCTTACAGTAGTGCACTTTTGTCAACAAGATCACCAATGGCATTTCTTGTCAATTTTTCACTGTTACAAAATAAATATTGAGTAAGTTAGAAATTGATAATATCTAGATTTGAGGCTCTATGTCTTTATTATACATAAAACAGCGCAAAAATATTATTACATATATTGACAATGCACAAACATTTTTATTTTTTTTTCACTTCCAAGTCTATTGTTAACTTTAATTAGTTACAACTAATTTCTCTTGTGATGATCAACCGAACATCAAAAGGCAAAATAAAAAATAATTAAGGACACTAAATTTTTAAATTTCATAACTCCTCTTTTCAACAAATAACTTGTCTATGCATGCTATATACTATAAAAATATAAAAAAGTGAAAAAATAACTATTTTTTGTTGTAGATACAATAATACGGAGGTAAGAGCTAAAAATGTAAAAATCAACATTTTATTTCCTAAGCACAACAAAAATTAAGGGCAAATTGCTAATTTTTAGAAAAAAGTAGTGCCTAGTATATGCTTATTTTTCCAATTTTTTTTTCCTAAGGGTGAGACAGTAAAATCGGAATTGGCACACCCCATTGGTCACGCTCTCACCATAATGTTTGAATCTAACTGCAAAAACACAAAAGGTCAGTGTGGTGACATTTCGCAATGGCCCCACACGTAAACACTCTGTGAGAAGTAGCCAGATCAACGGTGAGGAATTTGACTTTCACAGCAAATAGATGCCCACCACGTCACACCAGATATAACACAGTTTCTTAAAAAACAAAGGCAACCGGATTAATATAAAATAACAGAAAATGCTTTCCTTTGAAAACTTTTTTTTTTTGGCCGGTGCTATTTGCATTTCACGTAATATTATTTTAATAATATTTTATTTTTCATTTGTATTATAAATTTATGTTATTTACTCGATAATAAGCGAGTAAGTGCATGTTATTTGTTTGATGACAAGCGAATAAAAACTTTAATGCCTTACTCACTTGTGATCGAGCGAATAACATGCACTTACTTATTTATCATTGGACGAATAAAACATGGAGTAAAATAAAAATTTTGATGGTGTGTAAATAGAAGCTACCATTTTTATACCACTTGGTCGTTTATCCTTATAGTGAACTCATATAACGTATATGGATAAAAATAAGATATAGAATTATTTTAAAAAATAAAAAATTTAGCTAAAGAAGGGATTATCGAGTTTGAACAACAAGCACACCACAAGATTGATAATGATATATTGCCGCATTAACATTTGGGTTTTTTAATAGTGCCACCAATCAACATTCATTTTTCTTCCATACCTATTAGCACAATGACAACATTTATCGTATCACTATTAGTATTAAGTAACAAAAAAATTGCTTCAATGGTGAATCTAATCGTCCCCAAAGTCACCTTGGCCTTCGCCATTTCAGCACTTCATAATTTTTAAATTTTGTAAGAAATCGCTATTATGATAACACTCTCAAATCTCTAGCAGATGAAATGTCCTCAAACATATGCATAGTGGCATCAATATTTATTTTTTTCCTGACCTTTGGCCCGAAAGAACCCACTGTCGATGGCTTTGCTTTGTGGTCAATTTTTTAGATGAATGAAACTTTAATGGAATCGAAGAAGACTATATGTCGCTTGTTGAGAGGCAAGTATAAAAGGCGGTTTTGGCTTATATCATCATCTTTGTTAGAATATTAGTGTTAGAATATTAGAAAGTTTTTCCTTTATTCCTTTATTCTCCTTTTCCCTTTTCTTCTCCATGTTTCACTCCTTGTCTCCTCCATGTTTTCTTCCATGTTTTTAGGCACTCATGTTTCCTTCTTATACTTGTATAAATATAGAGCATTTCCCATTGTAATAGACACACAATATATCAATGAAATCAATAATCTTTCATTTCTCTCTAGTTTTCTACATGGTATCAGAGCTGTAAGATCCTCAAGCCTTTTCGTTCACCGGCGGGCGATGTATTTCGTCGTCCGCCGGACCTCCAAACCTCGATGTCACCCATCACAGCATTTAGCCGTTTTCTTGTCATCCACCACGCAACTTCAACCACCATTAAACCCCACTAAACCCACCCGCTGCCAACACTTTCATTCTCAGACGATCCAATTCTTTTTTTATTCAGACGATCCAATTTTTCTTTTCTCAAATTTTCTACCTAGATTTTTTATTCCAGTTTTTCTACTCAGACCAAATTTTCTATTCCTGTTTCAGTTTTTACCAAGTTCTTCCTTTGAGAAATTTTCTATTAATCTAAAATCTATCCAGCGTTCCGGATTCACCTCCATCCCCCATCCCCCATCCATTAATCTGCTTTCCACGTACAAGTATGGGGTTGCACGTCCATGTCCATCCATTAATCTGCTCTCCACGTACAAGTATGGGGTTGTACGTGAGGGAGGGTGTTAAGCATGATATTTTATCCTTTCATACTTTATTTTACCAATTCTCTATTTTACACCATGTCTTCCACCTCCCGTTACATGCGGGACCTATAAAAATCCTCAAAAAAAAAAAAAAAAAAAAAAAAAAAAAACAATGAGAGAAATCTCTTTCTATTTCCACCCCAGAACTTTCTGATATTTCTATTTCCACCCCAGAACTTTCTGATATTTCCATTTCCACCCCAGAACTTTTTGATTTTTCTATTTCTACCCCAGAACTTTCTGATTTTTCCATTTCCACCCCAGAACTTTTCTGATTTTTCTGTTCATCATCCACTATTATCATCTAAAACATCATTGTTCCTCCTTTCCTCTACCGGCCATTCACCATCGAAACCTTTATCACCATCAAATCTTCACCAAATCCCACTGTCTAACACCAATAAAAAAAAAAAAAAAAAAAAAAAATCTTTATATTTCCATCATCTATTGTCAAACTCAAGTTGGTCTTTTCGTACCACCTTGAGTTTGAGGGGGGAAATAAACATATATTCATGCCGGCCTTCAGCCATGTCGGATCTCTCCCCGGACGTCAATCATATCAAATCCAGCCGTGTCAGATTTCACCCCAAACGGCATCCATTACGTGTCGGACCTCGCCCCGGATGGCAATCTCTCCCCGAACGTCAATCATATCAAATCCAGCCGTGTCAGATTTCACCCCGGATGGCAATCGTGCCAGACAATTAACAACCATATCGAACAATTAAAACTGGACCTCCCTTGCCAAATAATACTTACCCAGCATTCCTCATCTTTCAAGACATGCTCTGCAAACTCAAGATGACATCCCATATGCCACCTTGAGTTTGAGGGGGGGTGTTAGAAATGAAAGATTATTGATTTCATTGATATATTGTGTGTCTATTACAATGGGAAATGCTCTATATTTATACAAGTATAAGAAGGAAACATGAGTGCCTAAAAACATGGAAGAAAACATGGAGGAGACAAGGAGTGAAACATGGAGAAGAAAAGGGAAAAGGAGAATAAAGGAATAAAGGAAAAACTTTCTAATATTCAGTCAGCGCCACGTGTACGCCACGTGACATCCAGTCAGCGCCACGTGGCATCCAGTCAGCGCCACGTGTCCGCCACGTGGCATCCAGTAAGCGCCACGTGTCCGCCACGTGATATCCAGTCAGCGCCACGTGTCAGTCACGTGTCAGCCACGTCAGCGGTTAACGCCGTTTGCTTGCCGTCAGAATTGACGGAATATTCCAGACACCGTCAGATATATTTACAATTTCACCCCTGTACTTTCTGATATTTCTATTCTAGCCCCTAAACCTTCTTATTTTCCTATTCTAACATCAAGAGCCGTTGATCTCATTGCACCACTCATCCACTCGTTCAACTTCCCGATTCTCTCCTCCGTCAATCCCAAGCAACACCGTCCATTTCCTCAGTCATACCATAACCGACAACCCCTAATCCATACCATAACCGACAACCCGCAAATTCCGTAAACTCCAGACCCTCGCCATCATCAAATGCCGACATCTTTTTGCTCCGACCTCGAAATTCGAAATTCAAATTTCGAGATCGGCGCCTTTAACCCTTTCACCAGCTTCCTGCCATTAAAATCAAAACACACCATCCTCACTACAAATCACCCAATAGCACCATCCTCACTGCAAATCTCCCATTCAAATCCAATACAAACAGCCATGTCGATCAGCATCCGCCAGCGAGGTACTCCATGTCCTGCCTGCTCTTTTCGCCGCAGAGCTTGTCCTCCTTCTTGTGAATCAGTTAAAATCTTTCCAAATGCGTATCATCGTCGAGATTATCACACAATCTTTTCCATTTTCGGGGTAAAAAGTGTTGAATTCTTTTTACAACACGTACCAGATCACAAACATCGTGAAACTCTCGATTCGTTTCTCTTTGAAGCTAAGGCAAGAATCCTAAATCCTGCTGGTGGATGCGCTGCCCTCCTTACCTCTCTTGATCAAAAGCTTGAGGCTCTGCAGTCACGAATGACGGCGTTGGAGGCTCGACTGGACAGCGAGTCTCCCAGGGTTAATCCGTCATTTTCCTTTGTCCCTCCTGCAAGTTCCTCAAGGGCCAATCCATCCGACTCCCTTGCTCACCCACCAGGCTCATTCGCTTCTCCATCCGGCTCTGGTCGACGCCGCCACCGTTCGACCGGAAAACTGCCGGAGAAATCTCCAGCCTCCAGGTCATTTGCCTACCCATCCGGCTCCTTTACTCACCCATCCGGCTCCTTTGCCTCTCCACCTGGCCCCTTTAACCCTCCTGCAAGTTCCTCAAGGGCCAATCCATCTGACTCCCTTGCTCACCCACCAGGCTCCTTCGCTTCTCCATCCGGCTTCTTTACTCACCCATCCGGCTCCTTTGCCTCTCCACCTGGCTCCTTTAACCCTCCTGCAAGTTCCTCAAGGGCCAATCCATCTGACTCCCTTGCTCACCCACCAGGCTCCTTCGCTTCTCCATCCGGCTCCTTTACTCACCCATCCGGCTCCTTTGCCTCTCCACCTGGCTCCTTTAACCCTCCTGCAAGTTCCTCAAGGGCCAATCCATCCGACTCCCTTGCTCACCCACCAGGCTCCTTCGCTTCTCCATCTGGCCCCTCAGAGAATCCTCTAGAACCTGGGGTTCTTCCGACCCAGGAAGATTTGTTGGAGCATCCTCACTACAAAAGTTTTTTAAAGCTCCTTTCATCAACCCCTGATATCCATCTACCGACCGTGAATCTTTCAGAACACGGGGATCCTCTGACAGCAGTGGATATGCCGGCATATCCGACTCTGTCAGATTACCAAATTGCTTTGGATGGTTTCTCAAAGGGGTCTCCTCAAATTAGTTCTGTTGCGGAGGTTGCCGGATTAATGACTCCGGATTGGACTACCTTAGGAGATATAGGATACAATTCGCTCTCTGCTTCTAACTTCACTGATATCTTGAATTTTGGTGCTGATGATTCTCAGAATCCATCGCCTTTCTCTTTTTTATCTCAATAATGTGTATTAGAAAGTTTTTCCTTTATTCCTTTATTCTCCTTTTCCCTTTTCTTCTCCATGTTTCACTCCTTGTCTCCTCCATGTTTTCTTCCATGTTTTTAGGCACTCATGTTTCCTTCTTATACTTGTATAAATATAGAGCATTTCCCATTGTAATAGACACACAATATATCAATGAAATCAATAATCTTTCATTTCTCTCTAGTTTTCTACAATCTTGATTGCCCCATAATGCCCAGGCTACGTACCATAGCAACGAGCTTAAATTCGTTTTGCTGCCTTCGCTCCTTGAAGGTAAAAGGTTGTTTTGAAATTCCAATTGAACCAAAACGAAAAAGAATATTTCACCACTCTCGAATGCGCAATCCGCCTATTGGTTGCTATGGACACTGCCTAAAAACATGGTCTAAAGTTTCACCATGAGCCCCGCAACAATCCACTAATTGAATCCCTTCTACTTTGAAGATTATTCCGTGTGGGAAGAGAATTTCCACAATTGCCAAAGAAAGTGCTTCATTTTGTTTTAAACATGCTATTCTCAAAAAAGTATTCCAGCCATTGCGCCCGTAAGAAGAAGATGAAGTTGTGTGCATTATGTCACTAATAATAATTCAACTCACAATCATGCAGTAATCGAATATAGTATGGTACTACCCATTCTTAGTGTAGTTCCAAATAATTTTATTCATGTTATTAGTGATCAAAACCCCTTAAATTAGCTTGGTATCACAATCCAAAAATAACTTTGTATTGACTCCAACTTACACTTGACCTGCTTTACGCCCCCCCCCCCCCCCACACACACACACGCTTTGCCATGTATATGATTAAATATTGGATCCAAGACTAACCTCCCAAATCTATTGATCCAAAAAATATTTTCGTTTTAACACACTATTTACGAATATCGAATATTTGAAAATACTCTAAACTTACTTTATCTTTCTCCTTTTACACATATTTGCCTGTTTGATTGACCCATTAAAATTTGTTGCCTTGTTGATTATCTCCCCACAAAATATTGGAAATCATTCTTGAAAATTCATCACAAGAGGCATGAGGCACCCCATGGCGTACGTTGGCCAAGCCCGTGCAATAGCATTGATGAGAACTTTTTTGCTCGTCTTAGATGGCAACTCCTCTTTCCATCCTCTAGTTTTTCCCATAACATGTTCTTCAAATTTGAAAATATCTACTCCTCCAAATCCTAAAGTAATACTATTTTTGTACCCATTAAGAATCTACTAATTTATTTTAAGTCTTATTAATTATAAATGCAACAACACCTAATTGCGTAGATCAAGTGCTAAATGATCTTAGTTGTCACTAATAGGTTTTTAAGTTTGGGCACCCTCACTCCTCCTCCCTCAAGCTCGAACACTAGGTGTATATATGATCGCTTGTACTAAAAATAAAAAACACTATGAATGCAACACTAATTTTTATGTAATGAACTAATTATTATAGAAGAGAGTCAAAGAAATCTAGATCGTTAATTTATAAAATTTGATGATTAAAATTTTGACGGTAAAATATTTTTAAAAGAGTTTTCTTAAGAGGCAAATACTATCTATCAAAATATAAGGCATCTAATTTTAAACAATCAATCTCAATTTACAAAATTGAGTATATTTAAAAATATCTCGACCATTAAATTAAAATTTGACAATTTAAATTTTGATTCCTCAGCACAGCACAGAAATATACTCTATTTCACAATGACTCATTTAAATATAAGTCAAAAATTAATCATTAAATTTAAATCCAATGGTTGAGATTAATTCGTCTATGACATTTAAAAGAAAGAAATTTAAATAGATAAAGGAATTGAGAGACTACAATAACAACAAAATAATAATAAAGCAAAAAGAAAGCTGAAACATTTACTTCATATACAATACAACAAGAGGTCATACACACAAACACAACCCCCCTCCCCCATTTTCTCCTTCCTTTCCCAACCATTTATTAGATTCCTTCAATGGTCTTTTCTTTTTCTCATTGGATTGTGCATATACCCAGCTAAGAAAGAAAACCCTTCTCAATCCCCCTTTCACTCCTTTTAAGAATTTTTCAATTTTTTTTTTGTTGCTTAATCTCAGTGGTTTTTCTGAGACTTTTTAAGATACAAAACTCTTCTTCTTGGGTGTTGTTGGGTTTTTGGTGGTTTCTGCAAAATTTTCCGTCTGGGTCCCTTGCAGAGAAGCCCCCTCTATTTACCCACTAGCATATATGCCTTAAAAAAGGGTTGAAGAGAATTAATCATATAATCTATAAATATACTTTTTGTATTTTGATTTCTCATTTTTTTTCTCTCCTCAAATTAGTTGTTTTCCCCAGAAACTAGTTAATTTTCTTCCTCTTTCCCTTTTGAAAAATTATCTTCTGTGAATTTGAGAAAATATAGAGATATGGGCAAACAAGGACCTTGCTATCACTGTGGTGTTACAAGTGAGTTTTGTTTCTCTTCAATTTGTTTGATATTTTTATAAAATTCTGAGTATTCAAGAAAAATGGGCTATTTTGGTTCTTTCTTTTTGTTTATTTTTTTTGATAATATTCTCTAAATGGTTTCATATGCTTAGATTAGTTGTTCAATCTTGTAAGAGAAATACCCATATGCTGGGTTGCTTAGAATCAAAAGGGAAGGGATTATCTGGACAATTATGAATAATGAGAACTATATGCAGTTATGTTGTTTGTATTAATGGTTGACCCAATAGCCTGAAGTGCCTTCGAATCTCTTAAAATCAACAATGGTTTGTGTTTGAGTATTTTGAGGAAATTGGGTTTTCTTTCTTCATTTTCAACCTTTTCTTCTCCTCCCTCTTTGATGGGTTCTTATTGCCCTTTTGACTCTCTTGCACCATATTTGACCAATCAAATTAAGTTTGTTCTCTTATGATAATGAGGTTTACCTAGTCTTTATTCATTTCATCTGTTTCCCCAGTGCTTCATCCTTATCTAAATCACACTTCTGAGTCAAACCCCATTTTCTTGTTGCTCTATAACTTATAGATTCCCAATTCAATAGTATAAATGTGTGTGCACAAGGGCAGCAATTAGTGCCGAACTCTGACTCTAATGATGTTGTTAGTTCTGGACCATCTTCTAGTCGTTTCTCTTTCAATTTGTTCTCTCTTGAGGGTGGAATTGTTTTCTGGGTAGTGGTTCATTTGTGTACCTTTTAAATCATCACACCGCAAGCTGGATTTTGTTTCGAACAATGAATTCCTTTGTGGCATTACTTTATTCATACCCGCCAAAAACTCAGTGTTAACACTATGCACTTGCTGAATTCCCAATTCTTGCAATTTCTATCTTCAAGACACTATCAAGCGATTGTTGCTTCATCGGGCTTTCCCCAAAGATCTTGGAACACAGAAAATGAGGCTAGTATTCAATAATGCCAATCGGGTTTCATGTGACAAGTTAACATAGTTTGTATATCCACTCGAACCAACTCTCAGTGCCTTCTATCTATTCTCTCTTTTCGCATAACTCCTTTGCATGACTATAACCATGTAGTTTCTAGATTCATTTTACCTCATATATTTGCAAAATTTGTATTGGGAGCTTCTCGCTTGATGCCCAATGGGCTCTTTCTCTATGAAGTCAATGGAACCTTTGAGCATTGGACTGTGCCCATGCTTAAGCATATTCCCAGCCTAGTTCAACTTTGTAAGCTGCATAAAGAATCACTAGATCTGCTATTACATCCTATTTGAGATAGGTATGGTGAATGTATCAAACGGTGGGAAAAATTCACAAGTTGGTCCACATACCATCATGATATTGTGTTCTCTTGCTTCGTGTATGTTAGTTATAAACAAAAACCATAAACATGATGCTATAAAACAAGCATAACTTGGGATTATGCTCTTAATGTGTGGTAAATGTCTACTTAATATTGTTAATTCTCTATTCTTCTATGTTTTCTCTTGAATATTTGAATACGAATATGGAAGTCTCAACTTCTAATATAGCTGCACTTCTATAATGGACTGTTGACAATCAAATTTATGATACAGACACCCCACTTTGGCGTAATGGTCCTCCAGAGAAGCCTATACTATGCAATGCATGTGGGTCTCGGTGGAGAACAAAGGGAACACTTGCAAACTACACCCCTCTTCACGCTAGGGCCGAACCTGACGAATTTGAAGATTACAGGGTTTCAAGAGTGAAGAGCATCTCCATTAAGAACAAAGAGGCAAAGGTGCTAAAAAGAAAGCAAAATTACGATAATGCAGTAGCTGGAGTGGTTACTCCTGATTACAACTACAGCTTCCATAAGGTTCTTGATGAAGATACGAGTAATAAATCGAGTTCCGGATCTGCCATATCGAACTCGGAGAGTTGTGTGCAGCTTAGCAATGCAGATGCAAGTGACTTGACTGGTGGGTTTTTGCTCTGTATGCATGTTTGTATCTATAGTATATTCACGCACTCCTTAATGTGACGCTTGATCCTCTTCTTTCCTTAGAAACACTTGAGACTGATTTTCTCAAATGAAATGGTGGCGGGTTAAGGGTTTGAGAGTTTTGCACATGAACTTCTAGCCCAAATTTCTCTTGTAAGCAAGATATTGCTGGTTCGAAGCCTAGGAGGTGGATTTCACTGTGTCATTCAACATGGAGAATCCCACGAGCTATGCTGTTTCCACAGTGAAAGCAAGTCTTTCAGATAGGGCTCAAGGGCAGTGGAGATGCAGGCTCGAACCCCATCAAGGGTAGTTCGAAACCCCATCTGGGGCAGTTTCATATACCTCTAAGGGATGACCGTTGATAGGGGAGGTTACCCCATTTTAGTAGCACAATATTACCATTTCCTAGTAAAAACATCACATACACAATATATGAATGGAGGCTCATATTCTGGTTCAAATGAGAACTTTATCTTCTTTCTTCATTTCAGATCCAGCCCAATCTGTTGTGTGGGATACAATGGTACCGTCGAGGAAGAGGACATGCGTGAGTCGCCAAAAACCATCTTCAATCGAGAAGCTTACTAAAGATTTGTATAACATTTTACACGAACAACAGTTGAATTTCTCTGGATTGTCAGAGGAGGATTTGCTCTTTGAGAGTGATATGCCAATGGTCTCTGTTGAGATAGGACATGGAAGTATGCTGATTCGGCACCCAAGTTCTATAGCTCGAGAAGAGGAATCTGAAGCTAGCTCCCTTTCGTTTGATAACAAACAACTCCCCTCAAATGAAGCTTATTCCCGATTGACCACCACCCTTTCTGAAAATATTAGTTACAAGGGTGTCGATTTTCAAAGACCATGGATCGAGAAAACTAAGAAGCTTACCGGTTTAGGAAATGAACAAGAACAAATGGAAAGGTACCCTATTTTAAATTGACTAAATACACATAAACCCTCAATATAACAAGAGTATTTCTAGGGACACATTCAGGGGATATGATGATGCGTCTCCAATACATCACTGTCTCCTCAATACATGTCTCAGATTGTGTCTCAAGAATTATTGATATAATAATACCACATTGAACCCAAGATGTGGGCCTGGGCAACCCACATGGCGGATCATCGTTGGTGGTGGAGTTCCATGTGGGATGCCCACATGGTACACAGGGAGTTCACAATATTTTCTTGATGTGGTGCAAACTATAAATGCAGCTTGGTGCTCGGCTCAAATAAAGGTGTTTTGAGATTTTTAGCAATTATGCTACAAGTTATATGTTACCGGGGTATATTATTGGATGAGGCTCCATAGAGTTGTACTTTATATGTTATTAAACGTGTAACCATGTTGAATTTTTGTTTGAAGGGAAAATTAATACACATTGGCATGCTGGTAAGGGAAACTTTAATTGATTAATCTGTAGTTTGGAATCAGAAATTTTTTGCTTCGCTAGAAAATGTTATACGTATTTATGCACTTATGTTGGAATTGCAGAGACAAGTTTCAGCATGAAAAACTTCAAACTCTTGGTAATCATAAGTCACCACTATGTAACATAGACCCCAAAGTAAGTTGCACTCTCTCTCTCTCTCTCCCTCCCTCCCTCTCGAGCGTGAGAGTCTTGGAACATCTCCCTCTCGAGCGTGAGAGTCTTGGAACATAAATTTAAGTCAACTTTTATCATGTTCAATGTGCATATTTGGTGCAGGATGTTCTTAATTTTGAGGAGCTTGTGAATCATATGACAAGCGATGAACAGCAACAACTGCTGAAGTATTTACGTTCTATCGATAATGAGAGACTTCCTGATAGGTTTATGTCAACGCTATTAATTCATTTTCATTTAATTTTTGATTGATCTTTTGCTAATGGACAATGAAGGCCACTTGCCTAAAGCGGTAATTCAGTTCTGGGTAATGGCAGCCTTTTCAAATATAGAGCTGTGAACTATATATTCTTACAAGTGCAATGAATCGCTTTTGGGAAATTCAAAAGGCTTGATATTATATATTTGTGCAAGAGACTTCTATAACGGAATTAATCATTAAATTATTATAAATAGCATTTGAACAACCTAACACTTTTTTGGCTTGTAGTCACTAAGTCCTCATAAAATTCAATATACTATGGTCACAATATTGAAATAACAGTCAATCCTGGAAGTTCGAAATGATCATTGGATGCGCCAAACAAACTAGCTCATTTGCTTTCATAGTTGATTTAAATGTAGATAGTACATTAAATGCACTAGGTGCGTACGTGCATATCATCTTCTTCTTACTAGTACTACTGGTTCATCCGTCCAAAATTAATAGTCATATATTTTACTTTCACACATTTTCAAGAAAAACACTAATTTCAACGTAATCAGTGGTTAGGAATAAAACTTATTTACCATCATGTGATTTTGTCCATTTACTATGGCTCAAAAAGAAGTAACATCAGTTCTAAATATGGCCTTTTTTCTTTTTATCATATCAACAGCCTTAAAAGCATGTTTGATAGTCCGCAGTTTAAGGAGAAGCTGTCCTCTTTCAAGAAACTTCTTGCAGAAGGTGTTTTTGATCTCTCTTTAGGGGTTAAAAGTGAAGGCTTTAGAACTTTGAAGAGGCTCGCGCTTGGAAATTTGACAAAATCCGAGTGGATCGAACAATACAATCTACTCAAGGTTTGAACCCTTTAATAAATCTGTAGTGGTTTTTTTTTTCTCCCATGAATGTGCAATTTGCAGTGATTATAATTATTATTTTCTCGTTGTAGGAGTTAAAATGTAAAAATAGTGTTGGTGGGTCTGTTGTTGCACAAGGACTTAATGCCATTCCAACTTGTCATTCAGTGAATGTAAAGAGATCACGAGATGGACAATACCAAAATTTTCCAGGTTAGCAATATTTACACGTCTATGTGTATATGTACAAAGAACCATTTTAGTCTAAGCATATAAATGCAGCTAAAGATGAATGAATAATTGAATACGGTGAATTCAAGGGATAATGCAATATGTATGTTATAAGAGAACTAATGCATGAAACAGCCCAAATATATCCTATTAAGATACAAATTGAAGTCACATTGATGCGACTGGATTTCCAAAGTAAACTAAATTCGTCTTCTTCGATAGCACTGGGTCAACTGACTTGTTGGAGAAAAGCACCAAATAAGCTTGTGTGCCATAGCTGTACCATTGGAATTTGTATTCTGAAGTGTCCATTCATTATAACTGTATAACAAGTTCGTATGAAGGTCCAAATATTATTCCCATTATTGGACGAGGCTTTTCGCCCTATGTACTCTTAACTTATCGACAAACATATTTTCTGGTAACCTTTTTATTTCTCCTTGTTTTTTTTTTGGGTGGAGAGAGGCTCAAAGAATGTCTGTAAAAAATGGGGGCAAATTCAAACCATTTGCGTTAAGGAAAATAGACATCGAAGTATTGAAACAAAACCATCCCCCCCCCCCCCCCTCCTCTCCTTTTTATTGAAAATCTTCATTAGGTTGTCTCAAATTAAGGATCCCCTTCCCTCTTTATGATGTATCCTTGACCATTGATTATATCTACATCAGTCTCTTTTCAAAAAGTACCTAAGTCAAAGCAGGATTCTTAATTGAGACATAGGAAGTATTTATTTTGCTTTAATGACATGACTACTTTATTGCTTCACTTTTTACACTGTATCAATCGCGCTTTCTTCAGTCACTCATACGATATGCGTAAATCATTTTGAAAAGAAGTTTGTGTGGTATCTTTTAGGAACAAAAGCAGCTACAATAAAGAGCCCAAAAGGGTTGGTGATGAAGGCCAGCTATGAACAAAGGGAGCTAATAGACAAAGACAACGATGGCACTTATTTCAGTCCAAAGAGCCTATTCACATTGCCTCCCGACAGTAGCTCTCTCATGCTTGAATCTTTCTGCTACGAAAACCAAAGTTCTGATAATGATCTATTACTGCTCGATGTGCCATCAAACAGCTCTTTCCCACAGGCTGAACTCCTCTTCCTCCCAACTTCCCAAGCAAGCACTAGTAGTAGCTCAATATACCAAAATGTGGACCGACCCTGACAAAAAAATACTTCTTTAATCACTGAGGGTTATTTAGGCACCACTTATGCCAAAAACCCGTGATTGGGCTAGTGATATTTTGAATGCCAAACATACAGAAGTCTGCAAATGAGGTTTGTTGGTTGGTTGCACTTCTTTTTTTCTTTTTGGTTTCTCTTGAGCAATATTAAAACTCGGAATGCTAAGGGATGAAAATTGGATGGGCTTTTTTTTTTTTTTTTTGTATAGTTTGACAGAAAGATTGTAATATATGGCTTAAAATACGGAAGAACTGGTTAATCTTCTCAAGGTTTTTCTTTTCTTACGCCAGCTTATTAAAAGACTTGCAAATAACTATTGAGATACATTTCTGTTTGCTCACTTTGTCGTCATGAATTTGTGTTTTCGGTTTCTTGGCAAATAATTACAAGAAATTGAGGCATCTACTAGCTTTGAATCTTGATTCTCCACTTCTTTCTAGAAAGTTTTATTGACCATTCAAACTTCCTTTTTAAGTGTAGGTCCAGTGATGCTATGATATGGATGGAGAAA
Source organism: Lonicera japonica (assembly GCA_021464415.1). NCBI lineage: Eukaryota > Viridiplantae > Streptophyta > Magnoliopsida > Dipsacales > Caprifoliaceae > Lonicera > Lonicera japonica. Next base: position 23,456,282 of record CM038464.1, read on the forward strand.
TACATGCGTGGAAGAGGTGAAGTTGGTAGAATTGTTGAAGAAAAGCGAATTAAGTAGGGAATTTAAAGCCTTAGACAAGTTTAAATGCTTTGTAGAATGTGGAGGATCTTAAAGAAAATAAGTTAAAAGGGCTATTTTCATAGGTCATGGTGGAGTACTTATTTGAATAGTTCATGGGACTAACTGAGAATAAAAAGGTTACACGCACAACTTACTAGTCCTTATACTCCGCAACAATTGGTGTAGTGTGAAGACAATTTAGGGCAATTATACTCTCTTACCGATACCTTTAACCTTTATGCTTGGCTGCGCGAGCCTTCAGAAATTGGTTTCTTTAACACCTTGTGATATTGAATGGAAGAAAATCCAAATTTGGAGGACAGAAACGAGTTTCAAATGGTTTTGATTTGAAAAAATGTACTAGAGCTAGAACAGATATCCTTGTAATTTGTTCACCCGGATGGAGGACTTACCGAACTAGAGAGTCAAGTCGTATCTTGCCAAATTTATCAAAGATAATTCTCCTAGTGTAGGCTCTAACAATGATCTCCGTCTTTTTGAGTCGCAGGAAAGTGATGAAAGTTGACCTTCTTTCAGAAAGGGTGGAGTGTTAGTTCTTGTCTCGTGATCGATAAAGCAATCTCGCTCTTAGCGTAGTGGGAATATGGTTAGGCCTTTAAGATTCTCAATTGTGTAAAAAATTGAAAAAGATACTTTCTTTTGCACTCTAAAACATGAGGCATTTCGTGCTTTTTTTCAAGTACCATAGGTTTTGGTGTTCAAGAGATAAATGAATGGTTGCTACGAAGGATGAGATTATCCCCATGACTAAGAATGAGATGTGGGAGTATGAAGACCTTTCACATGTAGTGAAAGCGCCAGAAACAAATTAAATTAAAAAAAGGCAAATGGTTCTTAAAAAGGAGGGAAAAGTACTAGAAAGATAGACTTGATTTTGTGATGATATTTTGAGTGAGATATAAGGTACACGTTAAAATTGAAGGTTAACCTAAAAAGGAAGATAGACTCAACCATATTGTTTCAAAGTTGTTTCATTACTTCTTCAGTTCTTCGTATGAATGTCAAGATTGCATTTCTCAACTAAAAATAAGATCTATATGGCTCAACCATTTTAATTTGGGGTCAAGGTGCATAAAGTGAAATTTTGGACAATCGTGATCTCAGGTACTCTCATCTAAGTTGTGGGGCTTGGGCGTAACTGAAGATGACCATGACACGGATACTGTGTCGCAATTGAGAAGTGTTTCTGTACTATTGAGATTAAGCTTGAGGCTGAAACAAACAATTTATACGTGAATTTGAGCATTGGTAGTGCTTTTGTTTTGCCTTAAAAAAATCTAAAAATCACCGGGCTTTCAAAGAAACGCAAATCAATCACCATCGAAACCCTCCGGCGGCCACCACCTCGGCCAGGGAAAATCCATACCACGTTTCTTCGCAGTCTCCAAGAAATCTCCGCTAGTCTCGGACCAACCATCATCAGTCTCCTCCACAACCATCTTCAACACATCAATAAGATCCTTGTTCTTCTCCGGCGAATTTCCCGTCACCGGAACACCACAGGAGGAACCCACGAATTTCAGTCTCTCGCTTCCCCCGTCGACATTCATTCTCACTGTGTTATCAATCAACAGTTGAGTGGTTTGAGTTTGAACCAACGAATGGCATAATCCTTCACCATTATTCTCTTCCAATTCCGACTCGATAACTTCAGTTTCAATCACATCAACATTTGGTTCCTCCGATCCATAATTCACATCTAAAACCCTCGATTTTTTCACCAGAGGCTCGCTTGATTCACTCTCCGAATCCCCAATTTTCTTCCGTCTATTCTCAAAAACCTCATTCGATTTCAGTTCAGAAAACCCTAGATTGTCCGAATCATTTCCCAAATCAACACCTCTCCCTGCGTCCTCACAACAATCTTCCTTTGAGCTGTCCGATACAGACACCATAACGATTCCGGTGTGTTCCTCTGACGTCCCTCCGGTCTCCGACGAGGAAGCCGGTGTTTCGGTCTCCGGGAAGAGGTCCGATTCCCGGGCGAAAGGGCAGTTTCGGAATTTAAGTTGTTGGGAAGAAGTGGGTTTGCAGTTTTGTGTGATTAGGGAGCCAAAAGGGTCCAATTCCATTTCTGAAAAATTCCAATTTTAATAGCGAGGAAGAGATGTAGAAGATTCTTGTTGATGAAAGGGTCGTCCTCTTTTTTAAGGTTTTGGGTTTTGCTTCAATGGTGTTTCTCTGTTGACTTTTCCCGCCCTTTTTCTTGTGTATCTTCCATGGCACGTTCCCGCCATAACTGCCTCATGCAAGGGAAGTGTTGGCCTAACATGTCTTTAAGTAAAGCGATAAAATTTATAGCAAATTAGTAAATGGCCCAGTATTTTAATCACTTGTATATTCAAACTTCACATGATTTGTGTAATTAGTGAACAGCTCAAATTTTTGTTTTTGGCCCAAATGACTAAATAATTTTAATTCAAAATTATTATTATTATATCATTTTAAATGACATGTTTGTCCTTTTTGGTTGTTAGGGTTCACTCCCATTAGTAATTACAACGTGTGTATCCTTTATCCTAGACTTAAGCAAATTACATAATTTAATGTTTTAACCACTTTTATAGTGTATATCCACTCACTCAACAATATATATCATCACCCATATCAATTTGTTACGAACATTTATGTTAGTATGTTATTACCATTATACATCTTCTTTTACATATGCAGTTTGTATTCCTATGTTTTAGTATGTTACGACCATTATACATCTTCTTTTACATATGCAGTTTGTATTCCTATGTTTCACACTTTTACTTTTTCTCATCTTAGAAGCTTGGTGCTTGATAAGTGGAACCTGTCCAATTATATGACCCAGGTAATGAAACTTTTTGTAATGTTTCTTTTTAAAATTATTATCTAATGTTGTATTTTATTGACATTCGTTATTAGCAGATTATGTAATTTTTGATAATTTTCCAATCGTGTATATCCAAAGTGGAAAACAACATGTTATTTTTTTTGAAAAAAATTCGAATCGTCTAGTTTGTAAAACTAAAAAAATTAATAGTTTTGCAATCATAAAAGTCATATTATAAAATTTTTAGCAATATTCTTATTTATATTATAATTACGTAATACCACTCATACCATAACAGTCATATTAACGTTTTTATATTTTTATTCATTTTATGACTACGTACCTTCTACTCATCTCATAATAGCCATATTAATGTTACTGTAATACTACTCATGCGTAATATGACTGCAGGTTGAATTTTTACTTTAGATAAACAATCTTAATTTGAATTTTAGTTTATTCATTTGAATTTCAAAATCGTGTAATCATAATAACTAACTCAATCTAATTTATGATTATTTTAAGTTATTATTTATTTTTTTTAAAAAAGGGCAACATTGGAAAAACTATAAATGAATTAGAAATAACTAAAACAATTAAACAGAAAACAAATCATAATTATCCAAAAATTTGGGCCAACAACTAATTACAAAAAATAAGTGGGTTAAATGCAAAATAATTCAAAAATACTGGGCTAAATACAAAAAGCCCTTAAAATTTAATTTAACAAAATTGATACGGGTGACACTTTCATTGCATAACAAAGAGGCCATGAATTCGATTTACATGTATATTATATCTAACATTTTGTTGTATTAACCTATTTGTGTAGGTGTAAAATTGTGTAAAAAAATGTATTATTGAATAATTGTTTATATATATATAAGGAATATACAAACTACCGGTAATAACATATATCTCAAGAAACTGTTTGGATTGAAATGGTTAATTAGGTCGTGAAAAAATGGAATGGAAGAGAAATGAATAGTTTTAATTTTATAGTTGTTTAGATAGTTAGAGTTGAAAAATCGATTAATGAATATCTCTTGTTTGAATAGAGAAAAAAATAAAGAAAAGTAATTTAGTTTAATATATTATTAATAAATATAAATTAAATTTGAAAGATGATAAATATTTCATTGAATTTTTATCCTTTCCTTCCAAATCCTCTGAATATTTGAAGGAAATAATATGAAGGAATAAAGGGGATTGACAATCCATCTCATTCCTTCCACTTTCTTTATGTTCTTTTCACAATTTATCCAAATGTGTGATTTTTAATCACTCATTCATTTTTCCCTTTCTTTCCCTCCTATTTCTTTAATCCAAACGAACTATTAGTGATGAGTAGAGGATTTGTGAATATAAAGGTTTAAAATGAAAGACAGAGGTTAACATTTTATGCTCTCTCTCCATCTTTAAAACAATTTTTTTATAGTGCGTATGCAAATTAAAATTTCATACTTTTATGCTCCGTTTCATAATAACATGGAAAATGAAAATAAAAATAACTAACTTAGATGAGAATATGGAAAATAAGTTGAGGCATATAGTGAGATTCTCTATATCTTATACTTTTTTTTGTGAGTATATGTCCTCCATCCTCCTTTAATATTTTGTGAAAAAATTTTCTCCACCATCACCCAAAGAAAATTTTGTCATGGAAAAAAGCAAAATGCAAAAGTTAATTTCACCACATCCCTCAACTTATTTTCCATCTTCTCATCTAAATTAGTTATTTTTATTTTCATTTTCCATGTTACTATCAAACGGAGCCTTAGTATTTTTTTCAATAAATAACATAAAAGTAATTATTAAAAATATATAGCAATTATTTGTGTCTTAAAAACAAGTTGTTGGATGTGATATACATAATTTAATAAAAGATTGATCAATGTCGAAACATCAAACTAGATTCAGAAAAGTGAATTGTAAATTTGAAAATTCACTTGAAACTAAAGGACTTGGTTCCTCTCCATTATGTTTAGGTCTAATTCCATTCAAGAGGGTCTAATTCCGTCCAAGGGGGTCTAATTTGCAGATTAAACGGATGAATTTTTTCACGAAATTAGGTTGAAATGATCCTTATGATGAGTAGATCATCTCCATAAAATTTTATCAAAAAGATTCAATCTAGAAAATGGTCAGATGATGATCTAAAAATATGAACGGTAAAAAATAAACAAACGCATCAAATTTTTATTACGTTCACTTATAGTTTGAATTTCATAATGAAATTTTGTAGACGTGATTTATTCATTATAGATGTCATCTTTACCAAATTTCATGAAAATTTTCATTCGCTTAGCCCTCGAATTAGACCACCTTGAATGGAATTGGACCAAGTGGGTAATGGATAGGAGTCAAGTCCGAAACTAAACATCTTAATGACTTGATCCACTCAAATCCTTGTGAATATAAGGTTTTGAGTTTGTGGTAATCAGTTAGGTCTTAAACCCACTGAAACAATGTTTCTTTAACGATCCACATCCCACGTTACTATAATGGTGAGATTTTTGACTTATATGCAGGTTTGAGAAACTTAAATTATAACTTAGGGTACTTATTTAAGGAGAACACCACGCGTGGTTATAGATTTCATGGGCCTAACAAGAAATAATTAATCATGTTATAATAGTATCTATGTTTAGCGACACCAAACACGCCTTGGCGGGGCTTAAACCTAAGTGTTGAGCATGGTGAAAGATTGTTTTTATCACTCTCCTCTGAATTCTACTAGTTTGTATTCTTTTCACAAAATTTTAAAATCATGTGAATTAATAAATTATGAGATTTTGAAATATGTGATTTTAAAATTTATAGTCAACTACTCTAATGGCCCTTAAACTATTGGCCTAGTGTCATTTTGGACCTTAAACTAAAAAACGCTCCACTTTGGCCCTTAAACTATTAGCGAGTTTCACTTTAGCCCTCCCATCTAAATTTTCTGTTAAGTGGGACGGAAATGAGGGCATTTTTGTCTTTTCAATTAATTTTTTAAAGAAAAGATTTAATTATATTTTTTTCTTAAAAATATAATTAAAAAATAAATAACAAAGGAAGAGAGAGAGATAGAGAGAAACCAAATCAAACACAAAAACCATCCACATACATACATACATACATACATACATCTTCTTCTTCCTCTCTCTCCCCTCTCTCTTTGTTTGTAAATATCGAAGACAAAACCCAAATCAATTGAATTTGTTAAATGGATATGGATTTTTTTAAAAAAAAAAACTAGAATGGATGTGGGTTTGGTATGGTTTGATAGAGGATGTGATGATTTTTGTTTATTTGGTGTGAGAGAGATTGTATTTGAAATTGGGAGCCATATGGTTGTGTTTTGGAGGAGGTGGCCAGAGATGGAGGTAGAGAGAGAAGATGGCCGGAGAGAGCAAAACCCAAATCAATTGAATTGGTTGAATGGATATGGAATTTTTAATTTAAAAAAAACAGGATGGATGTGGGTTTGGTATAGGTTAGATAAAGGATGTGATGATTTCGGGTTATTTGGTGTGAGAGAGAATATAATTGAAATTGGGGACCATATGATTGTGTTTTGGAGGAGGTGGCCGGAGATAGAGGTAAAGAGAGAAGATGACTGGAGAGAGGTGGCCGGAGATGGAGGAGATGGAGGTAAAGCGAGAAAAGATGGTGATGTAGAGATAAAAGATGGCCGGAGAGAGGAGGTGGCCGGAGATGGATGTAGATAGAGAATATTGTGATGTAGAGAGACAAGATGGCCGGAGAGAGAAGGTGACCGGAGATGGATGTAGAGAAAGAAGATGATGATATTGGGAGAGAAGAAGATGGCCAGAGATGGAAGAGATGAAGGTAGAGAGAGAATATGTTAATGTAAAGAGAGAAGATGGCTGGAAAGAGGAGGTCGCCGGAGATGGAGATATGGTCGGAGATATGTATACATATATATATATATATCTGTTTCTTTCTTTGTCTCTTTCTTTTTTATTTTATTTTTTTAAAACATTTTAATAAAAAAATTATTTTATTTATTTTTTAAAAAAATTAATTGAAATGACAAAAATACCCCCTATTTTCGTCCAACTTAACAGAAAATGTGGACGGAAGGGCCAAAGTGACACTCACTAATAGTTTAAGGGTCAAAGTGAAGCGTTTTTTAGCTTAAGGGCCAAAATGACACTAGGTCAATAGTTTAAGGGCTATTAGGGTAGTTTACTCTAAAATTTATGATTTTTAATTTACGTGTTCTTCAAAAAAATTATAAGTTTTTATCAATATTTTATAAAAACTAATTTAAACACCCATTTTTTAAGCACCCATGTTTAATATTTAATTTTTTTAAAGCATCCTTGTTGATTAAAGCACCCAAATAAAAAACATGTTTACAATAATTATGTAATATTTAACTTGTCTTTTTAACTTCTTAACCATAACAAGATGAAGAAATCTTATCAGTACACTACTCAAACATTTTTTGTGTAAATTATAGTTTTTTTAGCATGCAATTATCAAACTTTTACCCAACCAATACCCTACATTCTAACCAATTCGTGGTAGCTACACTAGATATGTCATCCTTTTATGTTAGATGTATATGTATCTCTAGAATTATTGTATAAGTAAACTAATTACAACAATGGTGGTACCCATGTTACTTTCAAAACACGCATTGTAGTTATAACATAGGTCAAAGGGTTGATTTACTTCTAAATACTAGTGTGATTAAGAGAGAAAATAATAATTTCCTTGGTACATAATGTTAAGATACACATGTTTCTGATTTAGTTTAGAACTTTCTATAAGAACAATTCCTATAAACACTTTAAACCAAGTATTTTCTATGTTTCACCTTTCGTAATATTACACCACCACTTAAATCATACGTACGTTTATGCATACATGTATATATATATGTATATTTATCTCATGAGAACAACCCTAACTAATATCTCCTATAAATTTCTTCTGAATGTTACAAAATAATTGTGTGAAGTTTTGTGTGGAGCAGATGTTGAAAAATGTCCGCTATACAGATAAGATAAATAATATATATATATGTAGTCTATATATTTCACACTCTAGGTGTTGGCAGTGATTCATAAACTCATGTTAAACTACCATCCCACATGCTGCTTGAATGATGGTGTTAAATAACAATACAACAAGTTATTTAACAGAAGAATGTTATAATGGTTTAATGGCTATAAAAAGGGCCATATACCCTTATAGAAGACAAGCACAAGTCGGAAAGATTGAAAGAAACTCATACTTTAAATAAGGGCGCCTTTAGGAATTTAAAGATAATAATAAATAACATTTTTTCTTTTAAAATGGGTGTTGAAACTAATTTTTAAAGGTGCTTTTACTTGCAACTTTTTATAAATTATCAAAATATAGTAATGTAAGTTGAGTTTGAATAAGATTCTTATCAATTTACGTGTTTTAGTTTAAGACATAAAGTCTTAGTGGCCAATAATAGAGAAAAGATAAGACATATGGAAGTTAACACGGGATTCTCAACATACCAGCCTTTGAATTGGATTATGAAATCATGTGATTTGTGGTATTTTAAAATTTGACAAAAATTCAAAATATTGAGACTTATCCCAAAAGAACCATCCTAAATTACGTAAATCACGTGGTTTACCAAAATTTATCTCAAATAATGCAAAAAGAATATAACCTTATAGTATTTTTTATTTTTATATTCTGGTGTAGTGCAATTTAAGTCTACCAAAAAAATAAATGCGGTTTGCATGTATAATTGAAAATTTTAATTTTATAACTTGCTCTGATTTTAAGTATAAAGTGTATTGTACATAGAATTTCTCTTCGTAGGGACTCCCAAATATGAGAAAAAAGATAAATTTTATTTTGAAAAGAAGTATAAAGTATACTCTTTTGAAAATCTTATAAATTTTATTGGAGAGGAATAAATCCGATCTCCTCCTAGGTGGAAGGTGAAAGTCGGAAGAGGTCCAAGTTTTTTTCCTTCGAGAATACTGTAAATTATTATACGAAAAGAAATGAAACTTACATTCTCTTAAATAAGAGGTGAGCAATAATACTACTTGACTTAAACGTAGATTTTGTTCTAACTAATGCCATATTTTCAACTTCATTTGTAATTTTATTGAATTGGAACAGTCACAGAATCAAGATTTAACGGTAAGCGAAATAAAAATTTAACTTTAATACATAACAAAATACGTTTTCTTTTAACATTGTAACACATTAAAACAAGATCAAAAACATATTTAAACATTACAATATATCGATTTATATACTAAAATATTTATATTGAGTGTACCATTCCCTATTTATTCACAATAATGTATTTTATTTTATTTTATTTATTTATTTTTTTTAAGTTAGGGAAATTACAAACTTTTCACTGCACACATTTAAAATATATTTGTTAATTGGCGCACTAATGCAGAACCACAGCAACGAAAACTTAAAAAGAAACAGTCAGAACAAACCCCACGAATTAGAGGAGGGACCGTTTGGTCTTTTAATCTCGCTATTATATACACCCACGTATGTATTTATAGATTTATTGTGCGCTGTTCTTGCTCTCGTGAGCGCATTTCATTTCTCTTCACTCTCCGAACGAACACATAGCTCGCATATGCATCAAACCCTAACTCGTCGATGCTCTTTGAATCACATCTTTGTTCGTGCTATCTTAATTCAATTTCACTTCAGATCAGATCAGATCAGATCAGATCTGGTATGGTATGCCTTTTTCTATAAATTTCCTTCCTTTCTTACGTGCAAACCTAACCGACTCACTCATTTCGTCCAATTCCTTTAGTTTTTTTGCATTTGCATATAGAGTTGTCCCATGTTCGTTTATAATTTAAGGTTCGCTTTATAATCTCCTTAAAATTCATCAGTAGTTAGTTATTTATCAATAATGGAGTCCTTGTCCAACGGTAATTTATTACCCGATGGGAAATTGAAAAAGCGGTTATTGGAGAACGGCGATTTCCCTTCTTCTTCTAGTGTTCCTCCGCTCAAGTACAAGCACCGGAAGGTCTCGGCTATTAGAGATTTTCCTCCGGGGTGTGGACCTAATGCGCCTCCCCCTGTTAATTCGAGGCCTCAAGAAACCAAGGTGGCACCGGCAGTGGCTACCGATAAGGTTGTAGAGGCGGACTGCACTACAAGTATTGATAATAGCGAAAATGTTGTGGTCGAATCCGAATTTCATGGAGGTGGTAATAATCCTACTCAGCAGGAAATGGCGGATTCGTTGGACCATTTGGTCGAACAGGTGGTGGCTAATGCTGGGATGGTTACTGGGGTTGAATTATTTTCCTCAAATCTAGAGACTAAAGCGGTTGAACTGCCTAAGGATTTGGAAACTAATGGGATGGAATTGACAAGGGAGACGCACGAGAGGAAGAGTTTAGGTGCGCCGGGTAACAAGCCCGTGTTGGAGGTTTGTGATATGGTTAATGAGGAGGTTGACAAATCTTTGTCACAGCCACATTTACCTTCTACTGATGCCGATGTTACGGAGGGGATTCGGCCAAATAATAAGTATCCTCAAAGAAGGGTTTCGGCTATTCGGGACTTCCCTCCTTTTTGTGGAAGGAACGCTTCTGAACCGAGTGAGGAAGACCGCCTAAGGATTGTTTCTGGAAAAAAGTGCTCGGGGGTATTGGGAGAAACATCAAAAGGGATGGTGGGGGCTGGTAGTGAAGTGCCTGAAGGGAATGTTGGAGATGGAAATGAACAGAAGAGTGAAGAGAATGAGATTGTGGCCAAACCAAGGAAAAAGACCCACACAGTTAGGGCTGGTGAGGAAGAACCTGAAGGGAATGTCCTAGACGGTGCACAGAAAAGTGAATCGAAGGATATTGTGCATTCATCAAGGAACAAAAACCACATAGTAAGGGCTGGTGGCGAGGAAGAGGAAGGGCATGTTGTAGATGAACATGTACAGAAAAGTGAATCAAAAGAGATTGTTCCTGCATCAAGGGAAAAGATTTCGACACTACAGGGTAGTGACAAGGAAGAGGAAGAGAATGCTCAAGGTGGGAATCCTTATAGGAGCGAGTCTAAAGAGATTGTGCTTGCATCAAGGGAAACAACCTGCACAGTAAGGGGTGATGGTGGGGAAGGGTACGTCGGACATGGAAATGTGGAGAAGAGTGAATCAAAAGAGATTGTGGTTGTATCAAGGGAAAAGGCTTGCACAGTAAGGGGTAGTGGTGAGGAACAGGAAGGGAATGCCCGAGATAGAAATGTCAAGAAGAGTGAATCAAAGGAGATTGTGCCTGAACGAAATAAAAAGATTCAAAAGAGTAAGAAGGATGTCAAAGGTATGGCAGATACCGTGGGGAAGGAAATTGTAGTCTACTCACCCAAAAAGAGCTTTACTGAAAATCCAAGCGACGCTCTCGTTTTGGGATCGGACGTGGACAGGGTGGTTGTGGTAAGTCTACTGGCTGCACCCAATTGTCCATGGAGGCAGGGGAGAGGGGCTTTAGCAAGTCCAGATAGTGTTATGAGCAGAAGCAAAGGAAAGAAAAAGTCTAAACTCGGTACCAAGACAAATTGCAATGAATCAAATCCTTCAATAGTGAAATCAATGAAAGAGAAGGCTTCTGGTAAAACTTCAGGTGAATTGGTCGTCAAGGATGAGGAAAATTATGTTGTCGGTAATGAAGAACAAAACGAAGGTTCTCCTGTACATGAAGATTCACCTGTCATTCTTAAACCAGGAGACTTCAATGTGAGCCTACCGCCTTTTGGTCCCAACAGTTCATCTCAAGGTGATGCCCGTAACAGAGTGAGGGAGGTATTACGTCTTTTTCAAGCTGTTGTTAGGAAGCTATTGCAACGGGAAGAAGCAAAGTCAAGGCGCGGAGAAGAAGCAAGGTCAAAGCAGCCAAGGATCGATCTTTTGGCTGCAAAGATTGTTAGGGACAAAGGAAAAGAAGTTAATACAGGAAAACAAACACTGGGAGATGTACCGGGAGTTGAAATAGGTGACGAGTTTCAATACAGAGTGGAGCTTGCTATTGTTGGAATTCATCGATTATATCAAGGAGGTATAGATTATATAAAGCATGGCAAAGAACTTGTTGCAGCTAGTATTGTTGCTTCAGGGGGTTATGCCGATGAACTTGATAGTGCTGACACTTTAATATACTCTGGCCAAGGAGGAAATCCAACGGGCAAGGATAAGCAACCTGAAGACCAGAAGCTTGAAAGAGGAAACCTAGCCTTGAAGAATAGTATATCGAAAAAGAATCCTGTAAGGGTTGTCCGAGGATCTAAAGAAACAAGAGCCGCAGATTCAGATTCAAAAGGTAAGTTGGTTGCAACCTATGTTTATGATGGTCTCTACACTGTGGAAAGGTATTGGCAAGCTGTGGGTCCACATGGTAAGCTAGTGTTTAAGTTTGAATTAAGGAGAGTTCCAGGCCAACCCGAGCTTGCCTGGAAAGAAGTAAAGAAGTCGAAAAAGTTCAAAATGAGGGAGGGTCTTTGTGTCGATGATATATCGGGTGGGAAAGAGTTATTTCCCATTTGTGCTGTGAACACCATAGACGATGAGACGCCACCATCTTTCACTTACATTACTAGCATGATGTTTCCCAATCACTACTCCCCCATTACCCCTAAAGGTTGTGATTGTACTGGTGGGTGTGTGGATTCTCATAGATGCTCATGTGCGGTCAACAACGGAGGAGAGTTACCCTACAACTATAACGGGGCTATAGTTGAGGCAAAGCCTTTGGTCTACGAATGTGGTCCTTCGTGTAAATGCCCTCCTTCTTGCCATAATAGAGTAGCTCAACATGGAATTAAGATTCAGCTCGAAATCTTCAAAACGGGGTCAAGGGGATGGGGTGTTAGATCTCTAAATTCAATTTCCTCCGGTAGTTTTATATGTGAGTATATTGGAGAGCTTCTAGAAGACAAGGAAGCTGAACAAAGAACCGGTAATGATGAATATTTGTTTGACATTGGGCAAAATTACAGTGATTGTTCCCTCAGGAATGATGCACAATTGAGTTCTAATGAGGTTTCAGAGGATGTTGGATTTACAATTGATGCAGTAGAGTTTGGAAATGTGGGCAGGTTTATTAACCATAGTTGTTCCCCTAATCTTTATGCTCAGAATGTATTATATGACAACGACGACAAGAGGATACCCCACATAATGTTTTTTGCTGCTGAGAATATTCCTCCCTTAACGGAGCTGACTTATCATTACAATTATTCAGTGGATCAGGTTCGTGATTCTAATGGCAATATCAAGAAGAAGAGCTGCTATTGTGGTTCTGCAGAATGTACTGGCAGGCTGTATTAGCCAATCCAAATCCCGGGGTTATCAAGAAATGCCGAGTCCTTGAAGTATGTGTGAGTTTCTTTATAAATGATTGCACTATCTTGGCTATATATGTGTGAAAATTTTTCCATACATACGAAACATGTATACAATATATATGGATAGGGCCTTTTGAGGAGGTTAAGCAGATGAATTTTTTGATGAAATTTGGTGGAGACGATCTCCATGATTACTAGATAATCTCCACCGAACTTCATCAAAAAATTCAAATGGGAAGTGGGTTAACTAAACCTCTAAAATTTTAATGGCTAGAAATGTGTGTGTATATATATATCAATTTTTTAGTTAACCCACTTCCCGGATGAATTTTTAATGAAATTTGGTGGAGATGATCTATTAAACATGGAGATCATTTTCACCTAGTTTCATCAAAAAAATACATCCGCTTACCCCCTCAAAACCCCCAAATCCGTATGTATGGTATGTTTGGGGTATGTTCCCTATATATATATATTTAAAAGGGAGGTCTAGGTCTCTCTCCCTTTAACTATAAATGATGAAAACCCACCCCTATCTCTCCCAGGTCCGAATGAGTGCCTCCCCAACTAGGCTATGGGCTTTTTTTACTTTGCCCCCATTCTTATTGCAAAATTAGGCTTACCCTACTGTTTTCATAACTGTTATGCCTTGCCCTTGCATGCGGGGAATCTCAGAGAGTCATGTAAATGGAGGCTAACGTCTAATTTTCTAATGTAATATGTTGACTTAAAACCCCGTTTTTGTGAAATTCTTTAAAGATTCCCCCAAATGCAGGAGCAAAGTTAACCATTATGAAAACATGTGGTAAGTCTAATTTCACGTATAAAATGGGAGGAAGTAAAATGCCTATTTTTGTGTACCTTGTATATGTTTTATGGACGTGTGTCAGTGTGCACATGAATTGTATTAACAATAGTAAATGTGATCGATCCTCCTCTGCAAAAACCCGTCCACATGTTCGAGGTTCATTGATGCTAGCTTACATAGAAATCAGTAACGGTGTACTAGCCGAGTTTGATAGCAATCTTCTAAAGTTCTACTATTGCCATTTGCCCTTTTGTGTATTATCTCACAGCAATTGGTTTACATATAAGACCTACCTCAATCTTTGCGCCTCCCATTAATTAAACACCAATCAAACTAACTAACCGTTTGTTTGCCAAAAATAAATAAATAAATAACTATTGGTCAAAACTAAAAGCTCTATATAATAATGTACCCATTTTACATATAAACTGGGAAACTTTACGATGTAATGCTACCGGTTAGAGCCAATAACCTCACATATTTGGAATTCCCAAGCATAAATTCTCATCACCCCAGGTCCCGGTTCTTCATTATACACCACTGGTTAACGGCTTAAATTAAATGTTTTGATATTTAAGTTCTACATCATTCCCAAATCCAATTCCATATATAGAGGAAACATAACCGTACTACATATATGGGCAAGTATTAAATTAAATACGAAATAAAAACCATCTAGATACATCAGAGGAAGAGGTTCCATCATTACTTCAAGAAAACCAACGTACCTATCCTTCCAGATCCCTGAACAACCTGCAGTGGTAGATTTGAATATACATCAATGTACCAAATCTCCCCATATAGCTAAGTAAGATTTGTTCTTCACCATTTATTAAGTTTGAAATTAGTATTTTCTTAAAAAGAGCCAAAGTCTAATAGTGACTCTTAATTTAGGTCGGAGGGAGTAATGTATGATATAAGAGGGGTTCTGAACCTTTGGGGCACATCTTATTTATTTCTTCTATTTTGTTGTTTTTACATCTATCTTTTAACAGTGCATATATAGTTATTGTAACTCGTACATCAAGTTTGTGGAGCTAATGTGTTTGTGGATATTACATAATAGTTCTCTTTTCTAATTGTAATCTGATAATGCACAACTTCTATTAGAAAAATATGTTTCTATTTTCTTTTTACGAAGATACATATAGCATAGTCTGGGCTCTATACTGCTCCTAACTTAGACTATATAGTATTTGAAACACCTATCCATCTATGGTCATTTGCCTCCGTATTGAATATGAAGTCAAAATATGCATGATTTGGTTGGTATTTGCAGGAGTGCCGTCTTAAAATTTCGAGGGAGCTCTTTACTATTTATCATTTGGATGGTTAAGCTTTTAATTCGTGGAGCCAACAAGAGCAGAGCCGAGCCAAGAAAAGGATTAAAGAAAGTTAATTTTGCAAATTTGCAATCAGATTCTGAGCTGGTAGCTCAAAAAATTTTCACAGAACTGCTTCAATCAAGGTACCCTTTTTTATGATGTATTTAAAGATTATATGCTGATTTCTTCATGCTTTTCAATGAAGTAATTTATTACCGATACTAATTTCACTTTAGTATGTATCTGATGTAGGTTAGCTGTTAATGGTCTATTGTATGTAAAGCAATTGTCTGTGCTGTGAATTTTTTCCTTTTAAATCTATGTTTCATAGTTCCCCCCCCTACCTTTGCTACGCAAATGATGTAGCTATCATTTGAAATTTGTACATAAGAAAATGTGGGTCATATGAGACTGTTTGTAGGCAAGTGTTTTGTATAGAAATAGACACAAATGTTTATTCTGTGGCAACCAAGAATGGCTTATTTTTCATGTTCTGATTTTCTTTGCCCCATGTTCACATTTATTTTAGATGAGTTTGGAGGAGGGTTGGATTTAGATTTTGGGGTTTTCGAACATGACTGCAAACAGACACAAAGTTGGTGGATTATGATTGGCCATTGCGTTACATGAACACGAAAATGGCGCAACTCGCCAAGTTGAGAAGAGTGCGAACACGAATTATGAACAAATTATAACTTGGAGTTTGTAAAAGTAAAAATAAAAATCCTGTTTAGAGGAAATAGGTATGCGCAGTTAACTACATTTTTTAAGAATACATTAAATTCAACTAATCTATGGATGGGAATGAAAGTGGTATGCATTGTGTGTGGTTGATTATGTCTAGAAGAGAACATTGGTCTCTTAGTTTGGGACATCCCAAAAAAGAACTTTAATCTTTTTTCATCTCAGGATTTCTTCAATTTATGCTTGGAATATGTAGCTCATATTATGCAAATATTTTGTTTCCGCTCATTTGATTCGAAGTGTGTTCTATAGGCTATTGGATTAGTAACATCAGTTATCTCCACACTTGGCATGGGCGTGAGTAATATATATCACATAACTAGGAGCAATGTTTCAAAATGCTTGAGGCGGGTTCGAGGGATTTGGCTTGAATGAGGTGAGACAAGGTGTAAGCCTCAAAATGGAATGAAGTGGAAACCTCAATTTCAAAGGAAAAAACACAAGAATTAATTATACATACAACAAAATATAATGAATAATGCATTTTGATCACAAAAATCTACATCATCCAAGATTCAATTTCGAAGTCATTACAGAAGACCTTGCTGCCTTTTTATTACAGATAATTCGCCGTTGTGTTCATTCCATTACAAATTATGTCCACGTATCTAAAATACCACAAATCATATATTCTATATGATCTGAAAAAATAAAAAGGATACCAATCATATATCATATTTGTTGTAGGATTTTTATATGATCTTATTTATAACATATTATTAAGAAGGTCTAGATTCTTCGTAGAAAAATAAAATTACAAAACTAAAATAAGAAGTGGATACCGTGAAAAAACACTTTATAAAAAAAAAAGAAAAAGAAAAAAGGAACGTGTTTATGCCTCGAGGTGCTTTACGCCTTGAAGCGTACACCTCTACACTAATGACGCGTAAAGCCTCTAATATAATTACTAGAATTTTTAAAACATTATTAGGAGAAAGGAAAACAAATATCAGTTTGTCTATATTACACTTGCCTCCCCTGTTACAAAGTGATTGAAAATAGAGGAGGTAAGTATAATTAATAGAACAACATGGGAATTATGCCAAATTTCCAGGGAGGCAAGTGTAATTTACCTAAAAAATAACTAGGGTGTATTGTAGCTTGACAATATGTCATATTTGTGTCTTATTATATTTCGAGTCGTGCCAAGATTAGTTTAATTCAGATTGATTCACTGCATTATAGCGTATCGATTTTGCATGGTTCATTTGACCCATTTTGTTGATCATGTCTTGTGGATTTAACTCTCGATGGTCTGAATTTATTAAATTTTTACGATCCACCAAGTTCATGTAGTATTTGTGAAGAATTAGTTAATTGTGATGAAAGTTGCAATCAATATTAACTACCGGATTATATTTTGAACATTCATGAAAAGCTTTTTATACAGGAAAATGCAATTGACTAAGTGTTCATAAATTTTGTATGCATTAAGTTATTGCACACTATGCTTTCAAGATATTCTATTGCTTTAGCCGCAATAGCATTATTTTATAGGTATTGAATTATTTGAATCTAAGTCATGTGGCCGTCACTGTTACGATTCAATGCACTTTAGTTAGGACACATTATTAATTAATGTTATGTTTGAATCTCGATCAGCTCGTTTAGGATAATTAGTTGATAAGGATTAGTGGTGGGTTTTAATTAATGAAGGACAATAGATATTAAAAAGTAGCTAGTTTCACATGTTGATGCAACTTAACATTTGAATATTTGATACATGAAAAAGCTCCCGAGCTTTATTAGTCTCTAACTTCATTAATAACCTTTGATTAATGTCCGCATTATTCTAATTTGAGTTATGTTAACGTGTGCCTTAAGAGCATATGCTAAGTACCAATTTTTAAAAATAATTAATTCTTAACATGCATTAAATATGGCACAAATTTGTATATAAAATTTCATTATTTTCATTTATAGTAGCTTTAACATGTCACCTAATGGCACATGTCAGCATTTTCCTTCTAATTTTGGCAAAAGGAGATTGTATTAAAGGTATTTACATTAATTGTACATTATATTAGTGGAAGTTAACATTCGTATATGAAGGCAAGGTTTAAGAAACACTAACATAAATTTAAGAAAATTTACATGTGCTTAGTATAATTTTTTCTTAGACTTTTAATATAACGATTCAACCATTAGACATAACAAGTGGCTAGTAAGAGAAGGGCAACGGTTAATGGTAATTCATTAATGTAAGGGAGCAGTTACCCGAAGTGATAATTGTAAGCAATTTTTCCTTTACAACTATTAATATAAAATCAAAGCGGTTTTTAAGAGGCTTGATAAAATCTACACAATTGGTCTTCCACGGATTTTTTTTCTTCTTCTTTTATTTAGTTAAATAGGTATAAATTGGGATTTACTCGGTCTTTCACGAAAGTTTGTTACGCATCCAAAGTTCCTGTCCCAAAAGCTTGGGTTTATTCCTTATTGAATTCCTAATTGTAGTCGTTGAATCTTTTCAATTTCTAACAGTTCAATTTTTCACTTCCTTTTTTTAAATGAAAGTTGGCGTGAAGCCTATTGTCAGGAAAAAAAAATGAATAACAAACAGCAACAACCAACAAGAAACAAAACAAAGAAACTCAATAGCAAAACCTATATTTTGGCCTACCTAATTGATCCTCCACAACTGCCTTACTAATCTCTGGAATCGAGCCATCCTATCAGGTAAAAGCAGAACAAGACAGCCAAATTAGAAACAATATCAGCGGGAACATTACATTCACAAAAAATATGCGAGTACTTAACTTCCATTTGAGACATCAAAATATGACAAACTAACCAACAACGCTGAATCCTCCGAGGAGCAATGAAAAGCCTTATTAAAAAAAGTATGAAGAGCAATGGCAAAGTCCGCTTCAAGCCAAATCCGCCACTAGCCTCGATCATACACCGCCTCAACCTTAAAAATTAAGGCAAAGAACTCAGCAAGGAATGCAGTATTTAGACCGAGGCTTTAAGCAAAAACCCTATAAACCCAACCACTAAACACACCACCGCAAGCCACTTCCCCGCTCATTTTAGACAAGCCACCTGTATTGCATTTAACCCAACCAGGAGAATGAGGTAACCACGTCATGGGCCTTCTTAGGGTGACATTGAACTTGAAAAGCTTTGATAATGACCAAGTCATCCACCGAGTTATACATACACCCGTTAGAATGAATACCCGCTTTTCAAACCCAACAAGAAAGACAAAGTTTGCTGAAGCAAGGAGTAACCTTCAAATTTGCATTTGTTTCGTTGGAACTATAAACCCTAAAGGAGGGTAACCAAACCCGCTAACCACATACTTTTAACTTAAGAGCTCATGCGATGATCAAGCAATTTCTGAAAGAAAACAACATACTACCCTTTATAACAATAAGGGACATGGAATAGATTCAAAAGCCACACCCAGGCCTGAATGGAATGGCGTACGGGCATTCAAAAAACATATGCTGCACAGTTTCAAAGTTTCGCATGTAAAAACAACAATAAGAGGTGATGTACATCCTACACTTTTAAAGATTATCATTAATAGCAATCTTATTACACAAAGCACGAGAAACTAGAATAAATCTCCTAAGAGGAATGAAAGACTGCCAAAAAGGAAGCATCCAGCTTAAATCTGGGTCCCGTTGATGGCAACAATTATAGGCATTAGTTAAAGAGACAATACCATCAACTGTAAGCCTCCAAATCATGACATCCTCGCCACCACCGACCTCAATTAATTTAATTCGATTAGAAATATCAAGAAAAGCTTCAGAAAAGGACTGAGGAATACACCATTGCCCATGAACTATAAAATCCGAAACACAAGCTTTAAGCCTCCGAGCAAAAAGAGAGAGAATATAAAAAGATTAACTAAAGCACCACCTAACCACTTATCATGCCAAAAATAAATACCAGATCCCTGACCTACCCACCATTCGACATGATCAATCATAACAGAAAACACCTCCTTAAAACCACCAACCAAAGAAGAAGAAATGTAAGAACACTTGGAACCCGAAGAGTTCAGCTTAAGACGAGCCTTAACAAACTTCAAGAGATCACTTTGACTAGCCAGAACACGACTAACTGAACAAACCAATGCTGATTTATTCAAGGAAATAAGATCTTTAAGACCAAGACCTCCCTCATAAACCAGCCTACACATAGCATTACGAGAAGGAACAGTAAGCTTGCGTTTTGAACTCACACCCGTCCAAATGAAATTTTTAATAAATTGATGCAATTGCCTCAAAACCATAACCGAAAACTTGTATATGTAAAAAACATACAGAAGCTTGTCATAGATCTTAGATTTAACCAACTCAACACGACCAGCAATAACAAGAACCTTACTCTGCCAACCCTTTATTCGCGCCTTAATAGAATCCAAATAACCCGCTAAAACCTTACGATTAGGCTTGCCATTAAACAAAGGAACCCCAAGGTAAGAGAAGGGCATATCAATCTCATTCATACCAGTGACTGTCTTAATAGACGCCCTCCTACCTACAGCACCAGCACCCAAGATAATATTACTATTGGCAGCATTAATTTCTGCCCAGAGACACGACCACACTCTTCTAAAAAAGTGATAATCCTCTTCACATTGGGAATCGAAGCATTACAAAACAACAGAAGATCATCAGCATAAAATATGTGCGAGGGAGGAACAACACCTTTGGAACCTTTTAAGCCCTTAAACTGCCCATTAGAGAATTTGCAATACAAAGCCCGATTTAGGACTTCTTATACAATTATAAAAAGAAGAGGAGATAAAGGATCGCCTTGACGAACCCTCTACTACAACCAAAATAACCCACAACTTTACTATTAACAAGCATGAAAAGCCGAGCAGACCGAAGAATAACCCTGACCCACTGAATAAAAACATCATTAAACTTAAATAAGTGCAAAACTTTCAAAAGAATGGGCCACTCATCTGTATCAAAAACCTTTGTGAAGTCAATAACCATCCTTATATTACCTCCAAAAACCCTCTAATCCAACATGTTAACACCTTCGGAAGCAGCAAGAATGTAAGAAGAAGATTAACGCCCCCTTAATAAAACCACACTAATTAAAAGAGATGATTTTGTCTAAAAGAACCGCTAAACAAGAAGCCAGCACCTTAGTAATAATTTTAAAGAGAAAATTACTAAGCGCAATAGGCCTGAATTACGTAAAAAAAGAAACACCAAGAACTTTAGGCAACAAAACCACTAAGTTAAAGTTTAAACAGCTTGGAACCACTCCCAACCAAAAAATTCTTGAATCACCGAATAAATATTAACCTGAATTAAATCCCAACAATGATGATAGAATGCCATATTAAAACCATCCGGCCCGGCAGCACTAGAAGCATCCAAATTGAAAATTGCCTTTTGAATTTATAAACAAGAGAGAAAATCAGTAAGTAATTTGTTATCCTCATTGGTGACTAATTAAGGGATATATTGATACAAATAACTGTCTTTAGTCACTCCAAAAAATTCAATACTATAAAGAGTCTTATAATAATAACAATATGAGCTTCAATTTCAGCAGCCTCCTAAGAGAATCAGCCCTATTAACCAAACAAGAAATACGACATTTAGCAATTTTCGCCTGCGTAGCAGCGTGAAAGAAGTTTGTATTACGATCACCATCTTTAAGCCACTTCAATCTAGATTTTTGTTTTCAATACCCTTATTGACATCGAAAAGCCTTAGACAGCTGAATATACAAATTAGACTCATATTTCACCAAATCAGTAGTGGTACCATTGTTAGCAATACACTCTTGAACTAACCGAAGTCTAGAAGATAGATCATCCACAGTGCTGTTAACATCCCCAAAAACCTCCTTGATCCATATCCTACGAGCACTTTCAACTGCCTTAAGTTTAAGCATAACTGTTTGCAAGAAATTGCATGTAAAAGGAATCAACACCCAAACATGTTTAACCACTTCCAAAAAATGATCATGAGAACACCACACTAAAAGAAAACGGAAACACGAAGTAACCCCCATATATAAAGAACCATCATCAAAAATGAAAGGATGATGATCTGAGGCAAAACGCACCTGAGTATAACAAGAAGAAGTTGCCCATGTTTGCATCCACAAAGGATTGCATAAAACTCGATTCAACTGTCTCTCTAAACGCAAATGCAAAAATCTAATGGTTTTGACCCAAGTAAATTGAGACCCTTGAATAGGGAGATAAAACATCTCACAGTTATCAGTCACAGCCTTAAACTCCTCACAAAAAACACGAGACGTAATATTTCCACCCATGGCCTCATGAGCACCAAGCACAGCATTGAAATCACCTATAAACATCCACGAACGAGAAATACTCTTAATGCGGTACATATCTTGCCAAAGCTCTCGGCGCCCAATATATTAAGTCTCAACATATACAAAAGTAACAACACAACCACTATTCACCTCAACTGTAATCTACTGCTCCACATTTTATAAAATAGAAATACGTCAATTCGAAAGACGAGAATGAACAAGAACCCAAATATTTGCTATATTATTAACTCTAACATTTTTAGCAACCAAATTAAATTAAATAGCCTCCAAAAAGACTCAGGAACATTTGAAAACTCAACCATAGGCTCAACAATATAAACTATATCTGGCCTACACTAACTACATAGAACCTTTAAATTTTCTTGAGAGGTTGCATTCGCCAACCCTTTCACATTCCAATAAAGAATCTTCATCTAATCAATTTGGGGCGACCCTTTGGCCTCTTTAATCGAGACCTACTCCTTGCTTGCTTTTGCTAATTTCTCACCAGCTTTTTTTGAGACTTAGACTGAACAACCGTAAAACCATTATCTTTCAATCCTCTATCATTCCTCGAGCCAATGACATCCCTTTCAACTAACACCCCTTCACCAGCACCTATCTCACCCACCTCCTCTCCTTCATCCGAGATATCCCCCCACCTTGTACGAATAACATGACAACAACCCACTTTAGCCACCTTAGAACATTCCCCCACAAGTGATGCATTAGTTAGCCTTTCAGCGGAAATAACCTCATTTTTAATATTTTGATTAACAATTGCCTCTTCAGTATCACAACTATTGCTGACAACAACCACAACTCGGCACCTATCCTCACATGCATCACACCCTTCCTCCTCTTCCTTACCAATGTTACATTCCCTAACATCAAGTTCCCTATCACTATTAGACACCATAAACTCACTAGCCTCCTCAACTGGAGCCCGCACTATAGCTTCAACGGGCTTACTAATACTTTCTAAATGGGCATTCATATCAACTATAACCCTCATTAGACACATGCCTGACCCGTTCACCACGGACTTTATCAACATTAATCTTACCACCAACATTTTTAATCACCCTATAATTGACCAAATTATGACTAATTAAATAACAATTAGAGTAATACGAAGGCAATTTATCATAAGTAACCTCAACACGAAAACTATGTCCCTTCCTTTTAACCCATAATTCTTTAGGCAAAGGCATTTAGATATTAACATCAATAAGAACACGCGCAAAATGACCATACCCCGGGACTTTGTAGCCTCATTCAACTATAACGGGATTCTCACTCCTCTAATAATCTCTAGTGGTAACAAAGGCTGCTAATACTCCTAACTGATATGCGACATACGAACCCACACATGCAAACACGTAGTTTTCGACGAGCTTGGATTGAAATCTGGCTGCCAAGGCATAACCCTCAACACGCCACATGGAAGAGACCAGGAGCTCTTTGATTGATAGCACCGCATCTCACCAAGAGAAGCAAAGTGAATGTCGAAGTAACCCCGTCCCAAAGCCACCATCCTCCATCCCGTTTTTAATTTCCAGAAAGCTTCAACTTGTCGGCGAACTTTATCCACAGAAACCAGCGCTGACTGCTTCGTGAATATTACCTTCTTAATCATGTTGCTCTTGCACTCTTGTAACGATTCCTGGTAAATCCCCTCATTAAAAGTAATCACAATCTTGTTTCCCTTATGGCTAAGGCTAATAAGCTTCAAGTCGTCAATCATTGCAGAAGACGAGCCCAACCCAAAATTAGATACCCCTGTAGCATAAGACTTGCCTGCATTGACAAACCTCTTTGCCCAAATTTAATTGGAAGCAACAAACCCTTGATAATGTCGATTTTGGTTTCAAGTACGAAGTAGTCCAAAATTTTAGTTTGTTATAATTAAAATAGGAATTTAAATTGAGATCAACTTTGGTTTAAAACTCAGTCTTAAGGTTGGGGTTTATTGGAAAGTTTTTTTAATTTTGGGCTTTTATCCAGTTCCAGAGTCAATTTTTTGATGGATGCAGTGGAAATGATGTACTTGTCACAACACCAAATTTCATGTAAAAATTTGTTAATTTATCCATCCAAAATTAAAGAGATGACGATTCTCTTAAATTAAAGTAGGATTTTATATTATATATACTTTTCAAAATCTTGTTTGAATTATTATATGTATTATGGTACCTTAATTTAGTACCAAAAAGATCGATGTGAGTGAAACTTTATTAATTATTACTACAATCAAAAAAACGAGGTGCAAGTACACAAATCAAAATACTTTTTATTGAGTAAATGGTAAGAGCAGCACTAACTTAATTAAAACACACCTTAATTAACAAAGACATTAATCTAATTAAAAAGGGTACAATATAACAATTAATAAGAAGTGATAAAGTTAATAAGCAGTTCCATATGTTCCCTGTTTTTAACTTAAATAAATATAATACAAATATGCATGGCGGAGGCCTTCTTAATTTATTAATGAAATTAAGAAAGCTGAATGGAAGTGTCATAAGTAGCACCAGCCTTCCAATCAAAAGGGATGGCATCCCTGACCTGGACCCACTTCATGAACCCAAAGGGTCCACTGAGTTGGAACCTCAAGCTCAATGCTCCCTTGGGTGGGTTAGCCATGTCCCATACCCCACCATACGCCCTCCTCATTCCCCTCCATTCTTGGCAATCCTCCTTTTGACAAAAAAGGAAGAAGAAAGTGTTAATCGTTGTAACAGTGTCAATTATGACTTATCGTGTTTAAATGAGAGAAAAAAGATAAATAAAATATAATTGTATTTGTCGAGTTGCATCGTGTTTATGCAGTGGTGTATTCGTGTTAATTAAAAATAACACGACTTTGTGGTATCTTCTTTTTTCTTGTTATGTTAAGTCAGACATAAATATGATTTAAAAATACGAATCGGTACTCCTAAAATTTAAAAATGATAAAATATAACGCCTTTAAAATAGGGTAATGATATAATTTTGGCAGAAATTTTTTGTGTTTTGGTAATAAAATTCACATGATAGACCCTCAATGATAAGAAGAAAATCACAACTTCAAGAATTTCGTAATTTTATTAAATTATTATGGAAAAAAACCCATCTGGGGCTTTATAGATAGATAGATAGATAGATAGATATACACACAAATATACCCACCTGCCAGAGTTGGACCGAAGTGACGTCGTTTATCCCAGATTGGTAGAGTAAGAATAAGGCCAAGTAGTCTGGGTATTTGCTGTACTGATGTACTTTTACCATGAGATTGATGCCTGGGTATTGGAAAGGGACTCTTCTGTATTCCACCTCAACGACGCCGTATGAGAAAAGCTCTAAGGCCGTGTTTGGACGAGCCAGTTTTGTGTAGGCGCGTGCGCTAAATATGAAGTCAGTGTTATCTCCCTCACCATAGTCTGTCACAACTATCTTTACTCCTTCTTCACTGCATTCTACTGCTCTGCACCTAACCTGCATATTACATTATACGCAATTAAATTAAGCACTAATCAATCAATTGTATTCAAGTGGGTATTTCAAAAAAGCTAGAATTTTAATTTATTTTTGCTAGAAAATATTTAACAAAAATACCCCTTTCACACCTGTATAAAAAATAATTAAATACATTTAGAGGCTAGTTACTAATATGCTAATTAGAAGGAATAATGTTTAACAAAAGTAGAATTGACAAGAATTAAAATTATGAAGACCTTATTTTTTTAATTTGAGAATTGGGCTATTGCCAAAGTAGTTTTCAACATTGAAATCATGCACAAATCATTTAGCATTGTTTGTTATTTTATAAAGACAGAAATCATCTCGGTGGCTTTGAAGAAGTTGCGTTAAGTTTTTTAATCAGATGAATTTACCCCTTCGTACTTTAATTTCACAAAAGATCAGTATTATTAGCATAAGTAATTAATGGAGCTTGTATCTTTGCACTTGCAAGAGTTTATATAGGGCTCGGTTGAACTACTAAATACTATTTTAATTTTTCTTCCTTTAGATCACTTTTATGTAATTCACAAGTGCATTGTGATGCGTGCAAAAATATAGGGAGAAGAAATTAAGTCAATGTTTAATATTTGAATTAAGTTACCTGATAGCAAGCACCACAACCAGTTCCATTCTTGTAAAGCGTAGAGACACCACTCACTTCACCACCGTTCATCGTTCTTCCATATTCTCCAAACCCACAAGCTCCGCCTTTTATATTAAGTAAAATTCTATCATTAATATATTAGTCTATCCATATATATATATATATATATATTCAGAGAGACAGAGAAAGATATAGTAAGGCTCTTCAATAAATTTCGTTACAATTAATGTATTTAGCGATTAATTTTTGCCTTGGTCAAAAAGAAAGTAAGCAAAAGAGATCCAGGCTCTAGTCAAATTGGTCGAAGGAGTGCAAGTTCTCACAAGACATAAGGGTTCAAGTCCCCTCTTTCGCCCCGTTCCCTCATCAAACCTCTTGAATCTAGACAAAAAGAAAAGTGACTTTCCATTTGGAAGCTTGACTTTATACCTCAGTGTACAAATACTTGTGTATTTGTATTATATATTGTAGTTGGAAAAAATAATTATAGTATATTTTTTGTTGTACATATATATCAGGTGTTCAAGGGGAAGATGGTAAGAGTGGGAGAACGTACCGTAACCATTACTCTTTTGAAACTTACAATGTACTCTAACCAACCGGACAAATCCCAATCCTAAGATATATTTCAAGAAAAGAGAATTCTTATGACATTTAGTTGCACTTTGTTTTTGTAAAATCGAAAGAATTCTTGCAAAATGTCCTAGATTTGGGTGAGCTTAGAGGGTTCTAGACTTCTAGTAATTAATCCCAATACTGGCCCAAGATTGTTTCCCTGTAAATTAAAGGTACATGTGAGCTTAGAAGGTTCTAGACTTCTAGTAATTAATCGTATCCCAATATTGGCCCAAGATTATTTCCCTGTAAATTAAAGGTACAGTTAAAGAGGATTTTTGAAAACTATATATATAATACTTTTTCTTGAGAGAGGAGTTGTGTTATTTAATTTTTGCTGAATATATCGTCATAAATCCTATTTCTTCTCCTTTTTTGTGAAAATAAACAAGACTTGTGTAAAAACTCCTCTCGAACCTCCGAAGGCATAGATCTGGCCATGCGTGGTCCTATAAGTAGAAGATGATATGTAATAAATTAAGGAATCTAAGAAACTAAATAAGAAAAGAAAATATTCTTGCAAATAGTCTTCTTCCCAAATCCATGTCTTGGAAGAGCTTTGTATAGCTCTACATACTTTATTGTCTTACACTTATGCACAATGTACATATCTATGTTGGATGTATATAGATCAAGAATATATATAATATATATATATATGCGTATATATATATATATACATACTTGGAGTGCCTAGGCAATCAGGGCTCCCATAATAGGTTGCTCTAGAAGATACAAAAGTGGTGTCTTGCGTATAGCACACTACTACTACTGCAGGCCAAAGCAGCAGCAGCATCACACTACTCACAATTGAGCAATAATAATAGTACTTCATTGCAATATTATTACCCATCATTCTAGCTATAGTACTTGAATACATATATATATAGATAGATCAGTGGAAGAATACATATACAAACAAGAAGAAGAGTTGTGGGATTAGGAAACACATGAATGAAATCCCATATATTTATAGTTGAAGCTAGCTAATTAGTATATATTGAATTATATGATGGCTGTAGATATTATTAATATTGCCAACTTGTTCTCCACTTGCTCTTTAGGGTGTACTCCAAGGGGGGAGGGGGGCGGCTGGGTTTGTACATATTTGTACAAAAAGACACCTTTACCTACTTAAGACTAGAGGTGGAGTGAGAAATTCCATATGGTATGTGAGTGCTAAAGTAAGAGTTTGGGGACTTTTTTTGGGTAAGTGAATACGGACTATTAAAATTCAGATACACGTTAACACTTAACTGTGACAAAACAAAAGTGTTGATACTTCAAAACTACTGAAAACGGTGACAATTGAAGTATTACACTCTCAAACTATATCTTGTCACAATTAGGCCATGACTAACCATCTTGTCACTGGTAGAAACTATATGACCGTTGATTTGTGATTTGTCACGGTTTTTCATCGTCACCCACTTGGCACTGCGCACCTCAGAACATCCCTTGTGGAATTAGGGACAGTTGGAATATACTCTTTTCGTGTTAAATCACGAATTTCACTTAATTTTTTTAAATAATGCTAACTTTAACTTAAATAATAGTTGAAAATAATTTTATTTTCTATTATGGTGAGATGCAGAAAATTAATTATGTCGAAAGTAAAAAAACTTAATTAAAAAATCTGCAAAAAAAAAATAGTGGAGGGAGAATAGAACAATTTATCAACCCACCTAACACACTCAAGTAGTGTTAGGTTATATAACACACTTTAAATCTCAACCATTAGGGGATAGCTAAAGCACTTGTTAATATACTTCACAGGAATTGTGGGACGTAACCAATAATAGTTTAATTAATAACTACAGATTTAAGAAATAACAACATATAGGCTCAGTTACATCTTCATCAAATTTATGTTATAATAAAAGTAGGTGACTTCTAATCTTCACCATCCATTTTTTTTGTTGTTAATTTATATGGAAAAAAAGAAGAAGAAGTTAGATCATGCTCCTCTAAAATTGGCGCAATATATATCTGTACATGTAAAGTTAAAATATGGAAGATTGATTTTAAATCGAATGGTTTGGATTTTGAGTTTTACCAAAAGAGGTTTTCCCTCTGGAAAGAGAGTTAAATAGAAATAAGGATGGATCGGCTCAAAAGTAAATATAAGAATCACTTTGCATATGGCTCAATATATGATATTAATATTAATTATAAGAAAAAAAATAGCTATATTTACTATTGTAGGTAACATTCAAAGTGAAATCTTTAGAAGTAAACAATACGTTAATGTAATTATATTATAAAATAACATAATGAATGTTTTTCACTGCCAAATGCATAATTATACATAATTAAGATGCTTCAATTTTACATGAAAATTGACCTTATCTGACCCCATTTCTTATTATTTTATATGAATTTTATTGGGGTCGATTGATATGGTCAATTTACGTTCTATTTCATAATTTTTTATCATACTATATATATTTCCATTAATTATTATTAATTGAGTAGAGTCATCGGACCCCATAATCATACACTTCGAATGACGATATGGGAGTGAAAAATAAAATTTTCTCCAACAAATTGATTGTGTTTCTTCACTCTTTTTGTTTTTTTGAAAACAAAAAAATAAAATAAAATAGTCCATTGTCAAATAACTAGCCTATTATATCTTTTAATTTTTTTTTCTCTTTTCTAGATAAAGAAGGATTAGGTACAACCAAACAATATAGGAAAATAATATTCTTACCTACAAATCTTACCGTCTATTCTTACTAGATGCATTAAATGGGTTGTAATTTATAGAAGTACAACCTATTTAATGCATCTAATAAGAATATGTAATAAGATTTGTATGCAGGTGTAGCATTGCTCAAAAATATAACACACTCGTGAATGTGTATGCATGAATCGAGAAGGTACAATATATATGGCAAGAGCATGGGCCAATCCAAAGAGAAATAAAACCACAACTCGATCACAACATGAACCCAAGGTAAATTAATTAGCGTAGAATAAAAGAAATGCATCTCATTAAATAAGAATTAAGAGGCGCGACTTCTCACAAAGACCCAAAACATTTTTTGCTTGTAATTTCATTCATATATATATTTAGTAGAAACCACTTGGTTTTGCTTCAAAACCCGATAAAAGAGCTGACATCGGCTACTTAACACAGCAAAAAGCTTTGTTTTCATAATGTGAACCGATAATCTGGCTATACAAAATGCACAAACTACGCACAATTGAATAGCAAGTGCGAATGGAGGAAGTGCATTACATGGCTGCGAGATAGATAGCACAGAAATCATGTAGCTTAGCATCAGGAAAGCTAACGAAAAGAGCAACAGAAGACCATAACGACTAGTTTCCAGCACGAGAAAAATCATTCCCACAGATGCAGTTACGGCAAACGTGTTGAAAATCAAGAATAGATTATAGAACAAGGGAGGCATCACTACTATTCCGGGTCGCTTTGGCAGATGACTTGTCGAATTGAAGATGTTGGCAATGGCATGAGTGACAGTGCAACGTGGTGGTGGTGGGATGGATGCGGAAATGGGGGCGACCACACCAATAGAGGTGGTGGCCGTCGTATTTGTGGATGGGGTTGCATCACCTTGCCAGAGTCCGCCAGGTGGACTAAGTGCTGCTTGGTAAGCAGTGGTGGCGATTAGAACTGCTACCACTAGGAGCATATTTTGCAATTCGCTTGGCATACCCTTTTGGAGATAAACGTTACGAGTGATCATTTTTTCGAGAAAACTCTCTCGGCTACTTAGAAAATCCGCAAGGCCAAGTTTCGGAACCGATGTAGCTTGCAAAGCGCCTACGCTGTGCAGCATTCTCTTAGCTAATTTTACGTTTTGTTGGCTTGGAATTTGTCCCAAGATAATATCAAGGGCCGTCAATTGGTCCAAGTTGGTCTCGTTTAAGCTAACTTTGTTAATCAACGACTCCATAACCTGAATTTATTGTGATGCAAGTGACAGAGAAATTAATGCATGCCGTAATATGTAATTCAGTGCAAAATAAATTAATGCAGCATATGAACAGCGAGTATGTCATGCACGTGTCTAACAAAATATTCTCTACTAGATTCTAACCCGTGCATTACATGGGGCAGGCGATTTACATTTACAAATTTATTTATAGTATAGAAAATAAAAATTTACTTCAATTGTCTAATTTGATCTGTGTGAATATTTAATAAAAAAATGCAAACGACACGATAAAAAAAAAGAAAGAAAAAAATAAAACACACGTTCCTTGCAATGAATTATTTATGCAAAAAAATTTCATGCTCTTTGCTTGCTAGATTTAGTGTGCATATAGATAATCATATGATACCTTGAATGATAAATGAATTACATTAGAACTTTCAATTTGACGTATAATTAAATGTGGGGTCAAATATTGGTATAACGAATACTAATGCTGATCTAGAAATCCAATTAATATTCAACATAATTAAGGAATCTAAAAATCATTGTAAGATATACAATTTTATATCACACTTTGTTACCATTTTTGCTAGTTTGTATTTGTTAACTTTATTATCGAATTTCTGCTTGAATTCTTCCTTGTTGAAAATAATAAAATAATAATGTACCAAAAACACAATAATAGTGAAAATATGAATAGAAAACAAAATAAGAATATTGATTAATCATATTAATATATATATATATATATATATAAAGGCCTTACAAATCTTAGTAATATTACTATATTATCTAAGGAAGCTGCTGATAATGGTGCATGGACTACATCAAAATAATTTGTGCATCATGTAATGCAAATTTAGCAAACTAAAATTATATCTTTCTTGAAAAAACACGTGATATATATATATATAAGTTAATAAAATATATACAATTAATAAATGTTAATGAAATAACTGCATTTAATACACATTAATGTTATATTAAATAGAGAAACTTCCTCTATAATACTATTATGTAATATAATATAATGTAATAGATAAATAGTATAGATAAATTAATTAATATAATAAATGATATCATTAATAGAGGTACTTTCACTATTTTACTATTATAGTATAGTATAGCATAAATAATAATAATAATAATAATAATTATTATTATTAATATAATAAACAATATAGATTATTAGGGCAATTAATTTAACAATTAATAAGAGAGAGGGTATTAAGTATGTTATTATTACAATAATTATTATAGCAATTAATAAGAAAGATAGTACTACTTCTTCTGTAATACGATAATAGTATATGATATAATAATAGTATATGAAGTATAGTATAGTATTTATAATAATAATAATAATTATTATTATTATAATAAACAATATAGATTATTAGGGTAATTAATATAACAATTGATAAGAGATAGGGTATTAAGTATGTTATTATTACGACAATTATTATAGCAATTAATAAGAGAGATAATACTACTTCCTCTGTAATATTATAATAGTGTATGATTATTCTTCAATAATAGAGTTCAGGGTAATTTTCCAAACGCAGAAAAGCTAGGTAATAAACATAAAAAACTAACCCCAAGGGGTGGTCTAGTGAATGGGCAAAATTAGGACGTACGGCACGTCTCATGTTGGAGCCATCACTCATGAAGAACTGGTCGACATTTAATGTTAATGCGTTCGCTATGGAATTTAATGACCTTGTATAGTGGTAGCTTATATTAAAATCGGAGATTATTCTGATCGAGAATGCAGATACTTTGGGATATGGTCAAAAAAAAAAACATAAAAGACTCAGGAAAGTTACTTTAGTTTTCGATCTCCACCTCCTCATTTGGTTCGGGACGAAAATATTTTTGTACCAAATTCAACAAGGTCATTTGGATTTTAGCCGCCGGGCGTTTATATTTTGTATATTTTTATTGTTATGTTGACTTCAACCCCTCTTTTAGATGGAACCTTTAATTAGGCAATGGTTGGTCAACTTAGTCAAATTTTAAGATTACCCTTCATTGAAATAACTTACAGTGTTTGCTTATACGGTTTGTTTTGCTAATTTGTAAATATCATTTGAAATTCTAAAGAATTATGTTATATTTGGTAGGGATTTATTTTTTCAAATTTTAAAAACTCAAAGTTTACTTTTATAATTTTTAAAAATTTATTTCACTTAATTTTTTCTCTCTAATTTTTTTTTAAAACACTATAACTTTAAATCTAAAAATCAAAATTAGATAAAAAATATATATTTAAAACTTATTCATCGAGATCTACAAAATAAAATTTATTGTGACTATTTTTTAAAATCTTCGTATGAGATTTTTTAACTGGTTAAAAAAAACTCAAACAGAAATCAAATTCACTTCGTAACATACTTTCAAATTCTACTTAATACCAATTTTAAAAAACTCAAACTTAAAATCTCAATTCAAAATATCAACCAAACATAGTGAATGTGTTTAGAAAACTTCCTCGGCCACTGCCACTCCGGAGCTCGGATAAACACTGCTCGTCAGGGGAGGGAGAGAGAGAGAGAGAGAGAATTAAACCTGTGGCTGGTTAGTGAGTGCAGCAAGATGCAAGACAGTGTTGCCGTGATCATCCTTGTAGTTAAGGACATGTGTCTTGCCCATCCTACAAATCCACCCAAACAACACCTTAAAACCCTGAACCCAACCCATTTTAACAGCAACATGAACCGCAGTTTCCCCTGTAATAGTCAAATCCTCAATACAATGAGGACAAGCAAGCAAAAACTCTGCCAAAAGCTCCTTTTCCTCTGTTTGCACAACGCTATGCACGGGAGTTATTCGCCCCTTCCCCTGTACCCTTATCAAACCTCGATCCAGTTTCACTAGCTTCCTCGCGGTTTCGATATGGGAATTTTGTATAGCTAAGTGCAAGGGGCTGTATCCGTCTGGGTTTAGCTTTTTGGCGAATGAGGGCTTTAAGGACATGATTTCGATGGCGAAATGCGTTTGCCCTCTGGCCGCGGCTGTGTGAAGTGGGGTTTGTTTGAATGGGATTTCATCTATTTGCTCTAAGATTCTGGGCTCTTGGTTTATCACATTGTATAATTCATTCATGTCTCCGTTTTTAGCAGCTAGAGTGAGTTTTTCCATTCTATGAGGGAGAGAGAGAGAGAGAGAGGATCTATGAGAAAGATTCAATGTTTAAGCTAATTTGGTGGACGGAAATCTGTGCCATGTATATATATATATCTATATAGGAAAATGATTGTCTAAAAGACCCAAATATTAGCCACATATTTAGTGAAGGATAAATATTACTAAATTTTAATTTATCTTTATTATTAATAATATTTTAACCCATGCAAAATAGTAAAATTTTATATATTTTAAGTAATTATTTCTTATTCTTTCATTAATCAATTAAATTAGTAATTTTGACCCAAAAAAATTAATAACATATTGATCAAGCATTTTTTTAAAATATTTTAAATTAAGAATCCAATATTTTTTTTAACGTTTGAAATTGTAAATATTTTATTTTTATTTGTTTATAATCACTACACCAAACTTTATAAGAAAATAAGTTATAGTTTTAGCAATATAATTAGCCTCTTTCAATAGTTTTAATAATATTAAAGCCTTTTTTATAAATATAAAAAATATATTATATACTTGAGCATATCATGTTTCTAATTGGTAATAAAAAATCTAATTTATCATTGATACAAATGTCACATGGTTGAGTGTTAAAGTCCAATTTTTTTGAATGTCTCAAACTGAATATCTCAATTTTAGCGTAAAATTCACTTAATCTTTTTTAATACTTTAATAATTTTAAAGTGTCTTTATAAATCTAAAATATATATATATATATATATTATATACTTAAGCATATCCTATTTTTAATTCGTAATGGAGAATTCAATTTAACAATGATACAAATATCAGATGGATGAATTTGTGTAAAAGATAAAAAAAATATCCTTAATTTTGTAATTATGAATTTAATAATAGTGGATTTTTTTTTCAAAATTAAATATAGAGTTTGAGTAATAATAGGCATATTTCTCAAATTTATGGTTAGAAATTGTCTGTAAATTTAAAAAATTACAGCGTCTTTTATGTTAGCAAAGTCCATCTATAATTATATATAATATAATAGAAGTAAAGTGCTCTTTTCTCATGAGAGCTTGCCATGTGTCAATAATAAATGAATATTATTCATCTTTTATATATATATATTTCACCTATTCTCTTAATATGGTGTCTTTTCAATTTTCTCATGTAATCATTCATCCATCAAAACTCTTATTTATGTGCATTATAATTTTTTATGTTATTTTATATAATTGTACTTTTCATTTATTCGAGTATGTTTTTATTAGATGCCTCTACCTCTTACATTTAATTGCTAGAAATATGACAAAGAAATTTTTGAAAATTTGAATAATTATCTTGAACACAAGTAGTTTTTAGTTTCTCATGTGTTATTTTATTCTTTCCGTCCTTCTTTGTATTGCACATAAAACTTTTGTTAATGAAAATTATATTATTTTAAAAATAGTTATGATTATTTTAGATTCTAATTAATTTAATTATTTTATATAATTATAAATCATACAAAGCCTGTGCATTGCACATGTTATAAACTTGTATATATATATATATTTTACACTCATTAAATTAGATATAATTAAGTTGGGTGTAGTAAAAAATTGGAATTGTAACGCATTAGTTAATCGTGTATAAATTAAAGAAGAATCTTGTTTTTACTGGTGTTACTATGTGATAATTAGGGCTTAAAAATTGCAACTGTACATGAGAGATGACTTTACACGTATTTGTACGTACAAGTGTACATTTTTTTATAAATATTATATATACATATGTACATTATTATTATAAAGAATGTGCAAATGTACATTAGTATATGTTACATTTGACTAATGATTGGCATATATTTTAAAAAGTTAGATCAAATATTTGAAATGTATAGTACAATTTTACAACATGAATTACCATGTAAGTGATCGATGGCACGTGAGATGTAAACTTGCTCATTTAGTCAAAAAACAATTTAAAGGAAAATAAGATTAGCCCCCTCTAAATCGTTCACCCCAATGCTTGCATGTTTTAGAAAAATGAGGTCTAATTCATGGCAATATTGTACAAAGCATCCGTTTTTTTATGAAATTGTGTCCAAGTCATGAAATATTAACCAAATGTCATCAAGCAACCAAACTCACGATTTATAAATATAGTTAATTGAAAATATTTTTTTAATAATATTTTTGTAAGGGTGGAAGTATTAATAATATAGTTAATTGAAAATATTTTTTTAATAAAACCCTTTAAAAATTCTTTAAGGGTGTGTTTGGAATGTGGATTTAAGAGAAGATTTGAATCTGAGATTTGGATTTGGAATCTCAAATCTAAATATTTTTGTTTGTTGTGAAATTATGATATGAGATTTATAAATATATTCAAATAATGAGATTTGATACTTATCTTAAAGTCATAAGTTTCAAATTTTAGATATATGGCTATTCTTTCTAGATCCCAAACTCGCGAATTAGAAAAAAAATATTAATTAATTTTTAAACAAATTATTATTTTTTATTGTTATAACTATACTTGTAATATTAATTATAACAATAATACTAGAGATGGCAAAGGGTCGTGTGTTGTCCAATCTCAAACCCAACATGCTTATAAACACATCCTAACTCGGTGTAAGTTTTATTTTTTTTAAATTTAAATCCGTATCGAATAGTGTACGCATAAACCTACTCCCGTTCCGTGGTAATTAAACTATATTATAAAGAATAAAATACTATAATAGGGGCCGGTTGAGTCAAACGGGTTAATTTTATGTAAACCTGACTTCTGCCACGGTGTCAAAAAATAAAATTAGCTTACTAATCAACTAAATATAAATTTTAGCGAAATAATATTTGGATTTATAAATCAACTTCCTTGTATTTGTTAAGTAAATACAAAATTTTAAACTCTTGTATTTCAAATATGTAATTTTTAAATCTTAGATTTAAGAATTTTAAAGCTAAATTCAATTCTATAATCCAAAAGCACCCTAAAAGAAAATAGAAAATAAATTAAAATCGAAGTAGATTTTGATTAAAAATCTAAATTAAAATGTAATCTAAATTAGTACAATTATAAATTAATTTTAATTGGTAGATATACTTCTCAATTTTGAAAAGGGTACAAAATTTGTTTGTCGAACACAACACATTGATTATTGAATCAAATAGTTAATTATTTAACACTACATAAGATATAGTTTAAGTGTTATTTGGAAAGCCGTACGCACACTTCCGTATCTGATCAAATTATTAAAAGTTAAGTTTATTTGAAACACCTTAAATTAATAAAATATGTTTTTTTAATATTATTTTATATTATTGTGTTGAAATTATTATTTAGTTGAACAACAACTTATAAAACCAGTAGCACCCAGTAGCACAGGCCATATGAGATGCTTCAAATTAATTTTTGAGTTTTTATTATGATATGATTTGTCACGAATGATAATAAAATGACAAAATTAAAAGTGTTATTGAAAGAGTTGAGTTGTATTTAATTTGTAAACTTATAATAGAGATGAAAATTCAAAATCAAATATATTTTGAAAGTGTTTTTTCTCATAAACTTATGTTATTAATTAACTATAAAACTGAAATGACGAAAATACTCATAAATACTTATCCTAATTTGGAATTGGGTTATCATAAGTCTATTTGGCAATCTTTAAGAAATTTTGTTTGGTTGAGATTTTAAAACATGTTTTGAAAAGTGAATTTAATTTTTGTTGAATGTTTTTTCAACCAATTCAAAAAACTCATGAAAAAAATAGTCATAATGTATCTTATTTTATAAATCTCGATGATTATGTTTCAAATATATATATTTTTTGATCTAATTCCGATTTTTGAATTTAAAGTTATGATGTTTTAAAAATTTTATGAAAGAGAAAGAAAAGTGAAGTGAATTTTTGAAAGTGTGAAATAAAGTTGACTTTTTGAAAAAAATTTTAAAAACTTGATTTTAAAATATCAACCAAACACACCTAAAGTTTAATTAAAATAAAAATAAAAATAGAATATGTCACCTAAACTTCCTATAACAAGTTGAAAGATTTGTCACATTATCAATGTACATTAATTATTCCCAATATCTATAGATAAGTAAAGAGAAAAAATAACCGTGAACAACTCATCCATATACATATATGTATATATATATATACAGAAAATAAAAATGAAAAGAGAAAATTTTGAAAGGACAATTCAAAAACCAACTAAAGGGACAGAAACCACTGGCCCCATCTCCGCCCCTCCAAAACCGAAGACCGCGGCGGCCCACCCTTCTCTATCATTTCCCTTGCCCACCCCAAGTGGCTATTTAAAAACACCATTATACTCCACTTGTATACACGCACGTGCATATATTTTAATTTTCTTACAAGAGGGTAGGTTGCGAGGGTTGGTTTTAAAGAAAAAAGCATCCCACTAAAGGTTTTGCACCCCACTAAAGGTTTTTCCCGTAAATTGAATTGGTTAGGTTGTGTTTGGTTGCTCTCTTTTCTTTTTTTTTTTTTCTCAAAATTTTAAAAACTCAACTCAAAATCAATTCTACTTTCACACTTCCCAAAATTTATTTCACTATATTTTCTCTCTCTAATTTTTTTTTAAAACGTCATAACTTTAAATCCAAAAATCAAAAAATAATAAAAAATATATATTTGAAACCTACTCATCGAGATCTATAAAATAAGATCCATTGTGACTATTTTTTGAAATTTTTTATGCATTGTGTTCATTGGTTGAAAAAAAGTCAAACAAAACCAAATTCATTTTTCAACATAAAAACTCCAACTCAAAACATTCAACCAAACACCAAATTTTTAAAAACTTATCTAGAAAACTTGTCTAGAAACATTAACCAAACACCACCTTAGGTGCGTACTATATACACGAGAATTAATTAGGATATTTTTAAATGCATTCATAAAATTAGTCTTTTTATTCTAGTGTGAGAATATTTTCTTTTCACTTTATCAAATTTTTAAAAAATCTTTCACTTCACTTTAGTAGTGGGGTGAGTTTACTAAAATAATGTAATGACGATAAAGTTTTGTAGCTAAAAGTAAAAATATTAAATAATATTAATTTTTTCATTAATATAAAACATATTAAATAAAACAAAAATTAAATTAATTCTTTTATAATATATATTAAAATTGAAACACTAATTATAATTAAAAAAAACCCATAAAAGCCCTTAAGGTATTTTTTCTTTATTAACTTTTTTTATACATACTTACGTAAATCATTTATTAAAATATTTTGTTAGTTTCGATTTCTAAGATATTTAGTTTTTTGAGACTCAAGAAAACGATATCCTTGCAAAATATTAAAAGAATAGAGATTTTCTCACTAAACTATTTCATTTTTCAATATTTTTTTACGAGTAATTTTTAGAATTTAAATATTGAAACAATAAAAGCACAACATGCCGTACATATATATATATACATATATATTATTTATGACATATTAGGCACATGTTAAGACAAACATTTTTTAGCTTTGACATTGTATAACTTAACGTGAGTTTTATTGAGCTCTAAATGCATGCACAAATAAAAAGATTGAATAAATTAAGAAAAATATCATTGAAAACATTATCGTACCAAAGCAAATAAAAATAAAAATCTAGCACTTAATATAAAAATTAAAGAATATTTATTATAAACTTACAGTTATAAGATATATGTAATTAAATGAAAATAGTAGATGATTGTTTGTTGGAAAAAAAAAGAAGTTTTTTAATTAATTTTTAAAATTTTAAGTGGGTGAGAAAACAAATTAGTGGCAATTTTTTCAAAATATAGAAAGTGGGGTGAGAAAAATGAGGTTTACGCTATTTTTTAGGTTAAGATTAACGTAACTTTGAATTTTAGTGGGGTGAAAAGACAAATTATGTGGGTGCATTTAAGAACACCCATTAATTATTAATTATATATACAACAAAATATATTGAATAGTGCATTTTGATCACAAAAATCTATATCATCCAAGATTAATTTTCGAAGTCGTTACAAAAAACCTTGCTGCCTTTTTATCACAGATCATTCGCCTTTGCAGTTCATTCCATCACAAATTATGTTCATATATCTATATCTATATCTGTACTACTAAAAATTTGTAAAAGTGTAAATAGGCTCCAATTCTTTTGATTCGAGTTTTGAAAATAAAATGAGTGGAATGCCTTACTAATGTTTGGTTTTGATATGAATTATTTTTTTATGGAACGTTCAATTATTTTTCTACATTTGATTCAAATGAAAATATGAATGAAATATGTGTAAGTTACCAAAATGTCTTTTATTTTATAAAATTAACAAACAGGTTTTGACAATTTTACAAACGTAAAATTTAAGTTTTTATTATTAAGAACTATGAAAAGTAGTTGTATGTATTTAATAATAATAATAAAAGTTTAATTGCAAAAAATATTTTTTGCTTTTAAAAATAATATAAATGAAAAAAAATTGTCTTAGTGAGTAATAGGAATATTTTGTTTTTAAGAGGAAATCATAGAAAGAAAAATGGCAAACTTTTCCTAAAATAATGTATTCATAGTTTAAAACCCGAACCAAACATCGGATTTTTTTTAAAATATAATGTAACATTTTAAGAATGATTTAAAACTCGAACCAAACGAACCTTAATGTCTACTGCAACCACCACTCCCACTCCTATTTATTAATTTGGGTAGAGTTTCCTCTCCTATTTGCATTGCGGGTATATATAATTTATGCCCCTATTTGTATTTATATAGTAACTCTTCTATTTCTATTAGGACTCTAATAATGAACACTACCGTTTAACAATTACATACAAAGTTCTATTTCCGTTAGAAATATAATAGAAAATACTACTATTTGACAACTAAATACCAATCATATATTCTATAAGATCTGAAAAAATAAAAAAGATACCAATCATATATCATATTTGTTGTACGATTTTTATAAGATCTTATGTATAACATATTATTAAGAAGGTCTAGATTCTTCGTAAAAAAATAAAATTACAAAAATAAAATAAGAAGTGGAAACTGTGAAAAAACATTACAAAAAATAAAAAACGAAAAGAAAAAAGGACCGTCTTTATGCCTCCAGGAAGTAAAATGCCTATTTTTGTGTACCTTGTATACTCCATGTTTTATGGATGATGTGTGTCAGTGTGCACACGAATTGTATTAACAGTATCAAATGTGATCGATCCTCCTCCACAAAAACCCGTCCACATGTTCGAGGTTCATTGATGCTAGCTTACATAGAAAACAGTAACGGTGTACTAGCGGAGTTTGATAGCAATCTTCTAAAGTTGTACTACTGCCGTTTGCCCTTTCGTGTATTATCTCACAGCAATTGGTTTACATATAACATCTACCTCAATCTTTGTGCCTCCCATTAATTAAACACCAATCAAACTAAATAACCGTTTGTTTGCCTAAAATAAATAAATAAATAACCATTGGTCAAAACTAAAAGCTCTATATAATAATATATGTACCCATTTTACATATAAACTGGGAAACTTTACGATGTAATGCTACCGGTAGGTTAGAGCCAATAACCTCACATATTTGGAATTCCCAAACATAAATTCTCATCACCCCAGGTCCCGGTTCTTCATTATATACCACTGGTTAACGGCTTAAATTAAATGTTTTGATATTTAAGTTCTACGTCATTCCCAAATCCAATTCCATATATAGAGGAAACGTAACCATACTACATTTATGGGCAAGTATTAAATTAAATACGAAATAAAAACCATCTAGATACATCAGAGGAAGAGGTTCCATCATTACTTCAAGAAAACCAACATACCTATCCTTCCAGATCCCTGAACAACCTGCAGTGGTAGATTTGAATATACATCAATGTACCAAATCTCCCCATATAGCTAAGTAAGATTTGTTCTTCACCATTTATTAAGTTTGAAATTAGTATTTTCTTAAAAAGAGCCAAAGTCTAATAGTGACTCTTAATTTAGGTCGGAGGGAGTAATGTATGATATAAGACGGGTTCTGAACCTTTGGGGCACATCTTCATTATTTCTTCTATTTTGTTGTTTTTACATCTATCTTTTAACAGTGCATATATAGTTATTGTAACTCGTACATCAAGTTTGTGGAGCTAATGTGTTTGTGGATATTACATAATAGTTCTCTTTTCTAATTGTAATCTGATAATGCACAACTTCTATTAGAAAAATATGTTTTTATTTTCTTTTTACGAAGATACATATAGCATAGTCTGGGCTCTATACTGCTCCTAACTTAGACTATATAGTATTTGAAACACCTATCCATCTATGGTCATTTGCCTCCGTATTGAATATGAAGTCAAAATATGCATGATTTGGTTGGTATTTGCAGGAGTGCCGTCTTAAAATTTCGAGGGAGCTCTTTACTATTTATCATTTGGATGGTTAAGCTTTTAATTCGTGGAGCCAACAAGAGCAGAGCCGAGCCAAGAAAAGGATTAAAGAAAGTTAATTTTGCAAATTTGCAATCAGATTCTGAGCTGGTAGCTCAAAAAAATTTCACAGAACTGCTTCAATCAAGGTACCCTTTTTTATGATGTATTTAAAGATTATATGCTGATTTCTTCATGCTTTTCAATGAAGTAATTTATTACCGATACTAATTTCACTTTAGTATGTATCTGATGTAGGTTAGCTGTTAATGGTCTATTGTATGTAAAGCAATTGTCTGTGCTGTGAATTTTTTCCTTTTAAATCTATGTTTCATAGTTTTTTTCCCCCTACCTTTGCTACGCAAATGATGTAGCTATCATTTGAAATTTGTACATAAGAAAATGTGGGTCATATGAGACTGTTTGTAGGCAAGTGTTTTGTATAGAAATAGACACAAATGTTTATTCTGTGGCAACCAAGAATGGCTTATTTTTCATGTTCTGATTTTCTTTGCCCCATGTTCACATTTATTTTAGATGAGTTTGGAGGAGGGTTGGATTTAGATTTTGGGGTTTTCGAACATGACTGCAAACAGACACAAAGTTGGTGGATTTTGATTGGCCATTGCGTTACATGAACTTGAAAATGGCGCAACTCGCCAAGTTGAGAAGAGTGTGAACACGAATTATGAACAAATTATAACTTGGAGTTTGTAAAAGTAAAAATAAAAATCCTGTTTAGAGGAAATAGGTATGCACAGTTAACTACATTTTCTAAGAATACATTAAATTCAACTAATCTATGGATGGGAATGAAAGTGGTATGCATCGTGTGTGGTTGATTATGTCTAGAAGAGAAAATTGGTCTCTTAGTTTGGGACATTCCAAAAAAGAACTTTCATCTTTTTTCATCTCAGGATTTCTTCAATTTATGCTTGGAATATATAGCTCATATTATGCAAATATTTTGTTTCCGCTCATTTGATTCGAAGTGTGTTCTATAGGCTATTGGATTAGTAGCATCAGTCATCTCCACACTTAGCATGGGCGTGAGTAATATATATCACATAACTAGGAGCAATGTTTCAAAATGCTTGAGGCGGGTTCGAGGGGTTTTGCTTGAATGAGGTGAGACAAGGTGTAAGCC
Source organism: Lonicera japonica (assembly GCA_021464415.1). Taxonomy (NCBI): domain Eukaryota; kingdom Viridiplantae; phylum Streptophyta; class Magnoliopsida; order Dipsacales; family Caprifoliaceae; genus Lonicera; species Lonicera japonica. Next base: position 23,499,935 of record CM038464.1, read on the forward strand.
TCAAAATGGAATGAAGTGGAAACCTCAATTTCAAAGGGAAAAACACAAGAATTAATTATACATACAACAAAATATAATGAATAATGCATTTTGATCACAAAAATCTACATCATCCAAGATTCAATTTCGAAGTCATTACAGAAGACCTTGCTGCCTTTTTATTACAGATAATTCGCCGTTGTGTTCATTCCATTACAAACGTAAAAGTGTGAATAGGCTCCAATTTTAGTCATAATATAACTTGTTGAGTTTTGGGAATGAAATGAGCAGGATGCCTTACTAATGTTATATGAATTTTTTTTTCGTGGAACGTTGAATTATTTTTCTATATTTGGTTCAAATGAAAATATGAATGAGATATGTGTAAGTTACCAAAATGTCTTTTATTTTATAAAATTAACAAACAGGTTTTGACAATTTTACAAGGGTAAAATTTAAATTTTTATTGTTAAGAACTGTGAAAAGTAGTTGTATGTATTTAATAATAATAATAATAATAATAATAATAATAATAATAATAATAAAAGTTTAATTGCAAAAAATATTTTTTTCTTTTAAAAATAATATAAATGAAAAAAAAAATTGTTTTAGTAAGTAAAAAGAATATTTTGTTCTTAAGAGGAAATCTTATGAGAAAAATGGCAAACTTTGAAGGAGTATTCATAGTTTAAAATCCGAACCAAACATTGGATTTTTTAAAAAATATAATGTAATTGAAAATAGAGGAGGTAAGTATAATTAATAGAACAACGTGGGAATTATGCCAAATTTCCAGGGAGGTAAGTGTAAGTTACCTAAAAAATAACTTGGGTTTATTGTAGCTTGACAATATGTCATATTTGTGTTTTATTCTATTTCGAGTCGTGCCAAGATTAGTTTAATTCAGATTGATTCACTGCATTATAGCGTATCGATTTTGCATGGTTCATTTGACCCATTTTGTTGATCATGTCTTGTGGATTTAACTCTTGATCGTCTGAATTTATTAAACTTTTACGATCCACCAAGTTCATGTAGTATTTGTGAAGAATTAGTTAATTGTGATGAAAGTTGCAATCAATATTAACTATAGGATTATATTTTGAACATTCATGAAAAGCTTTTTATACAGGAAAATGCAATTGACTAAGTGTTAATAAATTTTGTATGCATTAAGTTATTGCACACTATGCTTTCAAGATATTCTATTGCTTTAGCCGCAATAGCATTACTTTATTGGCTCGTTTGGTTTAAGATTTAAACCATTCCAGGAATGCTACATTCCATTCCGAAACAACTCCCGCGTTTGGTTCAAGTTTTAAGTCCGGAATAAATGATTCCAGGAACAAACCTTTCCCCCAAAGTTCTCCCATTTAAATCATAAGGAATAAACCATTACCAATGGGCATCTTTTTTAATTTTTTCATATTAGGACTAAAATAACACTCTTTCTTATGAATAAATAATTCTTTTTCCATCGGTGTATGAAAATATTGTTTGGAACTTTTTTTTTAATTACGCTGCTACACAAAAATGAAAAAAAAAATTATTTGGAACTTTTTTCTTTTCTTTTTTCCTGTTGTAATTTTTTTAATTAAAAATAATTGTAATTTTTGTAGGATAGTTATTAGTTAGGCATGTGTAATTTTTGTAATTTATTATAGTAATTGTCTCTTTTAAAAAATTAGCAGGTGTTGTTTTCTCATCTTTTAAAAAGAAGTATATTTTTGTAATTGATACTTTATTCCATTCCTATTCCCGGTTGAACCAAACATCGGCATGGCATCCTAGATGCCAGGAAAATAAGTCATGTGGCCGTCACTGTTACGATTCAATGCACTTGAGTTAGGACACATTATTAATTAATGTTATGTAAGGGAGCAGTTACCCGAAGTGACAATTGTAAGCAATTTTTCCTTTACAACTATTAATATAAAATCAAAGCGGTTTTTAAGAGGCTTGATAAAATCTGCACAATTGGTCTTCCACGGATTTTTTTTCTTCTTCTTTTATTTAGTTAAATAGGTATAAATTGGGATTTACTCGGTCTTTCACGAAAGTTTGTTACGCATCCAAAGTTCCTGTCCCAAAAGCTTGGGTTTATTCCTTATTGAATTCCTAATTGTAGTCGTTGAATCTTTTCAATTTCTAACAGTTCAATTTTTCACTTCCATTTTTTAAATGAAAGCTGGTGCGAAGCCTTTTATCAGGAAAAAAATGAATAACAAACAGCAACAACCAACAAGAAACAAAACAAAGAAACTCACTAGCAAAACCTATATTTTGGCCTACCTAACTAATCCTCCACAACTGCCTTACTAATCTCTGGAATCGAGCCATCCCACCAGGTAAAAGTAGAACAAGACAGCCAAATTAGAAACAATATCAGCGGGAACATTACCTTCACAAAAAATATGCGAGTGCTTGACTTCCATTTGAGAAATCAAAATATGACAAACTAACCAACAACGCTGAATCCTTCGAGGAGCAAGGAAAACCTTATTGTGAACACCTCATTTTGCGACCTTCGCAAGAATCCTGAACTCCAAAGAAACAAGCATACATGCATGCATAAGCATCCTAGATGCATACATACCATACACATGTGATACAGGTCAAAGAAGGAAGCCAAAAGGACCCCGGATGAGGAGTTACAGAATTATCAAAAATTGCCGGAACCAAAAACCGTCAAAACTCCTGAAAACTTATGAAAGGAGAGTTACGTATTTTGGATCATCCTAAAACTTTGTAGTTGTTAGACATTATCAAAAGGAGTAGCATACTCGAAAATCAGCTAAATCCGACGGTCGGATCTCCGAAAATTCAGAAAATCATGAGTTTGATTCGGGTGATCAAATGGAGGTCTTCTCGAAGTTAAAATGGTTTGAAATTTGGTTAGTAGATAGGCCTTATTGTGGGGAAGAACATATTCAAAATTCAGCTTTGTCGGACATATGATCCTCAAGAATCAATTTGTCTATCGTGCAATTCTAGTCAAAATGTCCTTCGTAGAAAATTAAAATGAATATAGGCCTTCCCGAATTCTGATCGACCTCAAATTTGGACACAAGCTATAAAACATTTGTAGGGAAAATATATCAAAAAAATAGGCATAATCCAACGGCTAGAAGTTCAGTTGTCGAGGTTGTTGTACGCAAGTACGTTTGCTATGCGGGAACAAACTCTTTGTACCAAGCCAAGGAGACCGAGTCCTTCCCGAACTCCGATCGTCTTAAAATTTTTACAGGGTGTAAAAGACTTATATTGACAATATATATCCAAAATTCAGTATGATCCAACGGTGATAAATTGACTTGTCGTGCAAACAAGGGACATTGTCTACAACAAGTACCTTTTCTACGCGGAAATAAACTCTTCGTACCAATCAGAACAAAAGGGAACCTTCCCGATATCTGATCGACTTGAAATTTTTACACGATCTAGAAGACTTCTATTTTCAACACATATCCAAAAATCAGGATGATCCAACGGTAGGAAGGATTCGCGATAAGTTCCAAGAGTCCTAATTGCAATATCTTTTCTTGCTCTCCAAGTATTTTGACAACTATAAATAGACCCCCCCTCCATCCATTATTTTCATCAACAATCAAAGAGATTTCGTGGTACACACCAAGAGATCCTTATTCTCTCCCTCCAAGAGAGCTCAGGTATAATTTTTTCTCTCTTCTTTTATTTATTCGTCAGTTTTATAATTTATATTCATGTCTGCATAATTTCTATCACTTGATAGCTTTTCAAAACCCTTTTTCAAATTGTTTTTCAAAATTAAAGGCGTATAATAAACCCTAATCCAATTTCAAAATAGTATTATTACTTTCTTACTTTTTCAAAAGTCCGGATTAGCGGTATTGTTATACGAATGAGTCGATAATCGCTATATATTCGATTTAACTCATAGATTACAGTGTATATGTGATGAATACTCGATGATGAGAGTACTAGTGCCATCTATACAGGTTTAATCAATAGACTATGGTACGGGATTGGTTAACTCGCCTCATATCATATCGAGTATAAGATTCCACATTGAATCAGTTTTCAAAAAGCCCAATGCTTTACAAAATCACTTGTTTCACTGCATCTATTATTATGAAATTCTCTTTTTTAAATCACACACACACACACACACTTATTTTTAAAATCATGGGCGAATTAGAAAACACATCGTTTTCATCCCAACCCCAAAATCCAGATTTTTAAGACAAGCACGAAAAGCTGCAAAGTAATAGCAATAGCATACAAGAACTAAATTATAACACACGCATATTCTACTCAAGAGACCGAAAGGGCGAATTGGGTGCCTAACACCTTCTCGATTCGTAACTTAATCCCCGAACCTTCGAATCAACTGGTTTCGCATACATTGTGTATAAGAGGACATTTAGTCCATAAATACGTCTCTTTTATACAAACCATTTTGTTTGTTTAGTAAAACAAACTGGCGACTCTTATTCTTTTCAAAATCAATTTCCAAATCAACAACCGGAATCGCCGTCCAAGAGGACCTCCGGGCGTCGAGAACGCGGGTTCTCACACTTATTAAAAAAAGTAAAAAGAGTAATGGCAAAATCCGCTTCAAGCCAAATCCGCCACTAGCCTCGATCATACACCGTCTCAACCTTAAAAATGAAGGCAAAGAACTCAGCAAGGAATGCAATAAATAGACCGAGGCTTTAAGCAAAAACCCCATAAACCCAACCACAACTATCTCTAAACACACCTCCGAAGCCACTTCCCCGCTCGTTTTAGACAAGTCATTTGTATTGCATTTAACCCAACCAGGAGAATGAGGTAACCACGTCATGGGCCTTCATAGGGTGACATTGAACCCGAAAAGCTTTGATAATGATTAAGTCAGCCACTGAGTTATACATACACCCGTTAGAAAGAATACCTGCTTCCCGAACCCAACAAGAAAAACGAAGTTTGCTGAAGCAAGGAGTAACCTTCAAATTTGCATTTGTTTCGTTGGAACTATAAACCCTAAATGAGGGCAACTAAACCCGCTAACCACATACTTTTAACTTGAGAGCTCATGCGATGATCAAGCAATTTCTGAAAGAAAACAACATGCTGCCCTTTATAACAATAAGGGACATGGAATAGATTCAAAAGCCACACCCAGGCCCGAATGGCGTACGGGCATTCAAAAAACGTATGCTACATAGTTTCAAAGTTCCGCATGTAAAAACAACAATAAGAGGTGATGTACATCCTACACTTTTGAAGATTATCATTAATAACAATCTTATTACACAAAACATGAGAAACCAAAATAGATCTCCTAGGAGGAATGAAAGTCTGCCAAATAGGAAGCATCCGGCTTAAATCTGGGCCCCATTGATGGCAACAATCATAGGCATTACTTAAAGAGACAATACCATCAACTGTAAGCCTCCAAATCATGACATCATTGCCACCACCGACCTCAATTAATTTAATTCGATTAGAAATATCAGGAAAAGCTTCAGAAAAGGACTGAGGAATACACCATTGCCCATAAACTATAAAATTCGAAACACAAGCTTTAAGCCTCCGAGCAACAGGAGAGAGAATCTGAAAAAGATCAACTAAAGCACCACCTAACCACTTATCATGCCAAAAATCAATACCATATCCCTGACCTACCCACCATTTGACATGATCAATCATGACAGATAACACCTCCTTAAAACCACCAACCAAAGAAGAAGAAATGTAAGAACACTTGGAACCTGAAGAGTTCAGCTTAAGACGAGCCTTAACAAACTTCAAGAGATCACTTCGACTAGCCAGAACACGACTAACTGAACAAACCAACGCTGATTTATTCAAGGCAATAAGATCTTTAAGACCAAAACCTCCCTCATAAACCAGCCTACACATAGCATTAAGAGAAGGAACAACAAGCTTGCGTTTTGAATCCACACCCGTCCAAATGAAATTTTTAATAAATTGATGCAATTGCCTCAAAACCATAACCGAAAACTTGTATATGTAAAAAACATACAGAAGCTTGTCATAGATCTTAGATTTAACCAACTCAACACGACCAGCAATAACAAGAACCTTACTCTGCCAACCCTCTATTCGCGCCTTAATAGAATCCAAATAACCCGCTAAAACCTTACGATTAGGCTTGCCATTAAACAAAGGAACCCCAAGGTAAGAGAAGGGCATATCAATCTCATTCATACTAGTGACTGTCTTAATAGTCGCCCTCCTACCTATAGCACCGGCACCGAAGATAATATTACTATTGGTAGCATTAATTTCTGCCCAGAGACACGACCACACTCTTCTAAAATAGCGATAATCCTCTTCACATTGGGAATCGAATCATTACAAAACAACAGAAGATCATCAACATAAAATATGTGCGAGGGAGGAACAACACCTTTGGAACCTCTTAAGCCCTTAAACTCCCCACTAGAGAATTTGTAATACAAAACCCGATTTATGACCTTTTATGCAATTATAAAAAGAAGATGAGATAAAGGATCGCCTTGACGAACCCTCTACTTCAACCAAAATAACCCATAACTTTACTAGTAACAGGCATGAAAAGCCGAGCAGACCGAAGAATAACCCTGACCCACTGAATAAAAACACCATTAAACTTAAATAAGTGCAAAACTTTCAAAAGAATGGGCCACTCATCCGTATCAAAAACCTTTGTGAAGTCAATAACCATCCCTATATTACCTCCAAAAACCCTCTAATCCAACATGTTAACACCTTCGGAAGCAGCAATAATGCAAGAAGAAGATTGACGCCCCTTAATAAAACCACACTAATTAAAAGAGATGATTTTGTCTAAAAGAACCTTTAAACGAGAAGCAAGCACCTTAGTAATAATTTTAAAGAGCAAATTACTAAGCACAATAGGCCTGAACTGTGTAAAAGAAGAAACACCAAGAACTTTAGGCAACAAAACCACCAAGTTAAAGTTTAAACAGCTCGGAACCACTCCCAACCGAAAAATTCTTGAATCACCGCATAAATATTAACCTGAATTAAATCCCAACAATGATGATAGAATGCCATATTAAAACCATCTGGCCCGGTTGCATTAGAAGCATCCAAATTGAAAATTGCCTTTTGAATTTCCAAACAAGAGAGAATATCAGTAAGTAATTTGTTATCCTCATTGGTGACTAATTAAGGGACATATTGATACAAATAACTGTCTTTAGCCAGTCCAGAAAATTCAGTACTATAAAGAGTCTTATAATAATAACAATATGAGCTTCAATTTCAGCAGCCTCCTAAGAGAATCAGCCCTATTAACCAAACAAGAAATACGACATTTATCAATTTTCGCCTACGTAGCAGCGTGAAAGAATTTTGTATTACGATCACCATCTTTAAGCCACTTCAATCTAGATTTTTGTTTTCAATACCCTTATTGACATCGAAAAGCCTTAGATAGCTGAATATACAAATCAGACTCATATTTCACCAAATCAGTAATGGTACCATTATTAGCAATACGCTCTTGAACTAACCAAAGTCTAGAAGACAGATCATCCACAACCCTGTTAACATCCCCAAAAACCTCATTGTTCCATATCATACGAGCACTTTTAACTGCCTTAAGCTTAAGCATAACTGTTTGCAATAAATTGCATGTAAAAGGAATCAACACCCAAACACGTTTAACCACTTCCAAAAAATGATCATGAGAACACCACACTAAAAGAAAACGGAAACACGAAGTAGCCCCCATACTTAAAGAACCATCATCAAAAATGAAAGGATGATGATCTGAGGCAAAACGCACATGAGTATAACAAGAAGAAGCAGCCCATGTTTGCAACCACAAAGGATTGCATAAAACTCGATCCAACTGTCTCTCAAAATGCAAATACAAAAATCTAATGGTTTTGACCCAAGTAAATTGAGACTCCTAAATAGGGAGATGAAACATCTCACACTTACCAGTCACAGCATTAAACTCCTCATAAAAAACACGAGACATAATATTTCCACCCCTGGCCTTATGAGCACCAAGCACATCATTGAAATCACCTATAACCATCCACGGATGAGAAATACTCTTCATGCGGTACATATCTTGCCAAAGCTCTCGGTGCCCAATATATTAAGTCTTAGCATATACAAAAGTAACAACACAACCACTATTCACCTCAACTATAATCTACTGCTCCACATTTTCTAAAATAGAAATACGTCAATTCGAAAGACGAGAATGAACAAGAACCCAAATATTTGCTATATTATTAACTCTAACATTTTTAGCAACCAAATTAAATTAAATAACCCTCCAAAAAGACTCAGGAACATTTGAAAACTCAACCATAGGCTCAACAATACAAACTATATCTGGCCTACACTGACTACATAGAACCTTTAAATTTTCTTGAGAGGTTGCATTCGCCAACCCTTTCACATTCCAATAAAGAATCTTCATCTAATTAATTTGGGGCGACCATTTGGCCTCATTAATCGAGACCTACTCCTTGCTTGCTTTTGCTCATTTCTCACCAGCTTTTTTTGAGACTTAGACTGAACAACCGTAAAACCATTATCTTTCAATCCTCTATCATTCCTCGAGCCAATGACATCCTTTTCAACTAATACCCCTTCACCAGCACCTATCTCACCCACCTCCTATCCCTCATCCGAGATATCCCCCCACCTTGTACGAATAACATGACAACAACCCACTTCAGCCACCTTAGAACATTCCCCCACAAGTGATGCATTAGTTAGCCTTTCACGGAAATAACCTCATTTTCAATATTTTGATTAATAATTGCCTTCTCAGCATCACAACTATTGCTGACAACAACCATAGCTCGGCACCTATCCTCACATGCATCACACCCCTCCTCCTCTTCCTTACCAATGTTACATTCCCTAACATCAACCACGGCGAGCTTGGATTGAAATCTGGCTGCCAAGGCATAACCCTCAACACGCCACATGGAAGAGACCAGGAGCTCTTTGATTGATAGCACCGCATCTCACCAAGAGAAGCAAAGTGAATGTCGAAGTAACCCCGTCCCAAAGCCACCATCCTCCATCCCGTTTTCAATTTCCAGAAAGCTTCAACTTGCCGGCGAACTTCATCCACAGAAACCAGCGCCGACTGCTTCGTGAATATTACCTTCTCAATCATGTTGCTCTTGTACTCTTGTAACGATTCCTGGTAAATCCCCTCATTGAAAGTAATCACAATTTTGTTTCCCTTATGGCTAAGGCTAATAAGCTTCAAGCCGTCAATCATTGCAGAAAATGAGCCCAACCCAAAATTAGATACCTTCGTAGCATAAGACTTGCCTGCATTAACAAACCTCTTTACCCTAATTTAATTGGAAGCAACAAACCCTTGATAATGTCGATTTTGGTTTCAAGTACGAAATAGTCCAAAAATTTAGTTTGTTATAATTAAAATAGGAATTTAAATTGAGATCAACTTTGGTTTAAAACTCAGTCTTAAGGTTAGGGTTTATTGGAAAGTTTTTTTAATTTTGGGCTTTTATCCAGTTCCAGAGTTAATTTTTTGATGGATACAATGGAAATGATGTACTTGTCACAACACCAAATTTCATGTAAAAGTTTGTTAATTTATCCATCCAAAATTAAAGAGATGTCGATTCTCTTAAATTAAAGTAGGATTTTATATTATATATACTTTTCAAAATCTTGTTTGAATTATTATTATATGTATTATGGTACCTTAATTTAGTACCAAAAGGATCGATGTGAGTGAAACTTTATTAATTATTACTACAATCACAAAAACGAGGTGCAAGTACACAAATCAAAATACTTTTTATTGAGTAAATGGTAAGAGCAGCACTAACTTAATTAAAACACACCTTAATTAACAAAGACATTAATCTAATTAGAAAGGGTACAATATAACAATTAATAGGAAGTGATAAAGTTAATAAGCAATTCTATATGTTCCCTGTTTTTAACTTAAATAAATATAATACAGATGTGCATGGTGGAGGCCTTCTTAATTTATTAATTAAATTAAGAAAAGTGAATGGAAGTGTCATAAGCAGCACCAACCTTCCAATCAGAAGGGATGGCATCCCTGACCTGGACCCACTTTATGAACCCAAAGGGTCCACTGAGTTGGAACCTCAAGCTCAATGCTCCCTTGGGTGGGTTAGTCATGTCCCATACCCCACCATACGCCCTCCTCATTCCCCTCCATTCTTGGCAATCCTCTTTTTGACAAAAAAGGAAGAAAAAAGTGTTAATCGTTGTAACAGTGTCAATTATGACTTATCGTGTTTAAATGAGAGAAAAAAGATAAATAAAATATAATTGAATTTGTTGAGTTGCGTCGTGTTTATGCAGTGGTGTATTCGTGTTAACTAAAAATAACACAACTTTGTGATATTTTCTTTTTTCTTGTTATGTTAAGTCAAACAAAAATATGATTTAAAAATACGAATCGGTACTCCTAAAATTTAAAAATGATAAAATATAATGCCTTTAAAATAGGGTAATGATATAATTTTGGCAGAATTTTTTTGTGTTTTGGTAATAAAATTCACATGATAGACCCTCAATGATAAGAAGAAAATCACAACTTCAAGAATTTCGTAATTTCATTAAATTATTATGGAAAAAAACCCATCTGGGGCTTTATAGATAGATAGATAGATAGATAGATAGATAGATATACACACAAATATACCTACCTGCCAGAGTTGGACCGAAGTGACATCGTTTATCCCAGATTGGTAGAGTAGGAATAAGGCCAAGTAGTCTGGGTATTTGCTGTACTGATGTACTTTTACCATGAGATTGATGCCTGGGTATTGGCAAGGGACTCTTCTGTATTCCACCTCAACGACGCCGTATGAGAAAAGCTCTAAGGCCGTGTTTGGACGAGCCAGTTTTGTGTAGGCGTGTGCGCTAAATATGAAGTCAGTGTTATCTCCCTCACCGTAGTCTGTCACAACTATCTTTACTCCTTCTTCACTGCATTTTGCTGCTCTGCACTTAACCTGCATATTACATTATACGCAATTAAACTAAGCACTAATCAATCAATTGTATTCAAGTGGGTATTTCAAAAAAGCTAGAATTTTAATTTATTTTTGCTAGAAAATATTTAACAAAAATACCCCTTTCACACCTGTATAAAAAATAATTAAATACATTTAGAGGCTAGTTACTAATATGCTAATTAGAAGGAATAATGTTTAACAAAAGTAGAATTGACAAGAATTAAAATTATGAAGACCTTATTTTTTTAATTTGAGAATTGGGCTATTGCCAAAGTAGTTTTCAACATTGAAATCATGCACAAATCATTTAGCATTGTTTGTTATTTTATAAAGACAGAAATCATCTCGGTGGCTTTGAAGAAGTTGCGTTAAGTTTTTTAATCAGATGAATTTACCCCTTCGTACTTTAATTTCACAAAAGATCAGTATTATTAGCATAAGTAATTAATGGAGCTTGTATCTTTGCACTTGCAAGAGTTTATATAGGGCTCGGTTGAACTACTAAATACTATTTTAATTTTTCTTCCTTTAGATCACTTTTATGTAATTCGCAAGTGCATTGTGATGCGTGCAAAAATCTAGGGAGAAGAAATTAAGTCAATGTTTAATATTTGAATTAAGTTACCTGATAGCAAGCACCACAACCAGTTCCATTCTTGTAAAGCGTAGAGACACCACTCACTTCACCACCGTTCATCGTTCTTCCATATTCTCCAAACCCACAAGCTCCGCCTTTTATATTAAGTAAAATTCTATCATTAATATATTAGTCTATCCATATATATATATATATATTAAGAGAGACAGAGAAAGATATAGTAAGGCTCTTCAATAAATTTCGTTACAATTAATGTATTTAGCGATTAATTTTTGCCTTGGTCAAAAAGAAAGTAAGCAAAAGAGATCCAGGCTCTAGTCAAATTGGTCGAAGGAGTGCAAGTTCTCACAAGACATAAGGGTTCAAGTCCCATTTTTCGCCCCTTTCCCTCATCAAACCTCTTGAATCTAGACAAAAAGAAAAGTGACTTTCCATTTGGAAGCTTGACTTTATACCTGAGTGTACAAATACTTGTGTATTTGTATTATATATTGTAGTTGGAAAAAATAATTAATAATTATAATATATTTTTTGTAGTACATATATATCAGGTGTTCAAGGGGAAGATGGTAAGAGTGGGAGAACGTACCGTAACTATTACTCTTTTGAAACTTACAATGTACTCTAACCAACCGGACAAATCCTAATCCTAACTTATATTTCAAGAAAAGAGAATTCTTAAGACATTTAGTTGCACTTTGTTTTTTGTAAAACCGAAAGAATTCTTGCAAAATGTCCTAGATTTGGGTGAGCTTAGAGGGTTCTAGACTTTTAGTAATTAATCCCAATACTGGCCCAAGATTGTTTCCCTGCAAATTAAAGGTACATGTGAGCTTATAAGGTTCTAGACTTCTAGTAATTAATCATATCCCAATACTGACACAAGATTATTTCCCTGTAAATTAAAGGTACAGTTAAAGAGGATTTTTGAAAACTATATATATAATACTTTTTCTTGAGAGAGGAGTTGAATTTTTTAATTTTTGCTGAATATATCGTCATAAATCCTATTGCTTCTCCTTTTTTGTGAAAATAAACAAGACCTGTGTAAAAACTCCTCTCGAACCTCCGAAGGAATAGATCTGGCCATGCGTGGTCCTATAAGTAGAAGATGATATGTAAGAAATTAAGGAATCTAAGAAACTAAATAAGAAAAGAAAATATTCTTGCAAATACAGTCTTCTTGCCAAATCCATGTCTTGGAAGAGCTTTGTATAGCTCTACATACTTTATTGTCTTACACTTATGCACAATTTACATATCTACATTGGATGTATATAGATCAAGAATATATATATATATATATGCTTATATATATATATACATACTTGGAGTGCCTAGGCAATCAGGCACTACACCAGAATCAGTGATTTATGACAGCCAAAAACTGTCATAAAGTGCCTTTGTGACTGTTTTCGTCCGTCATAAATAGTACTGTGACAATTTTTTTTTGTGACAGTAAAAAACCGTCATAATTTATGTTTGTCACTGTCGCCAAAAGTGCCTTCAAATAGTCATGAATTACATACTTGTGACTGTTCAGAACCATCACAATTTGGAAAAATTGTGACTGTTAAGAACTGTCATAATTTTACCAAATTGTGACTGTTCAAAACGGTCATAAACAAGTGGTCAACAGTAACGAATTAAAAAATTATGACTGTTGATAACAGTCATAGTTTCGTGAATAAATAGTAGTAATTTAAAATATTGTGACTGTTTATAACAGTCATAATTATTGTCACAGTTTTTTTGTCACTGTTTTAGACAGTGACAAACTACAAAAGTATTTAAAAAAAAGAAAATTAAAATAGTAAAAATCCAATTTTCTTTTTACCTGCTAAAATCAGAATCTTGCAATGTAGATACCACCAATCAATCACATATAACAAAACTCAATAATCAATCATATATACCAACTAATCAACAACCACTAAAGCTAATGGTAGCAAAAATATAAAAAATACATATCCAATTCAATTCCCAATAGTAATAGTGATCACATTTATTGCTACAATCACACAACACAAACCCATTTTTGTAGCTCATTTTTTATCTGAAGAAGAAACTTAATGAAAAAAATTATACTGAACTCAGAAAGTATATACTTTATTAGTTTCACCTCTTCCAAGACCATAAGTACATTGAAGCCATGGTTTTTGTCAATGGCAGCTAACATGTTAATGTATACCTGAAGGAAGACAATTGGTATAAATATTGATGTCAACATTCCAATAAATCATATACAAATCAATTTATCTAAAATCAAAAGTATTAAATATATCGCTCTTACTTATTAGAGATATTCTTAATCTTTAAAGTTGTCCGAGAATCTTCCCACTTAAAATCGTATTTGTTAATTAGGCTCAGATTTTATAGCCTCGGGGATTATCTAATATCATTTTAGAATCTTCCCCAAATATCCCAAAATACAATTCCAATTATCTACGGAACCTTTAGTTTGCTATTTTTAAGATAAAATAATATTTTTATAGTAAAAAATAGATTTAAGGTTGTAAAAAAATCCACAGATATTTGAAGTTGTATTTATTCCACTATGAAAGGAAGATAGCATCTGATATAGTTGAGGCTTATACATAAATATCATCATAGCCTACACCAAACATGCATCAAAGCTTCTATCTCATCGTGTAAACCTCGCAATAAAAGAAAATGACATGTATAAGTATATATATATATATATATATATATAAGTAACCAACAAATATAAACTAGCTAGTGAAAGTATTTAATTAAAACTATCATGACATGAAATGCCATGAATATATAACAAACCATTCGGAACCTAGACCATGTGTCAACGGGTGGTGGGAGAGCATGTAGGAGAGATGTACAGCATTTGGAATATGATACGTATCTTATATTAAGATAAAGATTAAGATTACAACAGAGATTCTTAAGCGCCTTTTTAATAGTGGAAACGATTTCCTCTGTACACATTTTTTTTTCTTTTTCACAAAATGAATTGAAGACGAAAATGTTTTTCCACTGCAAAAACTCCAGCCTTTGATTAGGAGATGGAACCTATATTAGTGGGAATCATAAGAGAGTTCTTAGTACTAGTGATGACGGTTGAACGTCTGAATTTTCCAAAGGTACAAAAAACAGTTTTTATGGGCGAAGAGGAGAACAAACACCATACAATAAAGTAGCCTGATGATATAAATGCTTTATATTTTTATATTAATATATATATATATATATATAGTTATTTGTATAGATAGAGATGAGAGATAAAGGATGATTGTTTATGGTTTTGTGCCGAAAGAAAGAACCAAATGATTTACACACAGGGGGTCCGATCTTGATGTTCTACAAATTCCAACATCTAATATTATGATAAAGATTAATAATTATCTTCAATTGCTCATCTCATTCATTCAGTGGAAGCCACACACACACACATATGAATCATCAAAACCGAGGTACAAAATAAATACTGTAACACATATATAGTCTCTTCATACTCATATATACACAAATAAATATATATTATCTTAAATTGCACAACCAGAAATATGATTCCCCTTTTGTTGTTGACAAATCAAGCCAAAAACGAGTAGACAATAAAGGCTAATTGTTGCTGACAAATTAAACCAGAAAATTAAAATCCATATATATATATATATATATATTTTTCCACGACATGTTGAATGGATTCCCCTTTTGTTCTTGTGTTTGGATCTGAGACATGGATATCACAGATGCTTTATTCAAATAACACAGCATTTAGTTTAAACCTAACTGAAATCATATAATAATGAAAAAAAAAAACCTAACTGAACTACTGTGAGCCAAGTGATTAAAATGATCGAGATTACCTTGTTTGTTGAATTTCTTGTTCAGATTTTTTATGTATTGAAGTAGATCCGCGCACTTAACAAAACCCCCAAAAACCCCCTAATCTGGGTGAACTAATCTGCTGTGAGAGAGTGACGACATAGATGCGAGAATGATACAAAATGCTACAAGAAAGAAGAGTGGCTATGAGATTAAGCTGAGAGGAGAGGAGATCGGTCGGAGTGATTTGTAGTGAGAATAAGAGTGCGGCGTTTTTTTCGGATTGAGGAGCTAAGAGATTTTTAGAAGAGCGATAGAAGAGTGATACAAAAGGTGTATAGGGCTTGAGGAGATATATTTATATAGGTAAATTTATCACAGTCATTGACAGTGGTAATATAGATTATAACCGTTAATAACAGTGATAAATCAGTAACAATGATTAAAAAAAATTACGACTGTTACAAACAGTCACAAAAATTTATTTTTATATCTATTTGAGATTTGTGACTGCTATTGACAGTCACAAAGCTTGTGACTGCCATTGGCAGTCACAAAGCTAGCGCGCTTAACAGTCACAAAATGCCATTTTTGGTGTAGTGAGGGCTCCCATAATAAGTTGCTCTAGAAGATACAAAAGTGGTGTCTTGGGTATAGCACACTACTACTATTGCAGGCCAAAGCAGCAGCATCACACTACTCACAATTGAGCAATAATAATAGTACTTCATTGCAATATTATTACCCATCATTCTAGCTATAGTACTTGAATACATATATATATATAGATAGATCAGTGGAAGAATACATATACAAACAAGAAGAAGAGTTGTGGGATTAGGAAACACATGAATGAAATCCCATATATTTATAGTTGAAGCTAGCTAATTAGTATATATTGAATTATATGATGGCTGTAGATATTATTAATATTGCCAACTTGTTCTCCACGTGGTCTTTAGGGTGTACTCCAAGGGGGGAGGGGGGCGGCTGGGTTTGTACATATTTGTACAAAAAGACACCTTTACGTACTTAAGACGTACTAGAGGTGGAGTGAGAAATTCCATATTTGTACAAAAAGCTTGGGGACTTTTTTTGGGTAAGTGAATACGGACTATTAAAATTCAGGTACACGTTAACACTTAACTGTGACAAAACAAAAGTGTTGATACTTCAAAACTACTGAAAACGGTGACAATTGAATTAAGTATTACACTCTCAAACTGTATCTTGTCACAATTAGGCCATGACTAACCATCTTGTCACTGGTAGAAACTATATGACAGTTGATTTGTGATTTGTGATTTGTGATTTGTCACGGTTTTTCATCGTCACCCACTTGGCACTGCGCATCTCAAAACATCCCTTGTGGAATTAGGGACAGTTGGAATATACTCTTTTCGTGTTAAATCACGAATTTCACTTAATTTTTTGAAATAATGCTAATTTAAACCTAAACAACAATTGAAAATAATTTGTTTTTCTATTATGGTGAGATGCAGAAAATTAATTATGTTGAAAGAAAAAAAATTAATTAAAAAATCTGAAAAAAAAAATAGTGGAGGGAGTATATATAGAACAATTTATCAACCCACCTAACACACTCAAGTAGTGTTAGGTTATATAACACACTTTAAATCTTAACCATTAGGGGATAGCTAAAGCACTTGTAAATATACTTCACAGGTATTGTGGGACGTAACCAATAATAGTTTAATTAATAACTACAGATTTAAGAAATAACAACATATAGGCTCAGTTACATCTTCATCAAATTTATGTTATAATAAAAGTAGGTGACTTCTAATCTTCACCATCCATTTTTTTTGTCGTTAATTTATATGGAAAAAAAAGAAGTTAGATCTTGCTCCTCTAAAATTGGCGCAATATATATCTGTATATGTAAAGTTGAAATATAGAAGATTGATTTTATATCGAATGGTTTGGATTTTGAGTTTTTACCAAAAGAGGTTTTCCCTCTGGAAAGAGGGTTAAATAGAAATAATTAAGGATGGATCGGCTCAAAAGTAAATATAAGAATCACTTTGCATATGGCTCAATATATGATATTAATATTAATTATAAGAAAACAAAATAGTGATATTTACTATTGTAGGTAACATTCAAAGTGATATCTTTAGAAGCAAACAATACGTTAATGTAATTATATTATAAAATAACATAATGAATGTTTTTCACTGCCAAATGCATAATTATACATAATTAAGATGATTCAATTTTACATGAAAATTGACCTTATCTGACCCCATTTCTTATTATTTTATGTGAATTTTATTGGGGTCGATTGATATGGTTAATTTACGTTCTATTTCATAAATTTTTATCATACTATATATATTTCCATTAATTATTATAAATTGAGTAGAGTCGTCGGACCCCATAATCATACACTTGGTGAATGATGATATGGGAGTGAAAAATAAAATTTTCACCAACAAATTGATTGTGTTCCTTCACTCTTTTTGTTTTTTTGAAAACAAAAAAATAAAATAAAATAGTCCATTGTCAAATAACCAGCCTATTATATCTTTTAATTTTATTTTTTTTCTTTTCTAGATAAAGCAGGAATAGGCACAACCAAAAAATATAGGAAAATGATATTCTTACCTACAAATCTTACCGCATATCCTTACTAGGTGCATTAAATGGGTTATAGTTTATAGAAGTACAACCTATTTAATGCATCCAATAAGAATATGTGATAAGATTTGTATGCACGTGTAGCATTGCTCAAAAATATAACACACTCATGAATGTGTATGCATGAATCAAGAAGGTACAATATATATGGCAAGAGCATGGGCCAATCCAAAGAGAAGTAAAACCACAACTCGATCACAACATGAACCCAAGGTAAATTAATTAGCGTAGAATAAAAGAAATGCATCTCATTAAATAAGAATTAAGAGGCGCGACTTCTCACAAAGACCCAATACATTTTTAGCTTGTAATTTCATTCATATATATATTTAGTAGAAACCACTTGGTTTTGCTTCAAAACCCGATAAAAGAGCTTACATCGGCTACTTAACACAACAAAAAGCTTTGTTTTCATAATGTAAACCGATAATCTGGCTATAAAAATTATACAAGCTACGCCCAATTGAATAGCAAGTACGATTGGAGGAAATGCGTTACATGGCTGCGAGATAGCTAGCACGGAAATCATGTAGCTTAGAATCAGGAAAGCTAACGAAAAGAGCAACAGAAGACCATAACGACTAGTTTCCAGCACTTGAAAAATCAGAACCACGGATGCAGTTACGGCAAACGTGTTGAACAACAAGAACAGATTATAGAACAAGGGAGGCATCACTACTATTCCGGGTCGCCTTGGCAGATGACTTGTCGAATTGAAGATGTTGGCAATGGCAAGAGTGACAGTGCAACGTGGTGGCGGTGGGATGGATGCAGAAATGGGGGCGACCACACCAATAGAGGTGGTGGCCGTTGTATTTGCGGATGGGGTTGCATCACCTTGCCAGAGCCCGCCAGGTGGACTAAGGTGGCGTTTGATAAAACATCTTAAAACTGAAAACTGAAACTGAAAACTAAAAACTGAAAACTGAAACTGAAAAAATTGTTTGTTTACTTCTGAAAACTATATCTGAAAAAATGTTGTTTGTTTGAATATAACACATCTGATAACTGAATTTTTTTTAATATGACAATTTTGCCCTTATTAGTCTATTTAGATTACATGATTAAAACTTTAATGAGGGTGAAATAGGTATTTTGTAATGGGATGTTTTAAGTTTTCAGATTTAAGTGGTAAACTTGCCACTTAATTTTTTGGATGCAAATTTTCAGATTTAAGTGGTGAATCACTTAATTTTTTTACCAACAAACAACTTTGATACCACTTAAATCTGAAAACTTTAAGTTTTCAGATTTAAGTGGTTGAAACAAACACCACCTAAGTGCTGCTTGGTAAGCAGTGGTGGCGATTAGTACTGATACTACTAGGAGCATATTTTGCAGTTCGCTTGGCATCCCCTTTTGGAGATAAACGTTACGAGTGATCAGTTTTTCGAGAAAACTCTCTCGGCTACTTAGAAAATCCGCAAGGCCAAGTTTCGGAACCGATGTAGCTTGCAAAGCGCCTACGCTGTGCAGCATTCTCTTAGCTAATTTTAAGTTTTGTTGGCTTGGACTTTGTCCCAAGATAATTATATCAAGGGCCGTCCATTGGTCCAAGTTCGTCTCGTTTATGCTTACTTTGTTAATCAACGACTCCATAACCTGAATTTATTGTGATGCAAGTGACAGAAAAATTAATGCATGCCGTAATATGTAATTCATTGCAAAATTAATTAATGCAGCTTATTAACAGTGAGTATGTCTCTTACGTGTCTAACAAAATATTCTCTACTAGATTCTAACCCATGGCGGGCGATTTACATTTACAAATTTATTTATAGTATAGAAAATAAAAATCTACTTCAATTGTCTAATTTGATCTGTGTGAACATTTGGTAAAAAAATGCGAACGACACGATAAAAAAAAATATATAAAAAGCACACGTTCCTTGCGATGAATTATTTATGCAAAAAGATTTCATACTCTTTGCTTGGTAGATTTAACGTGCATAGAGATAATCATATGATACCTTGAATGATAAATGAATTATATTAGAACTTTCAATTTGACGTATAATTAAATGTGGGCCCAAATATTGGTATTACGAATACTACTGTTGATCTAGAAATCAAATTAATATTCAATATAATTAAGGAATCTAAAAATCATTGTAAGATATACAATTTTATATCACACTTTGTTATCATTTTTGCTAGTTTGTATTTGCTAATTTTATCATTGAATTTCGGCTTGAATTCTTCCTTGTTGAAAATTAAAAAAAAAATGTACCAAAAACACAATAACAATGAAAATATGAATAGAAAAAAAATAAGAATATTGATTGATCATATTAATATATATATATATATATATATATAAAGGCCTTACGAATTTTAGTAATATAACCATATTATTTAAGGAAACAGTTGATAATGATGCATGGAATACATCAAAATAATTTGTGTATCATGTAATGCAAATTTAGCAAACTATTTCTTGAAAAAACACGTGATATATATATAAGTTAATAAAATATAAACAATTAATAAATGTTAATGAAATAAATACATTTAATACATATTAATGTTATATTAAATGGAGAAACTTCATCTGTAATACTATTATGTAATATAATATAATGTAATAGATAGATAGTATAGATAAATTAATTAATATAATAAATGATATCATTAATAGAGGTACTTCCACTATTTTACTATTATAGTATATTATAGTATAGATAACAATAATTATTATCATTATAAATAATATAGATTATTAGGGCAATTAATTTACAATTAATAAGAGAGAGTATTAAGTATGTTATTATTACAACAATTATTATAGCAATTAATAAGAGAGATAGTATTACTTCCTTAGTAATACTATAATAGTATATGATATAATAATAGTATAGTATAGTATAGTATAGATAATAATAATAATAATAATAATAATAATAATAATAATAATAATAATAATTATTATTATTATTATTATTATTATTATTATTATGATAAACAATATAGATTATTAGGGTAATTAATATAACAATTAATAAGAGATAGGGTATTAAGTATGTTATTATTACGACAATTATTATAGTAATTAATAAGAGAAATAGTATTACTTCCTCTGTAATACTATAATAGTAATATAGTATATGATTATTCTTCAATAACAAAGTTCAATGTAATTTTCCAAATGCCAAAAAGCTAGGTAATGAACATAAAAAACTAACCCCAAGGGGTGGTCTAGTGAAGGGGCGAATTTGAGACATAGGGTCATCTCACGTTCGAGCCATCACTTAGGGAGAACATGCCAACATTTAATGCTAATGCGTTTGTCATGGAATTTAATGACCTTATATAGTAGTAGCATGTACGAGGACCGAAGATTATTCGGACCAAAGGTGCAGATTCTCCGGGACATGACAAAAAAAATAAACGTAAAAAACTCAGGAAAGTTACTTTAGTTTTCGATCTCCACCTCCTCGTTTGGTTTGGGACGAAAATATTTTTGTACCAAATTCAACAAGGTCATTAGGATTTTAGCCCCCGGCCGTTTATATTTTGTATATTTTTATTGTTATTTTGACTTTAACCCCTCTTTTATATGGAACCTTTAATTAAGGCAATGGTTTGGTCAACCTAGTCAAATTTTAAGATTACCCTTCATTAAAATAACTTACTGTGTTTGATTATACAGTTTGTTTTGCTAATTTGTAAATATCATTTGAAATTCTAAAGAATTATGGTATATTTGATAGGGGTTTATTTTTTCAAATTTTTAAAAATCAAGTTTATTTTTACAATTTTCAAAATTTATTTTACATTACTTTTTCTCTCTAATTTTTTTTTTAAAAATACTATAACTTTAAATCTAAAAATTGAAATTAAATAAAAAAATATATATTTAAAACTTGTTGAAATTTATAAAATAAAATTTATTGTGACTGTTTTTTGAAATCTTTGTATGAGATTTTTTAACTGGTTAAAAAAAACTCAAACAAAAATCAAATTCACTCCTTCTGAATGTACTTTCAAATTCAAGTGAATACCAATTTTAAAAAACTCAATTCAAAATATCAGTAAATGGTTTAAAAAACTTCCTCGGCCACTGCCACTCCGGAGCTCGGATAAACACTGCTCGTCAGGGGAGGGAGAGAGAGAGAATTAAACCTGTGGCTGGTTAGTGAGTGCAGCAAGATGCAAGACAGTGTTGCCGCGATCATCCTTGTAGTTAAGGACATGTGTCTTGCCCATCCTACAAATCCACCCAAACAACACCTTAAAACCCTGAACCCAACCCATTTTAACAGCAACATGAACAGCAGTTTCCCCTGTAATAGTCAAATCCTCAATACAATGAGGACAAGCAAGCAAAAACTCTGCCAAAAGCTCCTTTTCCTCTGCTTGCACAACGCTATGCAGGGGAGTTATTCGCCCCTTCCCCTGTACCCTTATCAAACCTCGATCCAGTTTCACTAGCTTCCTCGCGGTTTCGATATGGGAATTTTGTATAGCTAAGTGCAAGGGGCTGTATCCGTCTGGGTTTAGCTTTTTGGCGAACGAGGGCTTTAAGGACATAATTTCGATGGCGAAATGCGTTTGCCCTCTGGCCGCGGCTGTGTGAAGTGGGGTTTGTTTGAATGGGATTTCATCTATTTGCTCTAAGATTCTGGGCTCTTGGTTTATCACATTGTATAATTCATTCATGTCTCCGTTTTTAGCAGCTAGAGTGAGTTTTTCCATTCTATGAGAGAGAGAGAGGATCTATGAGAAAGATTCAATGTTTAAGCTAATTTGGTGGACGGAAATCTGTGCCATGTATATATATATATCTATATAGGAAAATGATTATCTAAAAGACCCAAATATTAGCCACATATTTAGTGAAGGATAAATATTACTAAATTTTAATTTATCTTTATTATTAATAATATTTTAACCCATGCAAAATAGTAAAATTCTATATATTTTAAGTAATTATTTCTTATTCTTTCATTAATCAATTAAATTAGTAATTTTGACCCAAAAAAATTAATAACATATTGATCAAGCATTTTTTTTAAATATTTTAAATTAAGAATCCAATATTTTTTTTAATGTTTGAAATTATAAGTATTTTATTTTTATTTGTATATAATCACTACACCAAACTTTATAAGAAAATAAGTTATAGTTTTAGCAATTCAATTAACCTATTTCAATAGTTTTAATAATATTAAAGCCTTTTTTATAAATATGAAAAAAATATTATATACTTGAGCATATCATGTTTCTAATTGGTAATGAAAAATATATTTTATCATTGATACAAATGAAAAAATAATTCAGGGCAATATTGTACAAAGCACCTGTTTTTTATGAAATTGAGTCCAAGACATGAAATGTTAACCAAATGTCATCAAACATATGTATTTAATTGCCAAAGTTTTTTATAAATAAATTAACTAAAGATGAAAAATATGTATTTTATTTTATTTTTTGGTGGTGTTGGATTGTTTACTTTATAAGCAATTCGAATTCCATCTAACTACATGGTTCAAAGCATGATGCATAAAAGTAGGCACATAAATCCTTAGCATATCCTAAAGAAAATAAATTATAGGTAAGGTTCAATTCTAGTTCAAATAGGCAATCAAACACCAAAAGTTAAAAAATATGTTGTCATTATATGAAAAAGTAATATCTTTTACTTAGAAAATCACCTTTAAATGCTTTTCCAAGTAAACGAGTTGTGTAGAATTTAAACATATTATACCCTAATTCCATACTTGCTATCAAACACGCTTTTAGTTTTATTTATCCTTTTTTATCAAACACGCTCTTAGTTTTATCATTTTTCTCTAATTAATTTATCAAGTCATTGTCTTTTCCCTTTTTTGCCTCCTGATGGTACTACTTACTATATGGGTGTGCATGTGTTGGCGCACTGTATTAGAGAGTTAGATTGAATTATTTAATCATATCCGGACAGGATAAAACAACCCTACCTCTTAGGTGGGATTTATTAATAATTTTTTTGGTGGCATAAAAAGTTTTAATGAAATAAATAATCCGCCCGTTATCCAATCATAACAAACACTAAACATAAGATATGATAAAGTTATAATATCCCACCATCTTATCTAGCATATCAAGCTCAGCCTGTATTGACTAATAGTCACAATGGATGCCACATAAACGTCAAATGCTGCCAAGCAAATAAAGTGCTCAAGAATTTGCAAAGATTGTAACGAGAATCAATGACTGCAGAAAAGATGGAATTAAGCTTGTCAAGACATCAGTACAACTAACATCAAGCTGGGCATCAACCCCAGTTTATTTTGGACACAATGTTCTTAACAATTGTAACAAAATTATTTCCTTCTCAATTTCCCTTCATTCGCAAAATATTTACTCATTTATGTGTCCATATAAAAGTAGTGATTAAAGTAAATAGTAATACCTAGTCTTATGGCACAATGGGCGAAGTTGGGATAACGTATTGGTCCCAAGAACATGCATTTGATGAGAGGATTCAAGGATCATTCCTTCATGTTTTGAAAATTACAATAAAAATAATTATTTAACATGTTCTTATTTCTTTCTATTCTTTTGATAAGAAACAATACATTGATAGGTCCAAGTCGTTCTATGGGAGAGAGGGATTGAACCCATGTTGGCGACCTATTACTTTCTTATCGCCGAACTAACCCTTAGACCTAATTCGATTTTAAACAGGTTCCTATTATGTACAATTTATCACCGCTTAACTAAATATTATTTAATATTCTTACTTTAATTTAAAATTTTATAGAATTATACAAAGAATTTTTAAGTATCATATTTCTCGGTGTGAAATATTGCACGCATGAACGAAATTGGTAAGGGCTTGGGAGATCCTCCTAAAAAGATTCTACGTAGTTGGTCAATTGATTTTCTCTCGGGCACAGACAAGCGAAAGTTAGGGCAGCATAATAAAATAAAATGGGTATGGGCATTGCATGTGAAGAATATTGTAAATTATTAAATTAATATGCACCTTCCATAGATCAAGATTTAATCGGAGATTATTCGGGTTTTAGTCCCCATTACTCCATTAGTTATGCTATAATTAGTTTTAGGTGTCAAAATTTATCATAATACTCTTTCCGTTCCAAATTGTTAGTCCCTCTTTTTTTTTGAATGTTCCAAAATAAATGTTCACTTTCTATAAAAAATAAATACATGCCTATTTTGCCATTTTGTACTTTCACTATTCAAGTAAAAATTTTAAATAAAAAAAAATGGTAAACAAAGAAAGTCAATACAAATTAAACAAAAAGTGTAATGATGATGTTGAATTTTTAATAAGTTGAATTCCCCAAAAGAGACCAATAATTTTGGACGGAGGGAATATAAATTTATCCCCCATTTTGGATGGTTACCTGGTTTGACCGTCCATTTGTTCATTATTTTTGCTAAAAACCCGATACTACCCTCCACATGATATTCTTTATAATATATATTCTCTTATATATATATATGTGTGTGTTTATACAGAAAATAAAAATGAAAAGAGAAAATTATGAGAGGACAATTCAAAAACCAGCTAAAGGGACAGAAACCACCGGCCCCATCTCCGCCACTCCAAAACCGAAGACCGCCGCAGCCCACCCTTCTCTATCATTTCCCTCGCCCACCCCAAGTGGCTATTTAAAAACACCATTATACTCCACTTGTATACACGCACGTGCATATATTTTAATTTTCTTAGAAAAGGGTAGGCTGCGCCGGCTGGTTTTAAAGGAAAAAACATCTATACATATATATCTCTAAAACTCATTTGAGTGGTCCTGACGGCTGCTTTGCACCCCACGTCCCCACTAAAGGTTTTTCCCTTCAAATGAATTGGTTAGGTGCGCACTATACACTTTAATTTTTTTCTCAAATTAAAATTTTTTTATTAGTCATTTTTAATTTTCACATATAGTGGATAAAAAACGAGAAAAGATTAACGCAAATATCGTTAAACTCTTATTTAGAGCATGTTAAATATTATACAAGATAGAAATAAAGAAGTGAACAATTATATTAATGCTTCAAGATCCCAAATGGGTTACATTGTTAAGCTTCACATTTCCTTTACAATGGGGAAAGGCCCTATATATATACAAGGCAAGAGGCTAAAGAACATAACATAATTACATGGCAAATGATGAAAAAAAACAACATAATTGCATTACACCTCAAAAGAACATGGAAGAACATGGAGAGGGAATATACACATCAAAAGAACATGGAGAGGATATATTCTTTTAACACCCCCCCTCAAGCTGAAGGAGGCTCTTAGGGATCCGAAGCTTGGATACGAGAAAATGGAATTTGGTTTTGGTTGTTTGACATGTTTGATTTGACCGGCAGACGGAACGGCGGTAACTGGAGCCGACTGAACGGCGAGGTCCGGTGTAGAATTTTCGGAGGAAATAAAAACTTGATCTGGATACGCGAGCAGTACGTATAACAGTAACAAGAAATTGAATCAGAATACTTGGAGGTGCGGCGAAAGGCGACCCGCCGAAAATATTAAATTGAAGAGATTGAATATATATAGATATGTTTTTTTTTTTTTTTTTTTTTTTTTTTTTTTTTTTTTTGGAGAGGTGGAAGAGTAGCAGTGGTGCTAGTAGTCAATGATGGCCCTTTCTTTGGTTTTGGTTTTAGAGAGATAAACTGAAGTTTCGATATGAGAGGCGAGAGGTTTCCGAGGGTGTTGGCGGTGCGGAAGGAAGGGAACACACATTATTGAGATAAAAAATAGAAAGGCGATGGATTCTGAGAATCATCAGCACCAAAATTCAAGATATCAGTGAAGTTAGAAGCAGAGAGCGAATTGTATCCTATATCTTCTAAGGTAGTCCAATCCGGAGTCATTAATCCGGCAACCTCCGCAACAGAACTAATTTGAGGAGACCCCTTTGAGAAACCATCCAAAGCAACTTGGTAATCTGACAGAGTCGGATATGCCGGCATATCCACTGCTGTCAGAGGATCCCCGTGTTCTGAAAGATTCACGGTCGGTAGATGGATATCAGGGGTTGATGAGAGGAGCTTTAAAAAACTTTTGTAGTGAGGATGCTCCAACAAATCTTCCTGGGTCGGAAGAACCCCAGGTTCTAGAGGATTCTCTGAGGGGTCAGATGGAGAAGCGAAGGAGCCTGGTGGGTGAGCAAGGGAGTCGGATGGATTGGCCCTTGAGGAACTTGCAGGAGGGTTAAAGGAGCCAGGTGGAGAGGCAAAGGAGCCGGATGGGTGAGTAAAGGAGCCGGATGGGTAGGCAAATGACCTGGAGGCTGGAGATTTCTCCGGCAGTTTTCCGGTCGAACGGTGGCGGCGTTGACCAGAGCCGGATGGAGAAGCGAAGGAGCCTGGTGGGTGAGCAAGGGAGTCGGATGGATTGGCCCTTGAGGAACTTGCAGGAGGGACAAAGGAAAATGACGGATTAACCCTGGGAGAGCCTGGTGGGTGAGCAAGGGAGTCGGATGGATTGGCCCTTGAGGAACTTGCAGGAGGGTTAAAGGAGCCAGGTGGAGAGGCAAAGGAGCCGGATGGGTGAGTAAAGGAGCCGGATGGGTAGGCAAATGACCTGGAGGCTGGAGATTTCTCCGGCAGTTTTCCGGTCGAACGTTGGCGGCGTCGACCAGAGCCGGATGGAGAAGCGAAGGAGCCTGGTGGGTGAGCAAGGGAGTCTGATGGATTGGCCCTTGAGGAACTTGCAGGAGGGACAAAGGAAAATGACGGATTAACCCTGGGAGACTCGCTGTCCAGTCGAGCCTCCAACGCCGTCATTCGTGACTGCAGAGCCTCAAGCTTTTGATCAAGAGAGGTAAGGAGGGCAGCGCATCCACCAGCAGGATTTAGGATTCTTGCCTTAGCTTCAAAGAGAAATGAATCGAGAGTTTCACGATGTTTGTGATCCGGTACGTGTTGTAAAAAGAATTCAACACTTTTTACCCCGAAAACGGAAAAGATTGTGTGATAATCTCGACGATGATACGCATTTGGAAAGATTTTAACTGATTCACAAGATGGAGGACAAGCTCTGCGGCGAAAAGAGCAGGCAGGACATGGAGTACCTCGCTGGCGGATGCTGATCGACATGGCTGTTTGTAAGGGATGGAGATAGAGAATGGAGAAAAAGAGATTTGAGGAGGGTATTTTCTGGGATTTTTAGGAGGATGAGCTCCGATGAGAGAGATTGGGCTTGAGACTTAAAGCCCTGGACAGAGTTTGAAAAACTTTCGAGGATTTCGAAATCGGAAAACCTTTTGAGTATTTCGAAGCTGGAAACTTTAAAAGGAAACTGGCGTTCGGCTAGGTGTGGCCTTGACATGACTTCAAGAGGAAATGTCACGCGTGGAACCCAACAGAACCTCTTGAAAAACTCTACTTTTACAATTTTACTCCTCTTTTTTTTTTTTTTTTTTTTTTTTTTTGAATAAAAAGTAATTTCCCCTAAAGCACCGATTTTAGTGCTTGCAGCAGTAGCATACACATAATTAAAGTTGGTCGTTACTTTTTCTTTAAACTAACACCAAACACAGTCAAAAAAGCACCGATTTAAATGCTATAGCCCCGACCTACATAATTAATGCTGATTGTTGCTTTTTTTTTTTTTTTTTTTTTTTGAGCATTTTGAAAAGATGTCGGCAGTTGATGATGGCAGTGATTTTTTTTTTTTTTTTTTTTTTTTTTTTTTTTTTTGGGCGAGGGTTTGGAGTTTACGGAATTTGCGGGTTGTCGGTTATGGTATAGATTAGGAGTGGGCAATTGGCGGGTGGGAATTGAATTGGTGGGACCTGAAGAAGAACCAAGAACTCAGCCTTGGCCCTTGAATTTTCCAAAAGAAGAAGATGTGAAAGGATTGACTGAGGAAATGGACGGTGTTGCTTGGGATTGACGGAGGAGAGAATTGGGAAGTTGAACGAGTGGATGAGTGGTGCAATGAGATCAACGGCTCTTGATATTAGAATAGGAAAATAAGAAAGTTTAGGGGCTAGAATAGAAATATCAGAAAGTACAGGGGTGAAATTGTAAATATATCTGACGGTGTCTGGAATATTCCGTCAAGTCTGACGGCGTCTGGAATATTCCGTCAAGTCTGACGGCAAGTAAACGGCAGTTAACGGCTGACTGGATGCCACGTGGCGCTGACTGGATGCCACGTGGCGCTGACTGGATGTCACGTGGCGGACACGTGGCGCTGACTGGATGTCACGTGGCGCTGACTGGATGCCACGTGGCGCTGACTGGATGTCACGTGGCGGACACGTGGCGCTGACTGGATGCCACGTGGCGCTGGCGTGGCTGACACGTGGCGCTTGTGTGTCAATGATGTGGCAGTTGCAGTTTGTAAGGAAATAGAGGAAAAATAAAATGCTATTAGTAGGAATCGAACCTTGCACTAAGCTGTGGTTACTTGATGGTCTTGCCAGCCAGGCTGAATGCTTCAATAATAATTATTTGGATGTGGTTTTATTTGAACAGGTTTGCTGCGTAAAGTCTGATTCGAGTAGTGTTTGGAGGCGTATTTGATTTGTTTGATAATGGTGATAGGTGTGGTGGCTTGGTGGCGAGGTTTGTGTGGTGGCTGGTGGTTGGTGGCGAGGTCGTGGTGGCTAGTGGCGAGATTGTGGTGGCTGGGCTAATGGTTTCGCTCTGATACCATGTTAAATATTATACAAGATAGAAATAAAGAAGTGAACAATTATATTAATGCTTCAAGATCCCAAATGGGTTACATTGTTAAGCTTCACATTTCCTTTACAATGGGGAAAGGCCCTATATATATACAAGGCAAGAGGCTAAAGAACATAACATAATTACATGGCAAATGATGAAAGAAAACAACATAATTGCATTACACCTCAAAAGAACATGGAAGAACATGGAGAGGGAATATACACATCAAAAGAACATGGAGAGGATATATTCTTTTAACAGAGCAAAAGGATTCAAAAAGTTATATGTACATTAACTTATTAGACCATTATTAAAATCCATTCATACCATGTATAACACCCTCCACGCACATTAATTTAGTTGATCGTCAGTAAGATTTTAATAAGAATGGTTAATTATTAAGAAGATTAAAACGTGGGGAGATAGAGAAGAAGAAGAAGAAGAAGAAGAAGAAGAAGAAGAAGAAGAAGAAGAAGAAGAAGAAGAATTGTTTTTTGAAAAAGTTGGTAATTAACAAGAAGGTTAAGACGTTGGATTGTTGGGGAGTGAAAGAGATACGGTATGTATGGGGAAGTAAAATAGATTTTATTGAAAGATTAAAAAAATTTAAAAATATATAGATCAGTGCATCACGTGGGCTTAGTAGATTTTGACACCTCTCTAATTAAATGGGTTATGATGTGTGGGACCTTACAACTTTTTATTTGAATTTGATCCTTTCATGTACAATAAATAAACAAAAAGTGGAATGTTCAAATTTTGGCCCTTAGTTTTAATATAGTTGGTCACCATTTAAGCTTTGAGTCTTATGTGGTTACTCACCTTGCATTTCCTCAAGACAAGACCAACCATGCCTATGGCGGGATCCTCCGGAGCCACAAATTAGTTATACCCTGACTAATGGAGGCCGAACCCCAAATTAAGGGTGATGATATTGGGACCTCTAAAAATACTTGATAATATTCACACTTTTATTTGATCATTCACAACCAAATAAAGTGTATGTTACTCGGTTGTTGATGGTCGAATATAAGTCTATATATTTAATACTTGACAATTGAGTAAGGCATTATTAAATTTGTATTTTATCTTTCACAACCGAATAACATATAGCTTACTCGGTTGTTAAGAATCGAATGAAAAATAAGTATTTTTTAAAAAATATTTGGGGTGCTAATATTTCCACCCAAAATTATTTGGATGATCCAAATCTATTTTCACCTTTTTAGCCAATCTAAATTTTGTCATCATCACATGCTGATTGAAGAAAGTCATTTTTTATCCCACTTTATTAAAAGCTCCGTGGTAAACTCTTTCTTGCATGCATAAATAGTTAAAAGTTTGTGATTGTGATTATGTATGAACTCAACATTAATTGAAATGTTTGAAAAGTAAGCCCTTTTTGTCTCTTATTTATCAATTTAATAATTTTTTCCTGTAAAATAATAATTTAAATTAAGCAGATTTTGTACCCAAGTTATGAAAAAAAAAAAAAATTGTTCCAATGGTTCTTGTATTATGTAAATTTTTATTTAATCAAACAATCAAGACATAAGCGTCTGAAAAAATCTCGGGTAATTCCTAATAGTTCGTTTTGGTACATATTTTTTATGCATAACTACATATTCGTCACGACTAATACTATTTTATATATTTTTGACCGAAAACTTTATCATTTAAAAATCAAATAGTCAAAATAAAAAGTATGGTAGTTTAGAAATTGAGAAAAATTATGAAAAGACAAAATCTATGTCATAGTGTGTGTCACTCACACCTTTCCATTCAAATATATTATAATACATTTTGGAAATTGACCGGTGAAAATTTATCAAACAAAAATCCATTAATAATATAAATTATGTGGAAAATTTGAAACTTACATGCATTGATACCTTACACCTGTGTAGCTTTTTTGAAATTAAGTAATAGAATATGTAAAATCAAGTTTGGTACAACTTTTCGTTTAAAAAAATGGTTAATGGTAAAGGTACGTCTTTTTTTTTAATTAGAGCACATCTAATTAAGTTAAACAATAATTTGTATCATATTTAGTAACGGTACATTACTTATATAAAATAACACTCCATATGTTTAGATGAAATAATTTTAAAATTCATAAAAATTGTAAATGATAGAACTTAGAATTTCATAATTTAAAATCCCTTCAATTTTAATTTTTTATGTTTGGATATCTTGTATGTATAATTTTAAAAATGACACGAATTATAATATCACTTGTTTTAAGTCAGAATTTGGAGTATAACACCTCATACCACATAATTTTAAGTCGGAATTTTTAAAAGACAAAATCAGCAAATTATGTGTAAAATTTCAAATTATTCACTAATTTTAGTGAACGATGTACTTTCACTTTTCCACTATTGAAATCACAACTTTTGCTCAAATCTCAAGTTTTTTTTCTCCATCTAAATATAAGGTAAATTTGTATCTTTTCCATATCATTTCTTTCATTTCTCCTTCACCTAGTCTCCTTGCTCTCACCTATTATATTTAAATCTATGAAAAACATGATTTCTTCACGAGTGCAATTTTAAGTATGTTTAATAATATCAAACCTTTTACTTTATATTTTCATATATTTTATGTTTACTTTATTTATCTTTAAACACATATTATTGATATTGATGTTTTTCCAAAATATCGAAATATTGTTAATGGTTGATTTGTAGATAGATTTTTCAATGACAATAAATAGTATGCTATTTTTATTATTCTAAATGTTTCTTTTTATAGTTTGATTGTACAATTATTTGGTCAAAAGAACAATAAAAAATGAATTTTATTTACGGACAAACATTTAAATTAAAGAGGAAAATATCGTCCCGAAAAGGATTTAGAATACTAAAACTTTTGAGAGAGAAAAAATAGAGATAATAGGTTATAAGACCTCGATCCGTAATGTTTTATAATTCTAAGGACGGACTCATGTTTAATAAAATGAAGTAGTACTAATTTCATAATTTGGTTTTACAATAAGGACATTTTTCATAATATTAATTTATTTTAAGGAAAATGATAAATGTTGATAGACAAAAATACCCTAACTAAAAAGTTGATGTGTCCACGCCATTTTCATCACGCAGCAACATTTCCATGGGTCAATCAGTTTTTTACCTTTTTCTTTCTCTCTCTAAACCCGAACGAAGGTCAAATGATTCACCCATGAAAGGGACAATAGCATCAACAAGGTCTCCTGAAAAATCATGGATTAAAAAATGGTAATACTAAAGAAATAGCGACGGTGAAAAATCGATAATCACTTGGAGAAGCGTGTTGGTGTAATACCGTTGTCTGAAGAAAATGACCGAGTCCCTATTCTGAAGGAAGATAATGTTGTACATAGTCCATAAATTTGCTCACCATGGTCAGTTATTCTTCTTCCCAATTACATTATTATATTTATATTATATATATAATATGTCTTTGATTACCTAACAATAATTCATCTTACAATTCTTTGTGCAATGCTTGCACTTATAGTTTATTTCACTCTTTTATGGAGATATATATATATATATATATATATATGTATGTATGTATTTGGCAGAAAATGACTCATATGTATTATTTTATAGTTTTGTTACTTTTTTGATTTAATAGTCATGTGCATAAATAAGTTGTAATGTGAGATTTATATATGTATGATGAAGAAGTATTTCAGGTGTTTGTTATAATGACTGTTAGAATGATGGATAGCTTGGCAATGGGTAGTTTTCACAACTTGGCAATTTTGGATTCCTATAAGCGCGGCCAAATTCCTAAGTTAGTTCGGGACAAAAACAATGGGAAGTTTTTCAATCTAAATCTATTAATTCAAAAAGTTTTACCTAAAACTTATCAAAAGATTGCATGAAATTTATTAGTGCTAAATCTGATCGCAGTGCTAAATGCATTTAGCACCTTCTGGTTGTTGTCCAGGTGGTGCTAAATGCATTTAGCACCTTCTGGTTGTAGTTATTGTTCAGAAGGTGCTAAATGCATTTAGCAGCTTCTGGTTGGTGTCCAAGTGGTTGTTCAGAAGGTGCTAAATGCATTTAGCACTTTCTGGTTGTTATCCAGGTGGTGCTAAATGCATTTAGCACCTTCTGGTTGTGCATTTTGCATTTTTTGATATTATTCAGAAGGTGCTAAATGCATTTAGCACCTTCTGGGCGTCCAGAAGGTGCTAAATGTATTTAGCACCTTCTGAACAACAGCCAGAAAGTGCTAAATGCACAACCAGAAGGTGCTAAATGCATTTAGCACCTTCTAGTTGCTGTTAGTGTAATAATGAGCGTGAGACATTATAAGAAAGGGGTATTAGTGTCTTTTTTGTATATTGTCCTTAATTTACATGACTTATTTTTAAGTGTCCTTTATAATTACATTATTATTAGAATGGGCCCTTATATCTAATTGCCTCGAAAAAATAGTCCTGAAGTTCTCTTGTTATATTTTTAAATGAATATCTTATTAATTATCAATTTGTGGCAAGCCCTCATTAATAGTAAAAGAATATGGTAAAAAATAAATTTTAATCTATTTAGATGTGCCCCGATTAAAAATAGGATGTGTTTGTACCATTAACCAAAAAATATTGGTACAACTTTAATTTAAAGATCTACAATTTACTCAAACATTATAGACTTACAATTGAAGCAGAGCCGACCCCAGAATGTGTCGATTAAACAATTGCACAGAACCTAATTTTAAAATAGGGTGCAAATATATTACATAGTATATTTAGGGGGTTACTATTGTCACACAACAAAGCACTCTCTAACACTTCAATATTGACTCGGCCCTTAAGGACCGAGTATATGTACATTGACTCGGTCCCTAAGGACCGACTATATGTCAAGATACTCAGCTTTTAGGAGCCAAGCTAATGTAAATTTTTTTATCCAAAAATAATTCAATTCCTAAGTACTGAATATATGCACATATACTCGGTTCTTAAAAGTCGAGTAAATATAACAGAATATTAAAGAGTGTTTTAATATATGTCAATAAACGCCCACCTATATTTAAAGGCGGGCTCCATGTTCAGAACTTGTAACAATCAAAATAAACAATAGAAGGGCTCAAAACACATTACTGGGGCTAAGTCGAGTTGGAAAAGTGGTATGGTAATTCTATATCACCCCAAGTTTAACCATTTTCTACTTCATCCCTTTGTCTTACTTTATATTTATAACTTCTCACCCCCTCTCTTTAGGGTTTTTTTTTTTTTTTTAACGAAAGCTATCTTTAAACAAATAATTCTTTTTCTCTTCAATCCCTTCTGCCATTTTAGTTTTCAACTACTCAATTTTAGGGCTGGGATAATAAACCGAAAAACCGAAAACCGAACCAAAAAAACCGAAAAAAAACCGGTTCGGTTCGGTTCTTATTATTAAAGTGGACTTTTTTACCGGTTCGGTTCCTAATGGTTATTAACGGTTCGGTTCTCGGTTCCTTGGTCAATTTAATTAAAGGAACCGTTAGGAACCGTTCTAAGGGTTTTAAACCGGTTTTTTAGCAATTTTAAGGGTTTTAACGGTTCTAACGGTTCTAACGGTTCCCCGAAGAACCGTTAGAACCGTTTTTGGCCGGTTCCTACGATTATTAACGGTTCTAACGGTTCCAACGGTTCCCCGAAGAACCGAACCGTTAGAACCGGTTCGGTTCCACTTTCGGTTCTTGAAAAAAAAAGCTCAAAACCGAACCGTTTTTAATTTTTGGTTCTCGGTTCCGGTTCTTATCATTTAGGACAAGAACCGAACCGGTCCCAGCCCTACTCAATTTCTCTCTCTTCTTTTTCTTTTAAGTGATTTATACACTATGCACTGTTTGGCATCTTCCTACAAATATCGCCCTCTAAAATTTTATATAAAATTAAAACAAGTAAATATAATACCATAAAAAGTTTCAATATGTACTACCTTTTTTGTGTTGTAAAATAATATTAAATTTTTGGTATATTTTTATACGGAATTATGTAAAAGGATTGTATTCAGGAACGGAACCAGGGGAACAGGGCGGGCTTCAGCACAGGAAAAAATTTTGAAAAATCTATTAGCACTTGTAAAAAGAAAAATTGTATAAGCCCACCCCTTTGCTAAGTTTTAGCCATCCCCTTAACCCAGTTCAAATATTATAACCCTACTAATTTAGAATTCTTTTAAATATATATTATAATTTATATTCCCACTAGGAACAATATTAATTTAGTGAATATGAATTTTCCATACGAAGATAGTACAAGTCGGCTTTGTCAACAACATGATCAAACTATGATTGAACATCACTACCGTTTTAATATATTCGATATCATAATAGATTTTCTATTGATGGAGTTGAAACATATAATTTGAATCATTAGAAACTCGTCGGGCTCAACTGTGTTAAATATTTTTCGTTACATATGAACTCAAATATTTAAATTATATTATTAAATTTTCTTTTTACTATATGGTTATATTTTCAAATTTTTTTTGTTTTATAATTTTTTTTGTCAATCACTATTAACATACTCTTGAGAAGAATCTTGGATATGCCTCTAATCATATTTTAAATAATTCTCATCTAAAGTCTTTGACCTGATAACTTCCAATGGAAATAATAAGTGAAAACCCTTTTCGGGCAAAGGCTAAGAAAAAGACTTTTGATTAACGAATGAAAGAAAGGAGAATTTCAGAGAATAAAAAATAATAACAATCACAAGTTATAAAAGACATACACGTGGTCCTTTAAATCATATATAGCACAGACATGTATTAAACCATGCCTAGGTTTCATGTCACACGTAGTTTTAAACTACGAGAACTTCATTCTCCTTTCTCCAGTAGTCGACTACTAGTTGTATATGTATACTCTTTATATAGAAAATAAAGAAAAATTATATTAACGTGTGTATTAAAAATATATGTTAAAAACTTATTTATAATAATAAAAAAAATTAAATATATATTTAATAAGTTATAAATTCTCACACGTATGATAATTATTAAGGCAATTAGGTATAAGGGCTCATTATAATAATAATATAATTATAAAGGACACTTAAAAATTAACCATGTAAATTAAGGATACAGTACAAAAAAGACACTAATACCCCTTCTTATAATATCGTTTCATTATGACACCAACAGCAACCAGAAGGTGCTAAATGCATTTAGCACCTCCTGGACAGCAACCAGAGGGTGCCAAATGCATTTAGCACCTCTTGGACAGTAACTAGAGGGTGCCAAATGCATTTAGCACCTCCTGGACAGGACAATAACTAGAAGGTGCCTCTTGGACAGCAACTAGAAGGTGTTAAATGCATTTAGCACATCCTAGACAGCAACCAAAGGGTGCTAAATGCATTTAGCACCCCTTGGACAGCAACCAGAAGGTGCTAAATGCATTTAGCACCACAATCAGAAGGTATTAAATGTATTTAGCACCCCCTGAACAGTAATCAGAAGGTGCTAAATGAAATTAGCACCACAACCAGAAGGTACTAAATGCAATTAGCACCACAACCAGAAGGTGCTAAATGCATTTAGCATTTCTTAGAGAGCAACCAGAGGGTACTAAATGCATTTAGCATTTCCTAGACAGCAACCAGAAAGTGCTAAATGCATTTAGCACCCTGTGGACAGCAACCAGAAGGTGTTAAATGCATTTAGCACCCCCTGGACAGCAACCATAAAGCTAACCAAAAGGTACTAAATGCATTTAGCACCTTCTGAATAACAACCAGAAGGTGTGCAACTTGAACAACAAACTAGAAGGTGCTAAAATGATTTTAGCACCATTATAAAATAGAGAACAACAAAATTGATGAGATCAACATCCATTCAATTTATTTATATGTATATATATATATGGATCGATGTAAGGTTCATAAAAGAAAAAAAAAGAGTTACGATCATATTGTTTTTAAATCTCGTTGGGCTGTCGAAATCAGTCGATTTCGATAACAAAACGACATCTGATCGTCTTAATTTTTCGCGCAATTGTAATAACTTTATCTTCCGAACAACATATCCAAAAATCAGCCAAATTCAACGGTTCGATCAAAAGTTACATATATTTTACGATTGTAGATCTAGAAAAAAGATGAAGAAGAAGACGACGACGACGACGATGATGATGATGATGATGATGATGATGAGAATATCGCTCAGAGTCAAGTGGTGGTGGTGGTGGTGGTGGTGGTGGTAGTGGAAGATGTGAGATTATTGGTGAGACTTCTCTTTTCAGTTGTTCTTTGTTTTCTCTCTCTAAACTATTTGTGTGTAAGAGAGAATAATATGTCTTTTGTATAATTAGAATAAATGATATAGTAGGGTATTTTTGTCCATCAACATTTATCATTTTTCTTAAAATAAATTAATATTATCAAAAGTGTCCTTATTGTAAAACCAAATTATGAAATTAGTACTAGTTCTCTTTATTAAATATGAGTCTGCGCTTAGAGTTATAAAATATTACGGAGCGAGACCTTATAACCAATTATCTCATAATTATTTTTGTTCATAGTATTTTTAATATTAAGAGCACAAATTATTATTTTTCTAAAAAAAATTATAAAATACTATTGAAAATGTTTGCACTTCCCTTTTCCATAATTTTGGGTCATCCATAACTTTATACACCGTGGTCACTTCACATTAACTTCTTGAAAAACGACAATTCAGAACGATCTGCAAAGGCTATTTAGTAGCCTAGAGCTGTCCCCCGTGTTCGTTGAGTCGGGTTTATTAATTATGAACTCATAAATCGGAAACGAATTGTGATTCTGGACCGAGATAAGTTTATCTCATGTTTAGTCCAGGACAGATGGAGTTAGGAGTATAATAGTATATAGTATTTTCTTTCTTATTTTTGAATTTAGGTGAGTGTAATAAGTTTAGAGTAGTTTTATTTCTATTCGTGAGTTTTTACAATTTATCCACTTTTGATTTTTGTTTACATTAAAATAAATTTTTCAAAATTTTTTTACAAAAATTGAGAAATATATTCACCAATTAATAATCTTTTTAAATGTATTTATTTTTAAAATTAGTTTTCTAATTATAATATACGTCTTTAATAATATATTTTTTTTAATTTGTTAAAAGGTATATTGATACAAGTACTATAGATTCATTATTTATCAAAAATATACAAGACTACAAAACTGGGCGGAATTAATTTATGTTATTACATTATAATACTAACAAATATTTTTTTTCAACAATTGAGTTTACTATTTTCTTTTTCTTTTTTCTATACAATGAG
The DNA here is from genome assembly GCA_021464415.1 of Lonicera japonica. Lineage (NCBI taxonomy): Eukaryota > Viridiplantae > Streptophyta > Magnoliopsida > Dipsacales > Caprifoliaceae > Lonicera > Lonicera japonica. The sequence goes on from CM038464.1 coordinate 23,538,875, forward strand.
CGCTCTAAATAAATAAAAATTGGAGCTTAAAAAACTAAAAAATAATTAGTTGCCGAAGACAACAAACATCATTTCCTTTGATCTCAATTCTTTCAAATCAAAGGAAGAATATCCAATTATAATATATGTTTGTCTTCTTGTTTGCCATGATAAATCTGTAATTAAAGTTATAATTTTAATTTACTTCTAGGTAGGAACTAAATTTTGTATACGTATTACAAATGTTTCAAACTATGCTTACTGTTTAATTACTATCCCAAGACTAATGTAAATTATTGTATAATCTCAATTCTCAAAACAAATGTGAATCATAGACTATAGTCTAATCTCAAGTCTGAAAAGTAGATATAATTAACAATAAATTATATATATTAGAAATATCATTTTATTATACAATTTATGTTTACTTTTTGATATATTATATGATGGTGGATAATTTACAATTGAATTAAAAATAATCACTATTTTATAAAAATTATGCCAATATTGTTTTTTGTAAGTTTATCCAACAACGTGGTTAAACTTAGTGGGCAATACATATTATCTTACTAAAACCCAAAAAGATGAATAGGCTGACAAATTTCGCGGATAGAAATAAAATCATCTTTGTTAATTACTAATCAAATTGATTAGGTTGTTTAATTTTTTTTGATTGTTGAAATTTCAATTTTGAATTATTTGATTTTCTATATTTTAGTAATTAATTAAGCTGTTAGAAATTATTTTATTGTTTAAATTTAAATTTCAAATTTGATTTTATAGATATTAGTTTCTAGCAAGATTTTAAAAGTTTAGATTAATTTAATAATCAATTAGATGATAGTGACATTAAAGGAATAACAATAATATAAATTAGTTTTGTAGCTATATTAATTTAATTTTAATTATTTATCCGTAAAAGTTTGTATTTTAAATAAAACTTTGGACCTTAAAGTATTAGTATAAAAGTTGTATCCTTAAATAAATAGAGAAATAAATATTCGTCCTTAAAACTAATTGTCCCTATTTTTATTTATTTAATTAAAGTAGATGTACTTATTAATCTAGTGAATTTTTTAATATTAAATCATTAATAAAATAATATTTCTAAAATTAAATCAATTGATTTTGTTTGGTTTAACCATAGGTAAATGCCAGTTTAATAATTTATTTTCTATATTAGAAAATTCAACATCATCAGTGTTCTTTATAAAAGAACTGGGTACATATTTTAAACGAGAAATTGATCTGCTCAACATGTCAAGAGAAAAATTTAATAAACAGAAACAATAAAATTAGCACGTCTGTCAACGATTTAAGCAAACACAAATACCCAATCAAGCATTACCTTTGCTGTAAGGGTTAGAGCTGCAACGCGACTTAAATGACGTCCCACTAATTCCTGCCTCTGATACCAAATTAGACTAGGATCGATGTAGAACAGATAAACAAAACTCAAACTTTTAATAAGGTTGAACAAAATTACAGAAGACAAAAGAAAGATTACAGAGAAGGAAAACAGCGGAGAAGAGAGAAAGGAAAGAAAAAACAAAAGACACCGCTTCCTCAGCCAACGATTACAATTTAAAGAAAGAAAAGTAAAAGCAAACAGTACTTACACAGTAAAAGTAAACAGTAAACTTAATTATTTTACAAGCAAACAAAAGCAAACGAATTATTTTACAAGCAAACAAAAGCAAACGGCATAATAATTGCCATGGGACCCTCTGGTGGCGTGTGCTGGATGGTGGTGCAGGCGTTCGTCCAAAGTGATCCAAACTTTAATAAAGTTTTCTAAATAATAATTCTACTCCACTTGATTTTTCCCTTTGTCTTTTACAGGTGGAGCAGTTGAGTCTTCATAAAGACTGGCGAGCCATCTACCCATATGTGTAGTCATATCCTCATTTGGCTCCGCAAAATCCTCGTCATCAATATTAACCAATTGGGCTGGTTCAGATTTTATTTCAGATTTTGAATCTTGAGAAATAGACATAAAGTCTTCATCCATATCTAACTGACAGGCCAGATTTTGGAGAATTTTAGCTTTAAGTTCCTTGATAGGGGTATTTGGGAATTTCTCTTTAAGAGAGGCCAAAGAAGGAGTTTTAAACTCTGATTTTTCAATAACTTGCTTCTTTAAGAACGCATCATCCTCAGCTGATTTTGTATTAATTTCGAGAAACTCAAATAAATCTTTTTTAATTTGAACTATTAGTTCAGTGGTATCAAATTTAGGCCACCATTTATAATAGTAGTCACGTACTAATAAAAATAACCCATTACTCCTGGTAGTAGTATTATAGTTCCATTGAAATATCCAGGGAATATGATATTTTGCAAGAAAATGTAATAATGCAAAATTAGTAATAAGGTGTTGCTCCTTAATAAGGAGTCTGGGATGATTTTTGCTATAAGCAACAAATAATTCATATAAATTATTCGGGAGAATATCCTCTTCGGGACCATTTAAAATAAACCATTGGAAAAACCAGTGGGGAAGAGATTCTAAATAAGAATCATCGCTTTTAAACTTATCAATACGGAAAAACCAAGTGTGGGAATTATACTGGTTTTGATATAAAAAGGCCTTTTTCCAGGCATCAATATAATCCCAATAATTATAATAACGGGGAGCATTTCTATCGTCTGAATAACGAGTCTGTAATGCTTGTTCTTTATTCGGATTTAATCCCCATTCTTCAATACTAATTACGCCTTTAATAAAAGCTTTACTGAAAGCAATTTCTGGGTTAAATGAACCCACATTCCTGTTCATATGCGTAAATACTACGCTTTCCGTATCTTTAAGAATGGCCTCATAATATTCTCTAGGTTTTCCGCTAACAAGTGGAAAATCCATATTATTCTCGAAATATCTTTGGGCAATAGTCCCTGGGTTCATTGCAAATCTTTGATCCCCCTTTTGCAAATACAAAACAAAATCCTGTTGCGGCTTTTTTAAAGCCACTTGAACTTCCTCTTTAAGAGCCTCTTTAAAAGTCCCTGGAGACGGCGGTTTAACCTGAGAAGAGGACGCTTGGGATTTAATCCTAGGAGTACCAATATTTCTTGCAGGAGACCGTTGAGGTCCTCCTCTACCTCTGTTTCCTCTATAAGAGGAAGAGGAACCTGTTGGCCTGCTCATGAGGCCTTTCCCTGCAAAAATTCCCTAGTTAAGAAATCAGGAAGAGAATTTGATTCTCCTTTTATAAATTCTATTTTAAAATCAAATACTGATAAAATTGCTTGCCATCTAGCAAATATTTGTTTGGAAGCAATATTTTTTACATCTTTTTCAAGCACATCTTTCGCTGCCTGACAATCAATACGTAAGAGAAATTCTTGATTCAATAAATCTTCTTGGAAATCAGAAATACATTCAACAACAGATAATATTTCTTTTTTAATAGTAGAATAGTTTTTCTGAGCATCATTCCATTTTCCAGAAGTAAATCTAGATAATATTTCTTTATCAGAATCTTTAAACTTTTGTTTAAGAATACCTCCATAACCAATATCTGAGGCATCTGTTTCAACAATTTTAAATGAGTAAGGTGAAACCAATGCCAAACAAGGAAGTTGTTTAACTTTAGATTTAATAAGCTTTACAGCAATAGTGTGTCTATCAGACCACGGGAGAGGATTTTTTCTTAACCTTTCATATAGAGGAATACAATCGGTAGCTAAATTTTTATAATAGTCACGAATATAATTTAGAGATCCTAAGAATCTTTGTAATTGAGTTTTATCACGAATTTCATCAGGAAATTTTTCTGCAAACTCAATGGCCCTATTAATAGGAATAATATTTCCCTTAGTAATTTCATGTCCTAAAAATCTTATTTTAGTTTGGAAAATACTCATCTTTTTAGCCGACACAACCAATCCGGCGTTCTTTATAATTTTAATAAAAATTTGTATATGTTTAATATGCTGATCAATGCTATTAGAAAAAATGAGAATATCATCAATGTAAACAATAGAAAAGGTGCTATAAGGAGTAAAAATGTCATTCATAATATTCTGAAATTCTGAGGGGGCATTTTTAAGCCCAAATGGCATAACATTCCATTCAAAATGTCCAAACGGGACAGTAAAAGCAGTTTTATACCTGTCAGCTTCAGCAATTTGGATTTGCCAATATCCGGATTTTAAATCGAATTTGGAGAAAATAGTAGCAGCCTGTAAACGGGCTAATAAATCTTTGTTATTAGGGAGAGGATATCTAATCCATTTCAAAACTTTGTTTAAAGGTTTATAGTTAATAACTAATCTAGGAGCACCACGCTCAATTTCAGATGCTTTGTTAACATAAAAGGCAGTACAGCTCCAAGGAGAATAACTTTTCCTAATAAGGTTTTTCTCTATAAGAGAAGAAATCTCACCTTTACAGTGCTCTAAGAGAATAGAATTCATTTGAGCAGGTCTAGCTTTAGTAGATATATTTTTCTCATCAAAATTTTCTTCATAAGGAAGAGGAACAATATGTTTCTTTCTATTCCAAAAAGCGGTAGGGATATCACTACAGACTTCTCTAATAATTTGTTCTTGTAAATTCTTAATAGTCACTTTATTTTTATTAATTTGAAGATTAATGTTCATAATTTTTAAATCTTCATGCAAAAATTCAATTTGTTTCTCTTTAAAGACCAGTTTATCCTTGACCTCATTAACTTCCCTAATACGAGGTTTAGTAATAAATTTAAATATAACATCTCTATTATCAAACTGAGTAACTAGACCCCTTTCATCCTTGGTAAAGGGCTCTATAAGCTTTATAAAAGGAGTACCTAATATAATACGCTGAGATAAATTTTTAATTAAAATAAAAGTGCTTTTTATGCACATGCCATCATTACAAACATAAGCATTGGATAATTTAAAATTAATTTTGAGCTTATTACCTCCCGCACTAGTCATAGATTCAGAAGTTTTTTCAAAATACTTAGTAGGGACTAATCCTTCCCTAATACAATTCATATCAGCTCCTGTATCAAGAAGAGCTATATCTTTAAGAATAAAATCTTTATCAACAACAATAGTGATATTTATGTACCATTTTTGAACAATAACTTGGTCTATAAGGTTAAGAAAATTGTCACTAGTATTAGGGATATCAATTTGAGAAGAACTCTCAGTAATAGTAGAAGATTTTTTCAAAATAGAGAGACGGAATTTAATATCTCTAACCTCAGTTTTTAGGCTATTAATTTCTGTTTTTAAATCCGAAATAGTAACCTCTTTCTCCGGAGTTTTATAAAAACTTTCAAGGATATTATGTAAAGAATATGGTTCTGTACTAGGTAATATACTTTTTTCAGTTTTAAACGTAGTTAGATATTGTTCTATAAGTTTACGTTTAACGTTGGTGTCTTCAACTTGATCTATAAGATCTAAAATAGACTGTTCTTCTTTAGTCAAAACATTAATACTAAGACCATTAGTTTCTAATATCGCCTTATAATAGTCAGTCTGTGATTTGCAATTACAATCAGAATCAGACTCCGAATTATTGGAAGAGGCACCAGAAGGGGACTCAGATTTAATGTTGTTTACCTCTTCTTCTTCGTTTTCTTCCTCATTATCACTAGGGTTTAATAAAACCGCCATAAGTTGCCTTTTAAGGCCTTCATCAGCTATTTCACTAAGCTTTTGCTTAGTCCAACACTTATTAGCATAATGGCCAGCTTTGCCACATTTCCTACAAATAACTTGACTCATATTGGGCTTTTTATTTGGCCCAGACTTCCTATGAGGAATCCTAGAGGTGGAAGGTTGAGGGGCTTTTGTATGAGATTTTTTACGCCTTTTATGGTGTTTTCTAGTTCTATTAGAACTATCAGTAGTTTTCTTAATCCTAGAATAAGGAATACTCATATCATAAGCAAACTGATCACAAAATTCTCCTATTTCTTTACGACCAGTTAAATTCTGAGCTTTAAGTTGAGCTTTGAGCTTAATGTCATTACATAGAGATAAACCTTCAGCAATACATTCACTAATGAGATAACCATAAGTATAATCCTTATAAGGAATGGAAGTACCACCATGTTTTTTACTAATACGGTCTTTAACCTTTTGGGCAAATAAAGTAGGAAGACCTGCTATAAATTTTTCTTTCCAAAAATCTGCATTAGCGTCTTCTCTTGTCATAACTTTGGAGAGAAATACATCCTTATACCATCTAAAATGGGTTAAAGTGGGACACTTCAAATTTATTAATAAATCCTTACTTCTATCTAATATAGTAGGATGAGGGCCTATAAAATGTTGTACAATAGCAGTGAGGAGAGAATAAACAGCATTCTCTTCAGCTTTAGGTTGGACCTGAGTAATATCCTGTCCTTGCTCATTTTTAATAGTAACATTAATATTAACTATTTTTACAGAGTTTTTAATCTCAGTCCTCTGACTATCAGTCAGAACGTTATCCCACCAGCCTCGCAATTGGCCAGAAAAACCAGCAATCATAAATTCAGCAACACTTTTGTCGCTGCTACCACTAGCTTTACAAGCAGTACCATACATAGTCATACGGTACAATTGGGTCAATATTTGGTATTCGGACATACCATCAATATACCATTCATAAATAGTCTTAGCACTAAAATTAACTGTAGGATTAAAAATAGCTTCTTCCTCAAATAACATATCTTGAGGAGTAGGACGCTGGTAATAAGTCCTAGTGGGAGCCATTTGGGTGGCCACATGGGTTTTACCAAAAGTTATCTTATTAAGATCGCCTTCCATAGCTAATAACTCATTTTTAAATTGAGCAATATCGGAAAATTCAGTTTCATAATCAGAAACATCCTCTGTTTGGGTAATAGGGAGTATTTGTTTTCCATTGAATAAACGGAGTTTTTCTAACTTTTCAGTAAGAGCCTCGACAATTTCTTTATTCTTGTCAGCAGTTTTAAACTTTTCGGTGAGTTCTATAACCGGCTTAATATAAGAGGTTTCAACCTTGAGTCTTTCTATAATAGAAGCAGGCCTTTTCTCTTCAAAAGCTTGAACCTTTTCTAAAGCTTCCTCAATACGAGTTAATTGACTGGCCACAGTTTGTATATGCAGGTTAGTGTAATTATTTTGCTTAATGACTTTATTAAGATCATCGGGGCCTATATGAGAAGAAGTTATCCTAATATTGGACGAAAAAGCATTCGTTTCTAGGGATTGGTTATCTCCTACCTCTATTTTAAGGGCTTCAGTAGGAGGATAAAGAGACTGGACCACATTTCCCGAAACAGTTTTCCAAGTTTTATAAAAACTATCTATAGTACAAACATTGGGATAATCTCCCTCATAATTACTGTAAAACCATGTAACAAAAGGAATAATTTCCTCGTGTTCATCAATATGTTCATAGAACTTAGCTTTAAAAAATAATTTTTGTTCTTCTGAAAATTCAGCAAAAAACCATTTTCTAAAATCAGAATATTTTTCTTGCATAAATTCTGCATTACAATCAGTTCTTTTATAAGTAAATTCACTCTTAGTAATAGTTAAAATTTGTTTCATAGCAAAACCTAATTCTGAAACAGTGTCAGGTTCATTTTTTGAAGGTTTAGAATAAACACCATGAGGGATATTTTGTTGAGAGTTAATAACTCCTTCAAACTGCAATTCACTATCTTTAGTACCAGAAACTCCTGCTTCTAATGGATTTTTAGAGCTAATAGTAGGAGCAGGTGTATAAAACCTTTGGCTTTCAGAATGAGAGACCGAAGATGGTCTTCTAGAAGAGGTTGATAACCTAGCAGTTTTATTATTATCAAACCTAACAATGACATCTCCATCATCAAATTGAAGAATTTCCTCAATTTTTTTATTTTCAACAGGGGTAGGTGGAGCAGCAGCCTCCAATAACCATTGTTCAGGTAATTCAATTTCATTCCATTTAATGGTTATAGGCACGGCTATATCAGACTTTAATAAATTAGTCTCAATAAGTGTAGTCTTACCCTTAGGATCATATCTTTTAGCATTAGGGCTAATGGTGTTCATAACTTTATAATGAACTCTATAAGTAACATTTAAAAGTTCACTACCTTCTTTCAAATCATAACCATTCATTTGAATATTTAAAGTTAAAACATCTAATAAATTTTTATCAGATAAAGATACAGAATAATCAGGGAAGCAGTTAAAATAAACTGGGCCATCACATAAACTAGTCTGAATTATTCCTAATAAGGAATCTTTAAATTTATTATGTCTACAATCACGTAAAGCAATTAATAAAGAGGTATTTAAACCAAGAGAAGTTAAAGGTTTAATAGCTACTTGTATTAAGCCAATATGCATATATTTATACTTATCTTTATAGCGTAAGATTTCATCTTCATGTAATAATTGCATATGATCAAAATTTATAATTCTGGAATGTTTGATTTTATTTCTTCAATGTCTATTAAAACTATTGAACAGACCATTCCTGTTGGTAGATGATAGTGACATTAAAGGAATAACAATAATATAAATTAGTTTTGTAGCTATATTAATTTAATTTTAATTATTTATCCGTAAAAGTTTGTATTTTAAATAAAACTTTGGACCTTAAAGTATTAGTATAAAAGTTGTATCCTTAAATAAATAGAGAAATAAATATTCGTCCTTAAAACTAATTGTCCCTATTTTTATTTATTTAATTAAAGTAGATGTACTTATTAATCTAGTGAATTTTTTAATATTAAATCATTAATAAAATAATATTTCTAAAATTAAATCAATAATATTGTTTGTCATTCTATTTGTATTCGTGGATTAATTTAGTAAGCAACGCGGATTAACTGCAAGATATCGTAGATAAAAATAAAATCACCCATAAGTTTATTGAATTCCGTGTTTAATATAAGGACATGTATTATATCACATAAGATAAATTATCTAGCTTATTCTCTTTTACCCATAAAGCACCCGATTAACTCTCAAGTTAAAGGTCAGATTACTTTATTCGAACTCTAAACTTTCGTAGTTTGGTCTTCTTATTTTGTTCTTTCTTGTTAAAGAATGAAATTGAATAATTGAGATCCCGCGATCTCTACCGCCCAAAAGTTTTAGCACTTTGTAAGCTTCATTTGATAACACAATAGAAAATGATTAAAATACCAATTGTTAATGTGTGAGAAGTTAGAAAATAATTAAATTGTTAACACCATTCAAAGAAAAAAAAATTCCATACAAAATGCCAAAAACAAAGTAAGATGTCATCTCACAATATCCTTCAACTTCTTACACAAATTAAATATTTTTTATATTATTTTTTATTTTACTATCAAACAACGCAATAGTCTTTCGGATATCCCTACTTAGGCGACTGTGGCTTTTCATGATTGGTGAAAATTTTCTCTTTTCTTTGCTTCAATTGATTTTTTTTTTCATGGTTGAATTATTCTCGTTGGCTAAATGAAATCTCAGTCCTGATAACGAGATAGATAAAAATAAAGAATAAAGATTTTTTTTAGTCCATTGTCAAATCACCAACATCAACATATATATTATTTCTGTTCTTCATTTTTCCTTTCCAATATAAGAGAAGGATTAGGCATGACCATAAAATAATATCAAACACACACATGAACGTATAGTATATATGTATATATATGAATCAACAAGGTACGGTACAATATAATGGCAGAGAAGAAACCAAATAAACATGGCCTGCTTAACAACACATATATGGGCCATTTCAAAGAGAATACATTAAAACCACAACTAATCACAAAATGAAACAATTAAGGTATATATTTAGAAAATGAAACAATTAATAAAAAGAAAGACTTCGCACCAAAAATAAATAAATAAAACCAATACAACGATCACATATATTTAGTAGAAACAACTCGGTATTGATGCAAAGCCCGATAATAGTAGCTATATCGGCTACTCCATGCAGCAAGAGGCTTCTTTTGTATAAAATAAACCGATAATCTGGCTACAGAAAATGCAGAAATTACGCAAAATTGTATAGCGATTGCGATTGGAGGGAGTGCATTACATGACGGCGAGATAGATAGCACGGAAATCATGTAGCTTAGCATCAGGAAAGCTAGCGAAAAGTGCAAGAGAAGACCGAAACGACTAGTTTTCAACACGAGAAAGATCATTCCCACAGAAGCAGTTACTGCAAAAGTGTTGAAAATCAAGAATAAATTGAAGTATAGTGGAGGCATCACTACTTTTCCAGGACGCTTTGGCAGATGACTTGTCGTATTAAAGGCGCTGGCAATGGCTTTAGTGACAGAGCAACGCAGTGGCGGGGTGGACGTGGAAATGGATGCGGCAACACCAATAAAATTGGTGGTGATTTTAGTGGCGGCTGTGGATAGGGTTGCTTCACCTTGCCAGAGTCCACCAGGCGGACTCAGAGCTGCTTGGTAGGCAGCTGTGGCGATTAATACTGCTATCACTAGGAGCATATTTTGCAATGCGCTTGACATACCTTTTTCCAGATAAACGTTACGGGTGACCAGTTTTTCAATTGTAGTCTCTGGGGTTCCTAGAAAATCTCGGAGACCAAGTTTCCAATCCCTTCTAGGTTTCAAAGCGCGGATGCTTCGCCTGATTCTTCTAGTTAATTTTACATTTTGTAGGCTTCCCGAGATAATATTATCAAGGGCTGTCAATTGGTCCGAGTTCATCTTGCTCATGTTTACTTTGTCAATCAACAGCTCCATAACCTGAATTGTAAGTTGTGCAAGTGAGACAAATTAATTATTGCGATTGAATACAATTGGTGCTTAAATTGCATGTGTTTACTAGTTACATTTGCTCTCGCATAAGTCACTAGAGTACTAATTGTAGTAACAAGTGGTACACATGCCATCTGAAAACATTAATTCAATATACTTGCTCTTTTTTATAGTTTTCTGTTTTGAGCTTGTTTTCATGTTAATTACTTTTTAATTTGTCGATCCACTTTTTTTATGCTTGTGTTTCCCACCTCTTGCAAATTTAAAATTCTAAATCGGTTACTGGACTAAGGGATAAGTACAGCGACCTCCTTTTTTGGCTTATTAGACTAATTAATCTTATTTGTTTTATGGAAAAATTACAAGCAACTTGATATATGTTTAGATTTATTTGCCCTTTGACCTATCAATCCTATTCAAAACGGTAAAGTAACAAATAAATACAACTACATTATCTAATAATTTTTTTCTTAACAGAACAACAATTAAACAAGGCAATCGCATATTTGGACAAGTGGTTAATATATGTGTTATTTGAATTTGAAATTATGACCTTGGATCTCCTCCATTATCCCTTCTATCTAAATTTGTCCAAGGGGGTCTAGTTTGAGGCTTGAAGGGATGAGCTCTTTTCACGAAGTGATCTCCGCAATTAGTAGATCATTTTACAAAATTTTAGTAAAAAATTGAAATAGGAAGTAGGTATGATAAAAATTGATACTTATGTTCATTTTTTTTACCTTTAAAATTTTAGATGATCATTTCACCTACTTTTGCTTTCAAATTTTTGATTAAATTTTGTAAAAATGATCTACTCATTACAAAAATCATTTCAAGCAAATTTCATTGAAAAACTCATCCATTCAAGTCTCGAACTAAATCCCATTTGGTGAACTTGGATAAAAAGGTTAACGGAGAGGAGCCAACTCCTGAAATTACGAGTTCAATTCTTATTATAAGTAGTATTTCTTCTTTCCAAATCAACAAAGTACATAATATACCGTGTAAGCGTTCAATTCTTGTTGCACGATGATCTTACGTCAAGCATCACCATTATCTCGTCAGGAGAGAGAGAGAGAGAGAGAGAGAGAGAGAGAGAGAGAGAGAGAATTAAACCTGTGGCTGGTTATTGAGTGCAGCAAGATGCAAGACAGTGTTGCCATCATCATCCTTATAATTAAGGACATGTGTCTTCTCCACCCTACAAATCCACCCAAACAACACCTTAAAACCGTCAACCCAATCCCTCTTCACCGCAATATGGACCGCACTTTCATCTGTAATCGTCAAATCTTCGATACAATGAGGACAAGCAATCAAAAACTCTGCCAAAAGCTCCGAGTTCTGTATCTGCACTACACTATGCAGGGGAGTTATTCTCCCTTTTCCCTTTACCCTTATCAAGCTCGGGTCCAATTTCACAAGCTTCAATGCGGTTTCGATATGGTCAGGTTGTATAGCCAAGTGTAAGGGGCTTAAGCCATCTGGGTTTAGCTTTTTGGCCAATGAGGGCTTTAGGGACATGATTTCGATGGCGAAATGTGTTTGCCGTCTGGCCGCGGCTGTGTGGAGTGGGGTTTGTTCGAACGGGATTTCGTCTATTTGGTCTAAGATGATCCGGTTTTGTTTTATCACATTGTATAATGCATCGATGTTTCCGTTTTCAGCAGCTAGAGTGAGATATTTCAAGCATTCTTCCATTTCAGAAGAGAGAGAGAGAGAGAGAGAGAGAGAGAGAGAGAGAGAGTTTAAGTTAACGCGGTGAAGGTGGACATCTAAATTAATTTGTGAGTGTGTATGTATATATATATACATACCAAATTAGATATGATTAGTGTTTGCAACACAAAAAGTAGGGGTGCATATATGGCAATTTTGGAAAATTCTTAGCATGATTGATGGTGTGTCACTTTTATGTCTTATTATTAGAGTTGTATGTCTGCATGTATTTATGTAATTTAACCGAAATTAAAGAATGTTTTAATGATACTTTTATAAATTATGATAATTTAACTGAAAATAATGTTTTAATGATATTTTTATATATATAATATTACATCACTTGTCTCTCAAAAAAAATATGAAGTTGTTTAAAGTTTTTTTCCCTACTTATAATTTGATGAAATTTGTAAAGGCCTATTTTACTATTATTGCCTAGGGCCTCAACTTTTCTTGAACGGTATCTGATGAGAGGTGTTTTATCAAATGTTGACCTAGATAACGGTTAAACCCCTTTGGTTAACTGATTGATTTAAAATAGACTCCAAAATTTAAGAAAAGAAAAATAAACTTATTCACCTAAATAATTAATGGAACCCACAACTCAAATAATCCTTAAAATACTCACAAGTCTGAGTGATTCTCCGGCTAAATTAGCCCACTTTAATGTTTGAATAGAGATATAAGTAATTAATGAGTAATGAAAAAATCTATGTTACATGATTCTAGTGTTTAAGTATTTTACATAATAATTTGACATTCCAATGTGAACACAACAATTTTACATTAGGCATCAAACATATCAGATTCTAACATTTTACACTTTGCATCACATCCCCATTGTATTGGAGTAATATATGCATGAGCCCCAATTTTTCACTTTTTTATTCAAGAAGCTGCGAGTTGCTTTAAGTTTTCCTTTCTTCTTTAATTTATTCTTTGATGTCTTCTCTTTGCATATATCTTTCTCTTTGCAGTTTTTCGGAAAGAAAAAAAACAACCATTGTCACGAATTGATCTCTAATGTACGCATATCTACGTAGAGGTGGATTTAAAACCCTCAAAATTTGCTATTATTTTATTTGTTGATGTATGTATTGTTTGTTCCCAAAATGGAAAAAATGAATTTGTGAAAAATAAGAAGTTTATATGAAGTAATAATAGGTATGCCTAATTAAATGACCAACTTATTAAATCAAATGACATGTCTAAAAATGTATTGGTCAATTTTTCAAACAAACCTCACACATTGATTAATGCACTTCGTAACACATTATTTAATCTAATAAATTAGCCATTTAAATTAATACACCCATTAATATTACACATATGATATATTGTGTGTGCCTTTTTGGGTGGGGTTATTTGTTTTTTAATCGTCCTTTCTTTTTAAAATATTATTGATGAACTGCATTCAACGCTATTGAAATACATTTTTGTATTTTTGAAACATGGAAAATCATTAAAGCCTGTTCAGAAAGCATAAAAAAAAGAGCATATTTACAACTAATAGCAAACACAAAAAAAGGGATAAAATGATGAACAGGAAGAATATCGAAGAAAGAGTAATATGCTAGAAGAGAGAGAAGTAAATGTGACACACATGCGGTGTACTGTGTACACTATTTCTCCCCCTTTTATAATTTTTTACGATAATAATTTAGGGCCGTTTGTCTGTTGTAATCTCTAAATATTGAATTTAACTTATTGCTTAATATTAAACGGAATCTATGAAAATGTATTTAGTCTTATTTTGTACCTTATAAATGTTCTGAATGCTGAATATACCACATATTACAATTTTATCCTTGTAATTTTAATATTTATACTTCCTCCATCTTGAAGTATAAATCTTTGACTAATTTTTATTATTTTTAATTAAAAAAATGGTCATTTGGTGATAAATACTTCGCATGTACAAATTTAGATGAGAAGGACATGATACAAAGACACTATGATTATCCCCAAAGCAATATATAACATTAGAAGCATACAATTAATTTTCAATGCAGTTCCATACTATGCTAAAAAGATGATTTTTGGTTTAGCAATATCTCGCCACGTAAGCTGCCATTAGCTTCTTTCAAACGGTTGTGGACAGAAGGTTTGAATTGCATAGCTTACTGTACTTTAAAATTGACATTGCCAAAATTAAAACATTAAGCCCCTGTTTAGTATTTCTTTTTTTTTTTCCCCCGACTTTTAAAAACTTAACTCAAAATCAACTTTACTTTTACACTTCTCAAAAAAAAACTTAACTTAATTTTCTTTCTCTAATTTTTTTTAAAACACCATAACTTTAAATTCAAAAATTAAAATTAAATAAAAAATATATATTTAAAACATACTCGTCGAGATCTATAAAATAAGATCTATTTTGACTATTTTTTGAAAAAAATTTATGAGATTTTTAGTTGGTTGAAAAAACTAAAAAAAAAACCAAATCCACTTTTCAACATACTTCTAAATTCTACCAAATACCATATTTTAAAAACTCGACTCAAAACATCCACTAAACATCACCTTGAGGTTTAGCTACCCTCCTAATGTAACTACGTACTTCGCCCCTCCACTAGGTCACCCCCATGAGATTATATATACTACCCTAAACAATTAGATTTGGATCGTATCAAAACATTAGGCATCAAACATATCAGACTCTAACATTTTACACTTTGCATCACATCCCCATTCTATTGGAGTAATGCATGAGCCCCAATTTTTCACTTTTTTATTCAAGAAGCTGCGAGTTGCTTTAAGTTTTCCTTTCTTCTTTAATTTGTTCTTTGATGTCTTCTCTTTCCACATATCTTTCTCTTTGCAGTTTTTCGGAAAGAAAAAAAACAACCATTGTCACGAATTGATCTCTAATGTACGCATATATACGAAGAGGTGGCAATTTGTAATACAACACAATAATACGACTCGAACTTAACACAGAATTAAAGTGTTAGGGTTAATTAAAGTGTTAGGGTTAAGCTTATACGTGTTAGTATAAAAATTTGGTCGACCCAATTAACACGATTAATAAGTAGGTCGGATTAGAATCAACCCGCGTAACATGAAAATAACCGGTATAATACGTTTAAATAAATATGTCGACTCGTGTAACACAAATTCATATAACCCTTAGATTATTATAATAAAAAAATACTAATTAAACCTCTACCCAAATACTTTTATTTTTTTCTTATATATAGGTTAACCTTACGTTATGATGCATTATACTTTCCTAGAGTTCCCACTAAGATAATTTAATGGTATGTAATTTAACTATATTTATTTTTGTATGATGAAATTTATGTGGATTGACTTGTCATATTTTAATAAATGGGTTACACGTGCCAATTCTTGTAACACGATTGATAAAAATGTCTGGTTAAGGTTGAAAATTTTGACACAGATACTTAATCGTGTCTAGGGATGGGCATCCGATCCAATCGATGGTTTTTAAACCATTCGCATCCAATCTAATGTCAGTTTTAGGATTTAGCATCTAATTTGGTCCAACACACTACAAATTTGATCCAATCAAAATTGTATGGATGATTTTAATTCGATCCAATTAAAAATTAAAATAGGATTAATAGAAAATAGATAAGAAAGAGAGCCAATATGCTCACTTGAATGATGATATTGCTTACCGCAGTCTTCTACGCATCTTTTTCTCTTGTCGAAAGGTATAAAAAGCAATATATCCAAACAAATTAGATATAATGCAATCCAAGAAAAATGAATATTGCTACTGCCTAGTATGTTGTCTTTTGTTCAAAACTCTAAAGTCTAAAGTAATACCCTTTTTCTTCTTATGTTGTGACCATCAATATAATGAAAAGATATGGCATAAAATTAAAAAAAAATATATTTGATCATTTCTAAAGCACTCAAAACCGAAAATCGATCCAATTTTTTTCGATTTTCAAATACTGGGTCTAATCCTATCACCCATAAAATCCAGAAAAATCATATCAGATTAGTCGGTTTTGTCAATTCCAATTGGATTGTGCCAACCTTAATCATGTCAGATTAGTGTTAATTAGTACTAACTTCTTTAATAATATCAGCACGTGTAACACAAGACAAACCCGTTAATTCCAGTTACGGGTTTGCCGTTAACAAATTTGGTGACCCGTTAATCTTTTAAAAGTTTTTTAATATAACTAAAATGTCAAATTATATTGAACCCACCTGTAGTTAGTCGAATTTCCGAGTTGGCCCTTTGAACTTTTTTACCGGACAGTTTACCCCCTTCATTTATAACATATGTGCAATTAACAGCGGCTCATTACTATTCTGTCAAAAAGTTGTCGGAAAAAATTAGGGTCGATGAAAAGTTTAGTTAAAGAAACCAAATTGCCCTGTGATATTCTTAGACTAGCAAAAAAAATTCCAACCTTTATTTTAATATAAATAATTCTAATCTTAGAAGAAGATATTAATCCTGTTGCTAAACACCCATTTGAACCTTATCTTCATTATCCTCACTCAAAATCTCTAACCCATATGTGAAAAAAAAATTGTCCAAATGCCATCAATCACAACCAGGCTTTGTCCAAAATATATATATATATACACATTATACAACCAAACTTCTTCCGCTAACATCGCCGCTACTGCCACCGCGCGGCACCAAGAACACTTTGAACAGTGGCACCACCAACCCGGCATCAAATCGTGATAGCATCATCAAAACAGTGAAGTTAATACACAAAATAACCCTAAATCTTAACTAAACTATAGCCTCGTTAGTGATTGCCATCTCCTGCGAGCTGCCATTACCGGTGACCACCACTAACGATTTTTCTTTATATCTTTACATAAAAAGGTTCAACAGGCAGAGCCGAAAACCTAACTAACTACAGGATAGTTTAATATAATTTGCCCTAACTAGTTATTCACTCATCTTATTATACTAGAAACAAAAATTAGTTTCTTTTTTTTTAAAAAAAAAAAAAAACATTTTTATTATAAATTATTTCCTTAACAAGTACAAACAATTGTGTTACATTACCTAATAACTTATCGAATCTTGTTATATTACCTAATAACTCATCGAATCGTGTTCAAATGAAGGTAAAAATTAATCGCATTTCTCAAGACTCGAACCCATTGACACGTCTATAAGTCTATTCCTAAATATGCTACACGCGTTGCGTATGGTCTAATAAACAACTTTATTTCTCTTTGGAATAGATGAGAGTTTGCCACAATTCGTTGACATCCTAGTCCACTGAAAATAAGACTATAACCTCAAGCCTATATGAATCAACACAAAGCATTAGTACCCAAAAATAAAATAAATAAGGTATTCCAAACTTCATAGTGAGTTTTAATTTACTCATTTATTGCTCAAACTGGGAATCACGTAAAATACCTCTTCAGTCAGTTTCTAAAATAATATAAATCCCTTTTCATTGACGCCCAAGTAAAATTATTTTGAGGCGAATTTTTGAAATTACACAATTTGGTAAATATACCAAAGGAAAGTCAACACGAGTATTTTTAACAAGATTACATAAATAGCGCACAGATTTAATCCCAGCAATTGTATCAATCAACCCAAACTGATAAAAACCTTAAATACCCTCATTCGAATATTTCCTGCCGTGTTCGGCCAGTAGTTCAAGGAATGGGCCTCGATCTAGTACTCGCTCGACCTACTCATCCCACAATGCGTCCAATCAAGAAAGAGAGAACAGTGTAAAAAAAATTTGTCATAATAATCCCATTTGAAGCCACTGTTATTTTGTCCATATCAATCCTCAAGTAGTTGGTCCAATGCCTCTGTACTGTTCACTCATTCTACATTAAAATGGTGAAAATGTATATATATATATATATAGTACATAATGACTACAAGTATTTGACCATGCCGCGCCCCTCCACGCTGAGCTTGGTGGCTTGAAGCTGCTTCTTTTTCGGTGCTTTCAATTGTTGCAGCTTCTTGTTCATCTGTAGTTGTAGCATTATGACAATAATTGTTTGGTTTCAGAATATACATATACATATGTATATGGATAAAAAAAGAATAACAAAAACAAAGCAATCTATTAATCTCATAAAGATATTCAGGACACTCCTGGAGTGGTTGCATTCCAGTCCAACGGTGAAACTACAATAGGGTCCACCTATTGGGCTGGAGCACAGGAGTACTCATTATTTTCTGATTAATCTCACTCTTTGCAAAATGGAAACCCTACACACTAAACGGGTTCACATCTTCTCTAAAAATTCCCCGAGTCTTTTTCAGACCCTTAGAAGTATAACCTATAGAATCTACAGCAGATGTATATGTAGATATGCAATTGCGTATTACATAAAAATATCCAAATTAAATTCTTATATGAAAGGTAATAAGGTATGGATCAGCCTATAATCATATATTCATTTATGGCATACCTTCTAATCTAATGTCCTCTACTAGATTCCAATATTAATTTTTCACTACCAGGCTGAAGATTAAATAAAGATAATAAAAAAAATAATGATATGCAATGCTAATTTTTCTAAAAGTCAAAGTTCAAGGGATGGAGAAGACCAACCTTCAAACGGCGCTGATCTTGCACAACTTGCTTAGCTCGGGCCCTTATTTCGTCTGGGTCAATCTTAGATTGGGGCCGCACCAAAAAGTCCAAAGGTGTTGCTTCTGGCCTAGAGGCATGTTGCCTAGAAGATGACTGGCCAGACTTCGATTCCCTATGTTGTCCAATTCTCACATTAAAAATTAAATCTGGATTTTAAATGCATTACAAGATAAATTTGCCTTATTATCTTACTGTGAATATTCAGCCAAATCAAGATCATCATCTCTAGATTGCATTCCTCCACCCTTGTTCATTGGCCTGTTGGAAAGATTAAACGTATTCAGAATTAGAGGATGCTTTTGAGATGAATGCAATGAAATATACGTATGAGTCAAGAGAAATACTTTTTAACAGATGGCCTACGGAAGGGAGCCCTCTCGTCGTCAAAGTTTCTCATGTCCTCAAACCTTGTGCTCTTATTGAATATCGGTCGACTCTGCATCATCCAAGTTCAAAATTCAAGATGAAAAGAAAATAGTTATACAAGAGCAATGTAAATAAGATTCTACATATATACATGCTTCAAATAGCAGGAGTAAAACTAATATATAGCGTAGAAGTGATGAAAGAAAAATACTAAAAATATTAATAATGACAATTGCAACCGAGATAGGTGCCTGCTAAAGGCACACCACAAAATTACTTTATAGTGACAAGGCAACATTTGTAGCCTTTTGGTACACTGCTTTTAAACTGTGCCTGGGTGCTAGGGTCTAATTTTCCTAGTTTCCTTCAAAACCTCCTTCAGATAAGACCTTTTGAGCCCTCAAAGATTCTCAGAACCTAGAACCACAAGAAAATGTATTGATTTTGGTAAGAGCATCCACAATGGCATACTCAGGTGTATGGTAAGAAGGGTGTAATTACCCTACTTACTTAGATGTTGGTATGGTAGTGATATGGTAAAAAAGAGAGAAAATAAATAGTGTGGTTTTGTAAGTGTGTGTGTGTGTAGACAGAGAATAGAGTATGAGAGTCTAGAGAGAGTAAAAAGGAGACCAAAAGCATAACAGCTATGCATAAGGTAACAAACTTGGTGCAACTTTAATTTGCCACACACTATACTTCGGAACAGTGCTTTACCCTACCTGTGGTAACCGTTGCGCGCACTCGTGGTGTACATTTGCCGCCCTACTTACCCTACTTACTTTACCCACTGTGGATGCTCTAAGGGAGAATATAAACTATCCACAACATAAAACCACTTCCGTAATATATATATGGCATATGAATGCTATAACATTTCCAAAAGTGAGAATAGATGTGGATTTATAAAGACCAACAGTCAAAAAATAATACGGGAGAAAGAAGCTGCATTACCCATTTATCAACCAAATCCTTGGCAAGTTTTCTATTGGATGTTGTCTCCTCATCAGACTTCGACAAAAACATAATGACCTGATCAAAACAAAGTAAATCAGCACCATTTTTTCTTCTAGCACCCAAAATCTGTGTGCATTGTGGGGGTCGGGGGTGGGGGAATAATGTAAATAGCATTGCGTGGTTGTTATTTCACAGGCTGGGCCCTAACCTTCCCAAGACCACTCTTCTTCAGCTGCTCTCTTCTATCATACTGCTCCAAATCAATTGGAAACTGCAATTTAAATACAAAGTTTATCGGTATTAAATTATTGCTACTTGGAAGTTGGAAGCAACAATTATTAAGTATAGAAACACATAAGATAAAAGGGAAACCCGGTTTCTACATCAGTCAATATCTTCAAAATCGCTGCACGGATGTTTATATTGGGTAAGCTTCCATCTGGAAGGGGTTCAAGCCAGTTCTTCAGCAGGGTCAATACTCCATGATCCAAAAATTCTTGTTGAAGCTGTTTCCTGCTCAATTAGCAATTAAATATACATTAAAAACCGAGACTCGATGGAAACAAAATACTTAAGGAACAATAGCTGTAAACACAACTTACTTTGAGAGAACATCAGTAAGCAGAGGCAATTTTCGAAGTTTATTTATAGCAGGTTTGGATTGCCTGTTCAGTTCTGCATCTTCTTCTGCTACAACCTCAAGCTCAGCCATGACATTCTCAACAAGCAATGCAATTTCAGCAGCACTTTTCTCAGTCTTCTTCTTTTTCTTGCCCATCTTGAAGAGATCCTTGATTTCATCGTCCTCTTCACCTTCTTCCGCCTATCGGAACAGTCAAACAGGAACAAAAAAGAAATCGGTACTATTAAGAACTTCAAAAATGGTTGAAAATAGATATCTTATACCATCTAAAGAGAGACCGTGGGGTTAACCTCCAAAAAATTCAAAAGCAACAATAGTAAAACATCTCAATTAATCCAACAATAGATCATTAGTACATAACAGGGATCAAAGAAGCATAGAGTACTAACCTGAGGAGCATCACCAGGAGAATGTGGTTCATTGTCACTTCCGTACCGGTCCGCAGGATCCACACCAGTGTCATCTATGAAGTTATCATCATCCACCATTTTAAGACCCTCTTGATCATCCTGTACCAGTTAAACAGCATAAAGTTAAACAAACCAGTGCTATGAAATTTGAGCATAGATCATAACAAAATAAAAACAATAACCACAGGGCAATGACTTTAATGAGTTGGTCAGGAAAGCCCTCATTCTGCCTAGCGATTTTTTGAACATTGATAAAGTTGAGCCTTTTTCTACCCAAAGAAGAACAAGGCCCTAGAAAACCCAGAATCTGAGTGCTATCTCTATATCTGAATATTACAGAATACACACCGGTTAATTTGCAAACGTTGTGTCAGCCAAAATACCTGATTTAGCTGAACAAACTACAACCCAAAGTGGCAAAATAGCGAAAAACCAGAACCCAGAGGATAAATAACAATAATAACCAAAATTTCCTGAAGAAACTTGCATAATTTTGAACAAATTAGAACTTGAACTTTGCTGTACCCGTATTAGCAAATTAACTAGAACATACAGGATATAAATCAATAATTATTTAAATTCCCCAAGACATGTAGAATTCTGAACAAAGTAAAACCCAAGCACCCAACTTTGCCGTATCAGCAAAATTAACTAGAACATACTGGACATAAATCAACAATCCTGTTAAATTCCTGAAGTCGTGTAAAATTCTGAACAAAGTAAAAACCAAGCACCCAACTATGCAAATTTTGTTCAACAAACGAAAAACTCCAATACCACGCAATCACAATACTGTATATTTCTGAAGACCATGTGTAATTCTGAAAAAACTAAACCCAACTCTACCCCAAAAAAATAGTGAATTCTGAACAAAGCAAAGACTAAACTCTCAGGATCAAGTAAAATAACAAGAACCAAACCTCAGAATCGCCACCAGCAATAGTATCCCACATCTCTTTAACATCATCACCCTCGTGATCCCTCGACCTTCCCCCGGAGCTCTTCTTCACCTTGAATTTGGATGACGATCCACCCTTCTCTCTCCTATCCAACTTCAACTTCTTCTTCCTACTACCACTCCCGCCATCCTCCCTCGAAAACTTCTTCCTCTTACCGCTATCATAACCCCCGTCAGATTCGTCCCTCACAAACGCCGCTGCGGCTTCTCCATCATCATCATAATCGTCTCCCAGATTTGGAGTAGTCTCTTTGGCCGTAGTACTACTCTTTTTTATTAGCCTCTTCCTAGGTTTTGACTTGGAATCGGAGTCGTTAAAAGAAGGAGACGGTGATCGGTCGAGAGGAAGATCGTCGTCGTCGTCGAGGAGATTGTTGTTGTTGCCTACTTCAGGTTCCTGATCGGATTGGATGTCGTCGTAATCCATCAATGGCTCGCCATCTTCGTCGCGGTAGCTGTAAAATAAAAATAAAAAAAATTGAAATTGTAAACCCTAACCCTAGGTTGAGGGGAAAAAATAAACAGATAAATAGAAATTGTAATAATTGACGTTGAAACCCTAACCCTAGGTTGAGAAAGAAAGAGGGGAAGGAGGAACTTACGGATCGTTGTAGCTCATTGTGAGTGTTGTTGATAGTATGAAAGATAGATTGAGAAGTGAGAAGAGAGAATATATAAAGAGAGAGAGAGAGAGAGGAGATGTTATTATATATAGTGTTGTGGATTGAAACTCTTGTGATGAAGGAAAGTGTCGCAGAGGGGAGGGCTGACGATAGGGAAAGAGGGGATGAAAAGATTTTTGGGTTCCTCTGCGTTGCTGCCTTTGTCCACTGCGGCGTGGCGCGGCGTGGCGTGGCTCCTTCAGCCGGTAAATAATAACTCGGGGGTTTGGGTTATATTTCAATTTAGTTTCTCATAGATTTTTTTTTTGGATTTTGAAATTCCACATGTATTCGATTGAAATTTTTAAAAAATAATAATAATAATTTTATGATATTTAATTAAGTTTTTTAAAAAAAATTGTAGTTTTCAATTAAAATTAAAAGTAATATTCTAAAATTTTATAGTATTCAAAACTCAATAATTTAAAAAAATATATATAAATCAATAGATTTGAGAGAATTTTTATAAATAACAAATCTACCAACAAAATTCTTTTTTATCTTTCTCCCAAACGCTAGGTATTATTTCTTTTTATCTCTATAATTTATTAAACTCTTTCACTCCATTATCACTATCCAAAACTTCTTCTTTTTTTCAAATCATGTATTATTTCTTCTTCATCTATATAATTTGTTTAAATCCCTCAACGTCATTCACTCTATTTAAAGCCTTTTTTTTCTTTTTAAATACTACTACTTTCAAAGTTTTAATTATCCAATTAGTCCTTCCGAAATTATAGAGTGTCACCCCCTTGATTTTTTTCACCCTTTTTATGAATTTTTTTAGATAGAAATTGAAAATCAAATAGAAAGGGCAAAAAACAAACAATCAATTGGATTTTTAGACTCGATTCGAACCATTTAAGGCAAATTTATAATTTTCTTATTATTTTTAAGTCGTAATCAAAATTATTTTATCATTTATTTGAAGTTTTTATTATAGTTAGGAGAATCAATAAATTTATTAAAATCTATAGAAATACTAAAAAATCCATTCCTTAAAATTTGTTATAGTCTATATGAATTTATTAAAATATGGTAGACTCTATGTAGATTTAGAAGAATCCACGAAATTTAAAAAATCCATACAAATCTTTTAAAATATGAATTAATTACACCCTCCTTACATTCTTGTTATGTTTGATTCCTCCCAAACTTATGTTAATTAAGAATGGAATTGTTAGAGGATAAAAATAAAAAAAAAAATCACGAATCGGTGAAAACATGGAAAATAATAATAGCAATAGTCGGGTGTATTTGATTGATATTATTTTACTTGAAAAAATGAAAATTTTCTACCCAAGTGCTCGCTAAGGAGGTATTTGTTTTCCTTCTGAATGCTTAATAGAAGTGTTTTAAACATTCGATATATATTATGGTGTTTGCTTTTTAAAGTGATTAAGTGCTTAACAGCAATATTTTTAAAAAAAAATAAGCATTAGGGTTTCTAATAAATAAAATAAAATAAACTAGGCATTCAGCACTCTCAATCTCGCTTAATGTTTATGCTTAATTTAAAACATTTCATTTTTCTCCTATACCCTTATTATTTTATACTAATTACATAAGTTATTTAGGGTTTTCGACGTTAAGTTTATTAAAAAAACTATATTTAAAGGTTTACGCACATTTGTGCTCAATATCCAAACCAATGTTTTCTATTTGACACTCTGTTACCTTTTGCATTCTTATTTGTTGCTGCATCTTAAAAAAAAATGAGTTCAAGCAATATTATTATGTATGGATCCTATAAGACTCTGGGTGTTTTCAATTTTGATGGGCTTGAAAATTAAGGCATGATTGGTTGAGTTTTTAGGAAGTGTGAAAGTATGTTGAAAAGTGAATTTGATTTTTGTTACAGTTTTTTTTAATCAATTCAAAAAAAAACTCATGAAAAAACTCAAAAAATAGTCGCAATCGATCTTATTTTTATAGATCTCGATGAGTAGGTTTCAAATATATTTTTTTAATATAATTATGATTTTTGAATTTAAAGTTATGGTGTTTTTAAAGTTTTATGAAAGAGAAAGTGAAGTTTGGGAAGTGGAAATAAAGTTGACTTTTTGGTAGAAAACTAAAAAAATTATATTTTTAGTTTGGAACCAAACATGAGCTAAGAAACCCAAGCCAACCCCAATTTAAAAGTTTGATTTCGGTTCAGTTTCAGTTCCAAAATCTTTGATACCCAACCCAAGCTTTTTTGTTCTTTTTGGTTTTATTCAGTTTATATATATATATTGTTTTTAAAAAATTAATTTAATATAATAGTATAATTACTAAATAGCAACCGTAAAATGAAGGATTGTTGGTTTTTATATATATTTAAAAAAAAGCACAACAACAACAACAAAGTTTATTGTGTAAACTTAGTATAATTATTATATGCATACTGTGTATATGCTAGACAAAACTTTAAATCATGGGATATTAACGGATTTTGTAATGAAACAAAACCTTATCATTTTGAATGTTAGGTTTAAGTTAACATCTTTTTTATTTAGGTCTTGTGTGATTAAATGAAAATTAACTTTCGAGCTTTTTATTTTATGAGTGATGAAGCAGTGGGATTTCTATAAAAGAATCTATTAAAACTATATGAATAAGTTGTCCCATCTTAAACAAAGTGCCACGTGTCAACTTCCATATACTTAATATTTATATTTCAATTACATTTATATCTTAACTTTATTTCATCTTTTATTTCTTTGAGTTAAATTTACATAACTTATCGTCTTCTTCCATCCATTTATATCTCAGCCTTATTTCATCTTTTATTTCTTTGAATTAAATTTACAAAACATATCGTCTTCTTCCATCCATTTATATCTCAGCCTTATTTCATCTTCTACTTTTTTAAATTAAGTTTACAGAACTCATCATCTTCTTCTATCCGTTATGACAGTTTAAAGATTCTTCATCTCCCTTTTTTTTTCTCACCGGTGTCCTATATATATCTGAACCCATGCTCCTTATTACATTTCTCATTGCTCTCTCTGTTATTTCAGGTAATAATATTTACTTTCCACTTAATTTTGGAGAAATTTCGTGTGATTTAATAAATATATTAAGGCTTATTTGGTTTGCGTCAATCTTAGGGCTTTATACTAGTTTTTCTATTAAGGATAAATTTGGGGGGGGGGGGGGGTTTGGGGGTTTTTTTATTGTTCTATAAACCTCTTTTTAACTGATATGTTCTTCTTGTAACTTATGAATCGTAAATTGTGCCCGTAGAGATAGCTGTATAGAACTGGAAATTTGTTATTTGTTTGAGAAAGTTTATGGGATTCTGATGATGATGATGTGAATTGTGGGTTGAATCTCTCAATAATGTTCATTAATCAGGTGTTCAATTGATAAGATAAAACAATATATATACCAACAAGAAGCTTTTATGGATCTTTATTCACTCAGCTTTTATGCAATGAACTCTAAATATTACGAATGTTATGAAGTTTCAGATGATATTGGCTTTTTAATTATGTTTGTTTATAGTCAATACATATATTATCCAACTCATAACATTCACTTTTGTGTTCAATAGAAAATAATTTTCTTAATGCTCGGGTAGTAATCTAGTGAAGAACAAAAATTAGACTTGAGAAAAAGGGTACTATTTAACATTGCACTATTATATTAAACATTGAGACTTGAGAGAAAAGGTGCAAAGATTATAATAAAAAGGATAAGAGATGAGTGTGTAATTAAATTAAGGTTTGAAGCATAAAAAATAATAAAAAAGGCTGGATACAAAATGATATCAAATTGTGTGTTTAATGTAAAGTTCGGTTCGGTTCGGTTCGGTTCTAGAGTGGCCCAACCCAAACCTCTTTGATTTGTATATTTTGCCTTCTTTTTTTTATGTTCAGTGCTTTTCGGATCGGTGCGGATTGGATTGGTTCAATTCAGTCGGTCGGTTTTCGCTTTGGCCACAACATCCCTATATAAGACTGTATTAAATGCTTTATTATTATTGTTGTTATTGTTTAATTAAGTTGAGTGTTTTTTATGGTTTAAACATTATACTCTCATTAGAGTAAAATAGTAAAAAATATCCTCTTTTAGCATTCATAATTAATTTGATTTAAACAAACACCTAATATCTAGAGGTTCATTTAGAACAAAAACAAACAACATTTTCAAAGATTGAATTCAACATTATGCAATCAGCATTTTTTTATTTTTTTTATAAAAAAACCCCCCAAGTTCTCACTTTGTTGGAAGTTGAAAAATAAGTTGAGTTATGTGTTGAGACGATTTCTTAATTTTTCCCATGAATTTTTTTTCTTTGGACCATGGTTGAAATGGATTTTTTTTCCTAAAAAAATAATGATTGGTGGAAGATATCTACTTACTAAAATAAATATGAAACGAAGAGCATCTTATAATTAACATACCTCAACTCCTTTTTCAACTTTTCAAAACAAATAAATTATTTTTTTATTATTATTATTATCAAATAGATATAAAGAAACATAACATAATTTAATATACATATATAGAGTGCATTTCCTACACGGACCAATCCGCACGGATTGGTCCACTTTTTGCCGCGTGCAGCTCAGTCTCTCAACATAGAAAAAAAGACACGTTCCCTCTCTCTCTCTCACTCTCTCTTATTCTCTCCTCTGTTTTTTCTTCTCTCTTTTCATAGATTTCTTCTTTCCTCTCTCTCTCTCTCTTCCCTTCTTTACTCTTCTCTCTCAACGAACGTGGTATTTCACTTAGGGGTGTTTTCGGTTTCGATCGGGGTAGAAACTATGGTACTCCAAACCCTACCCAAACTTTATAGTTCGGTTTCGGTTCGGTTTCAGTTTTCGTACCTATGAAACCCAAACCCTCCCCAAATTATTCGGTTTCGGTCTAGTTCGGTCTCATTCGGATTTTTTTTGTATTGTTAAAACTTTAGTTCAAAATTGCACTAAAAATATAAATTCACTCAAAAGGCGTTACAAAAAAATTATATAATGTATTTATTTTAATAATTAGCTTAAGTAATTATTTATAAATGTAATTAATCCATAGGGTTGGGTCATTTATATAATGTAAATATTGTAAGAAAGTTTCATTTTTTTCAACTTATTGCAAGACAACTTAAGTAATTACATTAAGTTAGCAATTTTTTTTTTTAAGATTCAATTTTTTCGGTCCAATTCGGGGACCCCGAATCCCCAACCCATATCGACCCAAATCAATCGATTTCGGTTTTTAATTTCAATTTCTGTTTTTTTTCGGTTCAGAAAATTTCGGATCGCAACGGATCGGTTTGGTCCGTTCGTTCTGTTTTCGAATTTCTGACAACACCCCTAATTTCACTCTCTTCATTCCTCCTCTACTTCCCTCTCCGTTCCTCTATCTTTCTAATACCTCAATCTTTCAATCCAAACTCAATAAATTTCTCAACCCCCAACCCACATACATCTCTCAAATCGAATTGAGAGAGGAGCCTTAACATATAATAATTTTTTTTTCAAATTTTTAAGTTATGATTGAGTTTGATTTGGGTTTAAAGAGAGACGGAAACTGATTTTGGTTTAAATGATTTGGGTTTTAAGAAATAAAATTAAGATTTATTAAAATATTGGATGTAGTCCCGGTGTGATTCAAGTGTTTTTGGAATTGTTTTTTGAGAAAGAGAAGAGAAATATGGGGAATTGCAAGTTCAAATTATCAACTTGATACCAAATGATCTGTTTTATTGGCTCAAAACATGACCAAAAAATCAAGAAACCCAAAACCTAAGAAAAACCAATCTTCCTCACTATCACAAAACCCAAAGTATTCCCATCTCAATAGAGTTAACAAAATATGCAATTCCCCCAAAAACCCAAAAGCCATACACTTATTTCTCCGACCCACCAAGAAAATCACATAAAATTTAGAAAAATCCATTTACAAGCCCACCTCATTTGTTTCTTCAAAACAGAGCAACCCACTTGATTTCCCTTCATCGGAATTCGATTCGATCAAAAAAGAAGAAGAAGAAGAAAGGTAGAGTAAAGAAAAGAGAGAGAGGAACGAAGAAATCTATGAAAAGAGAGAAGAAAAAACAGAGGATAGAAGAGAGAGAGAGAGAGAGAGAGAGAGAGAGAGAGAGAGAGTGTGTCTTTTTTTCTATGTTAAGAGAGTGAGCTGCACGCGGCAAAAAGTGGACCAATCCGTGCGGATTGGTCCGTGTAGGAAATGCACCATATATATATATAATTAATAAATTAAGGTACGTTAAATTTTG
Source organism: Lonicera japonica (assembly GCA_021464415.1). NCBI lineage: Eukaryota > Viridiplantae > Streptophyta > Magnoliopsida > Dipsacales > Caprifoliaceae > Lonicera > Lonicera japonica. The sequence continues at coordinate 23,568,079 of CM038464.1, forward strand.
AACAAACAAACACAATCATAAAATACGATAAATTTTTTTCTTTTCTCTCTTAATCCTTATCCTTATGATATTAAGGGTGCGTTTGATTATAAGTATGGAATTTACATGAAAAGAAAATAAGTTCCAGGTAATTGAATTGCCTAGAATTGAGTTGCATGGAAAATGTAATTAAATGTGTTTGATTGCCTTAATTTTCTACCCGAAAAATATTGGTTGTATTGTGACATTTTTAATGTAGAAAAAATTATGGGTATTTTTTTTTACATAATTTTATAATCATGATGGATCTTGTTTAATTGATCTTGATTAGTAGATTTTAAATATTAAATTTTTATTAAATTTTGAATTTTGTAGTTTAAGTTATAGCATTTTTAATGTAGAAAATGAGTAAAATTTTGTCTCGAATAATGTGCAATTGCCTAGAAAATAAATACAACCCCCCCCCTCCCCCCAAAAAAGAAAATATTTTCCTTGTTTACATGGAAAAGTACATGAATAGTAGAAAAAGTGGGAGTTTAACTGCCAGAAAAATATTGGCAATCAAACAGCACAAAAGTGGCAATTTGGTTGGAAAAGCCAGATTTTCCATGGAAAATATGGCCAATCAAACACACCCTAAAAGTAAATAAAGAAACACTCATAGATAAAAGCATTTTTTTCCACATATAACTGTACTAGCCATGTTTCTCGCTATGGTTTCCTTATCAATGTTCCGTTCACTTTCGGCAATCAAACAAAATTCTAATAGAACTGAAATTGAACAAACGATTTATTTACCACCTCAGTTTTTATATAGTTGTTTGCTTTTATCACTCTCATTTTATTCAATTAAAATTGAATTGGATCGGTACAATTGGTTTGAACGAGTTGGATATATTTATGCATACTCCTAACTACTATACTCTCAAACGCCATCATCAGACAGTGATATCTATATATATAGTCTGTAAGTTATATATCTGTGTGTGTTGTATGTATATTTGGGTTTTGATTGATCTGTGATTTGTGCGGATTTGGATTTTCTCATAGATGTGGTTTGCATTTGGGGCTTATACATTTCAAATTATTTTATCCTTTTTCTCAATTTTTCTTTCCAACTGAATACCGACAAAATAGAATCGAAACTGTATACGACCAAAACCAATGGGTTTCTTTATCCATCAGTTCTGTTTTGGTCTATAAAATTTGACCAACTGAGTCGGTTTGCTTGAATTTTTACCCGTAACCGAATAGTGTACACCTCTACTCACCATCCACTTCAAATTAGAGTTATACTTTCTCGTATAGTTATTCATGAATGTGTGCACTCTTTGTCGTACGTCTTGTGTTTGTGAAGTTTTTTAATCATATTTTATTGATAAGTTGTTCTCTATCTTTTAAATATTTATAATGTGTTTGCTGGTATTTTTGTGATAAAATTTGTCATTGACGCCTATGAATACTCAATTAACTTAATCCTATAAATTCATTCAATGAAATGCCTAAAAGACTTTGGTCTGATTTTTTTATTTCAGTGCTTCAAATATTTTGATATTTGTTTCATTGCTTTTCTTTTAAACTTATATTGCTTTTCCTCAATAAGATTATTTTTTTCTATCAACTTCCAGTAAAAAAGTTTAAATAGGTCATCAACTGTTAGAACCATGAATAAGGAAGAAATTACGCAAATACAAACGAATTATAAAGACTTCATTGAAAATTTTCAAATGAGGTGCTTCTCCCAATCTTTTAAAACCCATGTGCACTCATTTCAATAGTAATATATTATTTTCTCCAATTTGAAACGTAAGAAGCACTCATATTTCTCAATTTAGTTTATTTACTTTAAATTTAAATTCACACCTCTTCAAAAACAAATGGCATTTTTTTCTTCTTAATTTCGTCTCTGCAACACTTTGTTTAGTTGATACAAGAAACAACATGACATATCAACTTTTTAATACAAATGATATGCAATTGTGGATATATTGCTCATGTTTTAGTTTCTTTAATTTTTTTTCTTATTAATTAAATAAACACATTAGCATTGGGAACCAAATTGTTCATGTGTTATTTTTTTTCTTTTTTGTTATAATTAAATGTATCTTGAAGTAAATTTTGTTTCATTTATGTTATATCTGTTTTTTAGAGTGCGCGTTAAGTTATAACTGCTTTCTTTATAAAATTACTAGACTAGCCTAATCACAATAAAAATTATTACTGACCAATACATATATATATATATATATATATAATTTATCAATTGTTGTTAATTCAGAAATTACAATCAAGATCAAGTCGTATCTAAGAGAAACAAGTTCTAAAGTATATAGACAAAGTATGTACAAAAAGTTCAAGTTGTAACATCTACTTTCTTATTCAAAGAACTCAAAACCTTTACTATCTAATTATCGGATTAAAACTACCTAATTTATCATATTCGTTTTGATTTTCAAGTTTCCATGAATTGCAAGAGGTATGGACCAAGCTACTACTAAAGATAAAAATGTTTATCAACTTGAAAGGTAAATTACCATTTACATAAAAACAACACATGAAGACATCTTTTTGTGACACCAATTTTTACTATTGGCAAAGGTATAATCTTTCATGAAATAATTAATCTTTTTCTTTTCTTTTTTTTGGTAAAAATAATCATATAGTATCAAAATGAAGTATTATGTATGCAAGTAGAAAATATTATTTTTGGCACATAATGGATGTCAATTAACTACAGGGCAAAAAATGCCACAATGCATAAAAAGAACAAGATCATAGTGGGAATTAATAATTAGTAATGTTATGTTTGATATGGAATAATTAATGAGTTGGAAAATGAGATAATTAATCTTTGAAATTGAATACATTAGAGTGGTACTTACAAGATCATTTTATGCACCTCTCTTAACCAAACTTTGTTCAATAGATACTGTTTTATTTTCTTGAAAATGAATGTTATGATTTGCATTGGCTTGATTACCTTTCATATATTTTAATAGGTTCCTTCTTACTCCATCACTAATGAGGAGGACTCAATTTCTTTAATTAAGATTAGGCTTTATTGGAGTACTCTTAGTTATATATTTCTTTTCTATTCCTATTTTTTGTGCTTTCTATTTTTTCACCCCTGCGATTATGATTCATAAGTATCCGTTTTCGGGCAGGTTGATATTTAAGGAAGGTTAGGCTTCAAACTCATCAATAAAATGATGATTTTGCTACAGGTATAAGCATTTATAACCACTTTCCTAATCATAGCCAGTTGAATCTTAAAGAAGTGCACTTTGAAAGCCAACTCACCTTGCCACAATGAATGAAATAATAAGGCGAGGACAGTATGGAATTTCCCTTTAGGCGAGGCTCACATCGAAAAGAATATGTTTTTGAGATTATTTTATGTCAACTTTAGCCAATTTTTGGTAGACTTGGAAATATAAAGAAAAGTTTTATGTATGATTTTTATTTTTAAAGTTTGGAGTATTCTATTCTTTTATCCCAAAGGAAATGAAAAAAAAAGAAGCAAATATATAGGAATCGATGCTTTGGATGAACAATTGGAGGTCATATTCGTACCTTAGCAAATTAAGGACAAAACTAAGAATTTCATTTCTTTTAATTGAGAAGTTTTTTTAAACTTTTCCTCTTGATCTCACAATGAGATTACATGTTCTTTTGGTTCTACTTCTAGTTTCTTTGCCTTTTGTTAGATATTTCATTCTTCTCAAGAAAGTTTCATTTGTTTTCTTCTGACAGTGATCATCGAATTTAGTTTTTTCTTAGGCAAAAAAAAAGAGTATACTTTGATTGTTAGTAGAAATCATTATCACCCATTTACGACTTGAACAAATTGATGCTAATTAGGGTATCCAAGTCTAACCGATCAATCTACTTAATTTGCTCATCGCTTAAATTAAACAAAAAATCTAAAACACCCGTGCATCGTGTGGGGTTAAAAACTTGGGTTGAAAACTAGTTGTAATACTGCAACGCCATTTTTTCACTGTATGGCTCCACGTGTCTGCAATTATAATTCTCCTGTGGCATCGTATTCCCCCATTTTCCGTTCTTTGATTATAGCTTGGGCTGCTTCTTATATTTCTCTTATTTTGGGCAACCATTCTCCCTCTCGTTGATTTTGGTCTTTCACTCTCCGACTACTTTCTCTGGCCAATTCATCGAGAATTGGCTAGTCAACAACGTTGTCCTGTCCAGCTGCTTTTAATTACTGTAAGAATGTTGTTTTATTTTTCTTTGCTCCATTCTTTAATGCCCTTATATATCATGAATGAACGAACATGAGATCATGTATATTGCTCAGGTTTATAACTTTTTCCTTTTAATTTTAAGGTTTGTTTTTGTCATCTTATGATTCATAATTTTCCCAATTACAAAGTTAATCACTTGAATTTACTGAATAATTTCATTATCTTCATTCTATGTGGTTCCCTGTAGGGAATTAGGGCAACAAACATGCATCACATACACAAATTTCTGCACTAATCATTAAACCATAGGATCTATACTGTTCAATAAAATCGACAGAAGACATACCTTGTATGAGATTTAGAATTAATGCAACGAACACGGTGGATTATATCCTTCTATTGTTGTCGTCCTAGCGTAGAAAATACGACGCCTCTACGGTATGCACACACGAACGAGATCAGATCTTTGCTTGGTGTACTAGCACCTTTTAGGGTTCTCTCACCTATTTCGTCTTTCTTGCCTTTACAACTCCTCTTGATGGCCAAGAAGAACAATAGTTCCCTTTTAAAGGGAAACCCTAGTGAGAAACCCTAAGCAATAAAACGAATTAGGCCCAAGTCCAACTTGATCCGTTTTCAATTCGTTTTTGATCCAACTCGTTTTGGTGTGCGACCCTATAGGTTTATACTCTTTGGCAGTATAATTAAAAGCCCGTTTTATAGTAAGCGGTCTCTAGTAAAACATTACTACTACCCAAAGGGTATAAAGGTCAAAACGTCACAACCTTAAATTGATATACCACATATTAACTCATTTTGTCAACCGATATCTAGATTGAACACAAGACTAGGCAAGTGTCATTCTTGTATAGTTAAATCTTTATTTCTCGATCTATAAGTATAATTAATCTTATACAAATAACACCTCATTTGTGCATGGCCATGTAAATATTAGTTATACTTATCAAGGGGCCCAAAAATATCTCTCTCATTATATGAGAGCGACAAATCCCATCTTGATCAACCACATACCTCTACATAGTTTATAGTATGCTTGATTATCATCTTTATAATTACTCGATCAAGAGCAACGTTTGACGATGCCTGACATGCTAATCCCTATGTTGGTAACCATGACGATCTCAGGTCTGAGGATAATACGATATCAATAATGGAGAACATCACTGATGACATTATATAACACTCCTTGCAGTGTCCCCAAAGCGGGTCGGTCCAATACTTTGTTCCCTAACAAGTATCAGTGTGTTCAGCTTGATATCTCCATATCCATGACTTGTGGAACATAGTCATCAGTTGACCCATACTCTAATCATTATATCAATGTGATCCTAGATTATTGACACATGATTAGGGACATCTAAATAATATTATCCTAACATTACTAGCATCCCACAATCAAGTCACGTACTTTATGAACTAGTATTAATATATATTATTTATTAGAGAATATAAAGTAAAATGAAATAAACTTTATTAATGACAATAAGCATAAGATATTTAAGTACAAATCATAATCTATGAATAGTCCTAGGACATATCTCTTTCACCCTGAAGGGTGTTTTATTGTTATACTAAGGCCCCATTTGGTTCACGGAAGGGAATTTAGTTCCCTTATCTTTTCCATGGGGGAAACTAAATTTCCTACCAAGTTTTCCTTTTTGTGTTTGGTAAAGCATGTAAAGTATTTAGGTAAGGCTATTATTGTCCAACTTTTTTTTGTAATAAATGCTTGAAAATCATATGAGAAAATCAATCTCATGTGTTTTGAGAGGAATGGTTTTACCTCCTACTTTCCCGTCTCTCGAAAAAGTATTTCCGGAATTTGTGCTTGCTAAATAAAGGAAAGAAAAGCCTTTCCTTTTTTGAGTATTAAAATCTGTGAACCAAATGAAGCTTAAAATATTTAACTTGCACCATGACGGATGTCGATCAAATTGATCTTCCTCTTGATAATTTTTTGGGTTCTACTTTGTTGCTTTGGATTTATTTCCATTGTAACTGTGGTTAATTTCTATGCATCCAACCCTCCTATCAGACAAAACCATCGATCTGGCATCTCATTTCTCCCTTCACGTGTTCGAATAAATATTTAAGTGAAAAACATAAACTACAAATTCATTGTTATTATTTATGTTTGATTCCTTTAAAGTTTTATTTTTTTGGTTAATTCATTAGTTTACTATGACTTATGTTTCAATTTGATATTGTTGTAGTTTCACTCCCTGCCAGTGCCACAACATAATTTATTGATCATTTAGAATAAAGTTATTACTTGCTCTCTATCTTGACAACTCTCTTATGTTTATTTGCATAAATGTTTTTTAACAAATGACAATATTACATTCACAAAATTAGAATTTTACAACATCTCTTACTAAAATAGTGCATATAGTCACCATTACCCCAAAATAGTATGTACTAACAAATCTACTGTTTGTAAATATATTAATTTTCAGTTTAATTGTTTAATAGTGATTTTGGTCATCCATCCCTCGCTTTCACAGTTATTTTAGTTTTTAAATTTTCCATTGTCCCTTAATACAATTGATCTCTGCATGTTATGAATGAATGCATAAACGATTGTTTGTCATGTCTATTTCAGTTTCCTTTTAAGACTATCTTTGAAAGCCTCGAAGGAATTTTCGTTTTACATGCCAATAATTTTAGTAAGGAGTAAAAATTAGAAGCCCATAATTTGGTTAAGGGTCAAAACTTTAGGCTACTGAATTAACCTGATTTATTAGTATCAACTTGGGAAGACCTTTTTCCTTCAAAAGTTTGTATTTATGTGTCCCACCTATTTGTTAAAAATGACCATAAATTATATTTTCGTCAGTTACATTCCTTTGTTCTAAATTATCATTATTAGTATTTTCAAATATTTTACCAACATTTTCTCCAAGATGCTCATATTTTGTGTGAGCGCAGCATGTTTATGCAACTTGTTGGGAAGTCTTAGTAAAGAAAATTGAATATTCGATATTTGATGTTACATCTCTTACCAGAAATTACTCTCATTGCATTAGATGATACTCTATCCGATTTGCAGGTCCGGATTATCTTTTAGGACATAATCAGTACCATTTCACATTATAGTAGACATGTTTTATTGTAGGACAAGTTTCTTAAGTATTTGTTTCTCGGTAGTTTGTCGCTGTCACAGTACATGCATCAATTTTATGAGAAAACTTCTTTGTTTTCTAATATTGAAAAATTATTATTCTGTCATTTAAAAACCAGTTCTATTACTCTTTTACTATTGTTATCGAATGGCTTGTATATGATATAATCATTTCAGTTAAAAGGGAAACCCTTTCATTTAGACTATTTTATAAGTAGAACAAAATAACACACTCAAAATCAATTATGTGATAGCATGTAAGTCACAAATCTTAGTTTGTTTTCCCACTTTTATGCATATGTAGAAGTTCACTTTCTTTTGATTAGTATGTAAATTGTATATGAGAAAATAGTTCCTTATTATAGGTAACTTATCGTCTTTATTAGAATGCCATTGTCCCTCTGTTTTGTTTTTAATATATATGAGATTTAAACTTTTGTATATGAGAAAATAGTTCCTTATTATATATAACTTATCGTCTTTATTAGAATGCTATTGTCCCTCTGTTTAGTTTTCAATATATATGAGATTCAAACTTTTGTATATTTAAAACTTTATTAATTGTTTATACTTTTCTACTTTATAAATTACTTAGCTATTAGTTTGTTTTTTCCTTCTAATTTATTTGAATTCAAAGTATTTTGCAAGTTAGCTTTTTTCCTAATGATTTGGGTTATCCCAAGTTCATTATTTTATTACGGTAATTTGTTGCATTTTGATCGCACAGAGCTATATGTACTACGACTACAAATAAAAAGATAATAGACTTGGATATCTTGCAAATTAAAGTTACACCACATGCATAAACCCTAAGGAATGTAAAGTAGTTATGTAGGTGTAATATTAAGCTTTAGTAAAGACAATATTCAATTGGGAAGCTGGTAATCATTCATTTTTGAGTATTTGAAAGCTCATGGTACCTTGCGAAACATCTCATAAATGAAAGGGTAACTGAAGGGTCTTATGACATTATTAAATTTTATTTTTATTTTTTATGCTTGGTACTAATTGTATAATTGAAATATCTTTTTAACTAATTTGCTTATGGATTTTTTGTGGATTACACAGAATAATTTGCATGAATGTGACTTTATGTAGGAATAGAGGCCCAATTACTCACAAAACTTGAATTTGTTCCATAAGATTAGTGATTGTATGTTTGGTGTAAATTATTTATCTCTAAAATTTTATTTTTGTTTTGTTTTGCGTGAGATGACATTTCCAGTGAACTGTTAAGTTGTGTACATAAATGTTTTGATCATATTAGTTTCCTATATATATCAAACAAAATAGCTTAAAACTTGAAATTGAAATTGAAAGAAGAGCAAGTTTTTTTGAAGTATGTAGAATTCCCTTTCATATTTAAAATAAGATATCCGCTTTCATATTTAAAATTATATTTTCAAGCGCATGTGCATCGTACGGGTTAATGCCTATTGTATTATTATTTAACAAATAATATACAATAATTATAAAATTATAAATGATACTGAAAATTGACCGCTAAAGCAATTTTTCTTATAGTGAGTTTGGCAGTGACCGGACGTTCCGCTATAATTGCCAGCATTAATAAATTTTCATTTTTTGAATCAAAACGTACTATTAATATATGTGTTTTAAATGTCTGTATCATTAGTCGAAAGATAAAAAAATAACAAAATAACAAAATTGAATAAAATAAATAAATTAATTCCTTATTTTTCGAATAAGCTCCATCTTGCACTTCCATGGTCTTTGGAAGAACCATTTCCACTCCTGATGAGATTATGCACTAGATGATTTTATTCACTTGGAGATATATAATCAACTTATACACGTCCACCGAGGCAATCAAGCTCTACACATATGGCTCTTTTTTTTGACAATTGGAGGTTGTCAAAACATGGGCAAACAAAACAATTAACAAAAAAGATCTTGCAAAATCAACAAAGACATACTGAGAGGGATACAATCCCCATTAAAAAACCAAGAACCTGACGAAAGCGCCCACAGAGTTAGCCAATTGGCCACTTAATTAGTAGATCTACAAATTGCCACGAAAAGGATGAATTCTCCGAGCAAGCGATCGAATGTCACTAATGATGGGGCTAATCTCCCAAGGAGGAACCCCATCTTCCTTCATGCATTAAGCAAGTAGAAGCATTATCGCTATCATGGCAAACCTCAATGATATCCGCTTTAAGGCAAAAGACGCATGCTTCTCTAATTGCTAAAGCTTCGGCTAATAGAATCAAAAGGCCGCCCTTTTACCATATATTATATAAAGTCATAAATTTAAGTTATTTCTTAAGACTATGAATATGAAATTGTAAAGACACAGTTGAAATTACATTACTTATAAATATCATATAAGTTAATGCCAAAAATATTCATACTGCACAATTTTCTCTAAAGATGAGAAAGAAAACGATTTGTCAATTTACATTGAAATAATTTATGAAACCAATTGAGAAATGACAAATCAATGATTTTTTAATTTGGAGAGACAAATTAAAATTACGACAATAATTTAAAGGGTGACTAGATATTAACTCGCAAAATGGGTAGCATTATTGCCAAAATAGCTATCTCTTTATTTGAGTATAATATTATTTTTAAAAATTACACATTCTGCCTTTTAAATTTTACTTACATTGGGAATAGGAATAATGATTAACAATAATAATAATACAAAGAAAAAGGTTCAAGTTATAACAAATATAAAATAAAGAAGTTCTACACTCATTAATAATTTTGTTTTAACTTCATAATTCATCAATATACTTGTTAGATTATATCATTCTTATATATAAAAAATGTATACAAAAAATTTAAATTAATCATAAGTGCAAAAACTCTTTTATTACAATAATGTTATATACTAAATTAGGAGTTATAAAATTTAAATAAAATTAGGTATACCGATTAAATAATTATAAATACTTAAAATTTTACGTATTATGCAAAGAAGGTAAAAATAACTGATTTAATAATAAAATTAATAAATTATGAATGATAATCATAATCATAATAATCATTATATCAAATCAATTGAAAAAACACGGGAAAGAGAGATCGGGACTGCAACCTCCGCTCTGCAAAGCCCCCCTCATCTTTCCGACGATATCACTCCAAAAGTCCTACTTTCCTCTTTCTAATTTTCTTTTCATCTTTGAATCAACAAAATTCATCGTTTCCGTACGTGTTCCACAATAAATATGCCCTAGAATTTTCCATACTCGATCGATCTCTCTTCGTTTATCTTCCTGTTTGTTATCTCCTCAGAATCAGTTTGGTTCGTAGCTGTTCAATTGCTGAGTTGACTCATTTGTTCGGTTTTGGATTTCAGTTCACTGCTTTAATGCTGTTTTGCTGGTAATTCAGTTCATCAAGTCAACTTTCCTTGAATTCTCCTTTCTCGCATGTCTAAGTTGCTTTCATCTTTCTAGGGTTTTGATTTTTTCCCTCTCTTGGTAAGCTTTTGTCGAATTGTTTTCTCTGTTTCTCCAGTTGTTAGTTTTATATTATTTCCTGCCCAATAACATTGTAGTATTGACTTCAATACTTTCAATTTATCTTTTACGTTTGTTGGTGTAAATAATGGAGGTCTTGAAACATGAATCTGCTATAGGTACACAAGAATCAACTAAATTAGGAAGAAAGGGGCAAAAAGGACTATTTTTATGGTAATAGTGACTTTAGAAACTAAATCAATATTCTGAACAAAATGAAGAACCCCACAGGGTATATGTAGTTCATCAGTCCAATCCTAATAACATTTGGATTCTTAATTACTAATGAATTATAATTGTTTTATCTAAGCTACCAATTCTGCCACTGAGATTATGATGACTAACATTATCTAGTCTAAAAACCTAATAAGAATGAAACAAAATACGATAAACTAGGAGTGCTAAACTTTTTGAAGTTCTTATAGCTATAATATCAAAACAAAAACAATAAGGATAACAAATGAAAACCTTTTTGCATTATCCCCTCCTAAAAAGAACTAGTCCTTGAATCATACCTTGGAACCTTTTCTGCTATGCCAACAAGCCAAGTACATGGAATATTTGTCACGCTTCAATTTTCATTTAGCTTGACCTTTTTCGAATATCTGTCTCTAAAATCTATTGGCACCTCACATTCCCACAATTTGTACATGTTCAAACTTGGAGTAGTATCAAAGTTTATCGTTACCATGACCCCAACAGTTTCGGTTACTTCACATGTGAATACATCACCATTGTGTTAAGAACTTTGTTAACATATTGGGACGCCACTTAGTCACAATCCCATGGTTCAAAGTAGCGGTTTTGGGTGTGGACCTGGCCACCTAATTTTCAACTTGGTTTCAGTTTCAATATGGGTTTCGGGCGATACACACTGATTCACTATTTGGAAGACCCAAAAAATTATGAAAAAGATGAAGATTTTTTTTTAAAATGAGGTCAATAATATGTTCTGCTCACTTGTTTACTAGAAATTTTTTATGTTTGCATCCTTGTCAAAATGATAATGTTATATTGTCAAATTGTTTAAAGGATTTCTCATTGTCTAGATGAAGATTTTAGCCTAGAGCTTAGAAACTATTCAAGTCCTCCTGCACTTCATTTACACGTACATAAGCAAATACGTTCCTTCATTTGAAGGATTTCTCATTGTCCCTGTGTGCAACGCCCCCCTCTTTCCTCCTTTTCTAATATACAAAAGCTTAGCCCCTTTGAGGCCTTGAATGAGTAATCCCAGGGTCCCAGGTTCCACTGCAGAAAGATACATTAATTTTTGGGAATTTTCACGTGTTATAATGGAGATAATGAGGTAATGTGGTATTGTTTGTGCACTCGTATTGATTTCAAGGTCTTCTTGCAGGATGGTTTTGAGAAGGTAGTTCAGTTGACTCATGGGCAGTAGTGAGATGGATAAACCCACTAAGGAGGCAAAAGAGCCAAAAGAGTCAAAAACTCCTACGTCACAGGTGTGGCTGCTTTTTTTTTAAAAAAAAATTTGTCTTTTATAGTATTATCTTGCAATCTTATTGTGGAATTTCATAATATGAAATTATATTTTTTTTGAGAAAGTAATATGAAATTATATTGATAATTGTTGTTATAATTGTGTTGTTACTAAGACTCCCAAATTGGGTATATTTTAGGACAAGATAAACCTTTGGTAAAATATAGGAAAGGAAAGAAAAGAAAATAAATAATTAAGGAATGTCTCAATTAATAAAATACCATATATGTGGTATGTTTTGACCAGAGACAATAAACCAATACCATCTACTCCCATAATTAAGAAAATCCTTGATTTCCATCATTGTTCAAATTTCTTATTTGTTTGTTATATTTGGCATCGTTTAGGAGCAGGCTTCTTCTACCAGTGCTGGCACAGTGAATCCAGACTGGTCCGGGTTTCAGGTTGCTTTCTGAGACTTACCCAATTAGCTTTCCTGTCTTTTTATTAGAATTTTAATATTGGTAGTGATCTGGTAAGATTTTCTTTTTATAGGCATATTCTCCTATACCTCCACATGGTTTCATGGCTTCAAGTCCTCAAGCTCACCCCTACATGTGGGGAGTTCAGGTATGGCGTTTGTGCATTAAATTTGTTTTGGGCGTTACTTGTTACATATAGTTTGGTATATATATTTCACTACTCATGTAGAATTCATGTGGTGAGTTTATTTTTGGATGTATGTGTTTACATGTCTAGGTGGATGACTTGTCCGCCTTAACCGATGTATCTCTGTTTTCTTTAATAATATCAATTTTGTTTCTTGTCTAAAAAAAAAAAAAAAAAAATTCTGTTTTACAACTTCTATGCGAAAATGTTCCACTTTCGTAAGATCTTCTTGGCCATTATTTAATAATGTATTCCTATATTGAACCTTTTGAGACAGTTATTGATCTTAGGAGACAATTCTGATTGGTCAGTAAAAATAGATTTCCATGCTCTTTTCTCCCCTTTATTTAGCCAAAACATACATAGGATTCTTTTTAGCATTCCTCAAGCAAAGTGCTACAATGTATCAGTCTGTACAATTGTACACCTCCTGAACTTTGTAGTACTTGGTCACTTCCATTCTGTAGTATTCCTTTTGTGCACTTTTTCCGTTTATGGTCAATGTTTTACTACTATATAGCACTTACTCAGTCGTTCAAGAGTTTTGACGACTTGAGCTTGGTATTGCTAAGTTCGGTTCCTAGTAAACTGAGCTAGGTTTTTGGTGATCAAATGTGCCTGAACAAGCTTTATCCAAGTTAGGCAATAAACTACGTGGTTATTTGGAGAACGTGCCATATTATTGTAGCGTTTCTTCTTCTCAATCTTTCTTATGAGAAACTTCCTATTTGCCCATTTTCTTTTTTTTTTATGGTCCGTATCAGTGTTTCAACATGCAAGGCTGCAATTTTTGTTGTTATACGCTCGAGAACCATTAGA